>CM065593.1:179303288-180034538 GCA_033119425.1 Bufotes viridis | reverse complement strand
GGCACAATGCTTTAATATTATATTTTGACCATGATGGTTTGGGCTCCCTTGACCACAAGGCTTTTGGGCTTTCATTCATCATATTTTCTCCTTGTGAGATTTTACATCCTTCTTTCCTCCTTATCTTCTCTATCTTAAACGTGTATTGCAATGCTGCCACCAACTGACTGAGTAAAGAATGACGACTAATCTTTCTCTTTGTCTCCATTCTCAAAGTCCCTTTTTAAAACTTTGCTGTTTTTTAGGATTATATGTAGTATAATATTGTCACAGATTTTCCCGCGAACGGTGGCAGGAGATCGGTGAGACTGGCAACACGTGGTTTGATCTGACAGGTTTCCTTGTGGATCAATAGGCGTCTGTTTTATCTCTGGTAATGGCCACACCCTTTGCCTCAGGTGTTGCTTATGTGGTCATTTAACCTTCCTTATTTATAGTTGCTTCTCCCACTATGCTGGGCAGTTTATAGCTTCAGTTTCAGTTGTGGATTGCTGTTGTGTGGATCTCGGCAGAGTTCCTGGTGCATCGATTGCTCCTTTGAAGCTAGGTCTTTCATTTCCCTGTTTGTATTTTGTTTGAGTTCTGTGTGTTGCATTTCCCTGTCATTTGTATTAAGGCTTGAGGGAGACTCCTGTTCCTCTTTCCTTTTGGAGGAACAGGTTGTCTCAGTCAAACAGGTTGTCTCAGTCCTGACATTAGTACCAGGGTCCTATAGGGTGAATTAGGACATTAGGTATTCCTGTGTATGAACTAACCTACCTCTAAAGGTATGGTCATACTAGTAGTTAGTCAGGACTTTGATTAGGGTTTTACAAGGAGGTGTCGATATCCTTTCCCTAGTTTCCATGCCTTATTCCCTCACCTCTTTCCCTCTTATGTTTGGTTTCCCGCCCACACCCGAACGAGACAAATATACACTGTATATGTAATAAATAAGGGTCAATAGTTAGGAATTGAAATTTGTATTGAAAATACTGTTGTTGTGGGGCAGTAAAACACTTGACATACCTCACAACTTTTGAAAATGTGAAGGAGGGACAATAACAGCAGCAAATTTTATAGTACTAAACCATGCCTCTAACTCTACCCTGTGCATATCTATACATGCCCAAACCTGTCCTTCCTTTTGGTACCCCCACATTATACCTCCCCACAGAAGTTATGCTCACATCGCTCCCCCAAACAGTAGTTATGCCCACATTGTGCCCCCTCAGAGTAGTTATGCTCACACAGTACCCCATTTCAGTAGTTATGCCCAAATTGTGCCTCTTTCAGTCATTATGTCCACATTGTGCCTACATTTCAGTAGTTATGTCCATATTGTGCCCCATTTCAGTAGGTGTGCCCACTTTTCAGTAGTTATGTCCACATATTGCACCCATTTTAATAGTTATGTCCACATTGTGTCCCCACACAGTAGTTATGCCCACATCATGCCCCTTTTTCACTAGTTTTGCCCAAAGGGGGCACTTATTTCAGTAGTCATGCCAACACTGTGCTCCCACACAGTAGTTATATCTATGTTGTGCCCCCACACAGTAGTTATGCCCACATTGTACCCTCATTTCAAAAGTTATTCTCAAATTGTCTACCCTTTCAGTAGTTATGCCCACATTGTGCCTCACACAGTAGTTATGGCCATATCATGCCCCCTCACAGTAGTTATGTCCATATTGTGCCCCCCTAACAGTAGTTATGCCCACATACCCTCATTTCAGTAGTTCAAAATTATTCAACCCCCACTGAAATTGAGTGTTTTGGCCAGTTTGACATTGATTTTGATCATTTCAGTCATCTTGTTTACAATTAAATCAAAGAGGCACTTGTAAGTCAGAAAAATATAACATAACATTTATAATGAAATAACCACAAATGTCTTTTCTGTGCTCACATCATTATCAGTTTTATTCAACCCCCAAGTGACATTCAATCTTAGTACTTAGTACAACATCCTTTTCCAGTTATAACAGTTTTTAAACGTGAAGCATAGCTTGACACAAGTGTCTTGCAGCGATCTACGGGTATCTTCGCCTATTCTTCATGGGCAAAAGCCTCCAGTTCAGTCACATTCTTAGGCTTGCGCACTGCAACTGCTTTCTTTAAGTCCCACCAGAGGTTCTCAATCGGATTTAAGTCTGGTGACTGCGATGGCCACTTCAAAATGTTCCAGCCTTTAATCTGCAACCATGCCCTAGTGGACTTGGAGGTATGCTTGGGATCATTGTCCTGTTGAAAGGTCCAACGTCTCCCAAGCCTCAGATTTGTGACAGACTGCATCACATTTTCATCCAATATCTCCTGGTACTGAAGAGAATTCATGGTACCTTGCATACGCTGAAGCTTCCCTGTACCTGTAGAAGCAAAACAGCCCCAAAGCAGGATTGACCCCCCGCCATGCTTCACAGTAGGCAAGGTGTTCTTTGCTTCATAGACCTTGTTCTTCCTCCTCCAAACATAGCGTTGATCCATGGGCCCAAACAGTTCTAATTTTGTTTCATCAGTCCACAGAACACTATCCCAAAACTTTTGTGGTTTGTCCACGTGACTTTTGGCATACTGCAGTCGACTCTTCTTATTCTTTGGAGACAGCAAGGGGGTGCGCCTGTGAGTTCTGGCATGGAGGCCTTCATTACGCAGTGTGCGCCTTATTGTCTGAGCTAAAACTTCAGTACCCGCAACTGACAAATCTTTTTTCAGTTCCTCAGCAGTCACACGGGGACTTTTCTCCACTTTGCGCTTCAGGTAGCGCACAGCAGTCGAAGTCAGCATCTTCTTTCTGCCACGACCAGGTAGCATTTCAACAGTGCCCTTTGCCTTGAATTTGCGAATGATGCTTCCTATGGTGTCTCTTGGTATGTTTAACATCTTTGCAATCTTCTTATAGCCATTGCCCTTCCTGTAAAGAGAAATCACCTCTTCTCTTGTCTTCCTGGACCATTCTCTTGACTTCACCATGTTTGTAAACACACCAGTAAATGTCTAGAAGGAGCTGAGTATCACAGTCATTTTACATCTGCCTAATTGGTGCTTATTATGCTTGATTTCTGCTCCTTGACATCCACAGGTGTTTTCAATAACTGATCGAAAACACTTGAATCAACCTCTGTTTTTAAGAGTGTTAGTCTTTAAGGCAGGCATCCTCAAACTGCGGCCCTCCAGCTGTTGTAAAACTACAACTCAGAACAAACACAGAACCAGAGATAGGTGCACTCTGCCGTCACACTAAACACTCACATTGATGTTAAAAATTGAGAGGTCAGTTCGACATATCCTACTAGGAGGACATGTCTTAAGCCTCGGGCACCAGCGTCAAGGTCTCTCAAGTAGCCCGTGGGCCCTAACACTCACCTACCTGCGCCATATGGGCGATATCAGGGGCCAGTGGGCAATTACAGGAGCATTAGGACGACTCACAAACATCTCCTCTGTTACCTCCAGCATGTAGCCATGCTTGCAATGGGAGGTGGGAGGTGTCTATGAGCCCTACCCATGACTGACTGATATAGCCCAAGGCCTAGCAGGTGCACCCAAATGTGACCTGAAGATGAAAAACAGGCACATTTAAATTGGAGTTTATACACCTCCGTACATATATATATATAAACCATCAAAAAATGTGGTGATAAGCAAGCAGGATGCGCTCATACCCATATGCAGTTGTGCATTTCTATAGGGGAGCACATCCTGCACTTGTAGTCCGTTGTTAATGGCAATCACCAGCAAAAAATGCATACAATGGATGATGCCAGCAACGGACTACAAGTACCACAATGGAAATCCTACATAAAGATGAAATTTATGTGGATGTGGCAAGAACTCAGAACAAACACAGAACCAGAGATAGGTGCACACTGCCGTCACACTAAACCCTCACATTGATGTTAAAAATTGAGAGGTCAGTTCGACATATCCTACTAGGAGGACATGTCATAAGCCTCGGGCACCAGCGTCAAGGTCTCTCAAGTAGCCCGTGGGCCCTAACACTCACCTACCTGCGCCATATGGGCGATATCAGGGGCCAGTGGGCAATTACAGGAGCATTAGGACGACTCACAAACATCTCCTCTGTTACCTCCAGCATGTAGCCATGCTTGCAATGGGAGGTGGGAGGTGTCTATGAGCCCTACCCAAGACTGACTGATATAGCCCAAGGCCTAGCAGGTGCACCCAAATGTGACCTGAAGATGAAAAACAGGCACATTTAAATTGGAGTTTATACACCTCCGTACATATATATATATAAACCATCAAAAAATGTGGTGATAAGCAAGCAGGATGCGCTCATACCCATATGCAGTTGTGCATTTCTATAGGGAGCACATCCTGCACTTGTAGTCCGTTGCTAATGGCAATCACCAGCAAAAATGCATACAATGGATGATGCCAGCAACGGACTACAAGTACCACAATGGACATCCTACATAAAGATGAAATTTATGTGGATGTGGCAAGAACTCAGAACAAACACAGAACCAGAGATAGGTGCACACTGCCGTCACACTAAACCCTCACATTGATGTTAAAAATTGAGAGGTCAGTTCGACATATCCTACTAGGAGGACATGTCTTAAGCCTCGGGCACCAGCGTCAAGGTCTCTCAAGTAGCCCGTGGGCCCTAACACTCACCTACCTGCGCCATATGGGCGATATCAGGGGCCAGTGGGCAATTACAGGAGCATTAGGACGACTCACAAACATCTCCTCTGTTACCTCCAGCATGTAGCCATGCTTGCAATGGGAGGTGGGAGGTGTCTATGAGCCCTACCCAAGACTGACTGATATAGCCCAAGGCCTAGCAGGTGCACCCAAATGTGACCTGAAGATGAAAAACAGGCACATTTAAATTGGAGTTTATACACCTCCGTACATATATATATATAAACCATCAAAAAATGTGGTGATAAGCAAGCAAGATGCGCTCATACCCATATGCAGTTGTGCATTTCTATAGGGGAGCACATCCTGCACTTGTAGTCCGTTGCTAATGGCAATCACCATCAAAAAATGCATACAATGGATGATGCCAGCAACGGACTACAAGTACCACAATGGACATCCTACATAAAGATGAAATTTATGTGGATGTGGCAGGTAGGTGAGTGTTAGGGCCCACGGGCTACTTGAGAGACCTTGACGCTGGTGCTCGAGGCTTAAGACATGTCCTCCTAGTAGGATATGTCGAACTGACCTCTCAATTTTTAACATCAATGTGAGGGTTTAGTGTGACGGCAGTGTGCACCTATCTCTGGTTCTGTGTTTGTTCTGAGTTCTTGCCACATCCACATAAATTTCATCTTTATGTAGGATGTCCATTGTGGTACTTGTAGTCCGTTGCTGGCATCATCCATTGTATGCATTTTTTGCTGGTGATTGCCATTAGCAACGGACTACAAGTGCAGGATGTGCTCCCCTATAGAAATGCACAACTGCATATGGGTATGAGCGCATCCTGCTTGCTTATCACCACATTTTTTGATGGTTTATATATATATATGTACGGAGGTGTATAAACTCCAATTTAAATGTGCCTGTTTTTCATCTTCAGGTCACATTTGGGTGCACCTGCTAGGCCTTGGGCTATATCAGTCAGTCTTGGGTAGGGCTCATAGACACCTCCCACCTCCCATTGCAAGCATGGCTACATGCTGGAGGTAACAGAGGAGATGTTTGTGAGTCGTCCTAATGCTCCTGTAATTGCCCACTGGCTCCCTGATATCGCCCATATGGCGCAGGTAGGTGAGTGTTAGGGCCCACGGGCTACTTGAGAGACCTTGACGCTGGTGCCCGAGGCTTAAGACATGTCCTCCTAGTAGGATATGTCGAACTGACCTCTCAATTTTTAACATCAATGTGAGGGTTTAGTGTGACGGCAGTGTGCACCTATCTCTGGTTCTGTGTTTGTTCTGAGTTCTTGCCACATCCACATAAATTTCATCTTATGTAGGATGTCCATTGTGGTACTTGTAGTCCGTTGCTGGCATCATCCATTGTATGCATATTTTGCTGGTGATTGCCATTAGCAACGGACTACAAGTGCAGGATGTGCTCCCCTATAGAAATGCACAACTGCATATGGGTATGAGCGCATCCTGCTTGCTTATCACCACATTTTTGATGGTTTATATATATATATATGTACGGAGGTGTATAAACTCCAATTTAAATGTGCCTGTTTTTCATCTTCAGGTCACATTTGGGTGCACCTGCTAGGCCTTGGGCTATATCAGTCAGTCTTGGGTAGGGCTCATAGACACCTCCCACCTCCCATTGCAAGCATGGCTACATGCTGGAGGTAACAGAGGAGATGTTTGTGAGTCGTCCTAATGCTCCTGTAATTGCCCACTGGCCCCTGATATCGCCCATATGGCGCAGGTAGGTGAGTGTTAGGGCCCACGGGCTACTTGAGAGACCTTGACGCTGGTGCCCGAGGCTTAAGACATGTCCTCCTAGTAGGATATGTCGAACTGACCTCTCAATTTTTAACATCAATGTGAGGGTTTAGTGTGACGGCAGTGTGCACCTATCTCTGGTTCTGTGTTTGTTCTGAGTTCTTGCCACATCCACATAAATTTCATCTTTATGTAGGATGTCCATTGTGGTACTTGTAGTCCGTTGCTGGCATCATCCATTGTATGCATTTTTTGCTGGTGATTGCCATTAACAACGGACTATAAGTGCAGGATGTGCTCCCCTATAGAAATGCACAACTGCATATGGGTATGAGCGCATCCTGCTTGCTTATCACCACATTTTTTGATGGTTTATAAAACTACAACTCCCACAATGCCCTGCTGTAGGCTGATACCTGTAGGCTGTTCCGGCATGCTGGGAGTTGTAGTTTTGCAACAGCTGGAGGGCCGCAGTTTGAGGATGCCTGCTTTAAGGGGTTGAATAATTGTGTCAATGAAGAAATCACAAAAAAAACCATTTAATACTGTATTACAAAAACAATTGATGTCATTTTAGTTGCATTTGGTTCTTTAAAAAGTCCTTGTAAGATTTCATTCTGAACACAATTACAAATGTACACTAAATTCCCTAAAACCCTTTACAGCATTGGGGGTTGAATAATTTTGAACACAACTGTATGCCCACACATTAGTTATGCCCACATTGGGCACCCACACAGTAGTTATGTCCATATTGTGCCCCCATTTCAGTTTGGTATTCCAAAATTATGCCCCCAGGTGGTGAGCACAGTGATGTCATCGCAGGTCCATTTGCAGGTCCTGAAGAAAGAAGAGGATACCGGCTGCGCGATCAAGTGGATGAGGTGAAATATTTTTTTTTATTTTTAACCCCTCAATAGCCATTTTATTTAGCATTCTACCTTAAGAATGCTATTATTTTCCATTATAACCATGTTATAACAGAAATTAATAAAGTGAAGTTTGGGTTCGGGTTTGGTGTTCGGATCAAGTTCGGGTCCCGAACACGAACTTTGACCTGAAGTTCGGCTGAACTTGGTGAACCCGAACTTCACCGGGTTTGCTCATCCCTATTTATGATTTAAATTAATTCATAATTCCATAATAAATATTCTGCAAATAATTTGTAAATATATATCAATGTATACTAATGTAGATGATGGTTGTTTATGAATCTTTTTGATATCCCTCTCGCCTATAATTGCATAATCATCTAAAAAAGCAAATACCAATCAATAATAAGATATACAGGGTACAAGAGCATAACAGTCCTTCATTATTGTTATAGTTACATTGTGTCCATATATCTCACTTAAATAGCACTATAAAGAACTTATGTACTTGAATTCATGATTGGGTCGATATACATAGATCCCTTAGATTATTTAATTGAAATATATATGTATAAGTTCATCTTATAAGGCCTCTTTGTAGTTAAACATTTTTTCTCACGTCAGTAAATTATTTTGTATCCTCTATTCAGTTGAGGCTGTCTTTCCATTCAATGCAATAAAATAAGATTATCCTGGTAAAATCTTTAGTTGTTACTTAGATTTGGTGTAACATATATGTTATTACATTACCACTTCCTTTGTCTATCGAGGAGGATCTAGCTGTGAGAAGAGGTTGTTATGTCATGGCCGCTGAGCTGTGTGGATCGTCTCTTTCGGCGTCCCAAGTGGCGTCCCACGTGTTGCTAGCTTCGTCTATCTCGAGTTGCTGCTGAAAAATTGTATATATCATATAGAAGAATGTAGGAGAATGATTATATAAATAATCTGTATAAAAAACAATAAACAATAAGATACGCTCCTTTAAGGAGGTTTGATTAAATGCAAGCTCTAAAGTAGTGGTAGTGATCTAGCCTATAATTGTGCTAAGTAAAATCAATTTGGGTTTAAAAAACGCATTGAAAACACATATGCGTTTTTGTTAGATGCAGTTCCATTTGTTGTCATGGCTACGGCCAAAAGATATCCGAAGAACCCTAGGGAAAGAAACAACGGGAACAACCTATCCCAGCTAGGCGTGTCTTAGCTAACCTGACTAAATGGCTTGTTGTGTGCCCTAAGCCATGCTCGTGGGTTGGCCTATAAGTGGGCATACCCTATGGAAATGAGAAGATAAGGGAGGGAGGGTGGGGCACCTGAGAACACACGCCCGTGAGTGAGGCTGTGGCTCATATATTAAGAGCCTCCGCCCCTCCCACAAATGCAGGCTTACTAATCAGCCTTACTAACTTGTGGTCATGGCTACGGACAAAAGATATCCGAAGAACCCTAGGGAGAGAAACAACGGGAACAACCTAACCCAGCTAGGCGTGTCTTAGCTAACCTGACTAAATGGCTTGTTGTGTGCCCTAAGCCATGATCGTGGGAAGGCCTATAAGTGGGCAAAAACCAAGCCAAGTAGGGTAGAAAAGGAACTCGAATGGCATGTGCAAACTAATCCCCAAGCCAAATGCAAGGAGTCAGGGATCTTGAGCGAAAATTTTGGGTGTATGAGGCAAGAACAGAATGAGACCTACAACCCATCTTGTGGATGACAAAGCCGGAGACATAATGCTCAATATTGCGGATACTGCCCCAAAGCGGAATGGGAATATGTTGTGAAATGGATCATGAAAAACCACCTGAACCTTGTAAAGTTTTGGTTCTAGTGCGAGTACTGGCAATGCCCTAGCCTCATGAGATTGTGGAACCGAAACCTGACTGCCTAGACTATGCAGGAATGAGGGCCAGAAAGAATCATGTAGATAGGAAGAGAATCCTTGAATAGTTCCCCAGACAACAGCTATCTGCTAGCCGTGGTCCGCACGTTGTTCTTCTGTGTACCCCTGAGAATTGTTTTAACGCCTGAGACGTGAAGACCGACCTTTTATCTGAATCTTCTACTGTGAGTGAATGCTGGACCTTGTCCAAACCCGATTCAACGTGGTTGTAGGGAGTCTGAGGTTAGTGCGGCAAGAAGCTACAAAGCCATAAAGATTCTGTCTATGCCCTCCCATGAGTGAGGGAAGCAATTGCAATGAAGCTACCTCAAAAATGAATTCCTGGTCGTAGTAAAAAGGCAAAGACTTTGCACGGGGACCTGGTTGACCAGATATGATCGACTACGATCAGAGACTGAAATGCTATAAGGAATTACCCTATTTGTTCCTCCTCTGGCAGGACCTGAACGAAAGCATGGACAATTAAAGCAAGACAAAATATCTGCGTAAGATATGACAATGATGCTGTAGGGTGAACCGGACCAGTTTGCGGATAAAAACATAAAGTGAGCGATCAACATGGATTATTAGGAGATTAGGGAAGCAGGTATATATGTGATACATACGGGCCAAATCAGCCCAGATGGACAACCAACCAGGCAATCAGCCCAGCTGGACTGAAAACGGTTATCGGGCCCCCGAAGCCATGGGGCCGAAGCTGTCATCGGGCCCCCAAAGCCATGGGGCCGAAGCTGTCATCGGGCCCAGGAACCATGGGGCCGAAGCTGTCATTGGGCCCCCTAAGCCATGGGGCCTAAGCTGTCATCGGGCCCCCGAAGCCATAGGGCCGAAGCTGTCATCGGGCCCCCGAAGCCATGGGGCCAAAGCTGTCATCGGGCCCCCGAAGCCATGGGGCCACAGCGGTCATCGGGCCCCCGAAGCCATGGGGCCACAGCGGTCATCGGGCCCCCGAAGCCATGGGGCCGAAGCGGTCATCGGGCCCCCGAAGCCATGGGGCCGAAGCAGTTTTTTAACAAGAAATTATAACTATAATAAGTGACCTGAATAAGGTGCAGGTGAAATTAAACCATGAGACCTGGTGAAATTCAACAAACGAGACCTGACCGACATGGAAAGTGACCCCCAGCATGAGTTCAACTGAGTGACCTAAAAAGACAAAGGGAAACGTGACAGAAAATGGAGATAATAACGGACATTAACTAAAATGAAACCTAAATAACATAAGCTGGCAAGCAGGTAAAGATGTGAGTGTGAGTCATTCAAAACTAAAAGCATAGCTACACAGGTGGACAGACAACCATTGGTCGGACCCCTGAAGCCATGGGGCCGAAGCAACCGCCACGGGCAGCCACCAGGATGCGAACCTTAAGAATTAAGGTTGGCTGGGTAAAAGATTGGGTCTTAACCCGACGGGTTTAGTAATCAACCGGGACTCGATAACCTAAAAAGACAAAGATATAGGGTAAACTTCTTAATGAAATGAGGCTGAAATGAACCGCAAATACTAATCTGTAAAATATAAATGAACAAAAGAAAACTTCTGAAAGGTGTGCCATGGAAAATAGTATCAGATGGCCGTATGAACTACCAATGTCGATATCAATTGTGAAATCCTCTAAGCCAAGAGCCACTCCAGCGAGACTCTTATGGCAGGAACCATGCGTGCGAGTCTCTTATAGCAGGAGCAAGTATAAGATGACCGTGCGAACTGCGAATGACGATGCCAGTTGGGAGGTCCTATTAGCGAAGAGCCACTCGTGCGAGCTTGTTATGGCGGAAAAAGTATCAGATGGCCGTGCGAACTATAAGTGTCGGTGCTGATCGTGAGGTCCTATAAGCAAAGAGCCACTTACAGTATGCGAGCCTCTTATGACTTTTTTTTTAAAATAAACCACTTATGCAGCACCAGAATGCCTCGCATAATCATGATCTCCTCCAACAGCAAACCTGGGACACTAACCAGCCTACAAGCATGTCGTACCCCTAACCAACAAAACATGAAAAACGGTCATGGGGCCCTCAGAGCCATGAGGCCGGATCAGTCATAGGGCCCCCGAAGCCAGAGGCCGGATCAGTCATAGAGCCCCCGAAGCCGAGAGACTGATCTGGATGACGTTGCGGTGACGATAAGTAATTAAAACGTAAGCCAGACCTGATGGGATATGCAGGGGCTTGAATGATTGAATTGGCTAGAAGGGCCTAAGAAACATAACTGCCAACAGGCGTTGAAAATATAGACATTAGTAATCCGAAGCACGTGCATACATAAAACACTAACTACCGCGAACCATAGAACGTAAACATGAAATTGAAACAGAGATGGAAGAAAAACAAGAGCCTGAGGCATTGCAAGTTCGCTAAGAGAAGACTCTTATTGTGACAAACAAATGAACAGCTTGTGAAAACATAGCAGGAAACGTACTCCTATTGGCCCACTAACCTCCGCTGAGGAGCTGTTTGGTGAACTGGGGCAGGAGACCAATCTGAGTGAATACAAACCAGAAGTAAAAGGAGACCAGTCTGAGTGAATATGAACCAGGATTTTTTTTTTTTTTTTTTTAACTGAAGTGAAAAGAAAAGTAGGCCTATGGAATGTAACAGACCACCAAGGAAAGGAACATAAGCCTGAAAAGAACGCAGTTATGTTTGTCGGGAGAGAGGTACCAGAGCGATGGGTGCAGACTGCCCCGGTGAGATTATTGAGTAAAACCATGACGTAGCAATGAACAGGAGAATGCAGCTTTGAGTGGGAGCAGAGTACAACACATGATGTAACGAAAAATGGGTGAATGCAGCTTTGGATGTGAGTGGTACCTAAAACATGTGGTATGGGCGCAGCTCTGAGTATGAGTAGAGCATGAAAAGCATAGTATAAAGCAGACGTATAAATGCAATCTGAAAGTGAGCAGAGTATTGACGTGATGCAAAACCAGAAAAAAGTAGTGAATGGAGTATAGGACAAGATGTAAAAGCAGACATGCGGACGAAGCTTTGGATGTGGACGGAATATTAACTTTATGTGATAGCAGACATGGAAAGCGGCTTTGGTGAGTGGGGTATACAACCTGGTCTAGCAGTAGAAGTGTGAACACAACTCTGGGTATAAGCAAAGCATGAAATTTGGTATAACAGCAGCTCTGGTTGTGAACAGAGCATAACATAGATGTAGCAGTGACGTGAATGCAGTTCTTAAAATGGGCCTGGAAAGAACCTGTAGTAGCATAGGACGTTTGAACGAAGCTCTGGGTGCGAGTAGAGCAAACATCATATACCAACAGACATAGGTATGCAACTCTGGTCGTGGGTGGAGTGCAAAAAAAATATAATAATTTGACAGCGTAAGTGTGAATGCCCACAGGTGCCTATAAATAGCCTAATAATCAGCCAGCCTAGGCCCACAGGTGCATATAAATAGCCATGTAATCAGCCTCCCCTCCCACAAATACAGCAATATATTTGCTTAATACTTTTGGTCGGATTGGCTATCAGAAAGGTGTACCTAACCTATCTAACCCTATCTACAACAAGCAGTAGAATTATGCCATAACTGCTGCGGTAGGGCAGCCTAAAGGGGCCAAAAAGAGCAGACCTTAGTTTAGAGTAAAATATATACATACCATTATGACACCCACTTTGAACGCAAAAGACACTTCACGACGAAGGTGCGGAATATGTACCTTACCTCTTTGTCACGTGTGCCGGCACGTCATTCTTGGAGGTAGCTAATGTTGATGCGTTTCAAAGAGTGGCTGGTAATCAGAAACGATTTACTCCTATGTTGACCAACATATGAACATATTACGAGAAGGTCTGAATCCTGAGAGCTGCAGACTGAAACAACTATGGTGAATCTGATGGAAGGGCCTAAATGAACTCCAACCATTCGCCAAGGGTCTTGCTCGGACACCAACTGTTACTGGTAGCAAAATACTTCACCTATACTTATTCCCCAGGCCACAGCTTTTATTATTATTTTCATTTTTTTTATAAAGGACCCAAAAAGTTAGAAGATGGCGTATGCCGTCTAACTGTAGTAGTGGATTAAGTGAAGTGTGTAAACTCCCCAGGCCTGGGGAACCATAAACACGAATACATGGCTGTTCCAATTAACAAGCTAATGTTGCCTGTAACTAGGACAGAAAACGTACCCACCATACTAGCAGTTGTGACAGGAAATAAGCTTAAAGTCATGATAAACTATGTATGCTGCGCCTGTAGTAGTGATAGGACTTGTGGTGTCCGTAGACGCGACAGACTACGTATAATGTGCCTTATTATTGTACCTCCTACTGGAAGATGGACCGGTACCCAGGAACTAGGCGCGACACCAACACCCTCAGCCCGAGTTGTAGATGAAGTAAGCATACCTGTAATAAAGACATAATGTACACAAAATGCACGCCACTATGACAGGAAAAGCTTAAGGTCATAATAGACTACGTATGCTGCGCCTGTAGTCATGCTAGGACTTATCGTGTCAGTGAACGTGACAGACTTCGTAAATCACCTGTAGTCATGACAGGACTTATTAGTCTGTAGTCGTAACAGACTTCGTAAATCACCTGTAGTGGTGAGACAGGATTTATTAGTCTGTAGACGTGACAGACTTCGTAAATCGCCTGTAGTGGTGAAACAGGACACCCTGTGGACGAAACTGACGCCATAGTATAGTGTTGTTGTTTTTTTGTTGTTTTTTTAACAACACCTGGAGAGGCGGAATTTGAGAAACATGAAAAATAAGACCACAGGGTCAGCTTCCTGGGAGAATGGGTCTATAATGCAAAGAAGGGCAAGTGAAAAGTAACAGCGGTGAGCGAGGGGAAGCAAGAACCTAGAGAGGGTAAGTGGGAGAAAATGCGAAACTGGGAGAAGGTGATGTCCGAAAAGGAAGGCTTGGGATGACTGCTTGAAAAGAAAACAATAAAGACCCAACGACCTAGAACAATAATGTGAGTGAGGCTCTAATGGGAAAAGCCACGCATGCGAGCCTCCACAAGAAAAATTGTACTGCAAGCCACAGCAGACCGAGCCGTGTGAGCGGGCCTGAAGGCAGAAAAAGACATGGAACCTACTGTGGCGGGACCACGCAGCCGACCTCGAATGGCGGAGTTATGTGCGTAGAGAAGCCATGCGTGAGAGACTAATGACGGAGCCAAGCGTGAGAGAGACTAATGACGGAGCCAAGCGTGAAAGAGACTAATGACAGAGCCAAGCGTGAGAGAGACTAATGACAGAGCCAAGCGTGAGAGAGACTAATGACGAAGCCAAGCGTGAGAGAGACTAATGACGGAGCCAAGCGTGAGAGAGACCAATGACGGAGCCAAGCGCGAGAGAGACTAATGATGGAGCCAAGCGCGAGAGAGACTAATGACGGAGCCAAGCGCGAGAGAGACTAATGACGGAGCCAAGCGCGAGAGAGACTAATGACGGAGCCAAGCGTGAGAGAGACTAATGACGGAGCCAAGCGTGAGAGAGACTAATGACGAAGCCAAGCGTGAGAGAGACTAATGACGGAGCCAAGCACGAGAGAGACTAATGACGGAGCCAAGCGCAAGAGAGACCAATGACGGAGCCAAGCGCAAGAGAGACCAATGACGGATTAGAGCGAGAGAGACTAATGACGGAGCCAAGCGCGAGAGAGACTAATGATAGAGCCAAGCACGAGAGAGACTAATGACGGAGCCAAGCGCGAGAGAGACTAATGGCTGAGCCAAGCGTGAGAGAGACTAATGGCGGGGCCATGCGTAAGAGAGACTAATGGCGGGGCCATGTGTGAGAGAGACTAATGGCGGGGCCATGCGTGAGAGACACTAATGGCGGAGCCATGTGTGAGAGACTCTAATGGCGGAGCCCTGTGTGTAAACATAAATGGAGAAGCCATGTGTGAGAGACACTAATGGCGGAGCCATGCCTGAGAGACTCTAATGGTGGAGCCATGCGTGAGAGACTCTAATGGCGGAGCCATGTGTGTAAACATAAACGGAGAATCCATGTGTGAGAGACACTTATGGCGGAGCCATGCGTGAGAGACTCTAATGGTGAAGCCATGCGTGAGAGACTCTAATGGCGGAGCCATGTGTGTAAACATAAACGGAGAAGCCATGCGTCAGAGACACTAATGGCGGGGCCATGCGTGAGAGACTCTAATGGCGGGGCCATGCATGAGAGACTCTAATGGCGGGGCCATGTTTGTCAAACTTAAACAGAGAAGCCATGCGTGAGAGACTCTAATGGCGTAGCCATGAATGCGAGACTAATGGCGGATTTTTTATATATTTTTTAAATATGAACCACTTATGCAGCACCAGTATGACTTGGGGACTCGCATAACCATGACTCCCTCTGACAGTGAACCTAGGACACTAACCAGCCTACAACCATATTGTACCCCTAACGAATAACGTGAAGAATGGTCATAGGCCCCGCGGAGTCATGAGGCTGAAGCAGTCATCGGACCCTGAAGCCAAGACTGAACTGGATAACAGTACAGTGAAGATAAGTAATTAAAACGTGAGCGAGACCTGATGGGATATGCATAGACATTAGTGAACTGAACCACGTACATAAATAAAACATTAAACCAACCGTGAAATTGAACAGATGGGAGAAAAATAAGAGCCAGAGGCATTACAGTTCGCTAAGAGAAGACCCTTATCGTAACAAACGAATGAAAAACTTGTGAAACATAGTAGGAACTTACTCCTATTGGCCCACTGACCGCTGAGGGAATGGTGAACTGGGGCAGGAGACCAATCTGAGTGAATGCGAACCAGAAGTAAAGGAGACCAGTCTGAGTGAATGCGAACCAGGACTAAAGAACGGCACAATTTATTTATTTTTTCCACCGAAGTGAAACAGAAAAAGTTGGCCTATGGAAAGTAACAACAATCTGAAAGTGAGCAGAGTATTATTGTGATGCAACAGCAAACGCATGAACGCAGCTCTAGTAGTGAATGGAGTATAGGACAAAATGTAAATGCAGACACATGGACGTAGCTTTTAAAGGTAACAAACCTAACCATGATCATTTGAGCATTAGCGCCCAACCTCCTTTGCCCCAGAGAGTTACAAGTCACAGACCGTGTAACCAAATCCGATCCTACCGTGAATGACAGCACTCGCCTGGCACCTTCTGCCATTGCCCAGGCGCGAACGAACCTCCACATAATGCTGCAGGTTTTTTTTATTTTAATTTTTTTAAATGATGGTCACCACAACACCACCTCGTGTTCCCCTAAGAAAAACATAAACATGGTTGGACATAAACCCTGATGCAATGCCAATTATTTAACATAATAGTGCACCTATAAACCTAGCACAGAACCGCTGACACATGCGTGCCCATAACATACAGTTTATAGATTAAACACACTTACATACAAGAGCATTAGAACTCAAATACAGGCGCCTTGACCAATCTGCTTGTGTCCCTATATACAGACCACTGATATACATTTACCAAGACCTTGCATGTCTGGCGCTAACTGCAGACGTGCGCCCCACATGTAAAACAGGTGACAGAAAAACATGCACCTTTTTTTTTTTTTCTTTTTATTAATGACCATTGATACATGACCCTTCCAGAGAGATAACTAAATAATACAATCACTTAAACACAGCATGCGTAGCTTGGAGACACGCATCCCGTATGAAACAGATATCAGAAAACATGCGACCATACCTACTCTAGGCGCATGCTACAGCAATAACTATATGCAATAGCCCCCAACAAGCCCCTAAACAGCCGGACAAAAATACTAACAGCAGTGACTTGACCATTAGCGCCCAACTCTGCATCGATCCAGAGTATTGCGAATCGCATACCGCACTGTGGGTCCTGTGCCAACAAGCGCGATTCTACAGTGAATGCCAGCGTTCGCCTGGCACTTTCTGCCGATGTATTAAAAGAAAAGGAGAGTTTTTTGAGGGTTAATCGGATCTAGTGGACGTATGTCCAAGAGACTCAATAAACTAGAGGCGCCAGAGGATGGTGAATAGGCGTAATGATAGATAGGTAGTTGTAATACAAAGGCTGCTCAAGGGTTCGTCATGCGGACTAGATTGTCTGCAGGTTGTGGAATGTGTGGGGTGGGAGGAGATAGGAGGGTGAGTGGATGTCAAAACCTCACTCAGATCACGCCTATTCCAAGAACCCAATTTCGAGCGCCAATGTTTTGTGGATAGAGGGTAGATGGATATAACAAATTATTTACATATAAGTGGTGTTACTTGTATAAAAAGTAGTTGTAACATATAGTATAAAGAATTAAAATCAAAATATATTAGATATTTAAACTTACTTCACGAGGGGGCGGTTTACTAGGATAAGCATAAAACACCTGTAAACCAAACACCCCCCCAGCCTGGATCGCTTCATGGATGTTAACAAATTGGAGGCAGCCAATCACAAGGGGGCTTCTGTTCAAATGTCTTTTATTCCAGTGTAAAATCTGGCTCAACGCGTTTCGGGACAGGCATGCCCCTTCATCAGGAGTTAAAACATTTTGCATGTGTATAAGGGGTATATATACCCCAAAGGTAATGAGGAAAAGACCGCCAAATTAGAGGGGGAGGGTCTGAAATAATCACAGGAAGCGGAAGTGCCAGGGGGTGATAGTGCGCATGACCGGAAGGGTGCGCGATGTTCGTGCGTGTTGGCCGGGAGCGCATCTTGTACCTGGTGCGCATGTCCAGGCCACTATCGCTGCGCTTCAAACGGAGCGTTTCGGTGGCTTATGCGCAAGTCCGGAAGTGTCACTGTATGTGCGTTCCACAGTGGAGCGCGTGTTCGTCTTCCGGCCTGTGTTGTCTTACGATTGTTGGGTGACTTTGTGCATATTCTTTATATTAACCACAAAGTGAACATTTGTTGTGGGGGCATATATAGAAGCCCCTTATATCGAAGAATGGGGGTAATGTCTTATTAATTTTGTGATGTAATCTTGAAGTTTAAAAATGATGACGTCTTTTTTTTTAAAAGGGATATAATAAAATGAGTGGAGAGGTGATTGAAAATGATTGAAAAAATAATAATAATTGAAAGAATAATAATTAAAATTAGTAAAAATTACTTAAAATAACTAAAAATTACACAGAACTCAAAAGATGGAGGTACATAGGGAGTGAGTATTCGGCTTGCTTACTTATCTTGTTTTCCAGGGGTTGGATTTTTAGGGCTGCAGATTTGGTTCAAACTGTGACCTGACAATGTATGTTTCTTGGTTTTGTTTTAAAACCCTATGGTATTAAAGTGATCTAATACTATATTAGAGTGAGGGAGGGGCGTGGTGAGGTGGACGTTAGTTCACATCAATAGGTAGATTGTGCCACGATTTGGTGGATATTGTAATATAATGTCCTACGGTAAATTATATATATAGTCTATTCTATTTTATTTTGTTTATAATATATAAATATATAAAATAAGTTAAATTAAAATATGTATTGAAATAAACATATGAATAAATAAATAGAGATATAGATAGATGGATATAGTGAATTATTAAGGTTGTAACAAAAATTATAGGGAGTGGTTAGTCGGGTATTTAATAATTGACGTGTTCAAGTGTGAGGGTATTAAGCTGGTATATCCAGAACATCTCTTTCCGACATAATTGTTGGAAGGAGGAAACTTGTTCTAGTGGGGTTACTTTCAGGTCTGACGGGTTGCCCTCATGTAGTAGTGCGAAGTGGCATGATACACTGTGCGTCAAGATTTTCCTTTTTATGTTTTGACCTATGCTCATTCATCCGTTCTCTGAGGGTTTGTGTGGTGCGGCCCACATAGTATAAATTGCAGGGACATTGGAGTAAGTAGATTATATTTCTGCTAGTGCAGGTCATTGGTTGTTGGAATGATATTTTTCCTATAGGATGTGAAAGGTGGAGTTCTTTAATGGCAATGGTGATCATTTGACAACATTTGCATTTTTTGGCACCACAATTAGAGGAGCTCTTCTATTCTGACGTTTTTTGTGTCTGTCCTGTTTTGTTAGGTTTATGTTTTTGAGGACATGATGGGGCCAGAATGTTTTTTAAGTTTTTTGCTCTCCGAAAAGTGAGTCTGGGTATTTTGGGTATTTCTTTACCTAATATGGGATCTTTTAATAATACGGACCAATGTTTGGTAAGTATTTGTCTAATTAGGTTGTGGTCACGATTGTACCTCGTTATCAGGCCAGGTTTGAAAGAGGTTTCTTTTATGTCTCTTGTTTTTGGTTGAAGGCTTTGTTTCTGATCTATTTGTGAGATCTTTTTTTTTTGAATCTTTGATAAGTTGTGGGGGGTAGCCCTTCTCGATAGACCTTTTGCTTAGGATATTCAGTTGTTCTCTCATGGTATCGTTGTTTGAGCAGTTGCGTCTAATTCGTTTCATCTGGCTGAAGGGTATATTAGCTTTCCATTTGTGGTAGTAACAACTTTTAAAATCTAGAAAGCTGTTAGCATCCACGCTTTTAAAATGTGTGCTGGTGGAGATGATGTTATCATTACTGTTTAGATTAAGATCCAAAAAAAACGCGTGCCTTTGGTCTGATTCTAGTGTGAGGTTGAGGTTCCAGTCGTTTGCATTTAATGTGTCGATGTAAGTCTTAAGGTCATTAGTATTTCCCTGCCAGATGAGTATGATATCATCTATATACCGTTTGTAGAACTTAATATTGGGGTGTGTTAGTAAACCATGTTGGTTCTCGAAAGCACCCATAAATAGATTGGCGTATGAAGGCGAATTTTGTTCCCATTGCCGTGCCATTTACTTGGATATAAAATTTTTCATTATATAAAAAATAGTTGTGGCATAAGATGAACTCTATGGATCTGAGGATAAAATCTTTCTGTGCAGATGGCATGGTTATATCGGTGTCTAAAAATATTTTTGTCGCCTTTAGGCCTATTTAATGTATAATGTTGCTGTACAGTGATGTTACATCTAGTGTGGCCCAAACGAAGTCATCTTGCCAGGTTATTTTTTCTAGGGTCTGAATGAAATGTGCCAAGTCTTTAAGGTGGGATGGTAAAGTGTTAACATATCTTTGGAGGATGCCGTCTATATATTCAGATAGATTGGAGGTTAGAGAGTCGATGCCCGAGATTATGGGGTCTATTAAGGATTTGTGGATCTTGGGGAGGAAATAGAAACGTGCGATGGCGGGATGTGTCTTTTTGAGATAGTTTTTTTTCTTTTTTATCTAAAATTCCTATGGATGATCCTTGATCTATAAGGTCATGGAGTTGAGTTAAGAACTTTCTTTGTGGGGTCTTCTGCGAGGGGTCTGTAGTAGTAAGTTACTGATAGGATCCTATTAGCTTCTTTTTCATAGTGGTCGGTGTCAAGGATGACTATCCCTCCTCCCTTATCGCCGTTTTTTATAACAATATTTTGGTTTTCTTTGAGGTTTTTTAGTGCTTTTTTGAGGTTGTTGCTAAGATTGTCTGCTGGAGGTTCAGTGGATATAGATTTAGATTTTTTCTTTGGTAGTGATACTTTGTTAGCGGGAAATGCTTCTTTAAGGTCGTCTAGGACCATATTATAGTAGCTTTCTAGATGTGGACCTCTGTTCTCTAGGGGGTAGAATGAGGACTTGTTATTTAATGGTGGTTTTACAGTGTTAATAGGTTCTGGGATGTGTGTTTCGTATTCTTGTGTTTGTATTGTTGTGGTGGGAGCCGTAATGTTGTCTGTTGGGTGGGGGTGGGGACGTGAGTTGATGTTTGTAATGTTTTTGATGCTAAAGTGGCGTTGGAGGGTAAGTCTTCTGATAAATTGGTTCAAATCTACAAATAACTCAAATAAATCTGGTTTGTTGGTTGGGCAAAAAGAGAGGCCTCTGCTTAGTAGTTCTATCTCATTTTCTTTTAGGGTGTAATTGGATAAGTTGAAGATGCCTATTTTCTTTAGAGATTCGAATTCTGATTTTGTAGTAGTTGGGTTTTTGGTTTGTGTTTTTTGTTTGAAGGTGGGTCGTTTTCTACCACCTCTGCATCCTCTGTAACGGGATTTGGTCTTTTTTTGGGGGTTCAGGATTGGACTGTAGAAGTTGGTGATTTTTAAAGGTTCTTGGGGTTTGGGTGATGGAAGATGGGAGGGCCTGGGGTTGAGATGAGTGTTTTCAGAATCTGTGTGCTGGATAGGTTTAGGCGAGGCAGGGGTTGTATATGGGATGGTGAGTGCCCCCGGTGTCCTGTCTGGTTGAACATTGATAGCTGTTCTATAAGAGGACTTTCTGTTAGATTGGGGGGCAGGTCTAAAAAATGTTTATCAGGGCTAGGGTAGGATGGACTGACTGAGTGGGTGGTGATATTAAGTGGGGATAAAGAGTAGGATCTATCCTTGTTGTGTACAGTAGATGGTGTATCTGGATTAGTCTTGGTTGATGGTGTGTCTAAAATGTTAACTTGGCCTATAGGTTTTTGAAGGGCAGGAGAAATGAGTGGTGTTTTGTTGCAGTGTTTGGTTTACAGGTGTTTTATGCTTATCCTAGTAAACCGCCCCCCTCGTGAAGTAAGTTTAAATTGGGTTCTTGGAATAGGCGTGATCTGAGTGAGATTTTGACACCCACTCACCCTCCTATCTCCTCCCACCCCACACTTTCTGCCGATGCCCAGGCGTGAATGCACATCCACATGATGCTGCTGCATTTTTTGTTTTTTAATCGACCATTGATACACAAAACACAGCGTGCATAGCTTGAGCCAACTGCAGACACGCACCTCACATGTAAACCAGGTATCAGAAACATACAACCATACCTACTCTAAGCGCATGCTACCCCAATAACTGTATACAATGCCCCCCACAGGCCTCTGAATAGCCAGACAAACAATACTAACAACCATCACTCGACCATTAGCGCCCAAACTGTGCTTCATCCCAGAGCGCTACATGTCGCGGACCGCAGCGTGGGTCTTGTGCAAACCACTCCGATCCTACCATGAATACCAGCGCCCTCCTGAGACATTCTGCCATTGCCCAGCCGTAAGGAGTCTCTATACCATGCTGCTGTATCCTAGAGCTGACCCAGAGGTAGTGAAATCAGCTGAATCGGCGTCAGCCTGGGCCCACAGGTGCCTATAAATAGCCTAGTAATCAGCCAGCCTGGGCCCACAGGTGCCTATAAATAGCCTTGTAATCAGCCAGCCTGGGCCCACAGGTGCATATAAATGGCCTTGTAATCAGCCAGCCTGGGCCCACAGGTGCCTATAAATAGCCTTGTAATCAGCAAGCCTGGGCCCATAGGTGCATATAAATAGCCTTGTAATCAGCCTCCCCTCCCACAAATACAGCAATATATTTGCTTAAGACGTAACAGTGAACGTGAATGCAGCTCTGAAACAAGCCTAGTATGAACATGTTGTGACAGCGGACGTGTAAACACAGCTCTCACTGTGAGCAGAGCAAACATGGTATACCAGTCAATGCATGAACGCAGCTCTGGTTCTGAGTGGAGCAACAGTGAACACCAGTGTGGTGCGTCCAGAGAATAAACATGGAGTAACAGTAGCAGCTATGGCTGTAAACCGAGTATACAACATGTAATAACAAACATGTAATACGGATCCGGATGTCGGCTGGGTACGGAATGTGATGTAAAAGCCAACAGGTGAGCGCAGCTTGAATGTGATTAACGGGTAAAGAATGATGAAAATAGCAGACATGTGGACACAGCTCATGTGAGCAGGGAGTAAAACATGGCGTAACAGCCAAATGTAAAGGCTGGTCTGGGAATGAGCAGAGTAGGAAAGTGCTGTGACAGTGAAAGACGTGCGGATGCATTTGAGGGTGTAAGGCGTCTGAAAGTGTAAATGCTACTCAGGATAACAGCAGAGCATAAAAGTGCGGCAGGGTTTTAAGTACACGAGCAGTGAAATACGTGAAGTCTAAAGATGGTGGTAACGGGGGGAGGGGGGAGACACATGGCAAGAAACAGCTATCGCAAGAGGCCTAAACAATAATAGCTGCGTCTGATCTCCAAACATGACGCCACGTGCAGCCCGGGTAACTCTGTCTTACAGCAAACCGGCTGATGTAACTTTTCAGAAGAGACTAACAAGTGAAGTAAAACTTGTAAGATTTATAGGAACTAACTCCTGTTACCAAACAAACAAAGTTGAAAAGGAATAGAAATATTTAGCCCCAACGAACAAACCTGAGGTAGCCTCGGACACCACGGCAATGTCTCTCAAGTAGCCCGAGGCCTTACCACTCAACCTACCTGTGCCGTATGGGCGATACCAGGGGCCGTTGGGCATTACGGGAGCGTAAGGCCTGACTCACAGACAGCTCACCAGTGACCTCCAGCATGTAACCATGCTTGCAATGGGAGGTGGGAGGTGCCTGTGAGCCCCACCCGAGACCGGCTGATATGGCTCAGAGCCTACCAGGTGCACCTGAATGTAGACTGTAGATGAAAAGCAGGCACATTTAAATCGGAGTTTATACACCTCCAAACATATTATACAAACCATTAGAAAACGTGTTGTGGTGTTTAACAAGCAGGATATTCTCAACCCATATGCAGTTGTGCATGTATATAGGGGAGCACATCCTGCACTTGTAGTCCATTGCTAGGGGCAATCAACAGCAAAAAATGCATACAATGGAAGATGCCAGCAACGGACTACAAGTACCACAATAATCATCCTACATAGGATAACGATAATGTGAATGTGGAGAACAATCAAAAACATAACCATAGCAAAGGCAGGTGCACTCTGCGGCAATACTAAACCCTCACACTGATAAAATTGAGAGGTTAGTTCGACATATCCTACTAGGAGGACATGTCTTAAGCTCGGACACTACGGCAAGGTCTCTCAAGTAGCCCGAGGCCCTACCACTCAACCTACCACTCAAAATCCCTGGAGTTTTTAGATATTTGTATTTATGTCCAAGAAAACAAATTACAGTGTAAAACTTTTATTAAACTTATAGCTAGAAATAGTTATATTTTATTTAATAGCTGCCATTTGCCGAATTGGCTAATTAATATCCCACAAGGCCAATTCAGGAGGATAAAAAGAAACTGTACCTTGGAGACTCAATTTGAAATAGAAGCAGGGAAAATGAAGAAACAATTTATTGAGAAGAAATACCCAGAAGAAATTCTGGACAGTGCATTGTTAAAAGTTAGAAGTATGGATAGAGAGACCTTTTTTGAAGAGAAGATTGAACAGAATGAGGAGGGAGGGGAAGAGGACATCCGGATAATCCTACCTTATAATGAGAACTATAGAAAAATACAAAATATTATAAGTAGACATTGGCACCTACTGAGGGAGGACAAAACGATCAGCCCTCTCATACCCATCTGTCCTAAATTCTCCTTTACTAAAGCGGCAAATTTACATTTGAAAGTAGCACCAACGATTTAGAAAGAAAAACTCAAGAACACGACAATTCAAAGATGGGCAAACATTAAGGGCTTTCATAGGTGTGAAACATGTAATAACTGTAAGATTACTAAATTCTCTAAGAAAACCACTGAGATCATCTCCACCACCAATCAGCATAAACATTCAATTAAGGACTTCTTAACCTGTCATTCGGAGGGGGTCATATATATTGTAGAATGTCCATGTGGACAACAATATATTGGACGTACCAAAAGATCTTTAAAAAAACGGATCTCTGAGCATATTTCCAATATCCGCAAAAGCATTACGAATCATACATTATCTAATCATTTTAAAATATATCATAATCAAGATCCATCTGGTGTGAAGTTCGCAGCAATGGATAAGGTTCACAGAGATTGGCGAGGAGGTAACTACATCGAAAAGATGTCACGCCCTTTAAACCAAGCGGATTTTTGAGTTGAATACAATCCTACCTTTGGGCCTTAATGCCGAGTTTGAATTGTTCGGGTTTTTATAGAAAGTATGTGGGTGCATTGTGCCGATGATGAATGGATGAGTCTGTACACTCTCTCCTCCATTTGCCATTGACATTTGGCCCCCACTTTTATGTCCTCCCTCCTCAACTTCATACTAATTTTATATTAACGTTATATCAACTTTATACTAACTGTACATTAACTATGTATCTCTTGTTTTTTTCATATATTTTTTACTTTTATTGATAATTAAAATTCTTAAGCTATCAGACTTATCCAAATTGGAATATATATACTTTTTAGAAGAAAAACGCAAGAAAATCACAATATAACCCATGTAGCTCTCAATGCGTTTTCTATGGAAATAGATGTGAAATGTTAAATATAACAAATGTATAGAGATGGCCCGAACTATCCGCCGGCGAACAGTTCCCGGCGAA
This sequence comes from Bufotes viridis, assembly GCA_033119425.1. Classification (NCBI taxonomy): domain Eukaryota; kingdom Metazoa; phylum Chordata; class Amphibia; order Anura; family Bufonidae; genus Bufotes; species Bufotes viridis. The sequence continues at coordinate 180,009,109 of CM065593.1, read as the reverse complement.
CATAGCTTGTTCGCGTTCGCCTCTGCCGGGCGAACATATGCGATGTTCGGTCCGCCCCCTATACATCATCATTGAGCAAACTTTGACCCTGTACCTCACAGTCAGCAGACACATTCCAGCCAATCAGCAGCATACCCTCCCTCCCAGACCCTCCCACCTCCTGAACAGCATCCATTTTAGATTCATTCTGAAGCTGCAGTCTTAGTGAGAGGAGGGAGAGTGTAATTGCTGCTGATTTAATTGGGAAATTGATAGCTAGGCTAGTGAATTCAGTGTCCACTCCAGTCCTGAAAGACTCATCTGATCTCTGCTGTAAGGACAGCGTCCTGACAGCACCCCAAAAAGCCCTTTTTAGGGCTGCAACATTAGTCTGCTTTTTTTTCCTTTATATGCATATTGCAGTTGCATGGCCTGCCTGTGTGTGAGGAGCTGCAGGCCCACAGACTGTAGTGTGTGCCCACTGCCAGTGCCCACCCCTGTCATTCCGTGTGGTACAGGACTTTGCATCAAAAAAAGGCATTTCATTTTTACACTTTAATCTAAGGTTAGTTGCCTGCCAGTGTGTGTCAGGCTGACTTCCACTGACTGTAGTGTGCCCACTGCCAGTGTCCACCACTCATACCGGCTGGCACAGGACTTTGCATAAAAAAGGCATTTAATTTTTACACTTTAGTGTAATTTCAGCTGCTTGCCTGCTGCTAGTGTGTGTCAGGCCGACTTCCACTGACTGTAGTGTGGCCACTGCCAGTGCCCACCCCTGTCATCCCATGTGGCACAGGACTTTGCATCAAAAAAAGGCATTTAATTTTTACACTTTAGTGTAATTTCAGTTGCTTGCCTGCTGCTAGTGTGTGTCAGGCTGACTTCCACTGACTGTAGTGTGCCCACTGCCAGTGCCCACCCCTGTCATCCCGTGTGGCACAGGACTTTGCATCAAAAAAAGGCATTTAATTTTTAGACAGTAGTCTAAATTCAGTTGCTTGCCTGCTGCCAGTGTGTGTCAGGCCCACTTCCACAGACTGTACTGTGCCCACTGCCAGTGCCCACCCCTGTCATCCCGTGTGGCACAGGACTTTTCATCAAAAAAAGGCATTTAATTTTTACACTTTAGTGTAATTTCAGCTGCTTGCCTGCTGCTAGTGTGTGTCAGGCCGACTTCCACTGACTGTAGTGTGCCCACTGCCAGTGTCCACCACTCATACCGGCTGGCACAGGACTTTGCATAAAAAAGGCATTTAATTTTTACACTTTAGTGTAATTTCAGCTGCTTGCCTGCTGCTAGTGTGTGTCAGGTCGACTTCAACTGACTATAGTGTGCCCACTGCCAGTGCCCACCCCTGTCATCCCGTGTGGCACAGGACTTTGCTTAAAAAAAAGGCATTTAATTTTTACACTTTAATCTAAGGTTAGTTGCCTGCCAGTGTATGTCAGGCTGACTTCCACTGACTGTAGTGTGCCCACTGCCAGTGTCCACCACTCATACCGGCTGGCACAGCACTTTGCATCAAAAAAAGGCATTTAATTTTTACACTTTAGTGTAATTTCAGTTGCTTGCCTGCTGCTAGTGTGTGTCAGGCCGACTTCCACTGACTGTAGTGTGCCCACTGCCAGTGCCAACCACTGATACCGGGTGGCACAGTAGCTTGCCGATAAATAAGGCATTTCATTTTTACACATTAGTCTAATTCGGCACACGTCCCCGGATAGGGTACGTAACAGGGATTAAACTGATAGGAATAGTACTAGTTAAGACACCACTCATATAGGGTGTCACAGCACATTGCTCTATGCACGCGCAGTGCCCCAATTTGGGAGTAAGAGGACCGACCAAGCTGCTTTTTCCATCTCCCGGTTCCTGAAATCAATTCAGTTTAGTGTATGAGAGTTTGGTCTGTCATTGTGAAGGCAGTCGAAGGTACCCGGCCTAAATTTTTTTTCACAAAAGGCAATCCCTGATATGGGACGTAACAGGGATTAAACTGATGAGAATAATACTACAGAAAATACCACTCATATCAGTGGAGGGAGCCAGCGTTTTTCTTTAACCATCTCCCCGTTCAAAAAATCTATTCAATAAATGGCCCCCAGATTGGGGACGTTAGAGGGATTAAACTGATGAGAATAGTACTACAGAAAATACCACTCATATCGGGTGTGACAGTAAATTGCACGGCGCAGACGCAGTGACCGTGGTTTAAAACAGAGTGGAGGGAGCCAGCGTTTTTAACCATCTCCCGTTCGAAAAATCTATTCAATAAATGGCCCCCAGATTAGGGACGTTAGAGGGATTAAACTGATGAGAATAGTACTACAGAAAATACCACTCATATCGGGTGTGACAGTAAATTGCACGGCGCAGACGCAGTCACCGTGGTTTAAAACAGAGTGGAGGGAGCCAGCGTTTTTTTAACCATCTCCCCGTTCGAAAAATCTATTCAATAAATAGCCCCCAGATTGGGGACGTTAGAGGGATTAAACTGATGAGAATAGTACTACAGAAAATACCACTCATATCGGGTGTGACAGTAAATTGCAAGGCGCAGACGCAGTCACCGTGGTTTAAAACAGAGTGGATGGAGCCAGCGTTTTTTTAACCATCTCACCGTTCGAAAAATCAATTCAATTCACCTTTTGGGGACCCTTGGTGTTGTACGTGGCTGGGTGGAGGAAGAAACCTTCAATGACATCACCGGGACGTGGCTAGCTTGGTATCCAACCTTGTGCAAATGGGGAGTTTGCGGTTGTGCAAATGAACTGTTTGCGGTGCATTAAAAGGGGAGTTTGGTCTGTCAATGTCAGTGAAGCGGGCGTAACCCTTACACTACCTGATCGATACAACATCATACCTGATCGTATACACACACTGGATGTTTTAAAGCACGTTATTCCAAACAATTTAGGAATGTTAGTTGATTTATGCCCTTTATGGATTAAAACCCGACTCTGCGTCCACTACGTAATTTTCCATGGGAGTTTTGCCATAGATCCCCCTCCGGCATGCCACAGTCCAGGTGTTAGTCCCCTTGAAACAACTTTCTCATCACTATTGTGGCCAGAAAGAGTCCCTGTGGGTTTTAAAATTCGCCTGCCAATTGAAGTCTATGGCGGTTCGCCCGGTTCGCCCGTTCGCGAACATTTGCGGAAGTTCGCGTTCGCTGTTCGCGAACTGAAAATTTTATGTTCGCGACATCACTACAAATGTAATGAAGGATTTATTAATATGATGTTGCTTTATATTTTATTGGTAATTTTGTTATTAGTATTAAATGCGACATCTGTTTTTTCGTTCATATATCTAGTTTATTATGCCATCTATTATTATCATTCACTCTTTATTGCTATTATATTCATGGAAGATTCGAATATATATGGATAATATGCCATCAGAAGACCTCTATAGCAATATATATCTCTATCTCTTTTCCTATATATACAATTAATGAAGGACTGATTGTATTTATTTGATCCATGCCAAAATTTCTAAATAATCTTAACCCCTATAAAGGAGGGGCATCTTGTGGGGATTATTCAACCACTGAGGAAGGGGTCGCATACACGAAAACCCCGAAACGCGTTTGGTAACCATCCCCACGAAGTTCTGATAGCAAGGACCACCACTCGATCATTATCTTACCCACATTTGGCAATGGAACATTGCTAAAGACACCGGGCGACCGCGCGACTAGCACTTAAACATACGGAGGTACCGCTCTCCGGGAAGAGTCACATGCACCACCGAGCGCGCTCTGGTGAGGCAGCACTTGAGACCGATCGACCAAGCTTTGAAAGAAAGAAATTCAAGTCGAGGGCTTTTCCATCCTTGGGGTAAGACTGTTTCGACGGCTGTACATTTTCAAGTCCTTACTAAGCGATCACAACTTATTACATTACTTTCGAGCGGGACGCCGCTCCGACTATTTGCTGGGAGCAGGACGCCGCTTTTTCCAGTAACACCAACACAGGAGATCGGCAATTATCAAACCAAGTAGCACTTATTTATTCCTCGGATACTGAGATATTTTAAGGTCATCTTTTCTTTTTAAAATATAGCATTTTAGCTGGCATTTTAGGTGTTATTTACTACATACATTTAGATATTAATCATTTTTATCTATATATCAGCTATTAGTCACTTATAGAAGTTTTATACTATTATATATGTAATAATAAATGTGTAATTGTTTTGGGTATCAGATATTCAGAGTGTGCCCCTACTTCATTTCTTAATTCCTTGATTAATAGTTTGGTGAATCTATTATAGGTGAGTGCACCACATTAGTGCGACATTTACTTTTATATATCATCCAATTTAAATGTGCCTGCTTTTCATCTACAGGCTACATTCAGGTGCACCTGGTAGGCTGTGGGCCATATCAGCCGGTCTCGGGTGGGGCTCACAGGCACCTCCCACCTCCCATTGCAAGCATGGTTACATGCTGGAGGTCACTGGTGAGCTGTCTGTGAGTCGGGCCTTACTCTCCTGTAATGCCCAAAGGCCCCTGGTATTGCCCATACGGCACAGGTAGGTTGAGTGATAGGGCCTCGGGCTACTTGAGAGACCTTGCCGTGGTGTCCGAGCTTAAGACATGTCCTCCTAGTAGGATATGTCGAACTAACCTCTCAATTTTATCAGTGTGAGGGTTTAGTATTGCCGCAGAGTGCACCTGCCTTTGCTATGGTTATGTTTTTGATTGTTCTCCACATCCACATTATTGTTATCATATGTAGGATGGTTATTGTGGTACTTGTAGTCCGTTGCTGGCATCTTCCATTGTATGCATTTTTTGCTGTTGATTGCCCCTAGCAACAGACTACAAGTGCAGGATGTGCTCCCCTATATACATTCACAACTGCATATGGGTTGAGCATATCCTGCTTGTTAAACACCACACCACGTTTTCTAATGGTTTACACCAAATATAGGTAACCACTAAAAAGACTTTACCAGGATAATCTTATTTTATAGCATTGAATGGAAAGACTGAATAGAGGGTACTAAATAATTTACTAACATCAGCATTTTTCTTAACTACAAAGAGGCCTTATAAGAGGAACTGATATATATATATATATATTTATTTATTTATATATATATTAATGAAGGACTGTTATGCTCTTGTATATCTTATTATTGATTGGTATTTGCTTTTTTAGATGATTATGCAATTATAGGCGAGTTAGATATCAAAAACATTCATAAAAAACCATCATCTACATTAGTATGCATTGATATATATTTTAAAATTATTTACAGAATATCAATTATCAGTTATGAAATTATTAATTATTATAAATCATGAAATGTGGATTAAGGTATTCGTGAACATAACAATCATGATTCATACAAAATAACTTTCTACTAGATCTATTATAATTATTATATTTCTTTAAGCGTCACATTTATCATTTCATCAATACTGGTAACATTGAGACTTAATTAGCTATTTTTCTATTTTATTCTTATTCTTATTTTTACATTTTTATTTTTATATTATTTTTTATTTTTCATTAATTCTGTCACTCTTATATTCTTCAAAATAAATTATTTATATATAAATATTTTTAAAACAAACGATATGTCTATTTAATCAAGTATCTGATGTCTCCATGCAGCGCCAGATAATTGAGTGCCCTCCAAATTATTGATTTTACATTTTATATACCAAATCGGCTGAGGGTGTGCTGTGGAGAGTGCACCTACTCCATAAGTTCAGTACGGTAGAGCCACTGTAATTAATAGCTATTGGGAAGAGGGCACATGTGGTCATTACAACTGTGAAGGGGACACATGCGGGCATTACTACTGAAGGCACACACTGTGGGCACTACTACTGTCAAGGGGACACAAGGTCAACACTATACTGTATGGGGGCACAATGTGGGCATAATTACTGTGAGAGGCACAGTGTGGGTATAACTACTGTGTGGCGGCATAAAGGGGCAATAATTACTATGTGGGGGCATTATTGGGAGTGGGTGGAATTGGTTGTGTATAGTTATGGTTTGGACAGAGAAGCATGGCCTAATATGAAAAAATTTCCCACAGCGTGATACACATGCCACACATATAGTCCTTTGTGCATTTCAAAAGTCGCAATGTATGCAGTAGTTATGCCTACATTATGCCCCCTTTCAGTAGTTATGCTCACATTGTACCCCCATTTCAGTAGTCATGCCCACACTGAACCCCCCTTTAAGTAGCTATGCCCCCTTTTAGTAGTTATACCCACATTGTGTCCCCTTTTAGTATTAATGCCCACATTGTGCCCCCATTTTAATAGTGTCACTACTCTTAAAATAAAAACCACAAAATACTAACCTGGCTCTTCCCCCGATGATCTGATCACATCCTGCACTCCCCAGCAGGCACGAGTCCGTCACACACAAACTTTGCGCTGCTCGGCTGTGTTGGAGGAGCTTGCTGGAAATCAGCTTCTACTCCTCCTAACCCAGCAGCTCAATGTGTATGTGACTGCATCATGCCTGCTGGGGAGTGCAGGATGTGACCAGATCATTGGGGAGACGGGCAGGTGAGAAGTGTTTTTTATTTTAATAGAAGTGACAATAAAAAACAATGTTTGCTCCCTGCTTGACCATTGCAATCAACGGTCTCTGCGTCCTAAGGAAAGCAGAGCATACCTCAGCACTCAGGGAACATTGGGAATGCAACTGACATCATGGAGTATCCCTCCAGATCCAGGACAGTTGGGAGATATGACTGGGGGAGATTGATCAAAACTGGTGTAGTTACCCATGGCAATCAGATTAATCCATTCATTTTCCAAATGATCTCTGAATAATGAAAAGTGGAATCTGATTGGTTGCTATGGAGAACCAAGCCAGTTTTATTTTGCACCAGTTTTTAATAATATCCCCATTTGTCCTTTATTATTTTGTCTCATTTAGGGTTTCTACCCGGTGGGTATTTAACCAGAATAGCTTGCTTTTTGCTCAGGCTGCCGATATCAAGTGTTTTTTGTTTTTTTACCAGCCCATTGACTTGCTGGTATTTTCTCTGTGCTTCTCTGGAACTGCTGCACCCTCTGCACTTTGATTGACAGGGAAAGGCAGGCATGATCACTTTTACACTGTCTGGCACAGTCAAAGTACAGAGAGCTCGGCAGAGTGCACTGTGTGTTCAGGAGATTGTGCAGTGTTAGTTTTCCGCCACAAATATTGTTTTGCATTCAAGCCAAATAGTGCAACTTTGGTCTCATCTGACCAGAGCACCTTCTTCCACACGTTTTCTGTGTCCCTTACATGGATTGTGGAAAACTGCAAACGGGACTTCTCTGGCCAAAGTGAATGGTCTGAGTGTGAAGGTCAAACACGGCTGTTTGCAGTGCTAAAATTCCAAACAAAGGAGGTAAAGAGCCAGGACAGGAAGTAGAATACATAGAGTGACTTAAAAAATTTAATTCAGAAAACTATCAACCTTTTCTTATGTTAAATAAATTACAATGTTAACTACCTCCCTACCACCGTACGATTTTATTCGTTGGTGGCAGACACCTAAGGCTAATGCCTGTGATCAAGGATAATGTTAGTCGCAGACATTTATTCCATCAGATGCCATGGTCAAATGTGACCACGATATCTAAAGGCTTAAAACCCGAAGCGCTTCAAGGCCTAGAACAGCATCCCCACGTGGCAATTGGTAGAGACGTTCATTCACTTTGAAAGGCTAGAGTCCAATAAAGGCTCTGATGCCGTTCAAAGATATATCCCAATGTAGGCCTGCAGGTAACACTACATTGTAATATACAGAATTTTCTGTTTAGCATTGAATCAAATTCCATTTCTAAAAGGCAATCTGATCACTGGTTGTGGTTAGGCCTTTGGAGGCCTTAAAAAAAGTAAAAAAAAAAAAGGGGGGGTTTAAATATGTATAAAATATAAAAATTATAACAACCCCCCTTTCCCCAAAACTAAGATAAAAATAAATATACAATTAAAAGCAATAATATTATAAGCATTGCTGTGCCTAAACACGTCCATATTATTAAATTGTTAAAATATTTATACTATACGCCATAATTGAAAAAAAATCTAAATGGCCAATTCTCCATTTTTTCATCGCCTCCCAAAATAATTGAATAAAAAGTTATCAAAAAGTCATACATGGTATCAATGAAAAGTACAGATCACCCGTTAAAAAAAGAGCTCTCACACAGCTTCATTGACAAAAAAGTTATGGGGGTCAGATAATTGCCAAGCAAAAAAAAATTAAGATTTTGAACAAAGTTTTTTTTTTTATTAAACCACAAGAAAAACTATATAAATGTAGTATAGTTGTAATTGTACTGACTAAGAGAATAAGGTTAACTGGCCTTTTTATTTTCTAATTCCACCCCGTTTAGATTTTTTTTACAGATTACCACTACATCCTAAACAATATTAAATGGTGCAATTACAAAGTACAACTTATTCCGCAAAAAAACAAGCTGTCATGAAGCTATGTAAACGTAAAAATAAAAAAGTTATGGCTCAGGAAAGTCAGTAATGTGATAAAAACATTTTTAAGGAAGTTACACCCTAAAATTTCATTCACACAGCCACTGTTCGGCTGTCCTGTGCATTGGCTGCTTGGACAGATCCAGACTAGGGTTGAGCGAACAGTTCGAGCATAGTTCGGGTTCGTACTGAATTCTGGGGTGTTCGGGACCCGGACCCGAACATTTTCAAAAAAGTTCAGGCACGGGCCCGTTGTTCGGCGATTTCTTCCCGCTTTCTGAAGGGCTGCACAGCAGCCAATCAGATAGCGTTTTACTTCTTGCCCTAAGAAGCCATCACAGCCATGCCTACTAATGGCATGGCTGTGATTGGCCAGTGCAGCATGTGACCCAGCCTCTATTTAAGCACGTCACTCTGCTTTGATTAGTGTAGGGAGAAGACGCAGCTTCTGTGAGGGCGAGATTAGGCAGGGAAAAGTAACCAAAAACACCAAATGAAGTGATCGATCTACAGCTGTGAATCATTCAACTTCTGCTAGTTAATTGCTCACTGTCTTTTAGGCTGCACAGAGCGTTTTTCTGTCACTTTGATCGGCGGCCATTTTGTGTCATGTGGTGCACAAGCTGCCACCAAGTCTATCAATCCATCAATACTAGTTTTTTTTTTCTATATCCTACATCAGGGGCTTGGCTGTGCTAATTGTCACCCCTAGAAACTCAGGATAGAGATTTTCTATATTTTATTAAGGGGTTAAATTCAATTGCCAAAATAGCAATCCCCTAAATCTGGTGTTCCAGCTGTGGCTAGCCAGGTGTTATACTGTCTGCTGTCTGGCAAAGGATAGATTTTTTTCTGGGGTGAAATTCAATTGCCAAAATAGCAATCCCCTAAATCTGGTGTCTCAGCAATGGCTGGCCAAGTGTAATAGTGTCCGGCAAAGGATAGATAATTTTCTGAGGTCAAATTCAATTGCCAAAATAGCAATACCATAAATCTGGTGTCCCAGCAGTGGCTGGCCAAGTTTAATAGAGTCCGGCAAGGGAATGATAATTTTCTGGGGTGAAATTCAATTGCCAAAATAGCAATACCATAAATCTGGTGATCCAGCTGTGACTGGACAAGTTTAATAGTGTCCGTCATAGGATATATTATTCTCTGCGGTGAAATTCCATTGCAAAAATAGAAATACTGTAAATCTGGTATTCCAGCTGTGACTGGACAAGTTTCATAGTGTCTGTCATAGAATATATTATTTTCTGCGGTGAAATTCAGTTGCCAAAATAGCAATACCATAAATCAGTGGTTTCAGCTGTGGCTGGCCAAGTTTAATTGTGTCCGGCAATGGATATATTTTGTTCTGGGGTATAATTCAATAGCCTAAATAGCAATACAGTAAATCTGGTGTCCCAGCAGTGGCTCGCCAAGTTTAATAGTGTCCGGCAAAGGATAGATAATTTTCTGGGGTCAAATTCAATTGCCAAAATAGCAATACCGTAAATCTGGTGTCCCAGCAGAGGCTGGCGAAGTTTAATAGAGTCTGGCAAAGGATAGATAATTTTATGGGATGAAATTCAATTCCCAAAATAGCAATACCGTAAATCTAGTGTTCCAGCTGTGACTGGACAAGTTTCATAGTGTCCGTCATAGGATATATTATTCTCTGCGGTGAAATTCAGTTGCAAAAATAGAAATACCGTAAATCTGGTGTTCCAGCTGTGACTGGACAAGTTTCATAGTGTCCGTCATAGAATATATTATTTTTTGCGGTGAAATTCAGTTGCAAAAATAGAAATACCGTAAATCTGGTGTTCCAGCTGTGACTGGACAAGTTTAATAGTGTGCGGCAAAGGATTTATTATTTTCTGGGGTGAAATTCAGTTGCCAAAATAGCAATACCATAAATCAGTGGTTTGAGCTGTGGCTGGCCAAGTTTAATAGTGTCCGGCAAAGGATATTTTTTTTTCTGGGGTGAAATTCAATTGCCAAAATAGCAATACCGTAAATCTGGTGTCCCAGCAGTGGCTGGCCAAGTTTAATAGTGTACGGCAAAGGATTTATTATTTTCTGGGGTGAAATTCAGTTGCCAAAATAACAATACCATAAATCAGTGGTTTCAGCTATGGCTGGCCAAGTTTAATAGTGTCCGGCAAAGGATATATTTTGTTCTGGGGTGAAATTCAATTGCCAAAATAGCTATACCATAAATCAGTGGTTTCAGTTGTGGCTGGCCAAGTTTAATAGTGTACGGCAAAGGATATATTTTTTTCTGGGGTGAAATTCAATTGCCAAAATAGCAATACCGTAAATCTGGTGTCCCAGCAGTGGCTGGCCAAGTTTAATAGTGTACGGCAAAGGATTTATTATTTTCTGCGGTGAAATTCAGTTGCAAAAATAGAAATACAGTAAAACTGTTGTTCCAGCTGTTGCAGGCTTAGTTTAAATCTGTCCGTAAAACGGTATATTTTTTTTCTGGGGTGAAATTCAATTGCCAAAATAGCAATACCCTGAATCTGGTGTTCCAGCTGTTGCAGGCCTAGTTTAAATCTGTCCGTAAAAAGGTATATTTTTTTCTGGGGTGAAATTCAGTTGCCAAAATAGAAATACAGAAAATCTGGTGTTCCAGCTGTGACTGGACAAGTTTAATAGTATACATCAAAGGATATATTATCTTCTGGGGTGAAAGTCAGAAGCAACAATAGAAATACAGTAAATCTGGTGTTCCAGCTGTTGCAGGCCTAGTTTAGATCTGTCCGTAAAAGGGTATATTTTTTTCTGGGGTGAAATTGAATTGCCAAAATAGTAATACCCTGAATCTGGTGTTCCAGCTGTGACTGGACAAGTTTAATAGTATACTTCAAAGGATATATTTTGTTCTGGGGTGAAATTCAATTGCCAAAATAGCAATACCGTAAATCTGGTGTTCCAGCAGTGGCTGGCCAAGTTTAATAGTGTACGGCAAAGGATTTATTATTTTCTGGGGTGAAATTCAGTTGCCAAAATAGCAATAACATACATCAGTGGTTTCAGCTGTGGCTGGCCAAGTTTAATAGTGTCCGGGAAAGGATATATTTTGTGCTAGGGTGAGATTCAATTGCCAAAATATCAATATCATAAATCAGTGGTTTCAGCTGTGGCTGGCCAAGTTAAATAGTGTACGGCAAAGGATATATTTTTTTCTGGGGTGAAATTCAATTGCCAAAATAGCAATACCGTAAATCTGGTGTCCCAGCAGTGGCTGGCCAAGTTTAATAGTTTACGGCAAAGGATTTATTATGTTCTGCGGTGAAATTCAGTTGAAAAATTGAAATACAGTAAATCTGGTGTGACTGGATAAGTTTCATAGTGTCCGTCACAGGATATATTATTTTCTGCGGTGAAATTCAGTTGAAAATTTGAAATGCAGTAAATCTGGTGTTCCAGCTGTGACTGGACAAGTTTCGTAGTGTCCGTCATAGGATATTTTATTTTCTGCGGTGAAATTCAGTTGCAAAAATAGAAATACCGTAAATCTGGTGTTCCAGCTGTGACTGGATAAGTTTAATAGTGTCCGGCAAAGGATTTATTATTTTCTGGGGTGAAATTCAGTTGCCAAAATAGCAATACCATAAATCAGTGGTTTGAGCTGTGGCTGGCCAAGTTTAATAGTGTTCGGCAAAGGATATATTTTGTTCTGGGGTGAAATTCAATTGCCAAAATAGCAATACCGTAAATCTGGTGTCCCAGCAGTGGCTGGCCAAGTTTAATAGTGTACGGCAAAGGATTTATTATTTTCTGGGGTGAAATTCAGTTGCCAAAATAGCAATACCATAAATCAGTGGTTTCAGCTGTGGCTGGCCAAGTTTAATAGTGTCCGGCAAAAGATATATTTTGTTCTAGGGTGAAATTCAATTGCCAAAATAGCAATACCATAAATCAGTGGTTTCAGCTGTGGCTGGCCAAGTTTAATAGTGTACGGCAAAGGATATATTTTTTTCTGGGGTGAAATTCAATTGCCAAAATAGCAATACCGTAAATCTGGTGTCCCAGCAGTGGCTGGCCAAGTTTAATAGTGTACGGCAAAGGATTTAATATTTTCTGTGGTGAAATTCAGTTGCAAAAATAGAAATACAGTAAAACTGTTGTTCCAGCTGTTGCAGGCTTAGTTTAAATCTGTCCGTAAAGGGTATATTTTTTCTGGGGTGAAATTCAATTGCCAAAATAGCAATACCCTGAATCTGGTGTTCCAGCTGTTGCAGGCCTAGTTTAAATCTGTCCGTAAAAGGGTATATTTTTTTCTGGGGTGAAATTCAGTTGCCAAAATAGAAATACAGAAAATCTGGTGTTCCAGCTGTGACTGGACAAGTTTAATAGTATCCATCAAAGGATATATTATCTTCTGGGGTGAAAGTCAGTAGCAAAAATAGAAATACAGTAAATCTGTTGTTCCAGCTGTTGCAGGCCCAGTTTAAATCTGTCTGTAAAACGGTATATTTTGTTCTGGGGTGAAATTTAATTGCCAAAATAGCAATACCCTAAATCTGGTGTTCCAGCTGTTGACAGGCCTAGTTTAAATCGTGTCCGTGAAAGGGTATATATTTTGTTCTGGGGTGAAATTCAATTGCCAAAATAGCAATACCATAAATCTGGTGTTCCAGCTGTGGCTGGCCAAGTTTAATAGTATCCGTCAAAGGATATATTTTGTTCTGGGGTGAAATTCAATTGCCAAAATAGCAATACCGTAAATCTGGTGGTTCCAGCAGTGGCTGGCCAAGTTTAATAGTGTACGGCAAAGGATTTATTTTGTTCTGGGGTGAAATTCAGTTGCCAAAATAGCAATACCAGTAAATCTGGTGGTTTCAGCAGTGGCTGGCCAAGTTTAATAGTGTACGGCAAAGGATATATTATTGTTCTGCGGTGAAATTCAGTTGAAAATTTGAAATGCAGTAAATCTGGTGTTCCAGCTGTGACTGGACAAGTTTCATAGTGTCCGACATAGGATATTTTATTTTCTGCGGTGAAATTCAGTTGCAAAAATAGAAATACCAGTAAATCTGGTGTTCCAGCTGTGACTGGATAAGTTTAATAGTGTCCGGCAAAGGATTTATTATTTTCTGGGGTGAAATTCAGTTGCCAAAATAGCAATACCATAAATCAGTGGTTTGAGCTGTGGCTGGCCAAGTTTAATAGTGTTCGGCAAAGGATATATTTTGTTCTGGGGTGAAATTCAATTGCCAAAATAGCAATACCGTAAATCTGGTGTCCCAGCAGTGGCTGGCCAAGTTTAATAGTGTACGGCAAAGGATTTATTATTTTCTGGGGTGAAATTAAGTTGCCAAAATAGCAATACCATAAATCAGGGGTTTCAGCTGTGGCTGGCCAAGTTTAATAGTGTCCGGCAAAAGATATATTTTGTTCAGGGGTGAAATTCAATTGCCAAAATAGCAATACCATAAATCAGTGGTTTCAGCTGTGGCTGGCCAAGTTTAATAGTGTACGGCAAAGGATATATTTTTTTCTGGGGTGAAATCCAATTGCCAAAATAGTAATACCGTAAATCTGGTGTCCCAGCAGTGGCTGGCCAAGTTTAATAGTGTACGGCAAAGGATTTAATATTTTCTGTGGTGAAATTCAGTTGCAAAAATAGAAATACAGTAAAACTGTTGTTCCAGCTGTTGCAGGCTTAGTTTAAATCTGTCCGTAAAAGGGTATATTTTTTTATGGGGTGAAATTTAATTGCCAAAATAGCAATACCCTGAATCTGGTGTTCCAGCTGTTGCAGGCCTAGTTTAAATCTGTTCGTAAAAGGGTATATTTTTTTCTGGGGTGAAATTCAGTTGCCAAAATAGAAATACAGAAAATCTGGTGTTCCAGCAATGACTGGACAAGTTTAATAGTATCCATCAAAGGATATATTATCTTCTGGGGTGAAAGTCAGTAGCAAAAATAGAAATACAGTAAAACTGTTGTTCCAGCTGTTGCAGGCTCAGTTTAAATCTGTCTGTAAAACGGTATATTTTGTTCTGGGGTAAAATTTAATTGCCAAAATAGCAATACCCTAAATCTGGTGTTCCAGCTGTTGCAGGCCTAGTTTAAATCTGTCCGTAAAAGGGTAAATTTTTTTCTGGGGTGAATTTTAAATGCCAACATAGCAATACCCTGAATCTGGTGTTCCAGCTGTGACTGGACAAGTTTAATAGTATCCGTCAAAGGATATATTTTGTTCTGGGGTGAAATTCAATTGCCAAAATAGCAATACCGTAAATCTGGTGTTCCAGCAGTGGCTGGCCAAGTTTAATAGTGTACGTCAAAGTATTTATTTTTTTCAAGGGGTGAAATTCAGTTTCCAAAATAGCAATACCATACATCAGTGGTTTCAGCTGTGGTTGGCCAAGTTTAATAGTGTACGGCAAAGGATATATTTTTGTTCTCGGGTGAAATTCAATTGCCAAATAGCAATACTGTAAATCTGGTGCCCCAGCAGTGGCTGGCCAAGTTTAATAGTTTACGGCAAAGGATTTATTATTTTCTGCGGTGAAATTCAGTTGAAATACAGTAAATCTGGTGTTCCAGCTGTGACTGGACAAGTTTCATAGTGTCCGACATAGGATATTTTATTTTTTGCGGTGAAATTCAGTTGCAAAAATAGAAATACCGTAAATCTGGTGTTCCAGCTGTGACTGAACAAGTTTAATAGTGTACGGCAAAGTATTTAATATTATCTGGGGTGAAATTCAGTTGCCAAAATAGCAATACCCTAAATCAGTGGTTTTAGCTGTGGCTGGCCAAGTTTAATCGTGTCCGGCAAAGGATATATTTTGTTCTGGGGTGAAATTCAATTGCCAAAATAGCAATACCTTAAATCTGGTGTCCCAGCATTGGCTGGCCAAGTTTGATAGTGTATGGCAAAGGATATATTTTTTTATGGGGTGAAATTCAGTTGCCTAAATAGAAATACAGTAATTCTGGTGTTCCAGCTGTGACTGGACAAGTTTAATAGTATCTGTCCAAGGATAGATTTTGTTCTGGGGTGAAATTCACTTGCCAATATAGCAATACCCTGAATCTGGTGTTCCAGCTGTTGCAAGCCAAGTGTTAATCTGTCCGTAAAAGGGTATATTACACTCAAGGTGTATATACAAGTGCTGAGAGGGTCATCCTCAATAACTTCACACACTAACGTGCATCTCCCATTGCATTTCTGTCCGTTAAAGGGTATTTTACACAAAGTGTTAAAATACAATTGCTGAAGGCATAATCCTACATATTTGTTCACACGCTACTGTGCATCTCCAAGTGTAAATCTGTCCTTAAAAGGATACCTTTCATCCAGGGCCTAAATACTAGGCCTACAAATGATATTCCCCTAAATCAGTGGTTACTGCTGTCCCTGGATTAGTGTAATACGGTACATAAATATATAGGCAGATAGTGTTAGGTGCTGGTAAAAAAAGGCCTGAATTTGAAAACAATACATTGGGCCAAATATTTTTTTCTTATTCTGGTGCTTGGTGAATGGTAACAATGAGGAAAACATCTAGTAAGGGACGCGCACGCGGTCGTGGTGGTGTTAGTGGACCCTCTGGTGCTGGGAGAGGACGTGGCCATTCTGCCACAGCCACACGTCCTACCTCAGGTTACAGTACCCACCAGAATTTACAGCGATATTTGGTGGGGCCCAATGCCGTTCTAAGGATGGTAAGACCTGAGAAGGTACAGGCGCTAGTCAATTGGGTGGCCGACAGTGGATCCAGCACGTTCACAACATTATCTCCCACCCAGTCTTCTGCAAAAAAGCGCACAGGTGGCGCCTGAAAACCAAGCCCATCAGTCTGTCACATCACCCCCATGCATATCAGGGAGACTGTCAGAGCCTCAAGTTATGCAGCAGTCTCTTATGCTTTTTGAAGACTCTGCTGGCAGAGTTTCCCAAGGGAATCCACCTAGCCTTTCCCCAGTGGTGGAAGACATAGAATGCACTGATGCACAACCACTTATGTTTCCTGATGATGAGGACATGGGAATACCACCTCATCGGAGTCCGCACATCTCTGATGATGACGAAACACAGGTGCCAACTGCTGCGTCTTTTTGCAGTGTGCAGACCGAACAGGAGGTCAGGGAAGAAGACTGTGTGGAAGACAATGCAGGGGATGATGAGGTCCTAGACCCCACATTGAATGAAGGTCATGCCACTGACTTTCATAGTTCAGAGGAAGAGGCAGTGGTGAGACCGAGCCAACAGCGTAGCAAAAGAGGGAGCAGGGGGCAAAAGCAGAACAGCAGCCGCCAAGAGAGTTCGCCTGCTACTGGCCAGCACCACCAGGGACCGAGCACCCCAAAGGCAGCTTCAAGGAGTTCCCTGGCATGGCACTTTTTTAAACAATGTGCTGACGACAAGACCCGAGTGGTTTGCACGCTGTGCCATCAGAGCCTGAAGCGAGGCATTAACATTCTGAACCTTAGCACAACCTGCCTGACCAGGCATCTACATGCAAAGTGCAAAGCATGAACTGCAGTGGAGTAAACACCTTAAAAACAAGGAACTCACTCAGGTTCCCACTGATCCCTCTTCTGCTGCTGCTTCGGCCTCTTCCTCCACCTCGGGAGGAATGTTGGCACCTGCCGCCCTCCAAACAGAGGATGTGCCACCGACACCACCACCTGCGTCACCAAGCATCTCCACTATGTCAAACAGCAGCGTTAAGCTCTCCATCTCACAAACCTTGGAGAGAAAGAGTAAATTTCCACCTAGCCACCCTCGAGCCCTGGACCTGAATGCCAGCATTTCTAAACTACTGGCCTTTGAAATGATGTCATTCAGGCTGGGGGACACTGACAGCTTCAAACAGCGATGCCTGTCCCACAGTATGTTGTTCCCAGCCGCCACTACTTCTCCAAGACAGCCGTGCCTCCCCTGCACAACCAAGTATCTGATAATTATCAAGTGTGCACTGCGCAACGCCATCTGTGGCAAGGTCCACCTAACCATAGATACGTGGACCAGTAAGCACTGCCAGGGACGCTATATCTTCCTAACTGCACACTGGGTAAATGTAGTGGTGGCTGGGCCCCAGACGGAGAGTTCTTTAGCGCACGTCCTTCCGCTGCCGAGGATCACAGGGCATCATACTTTGCCTCCTTTTGCCTCCTCCTTCTACTCGGCTTCCTCCTCCTCTGCTTCCACCTGCTCATCCAGTCAGCCACTCACCTTCACCACCAACTTCAGCACAGCCCGGGGTAAACGTCAGCAGGCCGTTCTGAAACTCATATGTTTGGCGGGACAGGCCCCACACCGCACAGGAGTTGTGGCGGGCTATTGAACAACAGACCGACCAGTGGTTGCTGCCGGTGGGCCTTTAAGCCTGGCCTGGTGGTGTGCGATAATGGGCGAACTCTCGTCGCAGCTCTGGGACTAGCCGGTTTGACACACATCCCTTGCCTGGCGCATGTGCTGAATTTGGTGGTGCAGAAATTAATTCACAACTACCCCGACATGTCAGAGCTGCTGCATAAAGTGCGGGCCGTCCGTGTGTGCTTCCGGCATTCACATCCTGCCGCTGCTCGCCTGTCTGCGCTACAGCGGAACTTCGGCCTTCCTGCTCACCACCTCATATGCGACGTGCCCACCAGGTGGAACTCCACCTTGCACATGCTGGTCAGTCGCACTGCGGAACAGCACCACTTCACCACCAATGACTGGTCCTCCATGCGAGACCTGTGTGCCCTGTTGCGCTGTTTTGAGTACCCCACCAACATGGCCAGTGGCGATGACGTCGTTATCAGTGTTACAATACCACTTCTATGTCTCCTTGAGAAAACACTTAGGGCAATGATGGAAGAGGAGGTGGCCCAGGAGGAAGAGGAGGATGAGGGGTCATTTTTAGCACTTTCAGGCCAGTCTGTTAATAGTGCCTCAGAGGGATGTTTTTTGCAACAGCAGAGACCAGGTACAAATGTGGCCAGCCAGGGCCCACTACTTGAGGACGAGGAGGATGAGGAGGAGGTGGAGGAGGATGAGGATGAGGATGAAGCAGGTTCACAGCGGGGTGGCACCCAACACAGCTCAGACCCATCACTGGTGCGGGGCTAGGGAGATACGGAGGACGATGACGATACGCGTCCCACAGAGGACAGCTTGTCCTTACCTCTGGGCAGCCTGGCACACATGAGCGACTACATGCTGCAGTGCCTGCGCAACGACAGCAGAGTTGCCCACATTTTAACGTGTGCAGACTACTGGGGTGCCACCCTGCTGGATCCCCGGTACAAAGACAATTTGTCCACCTTACTTCCTGCACTGGAGCGTGAAAGGAAGATGCGCGAGTACAAGCGCACGCTGGTAGACGTGCTCCTGAGAGCATTCCCAAATGTCACAGGGGAACAAGTGGGAAGCCCAAGGCAGAGGAGGAGAAAGAGGTTGCCAACGCAGCTGTGTCACGGCCAGCTCCTCTGAGGGCAGGGTTAGCATGGCAGAAATGTGGAAAAGTTTTGTCACCACGCCACAGCTAACTGCACCACCACCTGATACGGAACGTGTTAGCAGGAGGCAGAATTTCACTAACATGGTTGAACAGTACGTGTGCACACCCCTCCACGTACTAACTGATTGTTCGGCCCCATTCAACTTCTGGGTGTCCAAATTGTCCACATGGCCAGAGCTAGCCTTTTATGCCTTGAGGTGGTGGCCTGCCCAGCGGCCAGCGTTTTGTCTGAACGTGTATTCAGTACGGCAGGGGGTGTCATTACTGACAAACGCAGCCGCTTGTCCACAACCAATGTGAACAAGCTGACATTCATAAAAATGAACCAGGCATGGATCCCACAGGACCTGTCCATCCCTTGTGCAGAATAGACATGTATAACTGCCTCCCCCTCAACCATATATTCTTGTACTCTGGGGCACTTCTTCATTGAATCCTCTTTTTTTAATTTTACCATTATATTGCGGTGCAACCAAAAGTTGAATGAACCTCTCCTCCGTCTAGGTGCCAGGAGCCTAATTATCTGAAAGTGGCCTGTTCCAGTGGTGGGTGACATGACGCCTGATTCTCTACTATGCGACCTCTCTCCTCCGTCTGGTTGCCAGGGGCCTAATTATCGAAAAGTGGCCTTCTCCATTGGTGTGTGACATGACGCCTGATTCTTTGCTATGTGACCTCTGTCCTCTGTCTGGGTGCTGGAGCCTAAATAAATGAAAGTGGCCTTCTCCATTGGTGGGTGACATGACGCCTGATTCTCTGCTATGCGACCTCTGTCCTCTGTCTGGGTGCTGGGGCCAAAATAAATGAAAGTGGCCTTCTCCATTGGTGGGTGACATGACCCCTGATTCTCTGCTATGCGACCTCTTTCCTCTGTCTGGGTGCTGGAGCCTAAATTATCGAAAGGTGGCCTTCTCCATTGGTGGTTAACATGATGCCTGATTCTCTGCTATGCGACCTCTGTCCTCTGTCTGGGTGCTGGGGCCTAAATAAATGAAAGTGGCCTTCTCCATTGGTGGGTGACTTGAAGCCTGATTCTCTGCTATGGGACCTCCAATTGATATTGCTTAATTTTTATTTATTTTATGTTATTTTAATTCATTTCCCTATCCACATTTGTTTGCAGGGGATTTACCTACATTTTGCTGCCTTTTGCAGCCCTCTAGCCCTTTCCTGGACTATTTTACAGCCTTTTTAGTGCCCAAAAGTTCAGGTCCCCATTGACTTCAATGGGGTTCAGGTTCAGGATGACTTTCGGGTCGAGTTCGGATCCCGAACATTTTCGGGAATTTCGGCCGAACTTCTCGAACCCGAACATCCAGGTGTTCGCTCAACTCTAATCCAGACCCATTCAACTTCGCAAAAAATAGAATATGTTCCGCACCGACCTTCCGGATTGTGGGTACATTTGAGTGCACAGGGCCGGTGTCCGCATATAGCGAACCCTACTACATTAGCATGGCAGAGAATGGAAGACAATAGCATATGCTCCAGGGCGGACTGGGAATTGGCTCTGGAAAAAAAATTAAGTGGTCCCAGATACCACAGCACAGCACAAAATACTACCTCAGCAGAACCAGATACCACAGTGCAGCACAAAATACTGCCTAAATTAATTAATGCTGAGAGCATCAGATCTTTATGTACCTGGCTTTTGGCCAAGAGGAGGGCTTAGTTGGCATTCTGGGCATAAGCTCACCGGGAAATTTCCCTGTAGGGTTTATGGCCAGGCCACCCCTGCTCCATGACCATTTCACATATATAAAAAAAACAACTAGAAGAAGAGACCTAGGGCATCTCCTTTTTTTTATTATATAAATTTGAGTATGGAATAAAATGTATTCTTAAAATGAATCACAAGCCATTGCTCACAATCACACAAGGAGATTTAGAAAGCACTGCCTTGTATTCAGCATCTGTTACTGAAAAAAAAAAAAAATTATCTATAAAACTATACAATGGCGTTTACTTCTGGCCGATTCCTACTACTTGTTGATGCCAAATCAAAGAACATGGAATAAACAAAAAGTGGACTCTGAAAATGGAAAGGAGACAAGTGTGGAAATCCACATTAAGGCTCCTTGCAGAAGAGCATCACGGATTAGGTCCGTATATATGTTCAGTTAAAAATGCGCGATTTCGCAAGCAAGTTTATTCAGTTTTGTCTGAGATTGATTTCAGTTGTTCAGTTTTTTTTGCACGGGTGCAATGCGCATTGATGCGTTTTTTACGCACGTGATAAAAAACTGAAGGTTTACAAACAACATCTCTTAGCAACCATCAGTGAAAAACGCATCGCATCCGCACTTGCTTGTACCCGCGATTACTAAACCTCCCCAGCCAATGGCTGAGGGTCCCTGCGTATTTAAGGTTCCCTCTTCAGTTAGAGGTTACTTGATTTTTTAAGTTCCCTGTGACCAGCAAAGGTGTTTTGAAGATTTAGTGCTCCAGCACATCTTTTACGATTTACCTGTGTTATCCAGTCTGTGGTCCAGTCTGTGTTCCTTCCATATACCCATCCTGCCTGTGAACTCCTGACTTCACAGTTCAGCTTTCAGTCCATGTTTAGATTCTCCCAGTCTGTCTGCTGTGTCTTTGCTTCAGTCTTGGTGTCTGCCTGCTATGCTCCAGCATGTATCACTACCCCCCCCCCCCAACCTCTCCTATTATCTTCACTTCAGTGCTGCAAATATCTGCAGTTCCAGTGTTTGAGACTTTTCTGACTGCCTCTGCAATTGTAGTGCATGTCTTCCAGACAGTTTCCTATAGTAAAATTTAACAGCTTATGGGTTGTTTTCTATGCCTAGAGCCTCTGATCTCTGCCACCTATACTGAACTATCCAAAGAGGTAGATGTCTGGTTGCTTACCTACAGCAAAGTTTAGATCCCTGTATAGGGGTTAAAAGGGAATACTAGAGGAGCACCAGAACAATGCTCTTAGGGTTTGGCCGAAAGCCAAACCAGTTATTTGGCAGAGTGGGTCCACACTCACTGATCCTTTACATCTGGTTTCACTTTCTGTAGTCGGGCCACTTGTTCCACCTGCGTCACCCTTGAGTGCATTACAGTAAGCTCCTTCTGACCACACTCCTTGCTCCTCTTTCCCTCCACTTGTCAAACCTCTGTTCTCCTGTTTCTTCCCCTGCATACAAAATAGTCCTTCATACACATCCTCTGAAATTCCACTTTGCAAAGCATGGGCCCCAGGATATCATGTAACAGAAAATTATTCCTAACTGTTTTTGCATGCAACAGGTAATTTCTTGCTGCTCCATCCTTGTCTGTTTTGTAAGATTGTTTGAGGCAGTTGCTAGAGATAAGTGAACCACTGGAGATTCATTTCAGGTCCGATTTGCTGAATTTTTGAAAATATTTGGTTCAGACCAAACCCCCTCTAGACTCCTAGGAAGTTTTAGAAAAACTTGATATATATTTTTATGTATTTAACCCCTTCCCGACACATGACGTACTATTACCATTCCCGCAATTTGATGTAATAGTACGTCATGGTGATCGCTGATCACTGCAGAGGTCTGGCAGTCCCTGGTAGCCGGGCCCCTGCTGTATCCACCGGCATCACTGTAAAAGCCGATGCTGGTGGATTAACCCCCGGTCCGTGCTGACACGACATAGAAGGGGTTTGTGTCAGGTGAGGGAGCGCATCGAGTCCCCGCGCTGCTGTGGCGGTGACTCGATGTGTCAGAAGGCAGCCCGATGCCGTGCAGAGGCTGCCCAATGCCTTGCACGGCATCGGGACCAGCCTTCCATGGGTGCCGAGGAGATACAGCCTCAAGCTGGGTCTCCTAGGCAACCTGTTAGTGTATGACTCAGTGTCGAGTGGTTTATTACTTTTTGATCAAAATGTAAACTGACGACTCTGTTAACTTCTAGCATAGAGGCAGGGCAGAGTGCTGGTTGCAGAGTGCTGTTGCATTTCTGTGTTTGTAGGCTCTATAAATATAACACATGATCCACCCTGTCCGATAAATACCATAAAAATAAAAACTGTGTTAAAAAAAAGCCATTTTTGTCAGCTTTTATCACAAAATTTGCAACAGCAAGCGATCAAATTCCTAGGGACGTTCTAGCTCAAATCCATTTCCTTCAGATAAAAGAATCACTACTTCAAGCCTGCAGGAACAGAAATACCCTGCCTTCCCCTTACGAGTAGATCAAGCTATTCGGTGACCTATTTGCAGCTACCTTGCAGCAAAGAAGAATACTAGCTCTCATAACCGCAGCCCTGCGAGATCATGCCATGCCTTACAGATGGGGCTTTCCCACGAAGATCTTAATCCACCATGGAGGTACCCTACAATCCATCTCTACTCTTGAAGAAGGAAAGCTTTTGCTGCAACAATGGAACATTCCAGTTTCAGAAACCTTCCAGAATTCAAAGTCGGCAACAATACGTCTACGCCAAGAGTGGCAAGTAGTCTCCTTCAAGCGCAAGTCCAGAAACCGAAATCCCGACTAGCTGTACAAGATGGAGTTCTAAGCTGAACTGTTTCCCCCCATTCCTAACCGTGAGTTATCTGATTCTCCCCAGACACAAGTGTCGGCCTATAATATGCTGACAGCATATTTATGTTTTATAAATGTTTCTATTTTGTTAAATGTTGTTATGGATGCACATTTACCTAGGTACAGTAGGTCTATATTTGAAATGCCTAAACATACAGAAACTATGCTTTCATAAAGTGTTGACTCCCAGGAGAACAAGGCTTAAAACCTATTATACACATGTTCCCAGCAGAGATGACCAGGCCCCCCTTGGCCTAACCCCACTGAATCGGGTTGGCTTTCTGGGCATTCTGAGCATTCCACACTTATCAACCAATGGTGCTTATTTTTGCTGTAGATTGGCAGACCCAGCAAATAGACTTGGGCCTAAAACTTACTAGGTCCATGAAAACGTTGTATAAGCATTAGTGTTGATCGAGCACCAAAGTGTTTGGGTGCTCTGGTGCTCGAGAAGAACACTTTGGGATGCTCAGGTGCTCTACAGAGCACCCGAGCACAATGGTGGTCTATGGGAGAACCCGAGCATTAAACCAGGCACCTCCTGCCTGAAGAGAGGAGGGTGTGTGGCTCACAGAAAAAGGTCAGAAATTGATGGAAACATCACTGAAATGGTTCGGGAACAGCATGGGGAGGATGTCTGGATGCATCTTGGACTCCCAGGTCACTGCTGGGAACGATGTTGCCCGAGTAGTACGCCACTTTTACAGACTGACAATAATACGCACAAAACCAGACAAGATAAAATCGATTTTAGAGGAAAAGTTGTTAGGAAACATTCTTTCCTGTATATTTACTTGTATATAAAGTGCAAGTGCTGCCAAAAATTACAAGAAAGAGCCACTGTGATGCAACCTGTATATCACATAAAGGAGGGCCTCATTCACATTGTGGTACAATTGTTCAGGTAGTGGAACTCCTACACTCATAAAGCCTATGCACTTAGTGAAAGGGCTACCAAAAATTACAAGGAACCGGCACTCCAATCCCCCCTATATTACACATAAAGAAGGGCATCATACACACCCTTGAAAAATTATGATTGATGGTGACCCTCAAAAACATTAGGAGCAAGGGCCTACTGGTGACCATATGAAACAGTATGGGCGACGGCCTGCTGCCGAGCTGACCATCTAAAACATTAGGGGCGAGGGCCTGCTAATGAGCTGACCATCTAAAACATTATGGGGGATAGCCTACTGCTGAGCGGACCCTCTAAAACATTATGGGCAAGGGCCTGCTGGTGACCCTCTAAAACATTAGGGGTGAATGTCTGCTGCTGAGCTGACCCGCTAAAACATTAGGAGCGAGGGCAGCCTAATAAGCATGTTGATATGATGGAGGAGGAGGACGAGAAAAGGAAGATTGAACCGTATACCCTGTTTTGTGGTGGAAGGGATGCATGGGAATACAGTGTATTTAATACACCATAAAAGTCCCATTTAAAGTGCCTTTATATTCAGCTGCTTTCCTTTGGTAGAGTAGAGAAGAGTCAACCTGTCAGCATTTTCAGTTGACAGGTGAATGCTCTTATCAGTTATTATGCCTCCAGCAGCACTAAATATCCGCTCTGACAAAACGCTGGTGGCAGGGCAGGCCAGCACCTCCAAGGTGTAGAGCGCCAGTTCGTGCCACATGTCCAGCTTGGACACCTAATAGTTGTGAGGCACAGAGGGATCATTGAAGACGCTGACAAGGTCTGCTATGTACTCCTTCACCATCTTCAAAAAATATTCTCTCCTTGTGATAGTAGGCCGCGCATCAGGGTGAGGGTGCTGGCGGGGTGTCATGAAACTGTTGCCCTGCCTCTGTTGGAACTGCTGTGTGTTCCCCTCGTCTACCCTCCTCGGTTGCCCAGGGAACTACGTACTCTGCCGCCAGCGTTGCCAGATGAAAATTTTTGGAGCAATTTTTCCACAAGGACCTTCTGGTATTGAACCATTTTACTAGTTCTCTCCACCACCGGAATGAGAGATGAGAATTTCTCTTTGTAGTGGGGGTCGAGAAGGGTGAACAACCAGTAATCGGTGTTGGCCAAAATGCGTACAACGCAAGGGTCATGGGAAAGGCAGCATAACATAAAGTCAGCCATGTGTGCCAGAGTCCCAACAGACAAGACTTCGCTGTCCTCATCAGGAGGATGACTCTCCATCTCCTCATCTTCTTCCTTCTGCCTATCCACGCTGAACAGATGGAATAAACCTGCTATGGGTACTACCCTCTGTAGCGGAGGCAACTGTCTCCTGCTACTCTTCCTCATCATCATCATCATACAATTCGCGCTGAGAAGATGAAATGAGGGTGGTCTGGCTATCACCCTGTGTACTGTCTTCCCCCATTTCCACCTCTTCCACATGCAAAATGTCCACCTTCATTGTGAGCAGCGAGCGTTTCAGTAGACACAGAAGTTGGATGGTTGCGCTGATAATAGCGGCATCGCAGCTCACCATCTGTAGCTCAGGCAAATTGGGGTAGGTATTGAGAAAATGCTGAACTACTAAGTTGAATAAGTGGCCTAGGCATGGTATATGTGTAAGCATGCCGAGCTCCAAAGCCGCCACCAAGTTACGGCCATTATCAGACACAACCATGCCTGCTTGTAGGTTGAGTGGCGAGAGCCACAGCTCAGTCTGGTCCCTTGTCATAGATCTGCGGCGGTGTGCTGTTTGTCAACTAAGCAAATAAGTTTCAGCACGGCCTGTTGCCGTTTCCCCACTGAAGTGGTACACTGTTTCCAGCTACTGACTGATGGCTGACTGGTGCTGCAAGATGGAGGTGGAGTAGGAGAAGGGGGGTTGCAGCCACTAATGTAGGTGGTGCCAAAAATCCTGATGGAAGTAGGGCCCGCAATCCTTGGTGTCGGTAGCACCTCCACAACGTTCACCTAGTGTTCCGTCAGGGAAATGTAGCGCCTCTGGCCCAACACTTGTCCATGTGTCAGTCGTTAAGTGGACCTTCCCAATAACTGTGTTGGTCAGGGCACGGGTGATGTTATAGGACACATGCTGGTGTAAGACGGGGACAGCACACCAGGAAAAATAGTGGCGGCTGGGGACTGAGTAACGAGGGACGGACACCGCCATCAGGTTGCGGAAAACCTCTGTGTTCACAAGTCTAAATGGCAACATTTCCAGGGCCAGCAATTTGGAAAGGTGCGCATTTAGTGCTATGGCCTGTGGGTTTGTGGCTGGGTATTTGCACTTTCGTTCAAAGGCCTGGGGTATGGACATCTGTACTCTGCGCTGGGACACAGAAGTGGATGTGCTAGCTGATGGTGCTTACAAAGGAACAGGTGCAGGGCGGGAGGCATCCGGGCCTGCATCTTGGACAGGGGATTGGCCAGCACGTAACACAGGGGAAGAGGAGGCAGTGGTGTGACCTGCAGACACTGATTGTGGACCCAGGCGTTCGGCTTTGATGCCATGTGGCGGAGGTGAGGTTTCTAGTGTGCACGCCCATCCTCATTTTGGTACAGCACAGGTTGCAAATGACAATTCTTTTATCGTCAGCACTTTCCTCAAAGAAGCGCCAGACTGTGGAACACCTACCCCTTGGCAAAGGAGATTGCCGCAAGGGGGTGCGCTGGGGAACAGTTCTCCCTTTTGCCATCCCACTGCCTCTTCCAGCCTGTTGCAGTGCTGTGGATCCCTCCCCCTTTGTACTGCTGTCCTCACTTGGATTGCCACTCTCCCAGGTTGGGTCAGTTATTTCATCATCCACCACCTCTTCTTCCACTTCCTTACTCTGTTCATCCTCCTGACTTGTTGACCTAACAAGAACCTCACTTATTGACAACTGTGTCTCAACCTCATCATGAACCTCTTGAGACACTAATTGCGGTTGACTTATTGGCAACTGTGTCTCATCATCATACACTAACACTAATTGCCTTTCCCCACCGTCATCTTTTTCTGACTGTGGATGCTCAAGAGTTTGGGAATCAGTGCACAAGATCTCCTCATGTCCCTTTTCAAGCGGGCTTGGCAAGCGGAATGACGATGAAAAGAGCTCCTCAAAATATCTGAGTGTGGGATCACTTGTTTTCCAAGACTCTCCATGGTGGGAGGAAGGAGGGTGAGGACTCTGTTGACCAGACTTTTGGCTATAGAGACTGGACTTTGTGGAAGACAGGGTGGTGCTTAACCGACTGGAAGCATTATCTGCTGCAATCCAACCAACCACCTGATTGCACTGGTGTGACTTCGAGAGTGGTGTCCTGCGCCGCCCTGCAAACTGGGACATAAAGCTAGGTATCGTGGATGACTGTGTTTATTGTGCTCTAGCAGCAGGC
Organism: Bufotes viridis; assembly: GCA_033119425.1. Classification (NCBI taxonomy): domain Eukaryota; kingdom Metazoa; phylum Chordata; class Amphibia; order Anura; family Bufonidae; genus Bufotes; species Bufotes viridis. Next base: position 179,981,386 of record CM065593.1, on the reverse strand, counting down.
ACAGTTTCACTGCACCCAGGGCCACGGCCTCTGTTTGCACCATCAGCAGCATGGCCACTTCCTCGTCCCTTACTGCTTGCCTTGAGCATAATAAATGGTATATATACTTGCAAGTATGTCACACGTACAGTAGTGCAGGTTTTGTAAGTGTATGCACAAATGAATTACACTGAATATAGCAGATATTTAGGATATGGAAACGTTATACAGGAGATGTAGCGAAGGTAATGTCGCTGTCACCAGCGGCAAAAAAAATTAACTGAATGTCACCGATATTTATGATGCGCAAACATTATACAGGAGATGTAGAGCAGGTAATGTCGTTATCACCAGCGGCGAAAAAATTTAACTGAATGTCACTAATATTTATGATGCACAAACGTTATACAGGAGATGTTGCGCATGTGGCAGGTGCAGCACTATGATGGGCCTTTTGCGTTGTGTCATTAGTAGAATTTTGATATCTCTGATCTTTTAGTCTAACCAGACTGTCAATTACTCGGTAATTCCTATAGTGCCGTTCTATAGAAACAGTAGGTTTAAAGAGCACACCAAATGCTTGAAATAACTTCTTTGTTAACTTCAACTTTTCTTCATATATAACACTGCCGCCTCCGCAGCAGATAGTCCATGTACAAAACACGTTTTGAACAAAGTATCACAAAATGGTGTCATTCAACATAAAATGGTGGATATGTTTCTCTCTTCAGTATCTGTACGCACACTTTAAGTTATTTAAGCACTTTATAATCTCTCTGAGAGGTATATCTGAGGTTTAACCAATAGTTCTACTTGGTTTTCAGTTTGGTCTATACAATTGATTTGAGCAGTTTGTTTGAACTATTCACAGATTGGTTGCTTTGCAATTTGGTCGCAATTTGTAATTTGGTGCAACTGTAAGTAAACACATATAACTACTTCAGTATATAGTTCTAATCACTACATTAAAGGGCTTCTGTCACCCCCCAAAAGCCTTTTTTTTTTTATTATTCTAAACATATTCTTGTTAACCGTTTTTGTAGGATAATTCTGCTATAAAACGTTATTTTATAATATGCAAAATACCTTGCTACCAGCAAGTAGGGCGTTTACTTGCTGGTAGCCGCTGCATCACGCTTGTAAAAAAACGCCCCTCCTGTGGTTGATTGACAGGGCCAGCGAGCGCTCTCCTCCTCCTGCTGGCCCTGTCTCCGTTTAAAATCTCGCGCCTGTGCCATACCGTTCTTCAGTCGGCGCAGGCGCACTGAGAGGAGTACTCTCACTCGGCCGCTCCTTCCTCAGTGCGCCAATGATGTCACAGCTGCACCCGGAAGAAAAGATGCAGGCGCACTGAGGAAGGAGCGGCCGAGCGAGAGTACTCCTCTCAGTGCGCCTGCGCCGACTGAAGAACGGTATGGCGCAGGCGCGAGATTTTAAACGGAGACAGGGCCAGCAGGAGGAGGAGAGCGCTCGCTGGCCCTGTCAATCAACCACAGGAGGGGCATTTTTTTACAAGCGTGATGCAGCGGCTACCAGCAAGTAAACGCCCAACTTGCTGGTAGCAAGGTAATTTGCATATTATAAAATAACGTTTTATAGCAGAATTATCCTACAAAAACGGTTAACAAGAATATGTTTAGAATAATCGCCCTATAAGCTTTTTAGTGATGCAAAACAAAAAAAAGGCTTTTGGGGGGTGACAGAAGCCCTTTAACAATAGGAACATTATATAACTGTTCTAAATACCTATTTTGGCCTCTTTGCTTCCATAAAACAGCTCTGACTGGAGTGAAAGTCTGTTCAGCTTCTCTCCTTTGGTGTAATGAATTGTAGCAGCTCCTGCTAGGGAATTTCCCTGCTAGGGAGTGTGAGACTGGCTGTGATTGGCCAAGACTCCTGCTCAGTGCGAGATTGGCTGTCATTGGCCAAGTCATAGTCAACAGCTGCGAAAAAATTAAACTGAATATCACTTATATTTATGATGCGCAAACGTTATATAGGAGATGTTTCGCAGGCAATGTCGCTGTCACCAGCGGCGAAAAAATTTAACTGAATGTCACTGATATTTATGATGCACAAACGTTATACAGGAGATGTAGCACAGGTAATGTCGCTGTCACCAGCGGCGAAAAAATTAAACTGAATGTCACTGATATTTATGATGCACAAACGTTCTAAAGGAGATGGTGCGCAGGTAATGTCGCTGTCACCAGCAGCGAAAAAATTAAACTGAATTGCACTATTTGTGATGCGCAAACGTTATACAGGAGATGTTGAGCAGGTAATGTCGCTGTCACCAGCGGCAATTTTTTTTTACTGAATGTCACTGATATTTATGATGCACAAAGATTATACAAGAGATGTTTCGCAGGTAATATGGCTGTCAGGAGCGGCAAAAAAAATTAAACTAAATGTCACTAATATTTATGATGTGCAAACGTTATACAAACGTTATTCAGGAGATGTATCACAGGTAATGTCACTGTCACCAGCGGTGAAAAAATGTAACTGAATGTCACTGATATTTATGATGCGAAAACGTTATACAGAAGATGTAGCGCAGGTAATGTGGCTGTCGGGAACAGCGAAAAAATTTAACTGAATGTCACATATATTTATAATGCGCAAACGTTATACAGGAGATGTATAGCAGGTAATGTTGCTGTCACCAGCGGCTAATAAAAAATTACAGGAAATGTCACAGCTATTTAGGCTGTGCTAACGTTATACAGGAGATAGTGTACAGGTAATGTCGCTGCTCTCACCACTATCCGAACAATTGCACTCAATTCAGCACATGCTGCGCTAATTTTTTTCGCAGCCAGATAAAACAATAGTCCTTAAAAGGACTGTTGGTTCAATAACAAAGTTTCAACACTCTCTGTACACTATCTGTCCCTGCGGCTGCAGCTCGCCCTGATTAAGTCTGAGCCGAACCACGTGTCATCGGTTGCTATATAGCACCCGATGACCGCGTTCCGGCCAGCCAATCACTGTAATGCCAGTAACCAACATGGCTACGGCATTACAGTGAGTGGCAGTACTTCCCCGTACGTTTATTGGCTGTGTAGCAGCCAAAAAACGTGTGGGGAGGAGTTTTATCTTTATACATTTTACCAAGCATAGATGGGGTGTAGTATAGATGATGCAATATATTGAATTGAATAAGCCAATGGTTATTTGAAAGGGAAGATTTTTTGCTATTTTTATAGATTGTCTTCCAATTAATGTGATGAGCATATCCCGATTCCTCTTCCCATTTTACTTCCCTCTTAAATTTACCTGTCTTACTTAAACCCATCCTAATTATACCATATATCTGTGAGATGGAGATCTTATTAAGTTTTCTTGCATGGCAAGAAAATATATATGTTATCTCACATATATATTCTTATTATTATAGCCAAATTTACCACCTTAACTCCTTCCACAGTTTTTACACTACATAGACAGTAATATACCGAAACGTGCGGATTGTTCCTGATTAGTGTGCTATTACTTTGTGGAACGTTTTGCCGAATTGGTCATTAAATATTTGCGTTTTTGTGGCGAAATTGGTCCCATAGGAATGAATGGCGGAATGTTCAAAACTAGAGTGGGAGCTGACAAAAGCTAGAGTGTGAGCTGAAAAATCAGGACATGATTTCTAAACTGCCACCACTCCCTCATTTTCACGGCCATCTACACAAACCTTATATCAAAACGTTCAGCTATCCTTGCTGCCACTAAAAATGTCCACGGCTAAGCCATACTTCTGATAGTTTTCACAATATGACCATTTGTTTGCAACTCACGCCGTCCATTGACATTCATTGAAACTCCACTCTAGCCACCTCAAATTTGAAGGGCAATTTCTAAACTGCGACTGTGCCTTCATTTTTAATATTTCAGAGACATACTATGCATTGAAATGTATCTCACAATATAAGGCTCTTCGCTATATGGATTTTATAAGGCTCTTCGCTATATGGATTTATAGGTTTTTAAAACTAAGACCGTTTGAAGTGAGCGCCAACCGCCAGTGAAGTGAACAATTTGGAGCAGTTTGTTTTTAACCGCTCTTCTCTGCTCTATTTGAAATCTAAGTTTGAATTTGTGACAGTTTGGTCGGCTTCTGGTTAAAGGTTTGGAAATAAGTTTTATACAGTAGAGAGTATTTGAGGTGTTTCAACTAGATACATTTATGAAAAGAAATTATAGCTGTGTGAATATCATCATACCATCTAAAAGAAAGAGATCTAAAGCTGCAAAGATACGCTGGACTAAACTAGACCTTTCAGACCCACGCTTTCGGGATCCGGAGCCTTACAGCAGCATAGTGGAAATGGAGGTTTGTGACATTCGGGATCCGGAGCCCCACAGCAGCATAGTGGAAATGGAGTACAAGAGTACAGTGACAGTGTGATGGGCACTTCTGAAAACCATGGCATGCAAGAACCATGTGTACCAAGTGAGATATCTGTGCAGGCATTTTATCAGGGTCATCATGGCTAATGAAGGTTAAGGAACAAACAGCGTACATGCATGGCTCTGACATTTTTGGCATACCACAGTGAGCTTGCTGATGTGAGAAAGGATGATGTTGATCAAATACTGAAGAAGGGCAACAGCTTGTATAGCACAACAATAAAACAGCTAAAACGAAGAACTGTCTATCAGCACCAATATTTGACAATGGAAGAAGTTCCCTTCAGAGTCAAAACTGACAAATTGGAGTATAACGTTGTTAAATCTCCAGTGTTATCGGGATACGTGAGAGCCATGGTAGACGGTGACAACCAAGGTTGGTTTGTTGACCTCTCCACAAGACTAAAGTGCCTCAATGCAGATGTCACACATGCACTTTTTTATAGTAGTGCCATATTGCATTGCACTGTTCAGAGACAAGTCTGGGAGACATGGACTGTTTGATTCTCATAGTCGAAAGGATGGACTTCCTGCCACTGGAAATGAAAAAGCTGTTATGATCACTTTTACACATTTAAGTGATATGGGGGCAAGGATTTATAAGTTGTATGAATTGCTCCTTACAGACACCAGAGGCCCTATTGATGGACTGCAGTATGACTTTATGCCAGTCTCATTTCATCGTGCAAGACGTCTGTCAGATGGTTTGCTGTCTCCCACTGGTGCAATCTGACAAACCACATAATGAAACGCATGTGGAGAACAAAGTTACACAGATGACCAAAGATGCAACACACACTGGATTCCCAGCCAGCAAGCATTCTCCACGGTCACTTGATGCAAAATCCTCACAGGGCATATGGAAGGACAGTAAGGCATTTTCCAAATTAAATGTACAGTGACAACAAAAACTGAAGACAAGACACAGAAATGAAAGAAGGCGTCAAAGATGTCTGTCACCAATAAGAAGAGGACATACATCACCAGCCGATACAGAGCAGATGCTGATTTTAGGTTGAAGCAGAAGCAATACATCACCAGAAAATATGTGACAAATGCTGATTTCAACTTGAAGCAGAAGCATGACATCACCAGAATATATGCAACAGATGCATGTTTCAAGTTAAAGCAGAAGCAATACACAACCAGTAAATATGTGACAGATGCCAATTTTAACTTGAAGAAGAAGCAATACATCACCAGAAAATATCATAATGATCTTGCTTTCAGAAAATGTCCCTTGCAACAGTGCATGAGTAACATGAAAATGAAGCGTCACACTCAAGCAGATTTTCTCATAACCCATAAGATGCAATGTGCCTTCAAATTAAGAATGAAATACAGACGATGGACTCGTGTCATGCGGGAATGTAGTCAACCAGTGGACAACAGCCTAATGCAGACAGCTATATCCACTTTCTATGAATACATTAAAGCTGGGCCAACTTTTGTGTGCACAATGTGTCATCGCACCCTTTTCCCTAACCAAGGAAAACATTGCATTTACAGCAATTACAAGAAGAATCTACACATTGTTGCTGCCTGTTTGACAGGGAAATATGTCCATGTGTGCAACAATCACTGTCAAGGCCCTGAACAATGCACCACACCAGATGAAAGGACCAAATAATGGATTTCTCACAACTGTGATTCACATTTAAAAGCAGGACACAAATCATCCATCACTGTGGCTAACAACATGGAGCTGGCGTCCATTGCCCCAGAGCTCTATGATTTGAATGTGCTGGAAAGACAACTTTTGGCCAAAATACTGCCATTTGCCAAGATCATCACACTTCCCAAAGGTCGACAGGCAGCTATACACGGCGCAGTAGTGTGTGTGCCATCCGAGGTGGAAACCACAGTTAACACTCTACCAAGATCGCACAGCACATCCCAGTTACACAGAGTGAAGCTGAAAAGATGTCTGACTTACAAAGGCCACTAGCTGTTTCACAATCTCAACATGAGAAATGTAGTAGTAGGTCTGTCAAAACTCATTGACACACACCCCGAAACAGTGACATTTCAATCAGAGTGGATGAGAAAATCGCTGATTATGATGATGCTGATAATGATGATGGGATGGAACACGACAGTTGTGATGAAACTGAAATGATAGAGATACTTGAACGCAGAAAAAATTGTGATCCATCAGAGGTACAGTCTGCAGGTTTACCGGCTGCTTCTGAGCAACAGGAAGGCCATGACCAACAACCTCCCAATGCAGAGGATGAGAAGGATGCAGACCTAGAATTGGCCTAGACAGTTGTTTGCAGCCATTTGACCTTGGAGAGGAAGCACTGACACACAGTGATGGAATATTCAGCATTGCACCTGCACAAGGAAACACACCTGTCAGCTTATTTAAAGTTCCTAGGCTTGAGGCAATGGTCTTCCCTGTTCAGTTCCCTACTGGACAGAATACATTGGACCAGGCAAGACAAGTCAACCTTTCCTCGAGCACGTATTTCCATGCAAGGCTTTTTTGTGTTGCTACTAGTTTTGCAAGAGACACAAGCAACCTCTTCTTTGTGCAGTTTGCAAAGAGACACACATGACCAAAAGCAGCAGGTCCATCCAATTAAGAAAAGGAAAACCCAATACCAGAAATGGACAGAAAATATCCAACAAGTTGCTACACAACAAGCGTGAGGTTGAGAGGTTGGTGCGAAACCGAGATGCCACAAGGATCATGCAACCACTAAGAGGGAGTCCAGCTTACTGGGATAAAAATATGAAGAATTTGCTAGCCATGGTCAGACAAATGGGTAAGCCAACAAGGTCAAAAGGTGGATTTTGCAGAGCTAGACTTGGCTAAAAAGTGTGACATTCTTCGAGGAAACCCAGTTACCACCATGCGCATGTTTGACAAACGGTTGATGCTCTGATGCGAGAGCTGCTGTTGGGTCCTGCACAGCCAATCGGTGAAGTTATATTACTTTTACCAGGTTGAATTTCAGGAGAGAGGGAGCCCTTATATACATTGTCTCTGTTGGGTAGCAGGTGCTCCTGTATTTGGACAAGACAATGATGACAAGGTGTGGGCCTTCATAGATCATAACATCTCATGCCAGCTGCCTGATGAAGCCAAACAGGCCTTACTTCACAGATTTGTAACAGAACTTTAAATGCACAGCAGATCTCATTCAAAATCGTGCAAGAAAGGTAACAGAGTATGCAGATTTGGATTTCCAAAGCCACATGTTAGAAAAAAGGCGATAACTTACCCGATGCCAGAAGAACAAGGAGATCGTGCAATGAAACCACAAGCAGCCAAAAACAAACTGAAACCAGTCTGAGATTTGCTTAATAACCCAAAAGTGCAGCTTAAAGACATGTCACAGTTACAGGCACAGTGTGATATGACTTTGAAAAAGTACAACTCATACATTTAGGAATTGACCTCCTCAAGCGTGATTCTAATAAAGCGTGATGTCAAGGACTGCTGGGTAAAAAACTACAATCGTCATTTGCTGACAGCCTGGAATGCCAACATGGAAATCCAGTACATTCTTGATGAGTATGGATGCATCATGTACAAGTTGTCCTACATATCCAAGCCAGAATGCTAGCTGAGTGACCATCTCAAAACAATAGTCAAAGAAATAAGCCCAGAAACAGAGACAGAACCAGAAGAAATGAAAGAAGTTCTTCAGGCTTATTCAAAACACAGAGAGGTCAGCGCCCAGGAGTCTGTGGCCCGTATGTGCAGCCTGAAAATGAAGTCTTGCTCACGTGAGGTTGTTTTTCTGCCAACTAGTGACAACGCACTGAAAATGAGTCTCCCATTTAGTGCGTTGCAGAACAAACCAGCCGATTCTCTTAATGTGTGGATGACGAGTTATGTCGACAAATACAGAGCCAGACCAGAAACACCAGAGTTTGAGTCCATGTGTCTGGCAGACTTTGCATCCCATTACAGGGTTTTCTATGGGAAGCAAAAGGAAGACGACAAGCGTGTCAGCCTATTGAATGAAATGGGAATGATTAAAAAATGCACAAGAGGGAAGCCTGCAATAATCAGGTACGCACGCTTCTCAAAGATGAAGGACCCCAAGAACTACTATGGCAGACTGCTTAAACTCTACCTCCCCTACTGTTCAGAGTAATCACTGAAAACTGTACGGTTGCCAACACACCAGGATTTTTACAAAGGCGCCTGTGTGAGCTTACCAGGAGAAGAAGCAATCCGAGCAGTGTCTGCAATTGTTACCAGCAACCAAAAGAAGTTCGAACAACAAAACAAAATTGTGGAACAATTCTTGGATGACTTTGTAAAAAACGGCCCTGTTGAAGATGTTTGAAACACTTTTGCCCCAGAAGCTGGGTTGGATAGGTTGGAATGTATAGAGGAACGCAAAGAAGGGAAATGAACAAGATGATGTTCCGGAGTATACACGTCACAAACAAACAAGTGGAATTGCGCTTACTGTGAAGGCCCCACAAACGTGCCCTGATTTCCTTTGGAAAATGTACAGAAACCTTAACCGGACACAAGCTCAGACATTCTACTCAGTTTGTGACTTGTGCACTAACCATGTGCATGGTATAAATCATTCCTGACCCATTCTATTACTTTGTCACTGGTGGCGCAGGGACAGGCAAATCACACCTGATAAAGTGCATCTATGCTGAGGCGACAAAGATACTCTGTAAATTTACCAGACTATGTGAGGAAGCAGACATATCAGTGCCCAGCGTTTTACTAACTGCATTTACAGGAAGAGCAGCTTTCAATATGCATTATCTGCTGAAGTTGCCAAGAAGCTGGAAGCCACCCTACCAAGGACTTGGAAATCTCATAGATGAAGTGAGGGCACAGCTGTCAAATGCGGAGATCATTGCATGCCGCACCACCACATAGGGGGCACATCAGGGGGACATTGAGGGCTCGGGGGGGTTGGGGATATTATTTATACACTGTAACAACTCAGGGTCATTTAGCTCTTCCAGATCGCCGTCTTATCACCTTAGACGGTTGGCACACATCAAGAAGCCGCTCCACCACTGTAGATTTGGGTGTAAACTGGCCACGACCAGCTTTATTGTCATCACAGCAGTACAAAGAAATCATAAAAATAAATCCTCGGCCGTCTGGCCACTGACTAAACGGTCTTTCCCTCTCTATCAGGATCTGGGTCTACCACCCAGCTCCCCAAGACACATCACCAGTGCTTACCCTACACACAGGGTTAGAGGGTCCCGGCCCCCACAGGCCTTGACACAGCCTGCTTCTTTCCCAGACTGGGAGCCACACCCAAGTCCAGCAACAGGATTAAATAGCATCCCTGGACATGAGCATTGTCCAAAATCCCGGACTGGAGCACGGGGAACAGGCACCCACCCAGCACATTACCTGCTCCCAGTAAAGGCCCGCCCTGGACTAGCTGGAGCCAGCTAAGCTAGCTATCTTGGTGTCCACCAACTAACTTAGTGGCCACCTATATCTAGGGCCTTTACTTCCCCAAGGCCGGGCCCCTTGGTAACATGCTCCTGGTGCAAACCCCTTTTTTATGCTTCCCCGGGACTTTACTACACCCCTCCTATTCACATTGCCACAACACTTTATAAGGTTCTTATTCCCGCAGTCACGTACTGTGGGGATCAGAACCTTTGACCCAGCATCAGAAGCCTCTGGTTAGTCTCTACAGATGTAGCCAATCAGAGCGATCGCTAGCCGGAGACCGCTCTGATTGGTCCCCGGCCGGTTAGCTGAGACCCCTGGCTGTGTGTAACAGCCGGGGTCTCAGCGCTGTCACCATGTCTGCAGACATGGTGACAGTTTAACTGTAGGACGAGAATACTCATCCTAATGCGCTAAGTACCGCCTAGTTAGGACGAGTATTCTCGTCCAGGGTCCTGGAGGGGTTAAGTGGATGGATTTACTGATAAGACAATTTTTTCCTCTGGTTCCCATATACCCTGGTCCCTGATTCTAAAATAGAAAATAAATTTCGGGGGGGACCTTGGTAATCCTTAATGAAATTATCAAGACCACTGATCAGCAATTAAATCTGAGCCACCAGATAGTATCCTTGAGAATAAGGAATGGCTAATGCTCCATCTTCCTCTGCAAGTTGAAGATATTGCAGCTTGATCAGGTCTCTTTTTATGCCCCAAATGAGGTCATTAAAGAGCCGGTTTATTTGATTGAAAAAGGCATCCTCGATCCAATTCGGGCATGCGGTGGTCTTACAGTTGTGTTCAAAATTATTCAACCCCCAATGCTGTGAAGGGTTTTAGGGAATTTTGTGTACATTTGTAATTGTGTTCAGAATGAAATCTTACAAGGACTTTTTAAAGAACCAAATGCAACTAAAATGACATCAATTGTTTTTGTAATACAGTATTACATGTTTTTTTTTGTGATTTCTTCATTGACACAATTATTCAAGCCCTTAAAGACTACCACTCTTAAGAACAGAGGTTAATTCAAGTGTTTTCGATCAGGTATTGAAAACACCTCTGGATGTCAAGGAGCAGCAATCAAGCATAATAAGCACCAATTCGGCAGATTTAAAATGACTGTGATAGTCAGCTCCTTCTAGACATTTACTGGTGTGTTTACAAACATGGTGAAGTCAAGAGAATGGTCCAGGAAGACAAGAGAAGAGGTGATTTCTCTTCACAGGAAGAGCAATGACTATAAGAAGATTGCAAAGATGTTAAACATACCAAGAGACACCACAGGAAGCATCATTCGCAAATTCAAGGCAAAGGGCACTGTTGAAATGCTACCTGGTCGTGGCAGAAAGAAGATGCTGACTTCGACTGCTGTGCGCTACCTGAAGCGCAAAGTGTTGAAAAATCCCCGTGTGACTGCTGAGGAAATGAAAAAAGATTTGTCAGATGCGGGTACTGAAGTTTCAGCTCAGACAATAAGGCGCACACTGCGTAATGAAGGCCTCCATGCCAGAACTCCCAGGCGCACCCCCTTGCTGTCTACAAAGAATAAGAAGAGTCGACTGCAGTATGCCAAAAGTCATGTGGGCAAACCACAAAAGTTTTGGGATAGTGTTCTGTGGACTGATGAAACAAAATTAGAACTGTTTGGGCCCATGGATCAACGCTATGTTTGGAGGATGTCTATGAAGAAAAGAACACCTTACCTACTGTGAAGCATGGCGGGGGTCAATCATGCTTTGGGGCTGTTTTGCTTCTAAAGGTAAAGGGAAGCTTCAGCGTGTGCAAGGTACCATGAATTCTCTTCAGTACCAGGAGATATTGGATGAAAATGTGATGCAGTCCGTCACAAACCTGAGGCTTTAGAGACGTTGGACCTTTCAACAGGACAATGATCCCAAGCATACCTCCAAGTCCACTAGAGCATGGTTGCAGATTAAAGGCTGGAACATATTGAAGTGGCCATCGCAGTCACCAGACTTAAATCCGATTGAGAACCTCTGGTGGGACTTAAAGAAAGCAGTTGCAGCACGCAAGCCTAAGAATGTGACTGAACTGAAGGCTTTTGCCCATGAAGAATGGGCGAAGATACCCGTAGATCGCTGCAAGACACTTGTGTCAATCTATGCTTCACGTTTAAAAGCTGTTATAACTGGAAAAGGATGTTGTACTAAGTGCTAAGATTGAATGTCACTTGGGGGTTGAATAAAACTGATAATGATGTGAGCACAGAAAAGACATTTGTGGTTATTTCATTATAAATGTTATGTTATATTTGTCTGACTTACAAGTGCCTCTTTGATTTAATTGTAAACAAGATGACTGAAATGATCAAAATCAATGTCAAACTGGCCAAAACACTCAATTTCAGTGGGGGTTGAATAATTTTGAACACAACTGTATATAATATCTGGGGTAATAAGATCATTTTGATCAAAGCAATTCTATCTGGTTTATAGAGAAATAATTTTTGCCAAACGCTGATTTTGCCCTTTATTTTTTCTACAATTGGGTATAAATTCAGTTTACTATACTCCTTTAGTACTGAGCTAATCCTGATACCAAGATATACCATAGGATCTGATAAAAACAAGATTCTAACCTCGGATTTCTGAGAGGGAGGTGGCCTATTTAAAGGTAGCATCATAGATTGGGACCAATTGACTTTAACCACTTCAGCCCCCCTAGCTTAAACACCCTTAATGACCAGGCCACTTTTTACAATTCTGCACTACACTACTTTCACCGTTTATTGCTCCGTCATGCAACTTACCACCCAAATGAATTTTACCTCCTTTTCTTCTCACTAATAGAGCTTTCATTTGGTGGTATTTCATTGTTGCTGACATTTTTACTTTGTTTGCTATTAATAAAAATTTAACGACATTTTTGCAAAAATATGACATTTTTCACTTTCTGTTGTAAAATTTTTTAAAAAAAACTACATTTGTATATAAATTTTTCTCTAAATTTATTGTTCTACATGTCTTTGATAAAAAAAAATCCAAGTGTATATTTATTGGTTTGGGTAAAAGTTATAGCGTTTGCAAACTATGGTGCAAAAAAGTGAATTTCGGCATTTTGAAGCAGCTCTGACTTTCTGAGCGCCTGTCATGTTTCTTCAGGTGCTAGAATGCCAGGAAAGTATAAATACCCCCCAAATCACACCATTTTAGATAGAAGACACCCAAAAGTATTCACGAAGGGGCATGGTGAGTTCATGTATCATTTCATTTTTTTTTCACAAGTTAGCGGAAAATGACACTTTCTGAGGAAAAAAAAATATATAATAAAGTTTCCATTTCTGCTAACTTCTGGCAAAAAAAAAAAAATCTCAGACGGGCTCACTATGGCCCTCTGTGAATACCTTGGGGTGTCTACTTTCCGAAATGGGGTCATTTGTGGGGTGTGTTTACTGTTCTGGCATTTTGGGCGGGGCTAAATTGTGAGCAGCCATGTAAAAGCTAAAGGTACTCGTTGGAATTTGGGCCCCTTTGTGCACCCAGGCTGCAAAAAAGTGTCACTCATGTGGTATCGCCGTACTCAGGAGAAGTAGGGCAATGTGTTTTGTGGTGTATAAAAAAAATTAAAAAGTTGTCATTTACAGAGATATTTCTCACACAAAGTATGGGTATATATAAAAATACACCCCAAAACACATTGCGCTACTTCTCCTGAGTACGGCGATACCACATGTGTGGAACTTTTTGCAGCCTGGGTGCAAAGGGCCCAAATTCCAATGAGTACCTTTAGGATTTCACAGGGCATTTTTACGCATTTGGATTCCAGACTTCTTCTCACGCTTTAGGGCCCCTAAAATGCCAGGACAGTATAAATACCCCACATGTGACCCCATTTTAGAAAGAAGACACCCTAAGGTATTCCGTAAGGGGTATGGTGAGTTCATGTAAAATTTTATTTTTGTCACAAGTTAGTGGAATATGAGACTTTGTAAAAAACAAAATAAAATAAAAATATATATCAATTTCCGCTAACTTGTGCCAAAAAAAAAAAAATTCTATGAACTCGCCATGCCCCTCACAGAATACCTTGGGGTGTCTTCTTTCCACAATGGGGTCACTTGTGGGGTATTTATACTGCCCTGGCATTTTAGGGAACCTAAAGCGTGAGAATCCAAATGCGTAACAATGCCCTGTGAAATCCTAAAGGTACTCATTGGTTTTAGGGCCCCTTTGCGCATCTTGGCTGCAAAAAAGTGTCACACATGTGGTATCAACTTACTCAGGAGAAGTAGGGCAATGTGTCTTGGGGTGTATTTTTATATATTCCCATGCTGGGTGAGAGAAATATCTCTGTAAATGACAACTTTTTAAATTTTTTTATTCAAAGTTGTCAATTTACAGAGATATTTCTCTCACCCAGCATGGGTATATGTAAAAATACACCCCAAAACACATTGCCCTACTTCTCCTGAGTACGGCGATACCACATGAGTGACACTTTTTTGCAGCCAAGATGCGCAAAGGGGCCCAAATTCCAATGAGTACCTTTTAGGAGGGCATTTTTACGCATTTTTCTACTCGCGCTTTAGGGCCCCTAAAATGCCAGGGCAGTATAAATACCCCACATGTGACCCCATTTTGGAAAGAACACAGCCCAAGGTATTCCATGAGGGGCATGGCGAGTTGATAGAAATTTTTTTTTTTGGCACAAGTTAGTGGAAATTGATTTTTTTATAGTTTTTTCTCACAAAGTCTCCCTTTCCGCTAACTTTTGACAAAAAGTTTAATTTTTCAGGGACTCACTATGCCCCTCAGTGAATACCTTGGGGTGTCTTCTTTCCAAAATGGGGTCACATGTGGGGTATTTATACTGCCCTGGCATTTTAGGGGCCCTAAAGCGTGAGAAGAAAAATGCGTAAAAATGCCCTCCTAAAAGTTACTCATTGGAATTTGGGCCTCTTTGCGCATCTTGGCTGCAAAACAGTGTCACTCATGTGGTATCGCTGTACTCAGGACAAGTAGGGCAATGTGTTTTGGGGTGTATTTTTACATATACCCATGCTGGGTGAGAGAAATATCTCTGTAAATTGACAACTTTGAATAAAAAAATGTAAAAAGTTGTCATTTACAGAGATATTTCTCTCACCCAGCATGGGAATATATAAAAATACACCCCAAAACACATTGCCCTACTTCTCCTGAGTACGGCGATACCACATGTGTGCCACTTTTTGCAGCCAAGATGCGCAAAGGAGCCCTAATTCCAATGAGTACCTTTAGGATTTCACAGGGCATTTTTACGCATTTGGATTCTCACGCTTTAGGGCTCCTAAAATGCCAGGGCAGTATAAATACCCACAAGTGACCCCATTGTGAAAGAAGACACCCAAGGTATTCCGTGAGGGGCATGGCGAGTTCACAGAAAAAAAAAATTTTTGGCACAAGTTAGCGGAAATTGATTTTTATTTTTATTTTTTTACAAAGTCTCATATTCCACTAACTTGTGACAAAAAATAAAATTTTACATGAACTCACCATACCCCTCACGGAATACCTTGGGGTGTCTTCTTTCTAAAATGGGGTCACATGTGAGGTGTTTGTACTGCCCTGGCATTTTAGGGGTCTCCGCAATCATTACACGTATGGCCAGCATGAGGAGTTTCTGCGATTCTACTTATATTGAGCATACGGGTAATGAGATATTTTTTTTTCCGTTCAGCCGCTGGGCTGAAAAAAATAAAAAATGAACGGCACAGATTTTTTCATTCGCATCAATCAATGTGGATGAAAAAATCTCTGCCAAAATCAGTGACTGCGGTGCGGTGGGCTGGGCGCTAGCTACCTAACAAGTAGCTAACTAACTGGCGGTGATAAGGGACCCTTATGCCCCATTCACACGTCCGAAATTCTGTTTGCGGAACGGAATTGCGGACCCATTCATTTCTATGGGGACAGACTTTGTCCCGCTCGGATCCGGAATTACGGATCCGCGCTTCCGGGTCTGCACTTCCGTTCAGCAAAAATATAGAACATGTCCTAAAGAAAAAGCATTTTCTATATAGTTCTGGCAATGTGCGGATCTGCAAAATGCGGAAAGCACATTGCCGGTGTCCGTGTTTTGAGGATCTGTGGATCCGCCGATCCGCGGATCCGTGAATCCACGGATCCGCAAAACACATATGGACGTCTGAATGGAGCCTTACAAGGGGTGTGATCAATGACAGGGGGTGATCAGGGGTCTAGATGGGGTGATCAAGGGGTTAACAAGGAGTTAATAGGTGAGGGGGTGGGTGGGGGGGTTAGTGTAGTGTTTGGTGCAACTTTACATAGTTACCTGGTCCTCTGGTGGTCGATCCCAGCAAATGGGACCACCAGAGGACCAGGTAGCAGGTATATCAGACGCTGTTCACAAAACAGCGTCTGATATACTTGTTTGATGCGATTTATATTGCATCTACAGCCTGCCAGCGATGGATCATCGCTGGCAGGCTGTAGTTAAACTCCTGAGACGCGCACTACTGTGAACGTGCGCGCGCGTTCACAGGAAATCTCGCGTCTCGCGAGATGACGCACATCTGCGGCGCCCCAGAACAGCCCGACCGCCGCGAGAACGCAGTTGTGCGTTAGGCGGTCGGGAAGTGGTTAAATCCTGAGCATTGACCATACTCGTTAATGAATTTCATCACATATGGTAGATAGAGATGTCCCGAACTATTCGCCACCGAACAGTTCCCGGCGAACATCGCATGTTCGCGTTCGCCTCAGCGGGCGAACATATGCGATGTTCTGTCCGCCCCCTATACGTCATCATTGAGCAAACTTTGATCCTGTACCTTACCGTCAGCAGACACATTCCAGCCAATCAGCATACCCTCCCTCCAAGACCCTCCCACCTCCTATCAAAAAGCAAGGACAGCAGTCATCTTAGATTCATTCTGAAGCTGCAGTGTTAGTTAGAGCAGGGAGAGTGCTGCTGCTGCTGAATTAATAGGGAAAGCGTTAGCTAGGCCAGTGTTCTGTGTCCACTCCAGTCCTCAAAGACTCATCGGCCTCTTTCACACTAGCGTGTCCGGATTAGGTCTGGATGCATTGCGGATGCGTTCAGTGAAAACTGTGTGATTTCACAGGCAAAGCCATTCAGTTTTGCCTGCGATTGCGTTCAGTTGTTCAGTTTTTTCCACACGGGTGCAATGCGTTTTGATGCGTTTTTCACGCGTGTGATAAAAAACTGAAGGTTTACAAACATCTCCTAGCAATCATCAGTGAAATACGCAACGCACCCGCACTTGCTTGTGGATGCAATGCGTTTTTCACGCAGCCCCATTAACTTCTATGGGGCTAGGGCTGCGTGAAAAACGCAGAATATAGAACATGCTGCGATTTTCTGCTGGGCCATCTGCTGTAAGGACAGCATCCTGACAGCACCCCAAAAAGCCCCTTAGGGCTGGTACATCAGTCTGCTTTTATTTTTATTTTTATATATATATTGCAGTTGCCTGCCCGTGTGAGAGAGGCCGCAATCCCACAGACTGTACTGTGTGCACACCACTCATATAGGGTGGCACAGTAACTTGCAGATAAAAAAGTCATTTAATTTTTACCATTTAATATAATTGCAGTTGCCTGCCAGTGTGTGTCAGGCCCACAGACTGTACTGTGCCCCCTGCAAGTGCCCGCCACTCATATCGGGTGGCACAGTACCTTGCAGATAAAAAAGTCATTTAATTTTTACCCTTTAATATAATTGCAGTTGCCTGCTAGTGTGTGTCAGTCCCACTGACTGTACTGTGCACACTGCCAGTGCCCACCACTCATATCGGGTGGCACAGTACCTTGCAGATAAAAAAGTAATTTAATTTTTACCCTTTAATATAATTGCAGTTGCTTGCCAGTGTGTGTCAGGCCCACAGACTGTACTGTCCCCACTGCCAGTGCCCACCACTCATATCGGGTGGCACAGTACCTTGCAGATAAAAGTCATTTAATTTTTACCCTTTATATATAATTGCAGTTGCCTGCCAGTGTGTGTCAGGCCCACTGACTGTACTGTGCCCACTGCCCACCACTCATATAGGGTGTCACAGTACATTGCACGGCGCACGCGCAGTGACCTAAAATTGAAATGAAGCGGACCGAGCATGGGTCTTTTTTCATCTCCCGGTTCCAAAAATCTATTTACTACACCGGCAGTGGCCCTGATAAGGGACAAAACAGAGATTAAACTGATAGGAATAGTACTTAGTTAACACTAGTTGCATTGGTGGCAAATTCCATTGCAAGTGCCCAAAATAAGAAGGAAGCGGACAGAGCAAGCTTTTTTCTCTATCTCCCCATGCAAGGATTCAATTCAATACACGTCCCCTGATAGGGGACTTAACAAAGATTAAAATGGTAAGAATAGTAGTTCACACTATTTGTATTGGTGGCACAGTACATTGCGCGGCGCACGCGCAGTGCCCCAAATTGGAAGTAAGAGCACCGACCAATCATCTTTTTCCATCTCCCAGTTCCTAAAATCTATTCGATACACGTCCCCTGATAGGGGACGTAAGAGGGATTAAATTGATAGGAATAGTACTATTTAACACTCCACTCATATAGGGTGGCACAGTACATTGCATGGCGCACGCGCAGTGCCCCGAACTGGAAGAAGGAGGACCGACCAACCACCTTTTTCCATCTCCCGGTTCCTAAAATCTATTCCATACACCGGCCCCTGATAGGGAACAAAACAGAGATTAAACTGGTAATAACAGCCTCTGCGGAGCTGGGTATTTTTTGGCCGCGTTACTGAACACTCATGCACAATGGCTGTAGGCTCATGCATCCTTTTGTGGAGGTGACAAACCTGGTCAGTCAAACCCAAGGCAATATCATCGACCTCATCCCATATGCGTTTTTTCTGGAGCGTGCCCTGCGAAGAGTGCTGGATCAGGCCTTAGATGAGCATGAAGAGGAAGAATTGTGTTCACCATCACCACCAGAAGCAGCCTTGTCGTCGTCGATTGCTGGACCTGCGGCAACGCAGAGAGAGGAGTCTGAAGAAGAGGAGTCAGAGGAGGAAGGTGGCTTTGAGGAGCAGGCGTCCCAGGGAGCTTGTTGTCACCTTTTAGGGACCCTTGGTGTTGTACATGGCTGGGTGGAGGAAGAGACCTTCAATGACGTCAGTGAGGACAAGGAACGGGACATGGCTAGCTTGGTATCCAACCTTGTGCAAATGGGGAGTTTGCGGTTGTGCAAATAGACTGTTTGCGGTTGTTTGCAGTGCGTTAAACTGGGAGTTTGGTCTGTCCGAGTTTGGTCTGTCACTGTGAAGTGGGCGTAACCCTTACACTACCTGATCGATACAACATGATACCTGATCGTATACACACACTGGATGTTTTAAAGCACGTTATTCCAAACAATTTAGGAATGTTAGGTGATTTATGCTCTTTATGGATTAAAACCCGACTCTGCGTCAACTACGTAATTTTCCATCGGAGTTTTGCTATGGATCCCCCTCCGGCATGCCACAGTCCAGGTCTTAGTCTCCTTGAAACAACTTTTCCATCCCTATTGTGGCCAGAAAGAGTCCCTGTGGGTTTTAAAATTCGCCTGCCTATTGAAGTCTATGGCGGTTCGCCCGTTCGCGAACATTTTCGGAAGTTCGCGAACAGAAAATTTTATGTTCACGACATCTCTACTGGTACAATGTAATAACCTTCCTTCAAATATAAAAGAACATCATCAGCGTATAGGCTGATTTTGCCCATGACATCTTGTCCACCAAAACCCCTAATCTGATTATCTGCTCTTATCTTCTGGGCCAATGGCTCCATAAGGACGGCAAATAAGTGGGGATATAAGGGGGAACCCTGTCTAGTACCCCGAGATATTATAAGGGGTTGAGTTATCTCGCCGTTAACGTTGATGCTAGCCAGGGGCTGATTATATAAAAGCTTAAGCCATCTAATTAAACTCCCTCCTATAGTCATCTTTTCCATAGCTTTCCATAGGAAGTCCCATTCCACCCTGTCAAAGGCTTTCGCGGCATCAAGTGACAGGATGGAACGGTCCTCACCTTTACCAAGATAAATATTACCCATGGTCCTGCGTATATTTATTTTACCCTGTATCACTTGGTCCCTATTTTGCATCTGGATATGCTTATGATTTGGTAGCCAAAAGCAGGAGTGGGTACAAAACACAGAAGATATGCAAATATTCACGTGTCATCTCTGTTTTGGATCCATTCCTGTTTTTTGGGGGGTTCCTTAGCAATACTGATGAATTACTGACCAAATGCTGACTGAGTAAAGGTGGATGCTCAACAGACAGGATACATTTTTTTGGGTTTGTTTTTCTGATGGATCAGAAAAAAGGCCAAATAATCAGTGACGTCAACACAACCTTACTGTGACACCCTCTCCAATCTGTCGGGGAGGCTCAACTTGTATCAGCATTTAACAGAACAGGTTCTGTAGAAATCTATGTGGAATCAGCTGACTGTGTAAAAGGAGTGCAGTATTTCAGGCTAAAGTAGGATTTCGGTACAGTTCTTCATACTTGACGCTAACATTGACCTGTAAGGCTGAGTTCACACTTGAATTATTTAGTCAGTTTTGGCCCCGTAACTGACCAAATGAGCGAAGTGTGAAGTGATTCTAAGAGTAACCCCTGTCATCTGCGTGTCATACTGACTCACAGTACTGTTCCACTACCACAGCAGACTCCTTATGCATGTTTCTGCAAGGCACAGTGTTCTACATCACTATACAGGCTCTCTGCAGCCAGACAATAGCAGTTTTTTAACGTGATTCGTCACAAATACATTCGGATCAAATCAAACTTTTGGCCGAAAATTCGACTAACTGACTGAATCGAATATTTGAGAAATTTGCTCATCTCTAATAATCAACAACCCCCCCAAAAAAGTGATTGAAATGACGCCTAAATTTGGGCCTAAATTTGTTATCACAGGGTGCGCAACCCTGTGTTTCGCTGTAGTAATCATGTATGTATGCTGGTTTGAATATAATCATGAAACCTCTCCCTCAAAAAATTAATTGGGAAAACGGATTTAGGCCTAAATTCGCTATCACTCACAGATAATTTTGTGCACTACCCTATGTTTCACTGTAGTAATCATGTATATACTATATGCTGGTTTGAATACAATTAACAACAACCCCCCAAAGAAAACTGGTTGGAAACTTGTGGAGACAGAAATAAAGGAAAATGGATTTTGGCTTAAATTTGTTATCACTAACAGATAATCTCGTGCACTATCCAGGGTATCGCTGTAGTAATCATATATATATTCTGGTTTCATTAAATTGAATAATCCCCACAAAAATGTAATTCTAATTGTGGAAAAGGAATTCACAGAAATTGACAATTGAGGCCTGATGCTCAAATTCACGTTAGCACTCACAGGTAGATGATGCACTACCTTGTGTACTGTTGCAGTAATCACTAGTGTTGAGTGCGAATATTCGAATAGCGAATTTTTTTAGCGAATATCGTCACTTTGCAAATTCGCAAATATTGCGAATATAACTCTATATTTTTGCTATTTCAAATATTCGGTTTTTTTTTTAAGTTGTTAATCCCTGTTGCTCTCTGGTTGTCTTCCCACTTCCCAAAAGCTGTTCTTACCTGTGCAGAGGATTCTTGGCTCCCTGCCCGCTCCAGTCAATGCCCGTTGCCGACTTCCCGTGTGCATGGGAACGCCTCCCTGCTAAAATGTACTGTCGGATGTGAGAATCACAATCTCACAAATTTGACTAAGTTGTAATCGCAATGCGATTAATATAACCCTAATATAACCTGCTAGAATATAACGAATATCACGAATTCACGAATATAGCACTATATTCTCAATCTTCATTATATTCTAGCAAGCCAACCATTAGGAACCCAGCTGTAAGTTGAATTTGCAATGCGAGTATATGTTCGCATTGTGAAATCAACTTAGAGCTGGGTTCCAAATGGTTGTATTGCTAGAATATAACGAATATCACGAATATAGCACTATATTCTCAATCATGGGTGTAGGAACCCCCAAAAATCTGACAGCATTTTTGCTCGCCAGGCATATTCTTATTCAGTAAACTGCGAGTTGTTTATATCGTTAAATTTTAAGTGTGTGTGTGTGTGTGAAAAATCTCTTATATATAATTTACTTACAGTTCTGAAGACTCAGGGGTGCTGGCTGGCTTGGCCTCAGGGGTGCTGGCTGGCTTGGCCTGGCAGAACGAGTGTGGAAGACTCTGAGGCCTTTTTCTCCAAGCTGCTCCGGATCAGTACTCTGGGCAGCTGGGCTCCGGGCTGGAAGTGGGCACAATAAGAAAAAAATATTTTCATTACACCTCAGGTCAGACCATCAATCAGACCCCCAATGTTAATCAGACCTCAGCTAACAGCCCCAATAAGATCCCCACTGTTAATAAGACCTCAGCTCAGACCCCAATATGAATGACCCCCAATCAGACCTCAGATAAGAGCCCCATGCCTCATAGCAGCCCCCAGTGCCTCTCCAGCAGCCCCCAGTGCCTCTCCAGTAGCCCCCAGTGCCTCTCATCAGCCCCCCAGCGCCTCTTATCAGCCAGTAATAACAGCCCCCCCAATCATGTGCCAGTTATAACAGGCCCCCCCAATCATGTGCCAGTAATAACAGGCCCCCTCCAATCATGTGCCAGTAATAACAGGCCCCCCCAAACATGTGGCAGTAATAACAGCCCCCCCATTATGTGCCAGTAATAACAGGGCCCCCCCATTATGTGCTAGTAATAACAGGCCCCCCCAATTATGTGGCAGTAATAACAGCACTCCCATCGTGTGCCAGTAATAACAGCCCCCCAATCATATGCCAGTAATAACAGCCTCCCCCAATCATGTGCCAGTAATAACAGAGAGGGCCCCCATTATGTGCCAGTAATAACAGGCCAGGCGACCCCCCAATCATGTGCCAGTAATACCAGGCCAGGCAAGCCCCCCATTATGTGCCAGTAATAACAGGGCCCGGCCCCCAATCAGTGCTGTAAAACTAAGTATTGTATTTAAAAAAAAAAGAAACCCTTATACTTACCTCTGCCAAGGGATGCGATGTAGGCCTCTTCCAGTCTGTGTCCCGCGCTGTACAGCTCAGGTGGTGCGATGACGTCATCATGCTGCCTACGCCGGCCTCTCATAGGCTGCCGACTTAGACAGTGTCGGCTGCCTATCAGAGGAACAGGAAAGGGACACACCTTTCCCCTGCTCCTCCGCACAGCCTTCTGTTTGTATCACGATATAAACAGATCAAGATGAGCCAAGCGCTTCCACAAGCGCTCATCTCATCAGTGCCCCGCCGCCGCCACACACATTGCCCCGCTGCTGTTTGAGGGGATTTCAACAGACCTGTCCCCCCCTGTATTATTTCCTAGGGGGGATCCATCCCCCTCATCCCGCCGCGCCCAACACCCATGTTCTCAATCTTCGTTATATTCTAGCAACAACCATCAGGAACTCAGGTCTAAGTTGATTTCGCAATGCGAACATATACTTGCATTGCGAAATCAACTTAGAGCTGGGTTCCTAAAGGTTGTATTGCTAGAATATAACGAATATCATGAATTCACAAATATAGCACTATATTCTCAATCTTCGTTATATTCTAGCAAGCCAACCATTAGGAACCCAGCTGTAAGTTGAATTCGCAATGCGAGTATATGTTCGCATTGCGAAATCAACTTAGAGCTGAGTTCCTAATAGTTGTTGCTAGAATATAACGAAAATAGAGAATATAGTGCTATATTCGTGAATTCGTGATATTCGTCATCTTCGTTATATTCTAGCAATACAACCATTAGGAACTTAGCTCTAAGATCAATTCGCAATGCGATTATATGTTCGCTTCGCGAATGAAACTTAGAGCTGAGTTCCTAATGGTTGTTGCTAGAATATAACGAAAATTGAGAATATAGTGCCATATTCGTGATATTCGTTATATCCTAGCAATACAACCATTAGGAACCCAGCTTTAAGTTGAATTCGCAATGCGAGTATATGTTCGCATTGCGAATTAAACTTAGAGCTGAGTTCCTAATGGTTGTATTGCTAGAATGTAACGAAGATTGAGAATATAGTGCTATATTCGTGATATTCATTATCTTTGTCAATTCTAGCAATACAGGATACAACCATTAGTAACTCAGCTCTAAGTTTAAGTCACAATGCGAATATAAATTTGCGTAACATTCGCAATATATAGAATAATGACCAATTTTCGATTTCGATGAATATATGACGAATATTCAATCGAATATTCGCAAAATATCGCGAAATCGAATATGGCATCTCCCGCTTATCACTAGTAATCATATATGTACATATGCTGGTTTAAATAAAATTGAACAATCCCCATAAAAATTACACTCAAACCGTGTGGATATAGAATAAATTGAAATGGACAATTGAGGCCTGACGCTCAAATTCATATTAACACTCAGGTTAATTGCTTCCCTAGGTTGTGTATTACTGTAGTAAACATGTATATATGCTACAAGAGTTTCATTAAATTGAATAATCCCCCCAAAAATTACATTCCAACCGTGTGGATATAGAATAAACAAAAACATATGATTAACCCCTTAACCCCTTAAGGACACGGCCCTATTTCACCTTAAGGACCAGGCCATTTTTTCAAAATCTGACCAGTGTCACTTTATGTGATGATAACTTTAAAACGCTTTTACTTATCCAAGCCATTCTGAGATAGTTTTTTCGTCACATATTGTACTTCATGACAGTGGTAAAATAAAGTCGAAAAATTTCATTTTTATTTATAAAAAAATACCAAATTTACCAAAAATTTTGAAAATTTGCAATTTTCCAAGTTTTAATTTCTCTACTTCTAGAATACATAGTAATACTGCCAAAAAAAGTTATTGATTTACATTCTCCATATGTCTACTTCATGTATCGATCATTTTGGGAATGCCATTTCATTTTTTGGGACATTACAAGGCTTAGAAGTTTAGAAGCAAATCTTGACATTTTTCAGAAATTTTCAAAAACCCACTTTTTAGGGACCAGTTCAGGTCTGAAGTCACTTTGCGAGGCTTACATAATAGAAACCACCCAAAAATGACCCCATTCTAGAAACTACACCCCTGAAGGTACTCAAAACGGATTTTACAAACGTCATTAACC
Organism: Bufotes viridis; assembly: GCA_033119425.1. Lineage (NCBI taxonomy): Eukaryota > Metazoa > Chordata > Amphibia > Anura > Bufonidae > Bufotes > Bufotes viridis. Next base: position 179,956,454 of record CM065593.1, on the reverse strand, counting down.
CTTTAGGTTTTCCACACGAGTTAATGGCAAATGGAGATAAAATTTCAGAATTTAGATTTTTGGGAAAAGTTTCCATTTTAATCAATTTTTTCCAGTAACAAAGCAAGGGTTAACAGCCAAACAAAACTCAATATTTATTGCCCAGATTCTGTAGTTTTCAGAAACACCCCATATGTGGTCCTAAACTACTGTATGGCCAAACTGCAGGGCGCAGAAGGAAAGGAACGCCATATGGTTTTTGGAAGGCGGATTTTGCTGGACTGGTTTTTTGACACCATGTCCCATTTGAAGCCCCCTGATGCACCCCTAGAATAGAAACTCCATAAAAGTGACTCCATCTAAGAAACGACACCCCTGAAGGTATTCAAAACCAGTTTTACAAACTTTGTTAACCCTTTAGGTGTTCCACAAGAGTTATTGGCAAATGGAGATGAAATTTCAGAATTTCAATTTTTGTTACCTTGCCTCAAAAAAGTGTAATATAGAGGTACCAAAAATCATATTTACCCTAAAATAGTACCAACAAAACTGACACCTTATCCCGTAGTTTCCAAAATGGGGTCACTTTTTGGAGTTTCTACTGTAGGGGTGCATCAGGGGGCTTCAAATGGCACATGGTGTCAAAAACCAGTCCAGCAAAATCCGCCTTCCAAAACCATATGGCGTTCCCTTCCTTCTACGCCCTGCCGTTTGGCCATACAGCAGTTTACGACCACATATGGGGTGTTTCTGCAAACTACAGAATCAGGGCAATAAATATTGAGTTTTGTTTGGCTGTTAACCCTTTCTTTGTTACTGGAAAAATGGATTAAAATGGATAATTTGCAAAAAAATAGCTGTTTTGGGACAGTTTTGTATTTTTTGTTATTTACATCGTTGAACTGACAGGTTAGATTGTGTGCTATTTCTATAGAGCAGGTTGTTACGGACGCGACAATACCAAATATGACTACTTTTTGGGGTTTTTTGTTTCAGTTTTACATAATAAAGCATTTTTGAAAGCCATAGTTTTTTTTTTTTGCCAATTGTCCTATGTAGGGGCTCATTTTTTGCGGGATGAGATGGCGGTTTGAATGGTACCATCTTGGGGTGCATATGACTTTTTGATCACTTGCTATTACACTTTTTGTGAAGCAAGGTGACAAAAAAATGACTTTTTTTACAACGTTTTTATTTTTTATGTTTACGGCGTTCACCTGAGGGGTTAGGTCATGTTACATTTTTATAGAGCAGGTCGTTACGAACGCAACGATACCCAATATGTATACTTTTTTTATTTATTTTGGTTTTACACAATAATATCCCTTTTGAAACAAAAAAAACATGTTTTAGTGTCTCCATAGTCTGAGAGCCATATTTTTTTCAGTTTTTAGGCGATTGTCTCAGGTTGGATATAATTTTTGCGGGATGAGGTGGCGGTTAGATTGGCACTATTTGGGGGGTCATATGACGTTTTGATCGCTTGCTATTACACTTTTTGTGATGTAAGGTGACAAAAAAATTTTTTTTTTACAGTGTTTACTTGAGGGGTTAGGTCATGTGATATTTTTATAGAGCAGATTCTTACGGATGTGGAGATACCCAATATGTCTACTTTTTTTTAATTTTTTTACATTTAACACTGAAAAGCATTTTTGAAACAAAAAAAATCATGTTTTAGTCTGAGAGGCATAGTTTTTTTTATTTTTTTGGGCAATTGTTTTATGAAGGGGCTCATTTTTTGCAGGATGAGATGGCGGTTAGATTGGTACTATTTTGGGAGGCATACGCCTTTTTGATCGCTTTGTATTACACTTTTAGTGATGTAAGGTGCCAAAAAATGGCTTATTTACACCATTTTTTTTTTTTTATGGCGTTCACGTGAGAGGTTCAGTCATGTGATATTTTTATAGAGCTGCTTTTTACGGACGCGGCGATACCTAATATGTGTAGTGTATTTTATTTTTTTTACTTTTTATTCAGTGATTTGTGTTTTTTTTTATTTTAACTTTTTTTCACTTTTTTACATTTTTTTTGGACCCAGACCCACTTGGTTCTTGTAGATCCAGTGGATCTGGTGTCAGTATAATACAGTACAGTACACTATATAGTGTACTGCACTGTATTTTTTACTTTTCACAGTCTGGTCAGACTTCTGCCTTTAGCAGAAGTCTGACCAGAGTTACTATACCATGGCAAGCAGGACGCATCTGAAAGCGTCCTGCTGCCATGGTAACCATCACCCACTGCCATTAGAGAGTAGTGGGTTATGGATGGGGAGGGAGGGGAGCTCCCTCCCTCTGTGATCTCATCCTGGGGGGGGGGGCTGCATAGGCACAGCAGCCCACCGATGGGAGAGGGAGGGAGCTCCCTCCCTGTTAACACCTTCCATACCGCAGTCCATCCGGACCGCAGTAAGGAAGGGGTTAAACGGCTACATCAGCAGGAACCATGTTGCTACGCCCTGTGTCCTTAAGAGGTTAAGGACATGGCCCTATTTCACCTTAAGGACCAGGCCATTTTTTGAAAATCTGACCAGTGTCACTTTATGTGGTGATAACTTTAAAACGCTTTTACTTATCCTGGCCATTCGGAGAATGTTTTTTCGTCAAATATTGTACTTCATGACACTGGTTAAATGGAGTCAAAAAATTTATTTTTATTTATAAAAAAAATACCAAATTTACCAAAAAGTTTGAAAAACTAGCAAATTTCCAAGTTTCAATTTCTCTATTTCTATAATACATTGAAATACCGCCAAAAAAAAGTTATCAATTTACATTCCCCATATGTCTACTTCATGTATGGATCATTTTGGGAATGCCATTTTATTTTTTGGGGACGTTAAAAGGCTTAGAAGTTCAGAAGCAAATCTTGAAAATCTTCAGAAATTTTCAAAAACCCACTTTTTAGGGACCAGGTTTGAAATCAGTTTGTGTGGCTAATATAAACCACCCAAAAATAACCCCATTCTAGAAACTACACCCCTCAAAGTATTAAAAACTTAAGGCACCTTAAGGTGTTCCACAAGAGTTAATGGAAAATGGAGACAAAATTTCAGAATGTAAATTTTTGGGAACATTTTTCATTTTAATCCATTTTTTCAAGTCACCAGGCAAGGGTTAGCAGCCAAACAAAACTCAATATTTATTGCCCTGATTCTGTAGTTTGCAGAAACACCCCATATGTGGTTGTAAACTGCTGTATGGGCAAACGGCAGGGCGTAAAAGGAAAGGAATGCCATATGGTTTTTGGAAGGCAGATTTTACTGGACTGTTTTTTAGACACCATTTCCCATTTGAAGCCCCCCTGATGCACCCCTAGAATAGAAACTCCAAAAAGGTGACTACAGGATAAGGTGACAGTTTTGCTGGTGCTGTTTTAGTGTAAATATGATTTTTGGTTCCGCTATATTACACTTTTTTTGAGGCAAGGTAAAGAAAAATAGAAATTCTGAAATTTAACCTCCATTTGCCAATAACTCTTGTGGAACACCCAAAGGGTTAACAAAGTTTGTAAAATCAGTTTTGAATACCTTGAGGGGTGTAGTTTCTTAGATGGAGTCACTTTTATGGAGTTTCTACTCTAGGGGTGCATCGGGGGGGCCTCAAATGGGACATGGTGTCAAAAAACCAGTCCAGCAAAATCCGCCTTCCAAAAACCATATGGCGTTCCGTTCCTTCTGCGCCCTGTCGTTTGGCCACACAGCAGTTTACGACCACATATGGGGTGTTTCTGCAAACTATAGAATCAGGGCAATAAATATTGAGTTTTGTTTGGCTGTTAACCCTTGCTTTGTTATTTGAAAAATAGATTAAAATGGAAAATTTGAAAAAAAATAGCTGTTTTGGGACCGTTTTTATTTTTTGTTATTTACACAGTTGATCTGACAGGTTAGATCGTGTGCTATTTCTATAGAGCAGGTTGTTACGGACGAGACAATACCAAATATGACAAACTTTGGGGAATTTTTGTTTCAGTTTTTCCTAATAAAGAATTTGTGAAAAAAAAATATTTTTTAGTGTCTGCACATTCTGAAAGCCATATTTTTTTAAATTTTTTGGGCGAAAGTCTTATGTAGTGGCTCATTTTTTGCGGGATGTGATAGCGGTTTGATTGGCACTATATTGGGGTGCATATGACATTTTGGTCGCTAGCTATTACACTTTTTGTGATGTAAGGTGATAAAAATGGCTTTTGACACCGTATTTACATATTTTTTTTGTGTTCACCTGAGGGGTTAGTTCATGTGTTATTTTTATAGAGCAGGTTGTTACGGACACGGCGATACCTAATATGTATACTTTTTATTTATTTATTTAAGTTTTACACAATAATATAATTTTTGGGAAAAAAATCATGTTTTAATGTCATCATAGTCTAACAGTCATATTTTTTTTATTTTTTTGGCTATTGTCCTATGTAGGGTATAATTTTTTGCGGGATGAGATGACAGATTGATTGGGACTATTTTGGGGTTCATATATATTTTTGATCGCTTGCTATTACATTTTTTGTGATGTGAGGTGACAAAAAATTTTTTTGGGGGACACTGTTTTTATTTAATTTTCTTTTACGGTATTTACATAAGGGGTTAGATCATTTGATATTTTTATAGATTAGGTTTTTACGGACGTGGCGATACCTAATATGTATACTTTTTATTTATTTATTTTACTTTAACACAATAATTTCTAAAATAAATTTTAGAAAAAAAAATCATGTTTTAATGTCTGCATAGTCTGAGAGCCATATTTTTTAATTTTTTTGGGCGATTGTCCTATTTCAGGGCTCATTTTTTGCAGGATGAGATGGCGATTTGATTGATACTATTTTGGGAGGCATACACCTTTTTGATCGCTTGGTATTACACTTTATGTGATGTAAGGTGACAAAAAATTGCTTTTTTTACACCATTTTTTTTTGTTTTTGTTTTATGGTGTTCACCTGAGGGGTCAGGTCATGTGATATTTTTATAGAGCAGGTTTTTTCGGACACGGCAATACCTAATATGTGTAGTGCATTTTATTTATTTATTTTTTATTCAGTGATTTGTATTTTTTTTTATTTTAACTTTTTTTCACTTTTTTACATTTTTTTTGGACCCAGACCCTCTTGGTTCTTGAAGATCCAGTGGATCTGATGTCTATATAATACAGTACAGTACACTATATAGTGTACTGTACTGTATTTTGTATTTTACACTGTCTGGTCAGACTTCTGCCTTTAGCAGAAGTCTGATCAGAGTTACATTACCATGGCAAGCAGGACGCCTCTGGAAGCGTCCTGCTGCCATGGAAACAGTCACCCGCTGCCAGAACTGAGCAGTGGGTGATGGATGGGGAGGGAGGGAGCTCCCTCCCTCTGCGATCCCATCCTGTCGGGGGGCTGCAAAGGCACAGCAGCCCCCCGATGGGAGAGGGAGCTCCCTCCCTGTTAACACCTTCAATACCGCGATCGCGATCCCGCCCGCTGCACCACCCGCCTCCCGCACTGCCTACCGCCTCATCAGCGCCGCCCGCAACCCCCCCTTCACAGCCCGTTGGCCAATCAGCAAGAGAGCTGCAGGGGGGGGGGGGGGTAATAAATTTAAAAAAACCTGACAATTAACTGTCTGATCCAAATGTCAGAAATCGCTGAAAACCGCAGGTCTGAATTGACCTGCGATTTGCAGCGATCGCCGATAAAGGGGGGGTCACAGGACCCCCCTCGGCATTGTGCCAAGGTGCCTGCTAAATGATTTTAGCAGGCACCGTGTTCCGATCACCTCAACGTGCGCAGCAGCGATCGGAATTTCACAGGGTGTACATGTACACCCCTGGTCCTTAAGTACCAGGACACAAGGACGTACATGTACACCCTGTGTCCTAAAGAAGTTAAGGCCTGACCCTCAAAATTACATTGACACTTAGGTAAATTGCTGCTCTAGGCTGTGTATTGTTGTAGTAATCTGGTATATATGCTGGTTTAATTAAATTGAACAATCTCCCCAAAAATTAAATTCCAACCACATGGATATACAGTGTAGCCCACAAAAAGTAGCCTGCCTTCAGCAATAGTATGAAAAGATGAACAAGCAAGTAGATTGTATTTTTTTAATTACCCATAAGTCACAAAAGATTGTGAAAGTGGTCCCTATTCACGTCTATGCATCTTTGGGCACGTTGGATTATGTTGGCTGATACTGCTTGCAGATTTTCAACAATGATGCTGCGGATAGTGTTTGTAATGTTTTTCTTGAGTTCATCCAGGGTATGTGGATTGTTAGTGTACAATTTCTGTTTTAAATTTCCCCATGGAGAAAAATTGCATGTGGATAAGTCTGGGGCGCTCCTCCGTAAAAAGTTTATGAACCCGTGCCAGTAAGTTCCATGAGGTGTGGCATGTTGCCCCATCTTGTTGGGAAAAAACATCACTGTAAGCAAGCAACATAATCCAAAGTGCCCAAAGATGCATAGACGTGAACGGGGATCATGCTCAGCATCTTTTGCGACTTGTAGGTAATTAAAAAAAAAAATTCCACTTACTCGTTTATCTTGTCATACTATCGCTGGAGGCAGGCTACTTTTTCATGGGCCACCCTGTAGAATAAATGGAAACGGATTATTGAAGCTTGATGCTTAAATTCACGTTAACACTCACAGGTAAATTGCGGCCCTAGGGTGTATTGTGGTAGTAATCACATATATATGCTGGTTTCATTAAATTCATTAAATAAATTCATTCATTAAATTGAAAACTCTTCCTTCGGTTTTCCACTTTTGCGTTTTTGTTTTTCACTCGCCGACTTTCCAATGCCATAACTTTTTTTTTTTCTGTTCACATAACCTTATGAGGGCTTATTTTTTGCGGGACTAGTTGTATTTATAATCACACTATTTAATATTACATATAATGTAGTGGGGAGCTGTAAAATTCCAAATGGGGTGGAAATTGGTAAAATAAAGCACAATTCTGCCACAGTTTTATGGTTTTTTTAAGAAGTTCCCTATGCGGTAAAATTGACCTGCTACCTTCTACAGGTCACTTCTATTACAACAATACCAGACTTGTACAGTTTTTCTTGCATTTTAATTTTTCTTTTCATCACCATATTCGGACCCCTATAACTGTTTTGTATTTATGTGTACGGAGCTGTGTGATAGCTGATTTTTCGTGGGTCAATCTGTACTTTCCAGTGATACCATTTTGAAGTGTGAGCGACTTTTTGAGAATTTTTTGTTCAATTTTTTTACAATATGGAATTGGCCATTTCTATTTTTTTTCATTACACCATTTGCCGCATGGGATAAATATTGTTATGTGTTAATAGTACCGGCATTTTCACACGTGGCGATACCAATTACTTGTATTTTCTTTATTGGTTGTATATATTTTTATTTTGGGGAAAGAGGGTGATTTGAACTTTTATATTCTTTATTTTTTTAAATGTTTTCCTTTTTTTTTTTATCCTGGGTGGATCATTAGATTGCCCATTGTGTTCTGTGTTGGCTAAATAGCCGTCAAAGGACACTCCATTTACAATATACCAATACAGTGCTGCCACCTGCTGGCCTGTATTGGTATATACTAGTAATAGCTATCAAAGCCTACTTGAGGATTCGGGCTATTACTTTATGATAACAGGGTATAGGTAACCGCACAATCTTAGCTGGGGAATGCTGTTACAGGCACGAGAGCACACGGCTCCTGCTTCTGAACCGCTCAGATGCCGTGGTCACATTTGATCACTGCATCGCACAGGGCAAGGGCTGTTTTGTGTACATTGTCACACTGCTAGGCAAAGGTTTCCACCTAGCAGTCATCCCAGTGACGTCAATGGCACTAATCTACAGGTCTACAGTGCTGTCCTAGTCTATGCAGCGCAGGGCAAGGGGGAGCAGAATGAGTGAAATCACAAATAATCTTAGTTATAGCAAGATCAAGATTGTTTTCTGTTGTGCCAGAACCAAGATTGTTTTCTGTTGTGCCAGAATGCCAGAACCTTTATGCACCCCCTGAGTATAGTACTGGTATGCACTGTACCTCGAAATATAATACCACTGCACACTCTGCCTCCCCAATATACTATAATAGTTTCAATGGTTAGCACCACACTCTTGTGCAAATCATACTATAGGAACTGTGGATCAGCAAACTCTGGCACTCCGGCTGCTGTGAAACTACAACTCCCAACATGCACACTTGCTCAGCTGTTTTTGTAACCCCCATAGAAGTGAAAGGAGGATTCTGGCAGTTGTGGTTTCAGAACAGCTGGAGTGCCAGAAGTTGCTGATCTCTGCTGTATTGTGTTCCCAAAGTTCTTTTATGCAGTTACCCAATATGGGCACATGAGGTCCTCAGTAGGCCAATTCATCTGATCTTTTTTTGTTACAGACACCAGAGAGAAAAAACAAGAACGTTCAAATGAAAAACCAACTGGTTAGAACAGGTGGTTTTCTATTAGAAAAGCAGGTAGAATAATAAGATCGTTATACGGTTAGAATTGTTACATATTGGTGGATCCAACCCATTTTCCATATTGTATTAACATGGATCTGTGGAACATAGTTGTGCAAGACTTCAAGTGATAATATGGGAAATAAGTTCAATTTATCAGTAGTGGCTACCTCGGTTCAGCTTGCTCCCTTGTGGGAGCAATGCCCTGATTATTGTGTTTGAGAGGCAGAGGTATCCTGTCTCCTAGTATCGCATCTTAGCTCCACTTGAGATGCCATGTGGTCCTGACTAATTTCTGGTTAGTGCTTGGGTGTACAGTGCACTGTGCTCAAGTCTTTAGGTGCCATCTTGGTCCTCTCTGGCTCTGCTTCAACTTCTGGTTTAGTCCAGAACAGACATGGTGGATACGTATGTCTCCCCATCAGAATTGCACCTGTGCTTTATCTCCTCAGGTAAGAGCCTTTAAAGGGACACTGACAGGCCGTTAGAGCATATAAAGTGACATATATGCTTCTATTGGTCTTAATATGCTTAATTAAACTATACCTATCACCAATGGCTGCCTTTACTTTACTTATAAAAAGCGTTTTTATCAATATGCAAATGACCTTACTTTGTGCCCAAGGGGCTGTCCCTCATTCAGTTGTGTGCCCAGCCGCGCCCCAACTGCCGTCTCCTAGTGCCGCCCAGCTCATTAGTATTAACTGCCATTGAAAAACTATTGAAGGTGTTTTACCTAACGCATTTAGTTTAGATAACACGTCTCATAAAGCATGTGGGTTAACTCTACTACATCTGTAGTCCTGCCACTTTACAAATCACTGGTCAGACCACACATGGAGTACTGTGTACAGTTCTGGGCTCCTGTGAACAAGACAGACATAGCAGTGCTGGACAGGGTTCAGAGGAGGATAACTAAAGTAATAACTGGCATGGGGCAACTACAGTACACAGAAAGAATATCAAAATGAGGGTTATTCAGTTTATAATAACCATGTATAAATATATCAAGGGGCAGTACAGAGATCTCTTCCATCATCAATTTAATCCCAGGATTGTGACTGTGATGAGTGGACATCCTCTGCGTCTGGAGGAAAGAAGGTTTGTACACAAACATAGAAGAGGATTCTTTATGGTAAGAGCAGTGAGACTATGGAACTCTCTGCCTGAGGAGGTGGTGATGGTGAGTTCACTAAAATTGTTCAAGAGGGCCCTGGATGTATTTCTGGAGTGTAATATTACAGGTTATAGCTACTAGAGAGGGGTCGTTGATCAAGGGAGTTATTCTGGTTGCCTGATTGGAGTCCGGAAGGAATTTTTTTCCCCCTAAAGTGAGGGATAATAGCTTCTACCTAACAGTTTTTTTTTTTTGCTTTCCTCTGGATCGACTTGCAGGATAACAGGGTAAAATGGATGGACAGATGTCTTTTTTCACCCTTACAAACTATGTTACTATGTTTTTTAGGAGCTGTGTGAAAGATCATTTTTTGTGGGGCAACGTGTAGTTTTTTTATACGATTTTGGCGTGTGTATAATTTCTTTTTATCACTTTTTATTACATTTTTTGAAAGGTGAAACAGCCAAAAAACTGCAAATCTACCATTTTGATTTTTTTTCCCCGATATGTCGTTCACCGTAGGGGATACCTATATTTTAATAGTACAGGTATCTTGAAATGTGGCAATACCAATGATCTAAACACGACCTGAACATGTGATTGTCAGGGCTTGAAAGGAAGTTAGCTACAGTTGTGTTCAAAATTATTCAACCCCCACTGAAATTGAGTGTTTTGGCCAGTTTGACATTGATTTTGATAATTTAAGTCATCTTGTTTACAATTAAATCAAAGAGGCACTTGTAAGTCAGGCAAATATAACATAACATTTATAATGAAATAACCACAAATGTCTTTTCTGTGCTCACATCATTATCAGTTTTATTCAACCCCCAAGTGACATTCAATCTTAGTACTTAGTACAAAATCCTTTTCCAGTTATAACAGCTTTTAAACGTGAAGCATAGCTTGACACAAGTGTCTTGCAGCGATCTACGGGTATCTTCGCCCATTCTTCATGGGCAAAAGCCTCCAGTTCAGTCACATTCTTAGGCTTGCGCGCTGCAACTGCTTTCTTTAAGTCCCACCAGAGGTTCTCAATCGGATTTAAGTCTGGTGACTGCGATGGCCACTTCAAAATGTTCCAGCCTTTATTCTGCAACCATGCTCTAGTGGACTTGGAGGCACACTGGTTGGGAAACACTGCTCTAGTGGACTTGGAGCTATGCTTGGGATCATTGTCCTGTTGAAAGGTCCAACGTCTCCCAAGCCTTCCTCATCCAAAGATAGCGTTGATCCATGGGCCCAAACAGTTCTAATTTTGTTTCATCAGTCCACAGAACACTATCCCAAAACTTTTGTGGTTTGTCCACATGACTTTTGCCATACTGCAGTCGACTCTTCTTATTCTTTGGAGACAGCAAAGGGGTGCGCCTGGGAGTTCTGGCATGGAGGCAGGGCCGGTGCAAGGATTTTTGCCACCCTAGGCAAAAGAAAAGTTTGCCGCCCCCCCCCCATGTGACATCACAATACCCCACCCATATGATCTGCCATATTAAAGGGGTTCTGCAGTTTATTTAAACTGATCGGCAGGGGTCCGACACCCGGGACCCCCGCCAATCAGCTGTTTGAGAAGGCAGCGGCGCTGGCAGTAGCGCCTCAGCCTCCTCGCAGTGATGTCACGATTAGTATCATTGGCCTGGGTGGGGCTAAGCTTCATTCAAGTGAACAGAGCTTAACCCCGCCAAGGCCAGTGATACTAGTCGTGACGTCACTGCGCCTGCGGTAAACAGCGAGAAGGCCGAGGCGCTCCTGCAGCGCTGCTGCCTTCTCAAACAGCTGATCGGGGGGGTCCCGGGTGTCAGACCCCGGCCGATCAGATGCTGATGATCTATCCTGAGGATAGATCATCAGTTGTAACAAACTGCAGAACCCCTTTAACCACTTAAGCCCCCCTAGCTTAAACACCCTTAATGACCAGGCCACTTTTTACAATTCCGCACTACACTACTTTCACCGTTTATTGCTCCGTCATGCAACTTACCACCCAAATGAATTTTACCTCCTTTTCTTCTCACTAATAGAGCTTTCATTTGGTGGTATTTCATTGTTGCTGACATTTTTACTTTTTTTGCCATTAATACAAATTTAACGACATTTTTGCAAAAAAATGACATTTTCCACTTTCTGTTGAAAAATTTAAAAAAAAAATACATTTCTATATAAATTTTTCTCTAAATTTATTTTTCTACATGTCTTTGATAAAAAAAAGTCCAATAAGTGTATATTTATTGGTTTGGGTAAAAGTTATAGCGTTTACAAACTATGGTGCAAAAAAGTGAATTTCTGCATTTTGAAGCAGCTCTGACTTTCTGAGCACCTGTCATGTTTCTTCAGGTGCTAGAATGTCAGGAAAGTATAAATACCCCCAAATCACACTATTTTAGAAAGAAGACACCCCAAAGTATTCGCGGAGGGGCATGGTGAGTTCATGTATCATTTCATTTTTTTTCACAAGTTAGCGGAAAATGACACTTTCTGAGAAAAAAAAAAAAAAAAGTTTCAATTTCTGCTAACTTCTGGCAAAAAAAAAAGAAATCTCAGACGGACTCACTATGCCCCTCAGTGAATACCTTGGGGTGTCTACTTTCCGAAAAGGGGTCATTTGTGGGGTGTGTTTACTGTTCTGGCATTTTGGGCGGGGCTAAATTGTGAGCCGCCATGTAAAACCTAAAGGTACTCTTTGGAATTTGGGCCCTTTGCGCACTCAGGCTGCAAAAAGTGTCACTTATGTGGTATCGCCGTACTCAGGAGAAGTAGGGCAATGTGTTTTGGGGTGTATTTTTACATATACCCATGTTGGGTGAGAGAAATATCTCTGTAAACTGACAACTTTGTATAAAATTTTTAAAAGTTGTCGTTTACAGAGATATTTTCACACACAGTATAGGTATATATAAAAATACACCCCAACTTCTCCTGAGTACGGCGATACCACATGTGTGACACTTTTTGCAGCCTGGGTGCCAAAGGGCCCTAAACCAATGAGTACCTTTAGGATTTCACAGGGCATTTTTACGCATTTGGATTCCAGACTTCTTCTCACGCTTTAGGGGCCCCTAAAATGCCAGGACAGTATAAATACCCCACATGTGACCCCATTTTGGAAAGAAGACACCCTAAGGTATTCCGTGAGGGGTATGGTGAGTTCATGTAAAATTTTATTTTTGTAACAAGTTAGTGGAATATGAGACTTTGTAAAAACAAAAAAAAAAAAATATATATATATCAATTTCCGCTAACTTGTGCCAAAAATAAAAATTCTGTGAACTCGCCATGCCCCTCACGGAATACCTTGGGGTGTCTTCTTTCCAAAATGGGGTCACATGTGGGGTATTTATACTGCCCTGGCATTATTTTAGGGGCCCCTAAAGCGTGAGAATCCAAATGCGTAAAATGGCCTGTGAAATCCTAAAGGTACTCATTGGTTTTAGGGCCCTTTGCGCACCCAGGCTGCAAAAAGTGTCACACATGTGGTATCGCCGAACTCAGGAGAAGTAGGGCAATGTGTTTTGGGGTGTATTTTTACATATACCCATGCTGCGTGTGAGAAATATTGCTGTAAACGACAACTTTTTACATTTTTTATTCAAAGTTGTCAATTTACAGAGATATTTCTCACACAAAGTATGGGTATATGTAAAAATACACCCCAAAACACATTGCCCTACTTCTCCTGAGTACGGCGATACCACATGAGTGACAATTTTTTGCAGCCAAGATGCGCAAAGGGGCCCTAAAACCAATGAGTACCTTTTAGGAGGGCATTTTTACGCATTTTTCTTCTCACGCTTTAGGGCCCCTAAAATGCCAGGGCAGTATAAATACCCCACATGTGACCCCATTTTGCGCATCTTGGCTGCAAAAAAGTGTCACACATGTGGTATTGCCGTACTCAGGAGAAGTAGGGCAATGTGTTTTGGGGTGTATTTTTACATATACCCATACTTTGGCCTCATGCACACGACCGTTTTTTTTATGCTGTCCGCAAAAAGGGGTTCCGTTGTTCAGTGATCCGTGTCCGTTTTTGCCTTCCGTTGTGCTTCCGTGTGTCTTCCGTTTTTTTAGCGGACATGACCCAAAAGATTTTACCAAAAGACAGGCTGACAATGTTTCCCAAGTGCCTGCCAAGGGATCCTGCAAAAAAAACGGACACGGAACACGGATGACACACGGATGGCCATCCGCATTTTTCACGGACCCATTGACTTGAATGGGTCCGTGAACCGTTTTTCACGGACAAGAATAGGACAGGTTATATTTTTTTGACGGACTGGAATCACGGACCACGGACACGGAGGACAAACGGTGCATTTGCCGAGGTTTCCACGGACCCATTGAAAACCAATGGGTCCGCAGAAAATCACGAAAAACGGAGCAACGGACACGGATACAATCAACGGTCGTGTGCATGAGGCCTTTGTGTGAGAAATATCTCTGTAAATTGACAACTTTGAATAAAAAAATTTAAAAAGTTGTCATTTACAGTGATATTTCTCACACCCAGCATGGGTATATGTAAAAATACACCCCAAAACACATTGCCCTACTTCTCCTGAGTTCGGCGATACCACATGAGTGACACTTTTTTGCAGCCAAGATGCGCAAAGGGGCCCTAAAACCAATGAGTACCTTTAGGATTTCACAGGGCATTTTTACGCATTTGGATTCTCACACTTTAGGACACCTAAAATGCCAGGGCAGTATAAATACCCCACAAGTGACCCCATTGTGGAAAGAAGACACCCCAAGGTAATCCGTGAGGGGTATGGCGAGTTCACAGAAAAAAAAAAATTGGCACAAGTTAGCGGAAATTGATTTTTTTTTTTTTTGCAGTCTCATATTCCACTAACTTGTGACAAAAAATAATATTTTACATGAACTCACCATGCCCCTCACGGAATACCTTGGGGTGTCTTCTTTCTAAAATGGGGTCACATGTGGGGTTTTTGTACTGCCCTGGCATTTGAGGGTCTCCATAATCATTACACGTATGGCCAGCATTAGGAGTTTCTGCGATTCTCCTTATATTGAGCATACGGGTAATGAGATTTTTTCCGTTCAGCCTCTGGGCTGAAAAGAAAAAATGAACGGCACAGATTTTTTCATTCGCATCAATCAATGTGGATGAAAAATCTCTGCCCAAAATGTGCAAAAAAACAAAACGGCACAGATTTCCTCATTCGCATCGATCAATGTGGATGAATAAATCTCTGCCAAAAAATGTGCAAAAAAAAAGTAGTAAGGCCCCATTCACACGTCCGCTAAAAATGTCCGCATCTATTCCGCAATTCTGCGGAATAGATGCGGACCCATTCAGTGTGAATGGGGCTGGCGGTGATGCGGAGAGCACACTATGCGCTCGCCGCATCAGCATTTGCGGAGCTGCGGCCGCAAACTTCCGGGTTTCGGCCCCCAAGCATCCGACCGCAGCTCCGCAAAAGATAGAGCATGTCCTATTCTTGTCCGCACTGCGGACAAGAAAAGGCATTTTCTATATAGTTCTGGCAATGTGCGGATCCGCAAAATGCGGAAAGCACATTGCTGGTGTCCGTGTTTTGCGGATCCGTGGATCCATGGATCCGCAAAACACATACGGACGTCTAAATGAGCCTTACAGGGGGTAATTAGTGTCAGGGGGTGACAGGGGGTGACATGGGGTGATCGGGGGTTAATCAGGGGTTAATCAGTGACGGGGTGGGGGTGGGGTGGATGGGTGGGGGGTCTGTGTGGTGTTTTGGTGCACTTATAAAGTTTCTTTGGTGGTCCCAAGCAAAAGGGACCACCAAAGGAACGATCAGCAAGCATATCAGACGCTGTTAACAAAACAGCGTCTGATATGCCATTTTTTTAACTTCTACAGCCTGCCAGCGCACGATCAGCGCTGGCAGGCTGTAGTTTACCTTTTCCCCGACGTGATCCTGTGAACGCGCGCACGCGCGTTCACAGGAAATCTCGCCTCTCACGAGATGACGCACGGGCGCGTCAAGGAGGAACAGACCGACCGCCCGCAGGACGCAATCCTGCGTGACGCAGTCGGCAAGAAGTTAACTAACGCCAGTTCTCTCCCCCCTGTCATTCTCTCCCCCTCGTCATTCTTCACACTCCCCCCCTTGTCATTCTTCCTTCCCCCACTTATCATTCTCCCCCCCCCCTTGTCATTCTTGACACTCACCCCCCCTTGTCATTCCCTTTCCCCCTCTTGTCATTCTCCCCCCTCCCCTTGTCATTCCCTTTCCCCCTCTTGTCATTCTCCCCCCTCCCCTTGTCATTCCCTTTCTCCCTTGTCATTCTCTCTCTCTCCCCCCGCCTCCTTTGTCATTCTCTTTCCCCTCTTTTCATTCCCCCTCTGCCTCTAGTGTAGTGCGGCCGAGCTCTTTATGCTCCACGCATACAGGAGCTTTCGCTTCCTGTACTCGAGGGGACTGACATGAAGTGCACACTGTGCGCACTTCATGTCAGTCCGGCCGGGTACAGGAGACAGATGCTGTACCCACGGACCTTAAAGAGCTCGGCCACACTACAATGGAGTGACAGGAGGGAGCCCTCAGCGCTTCCCTCCTGTCAGCTCCTCTCCTCTTGCTGCGCCCGGGCGGTGCGCCCTCATGGACACGCCAGCCCGGGGAGTGCTGCAGCCGCCTGAGGCTCAATATAGAGCGTTCGGGCGGCTGCAGCATGAGGCGGGGTCGGCGCTCCTAGCAGCGCCCCTTCCCAAGGGGCTCTCTACGCGGCTGCCTATTCCGCGTATAGGACGCACCCGCCCTGCATGGAGGCCTTCATTATGCAGTGTGCGCCTTATTGTCTGAGCTGAAACTTCAGTACCCGCATCTGACAAATCTTTTTTCAGTTCCTCAGCAGTCACACGGGGACTTTTCAACACTTTGCGCTTCAGGTAGCGCACAGCGGTCGAAGTCAGCATCTTCTTTCTGCCACGACCAGGTAGCGTTTCAACAGTGCCCTTTGCCTTGTATTTGCGAATGATGCTTCCTATGGTGTCCCTTGGTATGTTTAACATCTTTGCAATCTTCTTATAGCCATTGCCCTTCCTGTGAAGAGAAATCAGCTCTTCTCTTGTCTTCCTGGACCATTCTCTTGACTTCACCATGTTTGTAAACACACCAGTAAATGTCTAGAAGGACCTGAGTATCACAGTCATTTTACATCTGCCTAATTGGTGCTTATTATGCTTGATTGCTGCTCCTTGACATCCACAGGTCTTTTCAATACCTGATCGAAAACACTTGAATGAACCTTTGTTCTTAAGAGTGGTAGTCTTTAAGGGGTTGAATAATTGTGTCAATGAAGAAATCACAAAAAAAAAAACATGTAATACTGTATTACAAAAACAATTGATGTCATTTTAGTTGCATTTGGTTCTTTAAAAAGTCCTTGTAAGATTTCATTCTGAACACAATTACAAATGTACACTAAATTCCCTAAAACCCTTCACAGCATTGGGGGTTGAATAATTTTGAACACAACTGTATGACAGGACTTGGAGCCTTATTTTGGGACCCAACGTACGGATATATTCAAATATTACCTGCTTACACAACAGCAAGACACTACAAGACCATTGATTATTGGGGTCCCTGCAGAGACTATGACAAGGTAAGTCCCTGGAAAAGAGGATACTAGCTGGCCTTTCTCTGTACCTTTAAGTCAGCCACCTGATTGCATCTATTATAATAAACTGGGTGTTAACACAGGTTGGCTGGGGTACCGCACACTGCCTATCTATATCTAGTGCAGAAAGTCGAATGTGTTATGTGCCATTTGTGTAAGGGGTGGGAGACTAGGGGCCCAATGGGGGATTCACGCGAATCCCTGTGGGCCAGTCATAGCCTGGCCATGATCTTCTTGTGGGGAAGCCATTCAGCAACAATGCTCAGATGCCGTGGTCACAACTGACCATGGCATCTGAGGGATTAAAAGTCTGTGACTGGCGTTATTGCAGCAGGCAACTGGCAGCTGTGGCGCCAACTCAGCTCCTGAGTGGGCGCTATATTTCAAAACCCAACATTGGGTGAACATACAGATGTAGTAGAGTTAACACACATGCTTAACTAGACGTGTTAGCTAAACTTTTAAGCAGTGTAAGAGGGAGCAAGGTACTGTGGTCGATGGCAGGTACGTGTCACCGAGGTTCCTGGCCTCGGTGAGATAAGAGCCGGGTTTTCGTGTGTCAGCAGCAGCTAGTGCTGTTTGACACCTTGATTTTTAGTTTGCCTGCAAAGCCAATCCGGGCCGGCTCTTACTGGGAGTAGGCAAAGAGTTGGGTGGGTGCCTATTCCCCAATGTCCAGGCCGGGTTTTCCAGGGCCTTTAAAACACAGCCAGCACCAGCAGGTGTGGCTGTGATTGTCCTGGAGCTGCTGCTAGTGCTGTGGAGCTCTCTGGGCTGAAAGCAAGACCCTGGAAAGGAGACGTGCAGTCGACCTGGAAGCCTGAAGGTGGATTGTCCCGCGGCTGGGCCGACCGCCAGGTGCGAACGCGCACCTAACATCTCACAGGTGATTGAACCTGGTTTTGGACTCTTTGGTTTTGCCTTTTGTGTTTGCTAAGTGTGAATTAACACCAAGAGACTGTTTTTGCTTATTTTGTGCAAGTGTGAATAAAACACTGTTTATTGCACTTTCTGGACTCCTTGTTTTGCCTCTGTACTGCACCCGCACCGCTATCTACCAGAGCGACTCCCCACATTTGGTGTCGGATGCGGGCATGCGCAGTGAGGCTGGCGTGAACGCCAAATTGTTTTTGTTTTGCTGAGCACAAGTGCATGGCATATATAAAACCGGCAAAGTTGCAAACAGGAATTTCTGGCAACATGGAGGCGGCTGTGAAAGCCCTCATGGAGGCTAACGTGCAGCAGTGGGAGACCAACCAACTACTTTTACAGCACGTGATGGCGTTACAAGCTGCAGGAGCGTCCCACGACGACCATGATGCCCGAAAAGCGGTCCGTGCAGCGATCCCAAAGATGACCCCCTCGGACGACGTGGAGACGTATCTGGCGGTCTTTGAAAAGGTGGCCGTGAGGGAGAAGTTACCCCGTGACCAGTTGGCTGAGGTGGTCGCTCCGTTCCTGGCATCCGGACCCCAACTTTTTTTTTTGACTTAGCAGATGACCAGGCTGCTGATTACCCCACGGTGAAGGGGGAGATCCTGGCCAGACTGGGGGTAAACGTGTTGGTCCGGGCTCAGCGGGTCCACCAGTGGGACTTTAAAACGGCTGAACCCGCCAGGACGCAGTACTATGAGTTGCTGCACAGGTTGCAAAAGTGGCTGCAGCCTGATGTTCTAAGCCCGACTGCTATGCTGGACCGTCTGCTGGCCGACATGTTCTGGAGGGCCCTGCCTTACCCCCTTCAGCACTGGATCGGCCAGGTATCCCCCACTAATGCCCTTGAAATGGTTGATCTGGTGGAGCGCTATGAGGCCACAAAAAACTTGCAAGGGGGTGTTGTTGGGAGGGGGCCGGTCAAACCCCGGAGGTCTCCTATCCCGTACCGACGACTGATACCCGAGAAATCTGCTCGGGGTGTACCCCCTGTGGACCCGGCTCCGATTGTCTGCTGGCGGTGTCAGGAGCCTGGCCATGTAAGGGCCGACTGTCCACACCGGGGAGAACCCATGGAGACTAATTATGGGTACCGGGCTTCCATGTATGCCCGGAGACTGTGTGCAACCGGCACCCCCGAGACAATAGACAATCGTAACCTGTGCCAGGTGCAAGTGGGTGATAATCTGGCAGTGGCGCTGCTGGACTCAGGGAGCCTAGTAACCCTGGTAAGTGCTGCCCTGGTACAGCCCACCCAGTATACGGGCCGGAAAGTTGGTGTGGTGTGCATACATGGAGACTTAAAGGACTATCCCACTGCTGTAATGTCTCTATCCACGGAGGCCGGCACATGGACTTGTGAAGTGGCGATCTCCACAAAGCTACGCTATGAACTAATAATTGGGAGAGACTTCCCTGGTTTTCCGTCACTATGGCCTGAGATGAAAGTGACTAATAACCCTGAGACAGGGGTAACCCTAGCAGAGTGGCCTGGTTCCAGTGGGAGGCCAGAGCCATGGGAGCCCGAGTCCGAAGGGCCTGCGGTAGGGGTGACCACCACTTCTGTGATAGAGGGGGAGACAACCCCACTGACTGTAATGGTGGGAGACATGGAGGACTTGCCACCAGGGCCTGAGTTGGCAGACCTCCACGTCTCCGGAGACAATTTTGGGACCGCCCAACACCGGGACCAAACCCTAGCTAGGGCCTGGGAGAATGTGGTGGAAATTGATGGTAAACCCCAGAAACCAGGGGCTGAGTTAATATTTCCCCGCTTTGTCGTTCACCAAGAAATGTTATATCGGGTGAACCAAATCCGGGGTGAACCTGTTGAACAGTTGGTGGTGCCCACAGCGTATCGTAAGCTTGTCATGGAGCTTGCCCACCAACATGTTCTTGGGGACACTTGGGGTGGCAGAAAACCCAAGACCGCATACTGCAGCGGTTTTATTGGCCTGGTGTGTTTAAGGAGGTCGAAGAATATTGTAAATCTTGTCCAACCTGTCAGGTAAATAGCCCCCAGCCACATTTCCGTAGTCCCCTTGTACCTCTTCCAATCATTGAGGTCCCGTTTGAGCGTATCGCTATGGATCTAATCGGGCCTGTACCAAAGTCTGCCAGGGGCCACCAACACATTCTGGTAGTTCTCGACTATGCCACTCGGTATCCGGAGGCGGTGCCTCTGCGACATACCTCAGCTAAGCTCATTGCCAAAGAGTTAATGGAAATGTTTTCCCATGTGGGCCTGCCAAAAGAGGTTCTGAGAGACCAAGGGACCCCTTTTATGTCCAAAGTTATGAGGGAACTGTGTAAACTATTGCGTATAAAGCAATTACGGACGTCCGTTTACCATCCGCAAATGGACGGTCTTGTTGAAAGGTTTAACCAAACTCTAAAAAATATGTTAAAAAGGGTGGTGTCAAGAGATGGGAAGGACTGAGACCTGCTTCTGCCCTATCTCATGTTCGCAGTGCGAGAGGTGCCCCAGTCCTCTACTGGGTTCTCGCCCTTCGAACTGCTTTATGGCAGACACCCTCGGGGCCTGTTGGATATCGCCAAGGAAGCGTGGGAACAACAGCCTGTCCCCCACAAAAGTGTCGTTGAGTATGTCACCCAGATGCAGGAACGGATGGAAAGAGTGTTGCCGCTGGTCCGGGAGCATATGGAGGCAGCGCAACAAGCCCAGAGTAGGGTGTATAATCGTCAGGCTCGGGTACGGGACTTCAATTCGGGAGATCGGGTTTTGGTTCTGGTACCCACCCTTGACAGCAAGTTCCTAGCTAGGTGGCAGGGCCCCTATGAGGTGATCGAGAAGGTAGGGGAAGTAAATTACAAGGTACACCAGCCAGGGCGGCGCAAGCCGGAGCAGGTGTACCACGTGAATTTACTAAAGCTGTGGAAGGATAGGAACATGACCGACGACAACAGCCCCCGGCCAGGGCTTCTGGGTGAGAAGGGTCCAGCCCCACAGTTCGAGGCCTGTGAAGCAGTAACCACAGTAAAAATTGCAGACAGCCTGTCTTCCAAACAAGTTCAGGAAGTCAGGGAGTTCATCAGTCGGAACACGGATGTGTTCTCGGACCTCCCTGGCCGTACGTCTCTCATCCAACATGACATCGTCACTGAGCCTCAGGCCAAGATCCGGTTAAAACCATACCGGGTACCCGAGGCTCGGCGACGGGCCATCGCAGAGGAAGTGCAATTAATGTTGAAGCTTGATGTCATTGAGGAGTCGAAAAGTGAGTGGGCCAGTCCCATAGTTCTAATACCCAAGCCGGATGGGACGTTGCGGTTCTGCAACGATTTTCGCAAATTAAATGAAGTGTCCAAGTTCGATGCATATCCCATGCCCCGGGTAGACAAGCTTGTTGAGAATTTAGGGCAAGCCCGTTATTTTTCTGTGCTAGACCTTACTAAAGGATACTGGCAAGTACCCTTAACGGAGGCGGCCAAGGAAAAAAACGCTTTTGTTACCCCGCAGGGCCTGTATCATTACAAGATGTTACCCTTTGGCCTGCATGGCGCCCCCGCCACCTTCCAAAGGTTAATGGATATTGTACTGCGACCTCATCGTCGGTACGCTTCGGCCTACTTAGATGATGTAATCATCCACAGCACCGACTGGGAAAGCCATTTGCCCAAAGTGCAGGCGGTAGTGGATGCCCTGAGGAAAGCTGGACTAACCGCCAATCCAAAGAAGTGTGCGATTGGGTTGGAAGAGACCAAATATCTGGGATATGTTATTGGGCGGGGAGTCATCAAGCCGCAGGTAACTAAGGTAGAAGCCATACGTAACTGGCCCCGACCGGTCCGGTTTGTGCCCCACTTTGCCACAATAGCAGCGCCGTTGACAGACCTGTTGAAGGGGCGAAAGTCTGGGAAGGTTAGCTGGAGTGAGAAGGCGGAGGAGGCTTTCTCCACGTTGAAGTCGGCCCTGTGTGGGTCCCCGGTTTTGGTGACACCCGACTTCAACAGGGAGTTCGTCGTACAGACCGACGCCTCGGAGGTAGGCCTTGGTGCTGTACTGTCTCAGGAGGTCAACGGGGAAGAACATCCCGTTGTCTTCCTGAGCCATAAGCTCAGTCCCGCCGAGTCCAGGTATAGTATAGTGGAGAGGGAGTGCCTGGCTATCAAGTGGGCACTCGAATCTCTCCGCTACTACCTGTTAGGGAGGAGGTTCCGTCTGGTGACCGACCATTCCCCTCTCAAGTGGATGAGCCAGGCCAAGGAGAGGAATGCTCGGGTCACCAGGTGGTTCCTATCCCTGCAGAACTTCAAGTTCTCTGTAGAACACAGGGCAGGCCGCTTGCAGGGTAACGCAGATGCCCTGTCCCGCGTCCACTGCCTCACATGTGTTCACCCCCTCAGGGTTGAACAAAGGGGGGGGGGGTGTAAGAAGGAGCAAGGTACTGTGGTCGATGGCAGGTACGTGTCACCGAGGTTCTTGGCCTCGGTGAGGTAAGAGCCGGGTTTTCGTGTGTCAGCAGCAGCTAGTGCTGTTTGACACCTTGATTTTTAATTTGGCTGCAAAGCCAATCTGGGCCGGCTCTTACTGGGAGTAGGCAAAGGGTTGGGTGGGTGCCTATTCCCCACGGTCCAGGCCGGGTTTTCCAGGGCCTTTAAAACACAGCCAGCACCAGCAGGTGTGGCTGTGATTGTCCTGGAGCTGCTGCTAGTGCTGTGGAGATCTCTGGGCTGAAAGCAAGACCCTGGAAAGGAGACGTGCAGTCGACCTGGAAGCCTGAAGGTGGATTGTCCCGCGGCTGGGCCGACCGCCAGGTGCGAACGCGCACCTAACATCTCACAGGTGATTGAACCTGGTTTTGGACTCTTTGGTTTTGCCTTTTGTGTTTGCTAAGTGTGAATTAACACTAAGAGACTGTTTTTGCTTATTTTGTGCAAGTGTGAATAAAACACTGTTTATTGCACTTTCTGGACTCCTTGTTTTGCCTCTGTACTGCACCCGCACCGCTATCTACCAGAGCGACTCCCCACAGCAGACACCTTCAATTGCTTTTGTTTTGGGATATCAAGATGAGTTAAAAAATTTGAGTTAAGAGTTTGTGTGTTACTCTTCTACGTCGATGCTGGGAAAGGGTTAAAGTTTACAGTTATACATATAATTGTACTACACACAAAGCATTTTATTTTGTGCTTTGGTGTGTTATTTCTTGGTCAGCTTTGTTTTATTCAAAATGCAATATGCTCTGAGTATGTTTCCTCTGGCAATTTTCCATGCATGTTACAAAAGTAACAATATGAAAATCTTCACTATAAACGCTTGTAAAAAACAAACAAAAACAAAACTTTGAAAAATTATTGAAATTCATAAAGCCTGCCATACATATGCCTGGGCTGCATGAGGGAGCAGGTATGCCTCTGCACAAAACATCACTGTAGGCTGTGTTGGTTGGAGTGTTAAGACACCCTGTGGGGTCTGCAGAACACTGCACAAGTACAGGAAGATCCTGTGTGTATCAGCAATTGTACTGTACAGCTGCCAGTACAGGATTCACAGCAACACTCAGTACTGCTACACAATATTCTCCATGCTGCGAGGGAGTAAGAAAGAAGCAGTATGAATGATGCATAGGAAAAGAAGGTATGTTCTTGGCAAGCTCTGCCTCTAATGTCACTAGATGTAAGGCAGCTATCCTATAAGTATATGTTTGACCTTTTAAACGGGCCTTGAGACATGACTTGGATAACAATTAAGCCAGTACTGTACCTTATCTGCTGACAGCTGTTTCAGGTGATTGCCCCTTATCAGTGCAGAGCAGAGAGTACTGGCTAAGGGTCCTTTCACACTTGCGTTCTGAGGATCCGGCAGGCACTTCCGTCCCGCCGGATCCGTCAGAACGGATCCTGGATCCTGATCAGTCTTCGAATTGCTTTCAGGTTACTATGGCAGCCAGGACGCTATTAAAGTCCTGGTTGCCATAGTAGGAACGGGGAGTGGGGGAGCGAATGACGTCACAGCGCCCCATGCCCATGGATCACGTGATCCATGCGTGTAGGGCGCCCTGACGTCACTCGGAGCGCCCCGGGAGCCGCACGGATGGTAAGTATACTGCTCCCCCACTCCCCACTACATTTTACCATGGCAACCAGGACTTTAGCGTCCTGGCTGCCATGGTAACAATTGAGAAAAAGCTAAACGTCGGATCCGGCGATGCGCCGAAACGACGTTTAGCTTAAGGCCGGATCCGGATTAATGCCTTTCAATGGGCATTAATTCCGGATCCGGCCTTGCGGCAAGTGTTCCGGATTTTTGGAACAAAAAGCGCAGCATGCTGCGGTATTTGCTGCGTCCAAAAAACGTTCCGGTCCTGAACTGAAGACATCCTGATGCATCCTGAACGGATTTCTCTCCATTCAGAATGCATGGGGATGATCCTGATCAGGATTTTTCCGGCATAGAGACCCGACGACGGATCTCTATGCCGGAAAACAAAAATGCCAGTGTGAAAGGGCCCTTAAAGGGTTTGTCCCACAAAAAACTATTCTAGTTTTTAAACCAGAACCTGAATACTTCCTTAATTGCATTTTATTAAAAATTTTGTATAGCCATTGAGTTATTCAATAAAATTTATCTGTACAGCGCCATCTGCACTTTGTTCTTTTTTTTATTTCTTTGTCCTGCTCACTGAGATGGCAGCACATGCTCAGTTTTATCCTTCAACTGCCTCCTGCGCTGTGATGGGGAGACAGCTGCAGCAGAATAGACACGCCCTCTGAGCTGCAGCAGAAAAGACAGACACTCTCCTTGAGCTGCCAGTTTGATATATATCTAGCAGAGCAATGAATGGGGGGATCTCTGGATCCATGTGAGATACAGGGCTGTTCTAGCTTTGTTAGAAAGCTATTGCCATGTACTATATGATGTCTGATTTACATTTTTTACATCAATCATGGCATAACCCTTTAACTGGGTAAGAGATCTAGGTTGGGATTTGGGGGATACTGTATCTCCTTATGGACAGATCCTTATGGCATCTTATAGGCCAGGCGGCACTCCTCTGGTATTCTGGGAAAAGGGTATGCAAATGAGCGCTTATTAAGTTCTTCCTCTAATGAATGATGAGGGGCAATCATCCCAAAACTGCTGTCTGCAGATGAGGTGCTGACTTTATTATTATCCAGGTCATGTCTCATGGACTGTTTAAAACGTTGAACATTGACTTAGGCTAGCTACCTTACATGGTAGCATTAGAGGCAGAGAATACCCTCTTCCCAGAATTCCAGAGGATTTGTGGCAAGGGAAACAAATAATGGGGAGAGGCGCTCATAGGGTGGAGAGTATTGAAATTTGTGTTTTTAGCAAAGTAGATGAAGAATGCTCACCTTTTTGGCGTTGTGCGAGTGTGGGCACAACATCCGTACAGGCAGGCACTCAAGTGAGGAAGTCTACCAAATAAATAGCATCTTATACCAAAGTCTTTAAATTGAGGTTGTCTTTGTGCGCCGAAAGGTACCCACACCGTGTGCTCGCACACAAACCATTTATCAGAATTCCAGAGGAGCGTTGCCTGGCCTATAAGCTTCCTCATATCAATTAGGCACTTTCTATAAGGAGATATTGTAACACTAGCTCAGGGAAAACTGACAATTTGATATAGAACCTGCAGAAGAGAAAACTTGGGAAAATTTCTGAATACAAGACATAATATGGCCAGGTATAGTGTTCCTACTCATGTACACATGACAGCTTATTCTGAAAGGACAGGTAAACCTGAAATCTTATCCTCAAGCAAGCAATTCAAAATATTTTAGCAAAACCCATTAATGTAAAAGAAGAAAAGACATGTGGCACTATTAAAGTCACATTTTATTATACTCTAAATAAAGTTGATATTTTAATGGTAGGTAGAGGACTATACATAAAATGTGTAAAGCAATTATTTTTACATAGTGGATACATTTGTACAGAAGAAAAAGCAAAAGAACTACTGCAGCAATATAGCAAAGTATATATAAGTGAAATGACAGGATGATAAATACACTGGCATTATATTATTTAAACATGGCTTTTAGGAAATTTGCATTTGTATGCAATAACACTGTGATAGCAGTATACGTAAAAAGCAGGATAACTTGCATATATTTGATTCTGTGTACAAAATATTAAAGTACCTGTGTAAAATCGAATAAAAGACTACAAAGTGAAGTGCTGAAAAAGTCAATTGTTTTCAACCAGAAAATGTAAATGAATTCATATTCCCGTTTCTCATCTACTGTTAATTCGGTGCAGCATTAAAATATTTTATATAAAAAAAATTACATGGTAATATACCATTAAAAGAAGGCATACACTACAAAAGCGTGTCAACATTTTTAAAAGTACACTGACTTCAGGTTGGTCCATAAGTGGATTGCTGGCCTATAAGAAGGACAAGGACTGGCAAGAACAATACATTTAGAATAGGAAACTGATTATCACAATATAATAAAACAATCTTTGTGTTAACTTTGAAATAAAAATAATTACAAGACAGTGCATTCAAAGTAGAAGTAAGGACATACTGCATGTTTTAAGAATTAATGTACAACTCAGTACAGAAGGGGAGAACAAAATGTAACACAAACATTTACGGTCACAAACTGTTTTCAGTAATGTTCCTTTCTCAAGATTTTATTGTAGAATACCTTCTAAAAGCCCTTATTTGGCCAACAGTTTATACAGGGACATCAACTTTATACAAAGCACAAGTATAACAATAGGATTTTAATCTTTACAATCCCGATAGAAATTAAACCATAGAGTTCAGATTAATTTAGAAATTGAAAATAGTATGTTGTTTCAGGTGACAAGTACTTATATGACCCCCTTTTTCATAAGTTGCCTTAACCTATATGTACATGAGAATGTGGAGACCTGGATATCACATGTTTAGCACTATCTAACCATACTTTGAAACTTGTGCCTTGTGCCTATGATTTTACAATTACAATGTACATTTCTGCAAAATGAGGAAAGGACAATGAAGTTGGGTCCTCCATGATTATATAAATGTGCAGGGATACAAATTTTAAATGGCTTTATCCTAATAATTAAAAAAAAAATTTGTTAGCAGTTTGCTTTTTTTTTTTTTACTAGAACCACCTGGACTCCTAATCACAGAAAGAGCAGGAATGTACATGAATACAAGCTATAGAAAATATTTTTCCAAGAACTATATCAGCTCCTCCTGCTCTGTAACATGCTGAACCAGATAGGACAGTCATTTCATCATGTCAGGTTCCCTTTAAAATGTATATTAGCGGTCCTTTTTCACATTGTCAGAAATATCAAGAGTAGCTTTATTCCAAAGTTATCACTACACTTCGAAAATAGTAATTTAATTTAATCTTGGATCTGGTTGACACTTAAAAAAACCCTCCCAAACCACTGACCTTCTTTTCACTTCAGAGTTCTACTTACAATAAGCCCTTAGTGCATTAACCTCCTATAACCATCCTTACAATATAATGATAATTCTCAACTTCATTCTCTTTACTACTTGCACTTACCATTTTTAAAAACAAACATGCTTAAACATTCGCTTCAATTCCAAGATGGTTTTTCATTTCTTCAGACTCTATTGGGTTTAATGTTACCAAGACCTGGAGTTATAACGCAATTAAAAGAGCTTGTACTAAGACATGTTCTCGGTCACGGTCATATCTATGCTCCTTCAATTCTATTTATTTTTTAATTTGTAATCACGAATTAGAGGGTCCCACAAAAAAGAAGAAAGATTCCCCCCCAGTATAACCTGTTCTTGTTTTTGGTAAAAGAAATATAATGGCAGCATCCCGTAAGTAGGCTGTATAGGGTCTTAGGAAATATTAAAGGTTACATTTTTATTTTTCTATTATACAGTGTAAATAAAATGATTTTAATAATGTGTCGTATGTGGTGTTTGTAGAAGGGACAATACTATAAAATTATAGAATCTCTGGAACTATAATACTGAATTTCCACATGACCGAAACACTTCAGAATATGTGTCATGAAATTTTCGATAGAGTTTTTAATATTGGTCCTTTTCTACTTATCTTTTCAGTCTTGTAATTATTTGTGCTTAAACATTTGCTCTTGAGATGATACAAAGTAAAACGTGAATGCTTCATTGTCCTTCAATCTATTCTCCTGGACACCAGTTCTAAATTTTCTTCTGAGACCCAATCATGACCTTCGACACAAAGTTCACAATGGCACTAGCAGGTTGCTCTGGATCATGTTCCGCAAAAAGATGACAGATGTTGTCGTTACCATTGCCCTTTCTAGCTACAAAGCCAAACACCCTGTTAAGAAAACAAAAATTACATTATATTTTTTACACGCATTACTTAAATTTCAATTTCCTGTGTTTGCTTCAGCAACAGACCTCATCCACACAAAAGCATAGTTATATGGGATGCATACGTTGCAGCTACACCAAAGGTCTGATACCACAAAGGACAGCAGAAGAATAACTAGCACATTATGGTTGGGGCAACCTGGTATAAATGCGGAGTTTGGTCCAAGAAGATTCACGTTACCGTTCTGCATTTAGGTTGGGGCTACATGGCGGTCTTAGCTGCAACACCCATTGCGTGACCAAAGATCACTGTGCACCCTCACAAGTGAATGGAGTTGCAGTAAGACTTGCAAGTGTGAACGTGACCCCAGAATCTATAAAATACCAGCAGTGCTGAATTTCTTTGCAATTCTAGGGTCACTGTCATGGCCAAGCGCTAGCCATGCTGCAATCCCACTAACTTGTGAGGGTGCACAGTGACTTTTGGCTGCGTGATACGATATGCCAAGATCACTGTGTAGCCCCACCTTCACATGTGCTTGTTATGTTTCTTTCTTCTTTCTTTTTTTTCCCTAAAAATTAACAATATATTTCATTGATGCACGTTTAACTTACTTTGCCGAAAGTCCATCTCTTGTCCACCTAAATGTGGGGGGGGGGGGGGGAAACAAATTAAAAAATGTAATTATAAGTAAAGTACAATCAAGTTAAATTAAAAAGGAAAATGGTTCTTACTTTCTGTCTTGTGGATCCAGGGCACAGAATATGACAGTATTTACTGGATAATGTCTTCGGAAAAACAATCTGTCAGGGTTTGAACAAACATACTGTTACAACTAATGCACATCCTAACTGACCTACACCAAGCATTATTTTTCTAGACATTATTTACACAAAATGTTCCATTGAAAACAAAGAATAAAACAAAACACAGAATTCTACTTTACCAATATACCATTAAGCACACATTTTGTGCCCAACATGTACTGGGTGCAAATGTAACTTTTTTCTCAGTTTATCCAAATGTGATCTGTGACTATTTGCTGCCCTCTTGTGGCCACATTATGAAATAAAGAAGCTGCTGTATTTAAAAACAATATTATACTGTACAGACCTTCATTGATAGTATACTAGTCTTTATCAACTACAGATAGAGTTGCAAATATAAAATATAAATAAACTACCACCTTAAATGTATATATACCACATTATACTATACAGTAACTCACCACCATCACTGTAAACTGTTCGGCAATTAAATACAATTTTGTAAATAATCCTCCACGGTTTATTTCAATTGCAGCACTCCAGTAAAGGCTTGTTAGAATATCCCTGTGCTTATCTGCAGGTTTCTCACACAATGTCCCCACTCACAAAAAATCTTATGCTATTGTGCTATACAAAAAGTCTATTAATAATAATAATAATAATAATAATAATAATAATAATATTTTGCAAAGAATTCTTACTTCCGTTGATTGTCTGTTAGAGTGATTCCTTGTGCCGATACCTTGAAGTGCACCACTGTAGAAATAGGCGGGGGATCTTGAAGTTGAGTTATACTCAATGCTTTCTGCACAGCCTGATATCCTGTAAGTGACTCCAGTTCTACTGAATTCAGATACCAAACATTGCAAGCTGAAATAAATAAATATAATAAAATAGCATTAATAAGACTAACACATTAATGAAACACATCCACCTAGAGTACATCCACAAGCTTGGTTCTTAACTTTTCTTGTTCAAATACCAGGTTTGTAAAAATATTTCAGCTACTCGACAAGTTCAGTGCAGGTATTTCTTAGTACTTTTAAATTGAAAGGATTTCTACCTACTTTGCAAGAGTCCATATGTACACAGACATTGATGTTCCCCCTTTTTAGGTCCTGGTATGTAGAGAATATTTTCCAGGTACAACATATCAATGTACATAAAAAGGTTTTATTTAAAAAAGAAACATAAGATACAAAAATTACAGACTTGTATGATGTGTTTTTGAGGTAGTCTGCCTCTTTCTACAGCTTCTCCAGTGTAACTGAAGAAAGAGGCAGACCACCCAAGAGACGCATACAAATCTGTAATTTTATTTTTTTAAATGAAACCTTTTTATGTGCATTGATGTGTGGACAGCGCCCTGGTGTACCCAGTAAATTTTCTCTACATACCTTATCCATGGAAGCTCTGGGTTTGATCAGGAAGGAGCTACAGCCATTATACACAGGAGGTAGTCATCTCTACAATGTTCTTAACTGAGTTGTGCTAGACCTCTGCACAACTCTGCTTGGTGAGTGTATCCATCACCAACCTTTTACTGCATAAATCTAAAAAGGTTTACACTATGGAGCATCTTTAGTTTCCGCTTTTAATATACCCTTTTAGTTTTGATGTTCATATGCCTATTGTAGATGCTACTGGTGGTGGACAGGACTCAGCAAGTGCTCTCTGACCAGTCAATGGTCAGGCAGCAACCCCATATGCAGTACACTGAGATGCATTGTGTGTTTTGATACCGATTATAGCCAGCATTGGCTTTTTACGCAATTTCCTATATAGTAGCTCTTCTGTGGGATAAGACAAAAAGGGCTAGCCTTCACTCCTGACACACAGCCAAAGGGGGGGGGGGGGGGGAATCAGCAAACTGGTTTAAAGTTGTTTGGGAATTGCAGCTATATAAGCAGGCTGAAAGCCCGAGTTTGCAAGCGTGCAAGTGTTTGATCGCAAGTGTGTTGTCGTCTTCAGTGTGTGACTTAAGATAAGGGACTTTAGATTCAGGGACTTTAGGAGGGGACTGCACAAGTTAGTTGTTTTTCATTTTATTGCATTGTATTTTTTCTTGGGTAATCCAGTCCAGTGCACATCTTGTGAAATGTATGCAGTCCTGAACCAGCTGTTTGAGGGTGCATATTTTTGTGCAAAACGTGAGCAAATTGCACGTTTGGAATCCTGGATCTTGTATCTAAACAAGCAAATTTCAATACTGAGATGCATTGGCAATATTTTGCTGTTCACTGAGCAGACACTGTATGGGGTAGATGAGGGGTAGTTGGTGGTATGGAGGATCAGGAAAGTGAGGAAGATAGCTGGATAACAAAGTTTGAGGTCTTCCTGGCGCTCAAGTCCGGCATATTGCTTTATGGGCTGATAGATTACTGGGAGGGGCTGGCGAAGACCCAGCGGTCACAGTCCACACTGGAACCAATGACAAAGTTAGAGGTAGGTGGAGCATCCAGGGACAAGATCAGGGCAAGGACCCCAAAGGTATTATTTTCTGAACTACTACCTGTACCACGAGCCACACCAGAAAGGCAATGGGAGATTATAATGGTAAATAAGTGACTCAAGAACTGGGATAGGAAGTTGGGGATTGGGTTCATGGAGAACTGGGCCAACTTCTCTGTCAGCTACAGGGTCTATTGTAGAGATGGGCTGCACCTAAATGGGGAAGGTGCAGCTGTTTTGGGGTAGAAGATGGCTAAAAGGTTGGAGAAGTGTTTAAACTAGGGACTGGGGGGAAGGTAATTAAATTATAGGAAGGGTAGATAGTGACCTGGGGCAAGGTAATGGAACTGGAGGTGGAATAGAGGGTCTATAAAATTTCATAAGGAAAGATGCACTGTAAAAAAAAAAATCAAAAAACATCTTAATTGAATGTATACTAATGCCAGACTAATAAAATTGGCGAACGGGAATTAGTAATGTCTGAGGCGGCCTATTACATAGTGGGAATAACTGGCTGGATGATTGCTATGACTGGGCAGTTAATGTACAGGGTTATGGTCTGTTTAGAAAGCATCATAAAAACTAGAGCGGGGAAAGGGTGTGCCTGATGTAAAATCCTGTCTAAAGCCCGCGCTCTGGGAAGATATAAGTGAGGGAAATGAACATGTGGAGTCCCTGTGGGTAGAAATACATGGAGGCAAAAAAAAAAAAAAAAAACTAGGAGTATGTTATACGACACCTAATATAACAGAGTCCACAGAAAATCAAATACTAAGGGAAATAGATGGGACAGCAAATCATAATGAGGTAGTTATTTGGGGGAATTGAATTTCCCAGATACAGAGTGGGTAACTGAAACCTGTGGATCTTATAAAGGAAACCGCTTCTTGGCAATACCCAAAGACACATGATCTCATTAGAGGGACTACCATATTGAACTTGGTAGTTGACCAGCTAAGAGACAATTAGGACAATTTCCTCAAAAATAAAAATGCAGCCAAAAAAAATAATATGTAAAAGACATAAGCTGGATACAGAGAGACTCAATAACAATAAGAGTAAAACTAAACGAGAGTAAAAAATGTTCTTCAATTATACAAATTGTAAAAACGTTCAAGCCTCAAAGTGTCGACCATTTACAGAGTGATGATGGAGGAGTTGTAGAGAGTGATGAAGAGAAAGTTAATCTATAAAATATTTTTTTCATTGTATTCACTGAGGAAAATGATATGCAGAGTATAAAAATAAACTCCCCATTAAAAGTGGCCTTTCTGACCCAGGAAGAAGTGTAGCGGCATCTTAATCAGATTAAAATAGACAAATCACCAGATCCAGATGGCATACACCCCGTATCCTAAAAGAAATAAGTCATTGGCTAGACAGACTCTTATTTCCGATATTTAAGGACTCTATAATGACAGGGAGTGTTCCACAGGATTAGCGCTTAGCAAATGTGGTGACAATATTCAGAAAGGGTTCAAAAACAGAGCCCGGAAACTATAGGCCTGTTAAGTTTAATATTTGTTGTGGGTAAACTGTTTGAAGGTTTTCTAAGACATGATATCTTGGAGTACCTCAATAAAAATAAGCAAATAGCACCATATCAGCAAGGCTTCATAAGGGATCTGTCATATCAAATTAATTTAATCAGTTTCTATGAGGAGCTAAGTTCTAGACTTGACGGGGTGAGTCATATCTTGGATGTCATATCTTCCGACCTTTCCAATGCATTTAATACTGTGCCACATAAAAGGTTAGTACATAAAATGAGAGTGCTTGGACTGGTGAAAAATGTGTATACCATATGTGGGGTAAGTAACTGGCTCAGTGATAGAAAATGGAGGTTGGTTATTAATGGTACACACTCAGATTGGGTCACTGTCACTAGTGGGGTACCTCAGGGGTCAGTATTGGGCCCTATTCTCTTCAATATATTTATTAATGATCTTGTAGAAGGCTTGCACAGTAAAATATCAATTTTTTCAGACAACACTAAACTGTGTAAAGTAATTAACACGAAGAGGACAGTATACGGCTGAAGATGGATCTGGATAGATTGGAGGCTTGGGCAGAGAAGTGGCAGATGAGGTTTAACACTGACAAATGTAAGGTTATGCACATGGGGAGGAATAATACAGGTCACCAGTATATACAAAATTGTAAAACACTGGGTAACATTGACATGGAAAAGGATCTAGGAATTTTAGTGGACAGCAAACTTAACTATAGAAGCCAGTGTAAGGCAGCTGCTGCCAAGGCCAATACAATTATGGGGTGCATTATTGCATGTGATGAGAACATAGTCCTACCACTTTACAAATCTCTAGTCAGACCACACATGGAGTACTGTGTACAGTTCTGGGCTCCTGTGAACAAGGCAGACATAGCAGAGCTGGAGAGGGTTCAGAGGAGGGCAACTAAAATAATAACTAGAATGGGGCAACTACAGTACCCAGAAAGAATATCAAAATTACATAGTAACATAGTATATAAGATCGAAAAAAGACATTTGTCCATCCAGTTCGGCCTGTTTCCTACAAGTTGATCCAGAGGAAGGCAAAAAACCCCTGTGAGGCAGAAGCCAATTTTCCCCACTTAAGGGAAAAAAAATTCCTTCCCGACTCCAATCAGGCAATCAGAATAACTCCCTGGATCAACGACCCCTCTCTAGTAGCTGTAGCCTGTAATATTATTACACTCCAGAAATAAATCCAGTCCCCTCTTGAATTCCTTTATTGTACTCACCATCACCACCTCCTCAGGCAGAGAGTTCCATAGTCTCACTGCTCTTACAGTGAAGAATCCTTTTCTATGTTTGTGTACAAACCTTCTTTCCTCCAGACGCAGAGGATGTCCCCTCGTCACAGTCAGGTTATTTAGTTTTTTTTTTTTAAAAAGACGACTAAGGGGAGATCTAATAACTATGTATAAATACATCAGGGGTCAGTACAGAGATCTATCTCATCATATATTTATCCCCAGGACTGTGACTAGTGGACATCCTCTGCGTCTGGAGGAAAGAAGGTTTGTACACAAACATAGAAAAGGATTCTTCACTGTAAGAGCAGTGAGACTATGGAACTCTCTGCCTGAGGAGGTGGTGATGGTGAGTACAATAAAGGAATTCAAGAGGGGCCTGGATGTATTTCTGGAGTGTAATAATATCACAGGTTATAGTTATTAGAGAAGGTTTGCTGGTCCAGTCAGTTATTCTGATTGCCTGACTGAAGTTGGGAAGGAATTTTTTCCCCTAAAATGAGGAATATTGGCTTCTATCTCAATGGTTTATTTGCCTTTCTCTGGATCAATGTGCAGGATAACAGGCTGAACTGGATGGACGGATATATTTTTTTCGCCTTATAAACTATATGACTATGTTACATCAATGACCCTGACCCTGGTTTACCAATTTCACCGGTACTGAACACAGGACCTGCTGCTTTGGAGATGCTCTAACTCAGTCATCTAGCCATCACACACTGGAAGGCCTTTTTCCTACTCTCTAAGAGAGTTTTGCTTAAAGAACTGACGGTTTAAAACAGGGGTGCACAACCTTTTTTGGTCTGAGGGCCGCATTGTCACAACGCTTTATTTCAAGGGGCCGCAAAAAAAAAAAAAAAAATATGTCGATCCGTGCTCATTTGCATCAGCCTATTACACAGGCCAATGTAAAGTGACTGGGGAGGAATGATCGCTATTACAGTCATTTCTCCTTCATTTAGTTAAATTAATTATCGGTAGCACATCCCTGATAACACAGAGAGATGTGCAGCGCGATTATACCGCCACTTATCATGAATGAGCGTTCCTATGAACACTTGTTCCCAGTAATTGAGCATGGCCCCTGAAACTGAAGAGTTAGGCCCCTTGCAGACGAGCATTTGTCAGAGAGCGAGTCTGTAACGCAGCACCCGGCCGGAACCCCCAGCGCTGACCGGGGGTCACATAGCATTATATTTATTTATGATGCTATGTAACCCTTACAGTTCTGGAATGTATTGGATAAGACTGACATAATGCTGCCAGCGTTATCCAATACATTCCAGAACTGTAAGGGTTACATAGCATCATTCATAAATCAATATAATGCTATGTGACCTTCGGCAGTGCTGGAAGTTCAGGTCGGGTGCTGCGTTGCAGATTCGCTCTATGACAAATGCTCGTCTGCAAAGTGGCCTCATACTTACCTGCTCCCTATGCTGTTTTTACTTGGCAGTGCATGGCCATAGTCACTTGTACCTCTCCAGCCAGTCACTGGCTTCAGCGGTGATGTGGCCACAAGCAGCGTGTCACTGCTGTGGTTAGTCATTGACTGGAGTAGTGTATGTGACGATGGCCATGCGCTGACAGGTGTAATCCTGGGTTCAGACCTGAGCGTTCTTAAAACGCGCGTTTTAGTCGCGCGTATTTCAGCGCGTTTTTGCAAATGGGAAACGCACGTTCGTACGCGCGTTCTTGTGATTGACTACTGTGGTGTCAATCACAAAACGCGCGACAAACGCCCCAAAAAAAGCTCAAGTACTTGTTTATGCGTCGGGCGTTTTACAACGCGTTGAAACGCGCTTGTAAAACGCTCAAGTGAGAACCAGGGCCATAGGAAAGCATTGGTTTTCATGTGTTGAGCGTTTTACAGCGCGTTTGAACGCGCTGTAAAACGCTCAGGTGTGAACTTAGGGTAAAAGTGCAGGAACCAGAAGATGGAGGCAGAGGGGGCCTGAAGAAGGTAAGTATGAATCCTCTGTTTCAGGGGCCATGCTGCGGGAATGTGTTAAAAGTCATTTTTACAGGAAACGTGGTGACATTTCCTTCCTACCTCCTATTCATAAATGAGCGTTTTCCTAAACTGCAGAGGTTGCCGCTCATTAATTATTACCACCTCCTGCCCCCCAGTTACAGGCGCCATGTAAAAACCAGTAAGCACTTTCTAATGGAGAAAGTGCTTATTGGTTAACACTTTAATAACCAGGCCTGAACAGACACTTTTTTTGTGATTTAGCGCACGTGGTGGTTCAAATAGTTGTAACTTTTTTATGTGTTCGGACTGTCAAAATAATTTTTGCAATGATTTTTCACTTGAGACATAGGGCCTTATAATTTATTTTTTAGTTTTATTAGGGGAAAACTGTACAAAACATTTTTAAAAAGTATTTTTTTTTCAAACTATAGCTCCTTATTCTTTAAATATGCAAACTGCCACCAAAATAAATAATTATAATTAGTTCCCTATTTTGTTATATAATAGTTTCACGTGATAATAGTGACAATTTTGGTTAATGTGGGTGTTTTTTCTTTTATGCATTTTATTATTATAATTTTTTTTCTTTTTTAACTTACTGTATTTTTAGCCCCATAGGACACACAGATCAGACAACCAATCAGACCCCCAATGTTAATAAGACCATAAATCAGAACTCAGCTCAAAACCCAATGTGAATGACCCCCAATGCCACAGATCACCGCTCTAGTTCAGATCAGCCCCCTGCCTCACATCAGCCCCAGCGGATGAGCACCCTCCCTCACAGCAATGCTCCGGACGCTGCCGCTCCTCACCTACATCGCAATCCTCTTCCCTCACATCCTCCATTGGCTGTGCTGTGATCTGACGTGCACAACGTGAGGTCAAAGAGCGCCCTCACGCTGTGCACAGCCTGCATTTTACTATATACAGGTATTTCTGCTACAAATAATATCACCCAAGAGGTCATAAAAAGACCTTTGGGGAACACTGACACTTTTTGTTAATTTTAAACTTTTTCCTTTTTAGACCTCATGCACACGACCGTATGTATTTTGCAGTCCGCAAAAAATACGGATGACCTCCATGTGCATTTTGTATTTTGCAGAACAGAATAGCTGGCCCCTAATAGAACAGCCCTATCCTTGTCCGTAATGCGAACAATAATAGATGATGTTCTATTTTTTTGCGGAATGGAAATTCGGACATACGGAAATGGAATGCACACAAAGTAACTTCCATTTTTTTTGCAGACCCATTGAAATGAATGGTTTTGTACATGATCCCAAAAAAATGGAACGGACACGGAAAGAAAATACGCTCGGGTGCATTAGGCCTTATTTTTTTACTTTTATTTGTATGTTATTAATATTTTATTTCTTTTTTTTTGGGGGGGGGGGGGTTATTAATTATTATATGGTAGAAATATATTTAAATATGTCCCACAAGAGGTCATAAAAAGACTGTTGGGGTACAATGAACACTACTATTTTGCACTTTTTTATTTGTATTTTATTATTTATTTTTTCTATTTTTTTTTTATATATATTTTTGCCACATAACGTGTCCCTCAAGGGATCACAAAAAGACAGTGAACACTTATTTTATTAGCATTTTTTTTAAAATAATTTTCTATTTTATTTGACACATCTTATTTTGTGTTTTATTATATATTTTTTTACATAATTTGTCCCAAACGGTCACTGAATGACCTTTGGGGACACAGACTTTTTTTTTTTGCATTTTTCCACTGTAACTGGGGCATCCATAGGAGCCCCAGTTACAGAGGAAACCAGCCTGCTGTGGGGGCGTCGTACACAGGCAGAGCTGATCAGGGTCTCTGAGTCCTGACCCTGCAGCTCTGCACTCCTCTGCCCCCAAGCCAGGTCTACACTGCAAAACGCGCTGCCTACGTATCTTAGGAGAAGGCAGAAGCGCTGATCAACTGCTTCTGCCTTCTCCACGCTCCCCCGGCTGTCCTGCTCCTGCTACAGAGCAGAAGCTGTAAGCTGTCTTGTGCGGCGCTGCGGGCAGAAACACAGCTGATCGCACGATCAGCTGTGTTTCTGTCCAGGAGGACAGGGGCCGCATGCGGCCCGCGGGTTGTGCACCCTTGGTTTAAAAGGTAGATATCATGGTCATAGAATAATGATACTCACTTCACTTGTCAGTGGTTTTAATGCTTTGGTTGATCGATTATGCTTAGATTATTTGTACATAACAGCGAAAATATTTCATAAAACGTATTTCTGCACATTTCAGCTACATATTTGTCCCAGGCATGTAGCGTGAGACTTTAGCTGAAATCTATATGATAAGTAAATAGTTTAGATAAGAAGAAAGGCATCTGCACAGCTTCAGGATGTGAAACGTAAATATTCATGTAACTTATACGTAAGGCAAGCAATAACTTTAAAATGATCTCAAACAGGAAAAGCCCAGCAGGAAACTCAAATGTACAAAGGCAAAACATTACCAGAATAAATCTTGGTACATAAACTCGTTAAATCAAGAGTTTCTGTATAAAGTCACTTGGGAGCCAGGACAGGTGTACTTTTAAAGCCGGCCATAAACGGATCCGCAATACACTACGGACGTGTGAATGGACCCTTATTCAGTAGTTTGAATAATGTGTGGGAAGATGAGCAATGACAATTATGGAGGAAAATAATAGGATGAGGTAAATAAAATCCAACATGTCTGATCCATTCCCTTTCAAGACATCACAAGGACTATTGTTAGTCTTTACACATTAGTTCTACCAACGAGTACTGGAATCTAGGTGATAACGGTTTTAGTACATGGCCTTTACACATTATTCTGGAGGCTGAAAGCCACAGGTGAATGTGGCCAGCAACTGTATGACCAAACTGTGACCATACCCCCATCTATATGGGAGTAAGAGCAGCTGTAGAGAACCCATACCGCTTACCTGCTCCTTGTTTCAGCAGCTCTGCAGCAGAGTTTGCAGCTGTCTGAGGACCTGTCTCTGCAATCTCTTCTAAAGGATCTAAAAACAAAGATTTCATTAATAAATGTAAAGCGTACTAAATATAATCAGGAAGACTATAAAACGTGTTAAACCATTTAGGTATACACCCATCAATCTTATATTGCTTACATTTCCCACCATTGAACTTGACAAGTATTCTCTGCATATCTGTTCACACAAGTGTTGGTTAGATGGAAAAAAATAAATCAATCATACACATAAAGGTTAAAATGTCTGCCATTAGTATAAGGTATGGGGCCACTTGAGTAATTGCCCTGAACATCCAACTCCTGTGATCTATTTTCCCCGATCCCTCAGGGTGTAGATACACTTAAAACCTAAGAAATCTATGACCTGCTGTTCTCTAGACCAGGGATCAGCAACCTCCAGCACTCCAGATATTCTGAAACTACAACTCCCAGAATGCTCCATTTACTTCTATGGGAGTTGTGAGAATAGCCGAGCAACTTTGCATGCTGGGAGTTGTAGTTTAACAGCAGCTGGAGTGCAAAGCTTGCTGATCTCTGCTCTAGACCATAGGCTGCTTTAGGCCTGCGGCTTACAAGGTGGAAGCATCGTGCACATTATGTCAGGGTCCTGGCACAGGCGACACAATGATGTCACTGCATCGAGTTATTACCATGTGGGGACACAAAAGGGGCAATATTACTGTAAAGGGTCACGACGCTAAACATTATTATTGTGTAGGGCACTAAGAGGAGCACTATAAGTACGTAGAGTCTAAAAGTGGCACTACTGTTGTTTGTGAGAAGATCACAAGGACTGTATACATGCACTATTACTGTGCGGGGTAAGAAAGGTGACAATTTTACTTTGTGGGACATAATGGGGGAGAATTTCATTGTGTGGTGCATCATTCATGTCTGGGCTACAATATTGGGCATGATATGTTTAGTACTACTATTTTTGGTGGTACTATCCGTCTGGAAGGGGGAGTGACACTAGTTCTGACACACTGCTGGACTACACAATTTATAGGGTACTGGGCAACAAAACAGATACAGTAATAGTGACATACAGGGGGCACACAGGGACAGACCCGGGCATAACAGCAGGATGGGGAGTTTGTGGAGGTTGGGAAAAGGTAGGTAGGGACATTGCTGTCCAGACATCTTTGGCTCCCTACTTTTTCATCAAAGTTGACAGAAACAAGTTGTGGCTGAAAGAAGTCGGACTGGGACAGATGGAAAAGACAGGAAACCGTGTACTCCAATCAGAGAAGACGTCACCTGTAAGTCACTGCATTTCACCGCACTGTGATTAGTTATGAGGTCTGCAGAGTGCCTGGTATACTGCAGAGACACTAGAGGGGTACTGGTCCTGGTGTAGAGGCATTACAGCATTTGAGCCTTGTGTAACGGTATTATTTGTAATACTGCTCTTTGTATAACTATTGTGACTATAGTATATGACTGTATTATATGTACAATCATTCATAATTTGGGGGCCCTTTTTTAAAATTTTGCCAGAGCCATACCTTGTCCAAAAATGGCCCAAATGCCACATGCACCCTATACATTGACCACATTACATTTATCAGACCCTACTGTATGACTGTTTCATATGGAGCATCTGCTGTCAGATTCAGTATAAATCCAGCATAAAAAAGTAAATGGGACTGCCAAGCTGCAGGTGACTGTGTGTGCTGAAATACAGATGCCTGCACATGTTTCTGGCATGTTTGTGAGGCCATGAGGTAAGCAAAAACAGCGATCATTTTCGTTCTCAGAATGGAGTGCAGTTACTTTACTTATCCAGCAAGTGTCACTTTTGGCAATACTTTACATACACAGAAGCACATAAGCCACCTGTATCTTTTAGAACAGTGACACCAGCTGGCAACATGCAGTATTTCAAGAAGGAGATATGTTGACAAAGCAATCTGTCCACTCTCAGCCCCCCCCCCCCTTCCAAACTTACGGTGCCCCTATAATTGTTATGCTTTTTTCCCCTGCAGGATGTTGCAGCAACATAACAAATATCAGGCCACTATCTACAGGCTACTGGAGGTGAAAAGCAGCAAAGGAATTTCAAGAGTGGACACATGAATAATATTTATCAAGGTTTTCCTCCTGTTCTCCCAGGAATGTGCTCACTCCCATGCTTTTACTGTAACGCCCTCAATAACACTGGGCAACCACCTGTTGACACGTGAATATACTAGAGCTGTCTGCACGCTCAGCTATAGCACCGCGTTCACTGTGTAACCACTCACACAGCACACAGTGTAACTCCCCTGCATGAAAGAATCTACAGCAGATCCCCTTCATATGCTTACATGACTCTAAATCCTTGCACCTTGCTGCTGTTCATAAATTACAGAGCGTGACTCAAAGGCTTTACAGAGTCATGTGCACAGAACAACCCTCTCTGCAATAGTGGCTCCTGCTCTGGTGGACCTGGCCACATATGGCCATTCTTCTGAATTGGTAAAATCATATTCTCCTGGTAATAAACGTTAAGTGCTGCAAGTTACGGAATCCAAATCCACAGTAGTAAGCCAACTGCCTACTAAGGCTACTTTCACACTGGCGTTTTGGTTTCCATTTGTGAGATCCGTTCAGGGATCTCACAAGCGGTCCAAAACTGATCAGTTTTGCCCTTAATGCATTCTGAATGGAAAAGGATCCGCTCAGACTCCATCAGTTCGGCTCCGTTCCGCCTCAATTCCGCTTTGGTGTCCGTCTGACGAAACTGAGCCAAACAGATCCGTCCTGATACACAATGTAAGTCAATGGGGACGGATCCGTTTTCACTGACACAATCTGGCACAATAGAAAATGGATCCGTCCTCCATTGACTTTTAATGGTGTTCAAGACGGATCCATTTTGGTTATGTTAAAGATAATACAAACGGATCCGTTCTGAACGGATGCAGACGGTTGTATTATCTGAACGGATCCGAACCAAACGCGAGTGTGAAAGTAGCCTAACATCCTTAATAAAAGCATTTGCAGACATGAAACACTTTAATAAAACCGGAGCCACATGCTGAATTAGGGTACACAGATATCATAGAGTAGAGCCTCCCATTCATGGACCTCCTCCCTTAGCCATGCAGCATGGCACAGCCATGTACCATCTGATAGTTTGAATGGGTGCTTTGTAATATCATACTACATTTCTTACTGAACATTTAAAAAGGGCTGCTACTATTGCAAAATCCACCTAAAATTGAGCAGTGTCTGCACAGCTTGTGCTATAGACGCTAACACTAAAGACAAGTCAAACAGGCCAAATCCTGCCCAGGGTCTAGTATGGCATACAAGTTAGACACTAATAACTACTGTATGCCACGGAGTTATGGCCAACAGCAACACCCATTCTATGCCCTTGGAAAAACAAAATTCAACAATATGAAAGGGTGTATTCAAACAAACTAGAATGAAGTAGGAGCGCGCTACACAGCTGAGGTACTGCTGCAAAAACTGTGGCAAAATGATTTTAGAAATAGCAAATGCCATGGGAAACCAGG
This sequence comes from Bufotes viridis, assembly GCA_033119425.1. NCBI lineage: Eukaryota > Metazoa > Chordata > Amphibia > Anura > Bufonidae > Bufotes > Bufotes viridis. The sequence continues at coordinate 179,913,638 of CM065593.1, read as the reverse complement.
CATATACCTACATGAGACATCCCAAAATAAAGTGATTCTGTGGCTCTCATGGGAGTTAGATGGAAGCACTTTAAAGCGATGTTACGAACACGGTGGCTACAACAACAATATGACTGCATTATGAGAATACAACCTCGGGCATCATTGTCAACAGGAATCACCAGGACTGGCTATAATCAAGCCTGACTGGGATGAAGAGCTAAGGCTGTATTCACACATGCCAGCTTTACTGTGGTTTTAGTTTTACACGGTTAGTGACTAGATTTTTGATCATTTTTGCATTCCTTCGTTTCAATGTTGTAGGTTTTCTTCCATGGTGTTAGTTATGCACATGGACATATCTGCTTTTACACATTCACAGATGTTTTGTACCTTTCAAAGTAATAGAGAAGCGATCTGTGTACATTTAAAATACATACCTTTGTCAGGGATGAGCAATTTGCATGGCAGTGCCAGGGGAGTGATTGAATGTTGATAAACCAAAGCTGTCAAACTCCCTAGAGTTAAAAGCTACATATTATACATACAATACAAATTACAGATATGTCTTCAAGTACTGCATCAAAATGAAGACAAGTAAAAACAACATGGTTCCCAGCATCAGTATTGGCTTCAGATTTTCTCTCTGGATAGTGTCAGCTTAATCTGAAGTGTCCCCTCACCCTATAAAGTACAGTAATGTCATCCATTCAGTACCCTCGTGTCTAGGGGCTGACTGGCCATAGACTCTACAGGGAAACTGCCCAGAAGACCGCATGAGCCCTCCTCATGGCCACTGACCAGCTACATAATGATGTGATGCTCTTGGTATTAATTAGGGCTGGCAGAATAAAGTACTTAGGCATCTAGCCGGCAGGTGCCCTCCTGTACTCAGGACATGGCAGCTGGTACTGACGGCCATAGGAGGGCAGCTTCTGGGAAGGTATTTTGTGCTGCACTATGGTATTTTGTTCTTCTGGGGCAGTAATTTGGGCTCCGTTTTGGTATTGCCGATTCCGCCTACTTGCATTGTTCCACATTCTGTAATTTTGGAACCGCCTACAACATGGGGCCACTTTTAGTTTTTTTCCCAGGGCAACTTTAAGTTCCCAGTCCACCCATGGTTATGTATCTACAAGAAAGAACCACATTCATTAAATAAACAATGTTTCTTTCATTTTTCTTTCTTTAAAGTCACCCCAAGGACTGAAAGTCACTCAAGATGCATTGCTCACCCCCCAAAATATCAACACTAGAGCTTCTGCCACAATGCAGTCAAAATACCATGCCCTAATTTGATATAGAGATACTAGTTCCAACTGCTCGTTCAGATTTAGGGTACTTTCACACTTGCGTTAAAGTTTTCTGGTATTGAGTTCCGTCCTAGGGGCTCAATACCGGAAAAAAAAAGATCAGTTTTATTCTAATGCATTCTGAATAGAGAAAAATCAGTTCAGTATGCATCAGGATTTCTTCAGTTCAGTCACTTTACGGTATTTGGCCAGTAAAAAATAGCGCAGCATGCGGTATTTTCTCCATCCAAAATTCCTGAACACTTGATAGAATGCCGGATCCGGCATTATTTTCCGTTGAAAAGCATTAATGCCGGATCAGGCACCAAGTGTTCCGGCAAAACAGATCTGGTTTTCCGGTCTGCGCATGCGCAGACCTTTAAAAATGCAAAAAATTAAAAATACCAGATCTGTTTTTCTGGATGACACTGCAGAGATGGATCCGGTGTTTCAATGCATTTGTTAGACGAATCCGCATCCGGATCTCTCTACAAATGCTTTCCAATTGCACACGGATATCCGGATCCGGCAGGCTGTTCCGGCGACGTAACTGCCTGCCAGATCCTCACAACGCAAGTGTGAAAGTAGCCTTAGGCACAGTTCCTCAATAACCAGTTACTGTCCTGCAGAAATAACTGTGCCATCCTTTCATCCCATGTAAACCTGCAATAATAGTTTATGTAGTTACTACTTGTTGATATTCACATAGTACAAAGAAGTGCCAACTTTCAGGACAATGTTTCACATACATTTTGCAATCATGTTGTCAGGTATAAATTAGAATAATCTGTAACCATTATACTAAGCCCAATAAAAGTACTGCTTATATTACACAAATTAGATACTTGTAATTGTAGAAAAAAGATATAAACACAAAATTTACCAAAATACGGTTCATTGGGGCAGCCCTTCAAGCGAACACCTTTTTGAATGCATTCAATTAAGAAGTGTCGGACAAGCTCGTTTGTCAAATCTCCACCTGATAAAAGAGTTAAAATAAAAATACATCATAGGAACGTCATTACTATGCCTTGCCTTTAAATGGAAAGCATATATATTACACCTAAAATCCCCCACCAAGTACAGCTAGATTTCACGTCCCTCACTACTCTTCTCCCTTTTTCAGTGGACTTTATTTCATTGCCCCGAAACGCGTCTGGAAGAAGAGCAGTGAGGGACGTGAAATTGTGAGGCGCGGGACGGATGAGAGAATACAGATTAGTTATCCCCAAACAGAAGCGCCCTAAAGATATTCGCTACATTACCAGCAGAGACATTGCCTATCAAGAATTCAGCCAGCAAGATCACATGACCGCACTATCAGGTCACGTGAGACGCTTTCAGTGACGTCACCGTAGGTCCTGGCAGAAAACAGAGCGTGTGAGCGAGATTTGCTCCGCTTGGAACATCGTACTGAACGATGCCTACTCTGCACGGAACACCGCCTGAGAGACACGTGAAGGGTGGTAATGTACCGCACACCTGTCATACGTGATTGTATTGCCTAAAAATACCTCTGCTTGCAAAATATAGCGGGACTAATAACCAAAGTCAATACGCCATTTACCTGTAATATATTACAGGAGGATTCCCACTATACATGTGGTAGACTGGTTGATGGTTATAGTATAACAAACATTAAAGATGACTTCTACTCTCATTTAAGCCATAGGAACACGTGTGGCAAATGGTCCATAGCAACCCGCTAGATTTCAAGTTTTTCACAGTTTTTTATTATTTTTAATTTGTATTGTATACTTTGGGTTGGCCACCCATAGGTTATAGTGTTTATGATCATTAAAATATACGTGTACATTGCAGTTGTCCACCAGTTGCTTACATATATTAGTGAGTGCCCTCCCATCCACTAATTTTACTAAGGGTACTTTCACTTGCGTTGGTGCGGATCCGTCTGTTTATTTGCACAGACGGATCTGCACCTATAATGCAAACATTTGTATCCGTTCAGAACGGATCCGTTTGCATTAGTTAAAAGAAAAATGACAAAGTTCAAAACGGATCCGTTTTGAATTGCATTGAAAGTCAATGGGGAACGGATCCGTTTTCAAATGCACCATATTGTGTCATTGAAAACGGATCCGTCCCCATTGATTTACATTGTAATTCAAAACAGATCCGTTAGGCTCCGCCTCTTCAGACGGACACCAATATACAGCAAGCTGCGTTTTGGTGTCCGCCTCCAAAACAGAATAGAAGCAGAACGGAGCCGAACTGATGCATTCTGAACGGATCCTTATCCATTCAGAATGCATTGGGGCTTAACTGATCCGTTTTGGACCGTTTGTGAGAGCCCTGAAACGGATCTCACAAACGGAATCCAAAACGATAGTGTGAAAGTACCCTATAAGAAAAGGTCACTGCTACAGGAAACAGCATCTCCAACATGGTATATGTGGTAATTACATTAGGTTTTATAAAAATATTCAAGGGGTTGCTTCATTATGAAAACCACTGTCCATACGCCCCATTAAGGCGGTGGGTCCCCTTCTAGCAAAGTATGGAGTATTTGGCTCTACCAGGTGATTTCATCTGACTGCTGGGGTTTGTAGAAGCCCGTTGCTCTTTAAAAAGGTACTTTGTTATGCATTAGCCCCTTTATGCAACCCCCTAATGAGGACCTGGCCCCATAAAAATGCTATCCAATCTGCAGACAGCATGTTATAGTGCAGGAGAAGGTGAGCAGATTGCTATATAGCAGAGGTCAGCAAATTTCTTGAAATTTGTTTTGGGTCTGTTTTGCTGAGTTTTTTTTTTTTTTTATTGATTTGCAATTGAGAAAGAGACAGAGATAGAATAAATAATATTAGGGATTATCGATTTGGAATTCATCCTGAATTTTCCCAAAAACGTGGAGAGGGGGAGAGGGAGAGAGGGAGAGAGAGGGAGAGAGAGAGGGAGAGAGGGAGAGAGAGAGGGAGAGAGAGAGAGAGAGAGAGAGAGGGGGAGAGAGAGAGAGAGAGAGGGAGAGAGGGAGAGAGAGAGGGAGGGAGAGGGAGAGGGAGGGAGAGGGAGAGGGAGAGAGAGAGATTTATTCACTTGTAGTTTATTGATTCAAACCTCTGTTCTTTTATCCTTAGGGGTCGTGTGGTTGGTCCTATCAGTGCTAAGCCTACAGGAAAGGCTGCCAATCACCGAGAGGACCACCCACACGACTCCTAAGCATAAAAAGAGTAGAGTTTTAAATGGATAAATTACAAGTTTTACTGAACCTTTTCCCATTAAATACTATATATCAATCTGCTCAGCTCCTCCCGCTCTATAATCTGCTGCAAGCAGATTGCACTGCATTTCCTTCATAGTGACAGGTTCTCTTTAACCATTGCACTACTTCTTCTAGGTCAATATGGTTTGTGCATGGGCACATCAACCAAGATGAAGACAATAAGTGTGGGCTATTTTCTTACCACCACAGGAGGTAGCTGGCATCAAGCAATACTTAAAGTTAAGGATATTCAGATAACAAACCTTTCTTGTTCAGCTGCATAACTGATGGAGGTGGCGTGGCAACTTTCATAGCCAAACCATATGCTCCTCTAAAGGAATGGCTATCTCTAACAATAAACGAACCCGGTTCCTTGTCCTTCAGAACTGCAATAGCTACATGAGAAAAAGAATGGAAGATACCGTGTAAAGTGAAACACGGAAGACTGATTGCAAGGAATTACAACATTTATTACTACAGTCACTTTTTGCAAGTAAAGTTCTATACAATAAACTTCACAGAACACATAGATATGCAATGAGACGATATAACAATAAGTACAATCAAGAAAAAATAATACATTTGCACGATATATAGTCTCTGAGTGGAGCCTGGAAAAAATCTAAAACATTTCTTCTACAATAAATCAGTGATGATATAAGTAGAAAAAAAGACCAATGTCTGCTTTGAAATGTTCCTGGCACAGAAATGACATGTACCTGTCTGAACATGTGCAAACCTGCTGAGCCTCTACAAACAAACTCATTGAAGAGGGAATGGTATGCTCGTCAGAAATGCGGTGCCAGTATGGACAAGTGTGCTAATGTTTGCATGGCCAGCACTGCACACAGAATGGAATTACTGACGCTCTCTATTTTGATCAAAAATGAAAAAATATAATTTAAAATAACAAATATTACCATATATAAGCTGAGTGAATTGTTCTGACTAATGATTAAATTTCAGATCTTAGGAAGACCAATTATCTCACAGAATATCTGGATTTGTAGTAAAATGATCACAGAGAGGCACGGAGGATTATCAATCATGCTCCGTGTCTCTGCTGTCCGGAGCGGGGATTGGCCCTCTCTAACGCAGCGGATTACACGCACGGGATCCACTCGTGTGAAAGAGCCGTTAGAGTTTGGTGCTTGAAAATGTGATCATCTGCAGATCTTAGTGATACTTGCTCAATTCACATAACTTTATGACTTGTCCTTCTTGGTGCTGCAATTTTAATGTTGAGGAGCATATATATGTCTGCCCAGAAATCCGACTGACATGGGAACTGGTTCAGTAACTGTCGCATATTGTAGCCCCATGAACATGCTATACAATGCTCTCATCTACATGGTGCAAAAAAATACAATAAAATGTTCTCATTTACATGGGGCATGACTATACAACTGCAAAGCAATGATTTTACTGGGCTACAGCAATGGTTTATAGCTGCTGATGCTGCCAATACCAACTTTTTGAGTAGGTTTGACTATGTGGCCCTAGCCTATTTTTTAAGTGATGATTTACTCTATACATAAGGAATTGTATATATAAGACCCAATGAAAATTTTAGGTGTACAACCAATAGGTAACTGTCTGGAATCCACAATTTCTATGTGTAGTTCCTAAGCATTTGGTGGCACTCCTAGCATCACAGCCATAGCAAATAGAGAAACCTACACACAGAAATAAATGTACCTTGTTCTCTTGAAATATCAGGCTTGTACCAGAATTTTGAGGTGTCTTGCACAAATTTTACAGTCATGTGCTTATCGGTTGAATGTTCTGCAAAAACAAAAAGTGACATTATAAGACTGATGTATATGATGTAACAGAAAATATATACATCCTAAGCATATAATTAGTGATGAGCGAATTGAAGTCAAACAAATTGACTGATCCGAATTTCAAGATGGAGGGGAAAAAAAACTATACCTCATCCATCTGCGCGCAAAGAGGTCGTCGTGGCCATCTTGATTGAAGATTATGCGCGAGATTTCACGCTGTGTCTTCAATGAAGATGGCTGAGGCGACTTCTACACGATCAAATGGATAAGGTAAGAATTATTATTCTTTTTTTTTTTTTTTACCGGTTTAACCCCTGAAAGCCCTCAATGGTAATCTCAGATGCCACGATCTGCGATGAACGTGGCATCTGAGGGGTTCAATTATGTTCTCACAAGAGAAAAGTCACTAGAAGAGGTGTCTTGCAGCAGCTTACCATCATACTTAAAAACACATCCATGCTTAGCTGAACCAAGCATGCATGTGTAGGGAGGCTGTCGGCTGAACAAGTGCTTGGCCAAAAACTATTGAAGGTGTATGGCTAGCTTACAGACTGTCATTCACATTAGACGCATGTCTCACTGATTTTGACCTTCCATCTACTGCATGTGGTAACTTCCGGATTGATGTGGGAGGAGATAATCAAGCAGTTGTATTGCTCTCTCCCTATTCACAAAATAGGCATGCTCTGCTGAGCCATGAGTGCATATGTATAGGACAATCCGGAGAGATAGTGTTTGGCTGACAGCTATCTTATATGTACAGGTGTCATAAGTCCTTCAACAGTATGATACAATGTAATTAGCTTGTGGTTGATCTACCGGTATTTGCAATTAAAAAAAAACAACGTAAGAACTAATTCAGCCCAAACAATGAATACAGTAAGAGGCAGTGATATAAATGACATTCATAGTTCATTCATAGTTATATACCAGTGGATAATATGGAATGACCGATCTGAGTTAAATGAAAAATGGAGAGAAAAGACAACTGACGATGAATGGCTGTGCCACAAATAGCAATGAATAACTCTATTCAGCATTGTTCTCATTAGTAGCATGACTTCATCTGTGGCACTAACTGAAGAAGAAATCTGTGTACATGTTCTGTTACTAACTGAAGAAGAAATCTGTGTAAGTGTTCTGTTACTAACTGAAGAAGAAATCTGTATACATGTTCTGTTACTAACTGAAGAAGAAATCTGTGTACGTGTTCTGTTATTAACTGAAGAAGAAATCTGTGTACGTGTTCTGTTATTAACTGAAGAAGAAATCTGTGTACGTGTTGTGTTACTAACTGAAGAAGAAATCTGTGTACGGGTTCTGTTACTAACTGAAGAAGAAATCTGTGTACGTGTTCTGTTACTAACTGAAGAAGAAATCTGTGTACGTGTTCTGTTACTAACTGAAGAAGAAATCTGTGTACATGTTCCGTTACTAACTGAAGAAGAAATCTGTGTACGTGTTCTGTTACTAACTGAAGAAGAAATCTGTGTACATGTTCTGTTAGTAACTGAAGAAAAAATCTGTGTACGTGTTCTGTTACTAACTGAAGAAGAAATCTGTGTACGGGTTCTGTTACTAACTGAAGAAGAAATCTGTGTACATATTCGGTTACTAACTGAAGAAGAAAGCTGTGTACGTGTTCTGTTACTAACTGAAGAAGAAATCTGTGTATGTGTTCTGTTACTAACTGAAGAAGAAATCTGTGTACGGGTTCTGTTACTTATTGAAGAAATCTGTGTACTGTTACTAACTGAAGAAGAAAGCTGTGTACGTGTTCTGTTACTAACTGAAGAAGAAATCTGTGTATGTGTTCTGTTACTAACTGAAGAAGAAATCTGTATACGTGTTCTGTTACTAACTGAAGAAGAAATCTATATACGTGTTCTGTTACTAACTGAAGAAGAAATCTGTGTACGGGTTCTGTTACTTATTGAAGAAATCTGTGTACTGTTACTAACTGAAGAAGAAATCTGTGTACGTGTACTGTTACTAACTGAAGAAGAAATCTGTATACGTGTTCTGTTACTAACTGAAGAAGAAATCTGTGTACGTGTTCTGTTACTAACTGAAGAAGAAATCTGTGTACGGGTTCTGTTACTAACAGAAGAAGAAATCTGTGTACATGTTCTGTTAGTAACTGAAGAAGAAATCTGTGTACGTGTTCTGTTACTAACTGAAGAAGAAATCTGTGTACGGGTTCTGTTACTAACTGAAGAAGAAATCTGTGTACGGGTTCTGTTACTAACAGAAGAAGAAATCTGTGTACGTGTTCTGTTACTAACTGAAGAAGAAATCTGTGTACGTGTTCTGTTATTAACTGAAGAAGAAATCTGTGTACGTGTTCTGTTACTAACTGAAGAAGAAATCTGTGTACGTGTTCTGTTATTAACTGAAGAAGAAATCTGTGTACGTGTTCTGTTATTAACTGAAGAAGAAATCTGTGTACGTGTTCTGTTACTAACTGAAGAAGAAATCTGTGTACGTGTTCTGTTACTAACTGAAGAAGAAAGCTGTGTACGGGTTCTGTTACTAACTGAAGAAGAAATCTGTGTACGTGTTCTGTTACTAACTGAAGAAGAAAGCTGTGTATGTGTTCTGTTACTAACTGAAGAAGAAAGCTGTGTATGTGTTCTGTTACTAACTGAAGAAGAAAGCTGTGTACGTGTTCTGTTACTAACTGAAGAAGAAATCTGGTAAGTGTTCTGTTACTAACTGAAGAAGAAAGCTGTGTACGTGTTCTGTTACTAACTGAAGATGAAATCTGTGTACGGGTTCTGTTACTAACTGAAGAAGAAATCTGTGTATGTGTTCTGTTACTAACTGAAGAAGAAATATGTGTACGTGTTCTGTTACTAACTGAAGAAGAAAGCTGTGTACGTGTTCTGTTACTAACTGAAGAAGAAAGCTGTGTACGTGTTCTGTTACTAACTGAAAAAGAAATCTGGTACGTGTTCTGTTACTAACTGAAGAAGAAATCTGTGTACGGGTTCTGTTACTAACTGAAGAAGAAATCTGTGTACCTGTTCTGTTACTAACTGAAAAAGAAATCTGTGTACGGGTTCTGTTACTAACTGAAGAAGAAATCTGTGTACGTGTTCTGTTACTAACTGAAGAAGAAATCTGTGTACATGTTCTGTTAGTAACTGAAGAAAAAATCTGTGTACGTGTTCTGTTACTAACTGAAGAAGAAATCTGTGTACGGGTTCTGTTACTAACTGAAGAAGAAATCTGTGTACGTGTTCGGTTACTAACTGAAGAAGAAAGCTGTGTACGTGTTCTGTTACTAACTGAAGAAGAAATCTGTGTATGTGTTCTGTTACTAACTGAAGAAGAAATCTGTGTACGGGTTCTGTTACTTATTGAAGAAATCTGTGTACTGTTACTAACTGAAGAAGAAATCTGTGTACGTGTACTGTTACTAACTGAAGAAGAATTCTGTGTACATGTTCTGTTACTAACTGAAGAAGAAATCTGTGTTCGTGTTCTGTTACTAACTGAAGAAGAAATCTGTGTACGTGTTCTGTTACTAACTGAAGAAGAAATCTGTGTACGTGTTCTGTTACTAACTGAAGAAGAAAGCTGTGTACGTGTACTGTTACTAACTGAAGATGAAATCTGTGTACGTGTTCTGTTACTAACTGAAGAAGAAAGCTGTGTACGTGTTCGGTTACTAACTGAAGAAGAAATCTGTGTACGTGTTCTGTTACTAACTGAAGAAGAAATCTGTGTATGTGTTCTGTTACTAACTGAAGAAGAAATCTGTGTACATGTTCCGTTACTAACTGAAGAAGAAATCTGTGTACGTGTTATGTTACTAACTGAAGAAGAAATCTGTGTACGTGTACTGTTACTAACTGAAGAAGAATTCTGTGTACATGTTCTGTTACTAACTGAAGAAGAAATCTGTGTTCGTGTTCTGTTACTAACTGAAGAAGAAATCTGTGTACGTGTTCTGTTACTAACTGAAGAAGAAATCTGTGTACGTGTTCTGTTACTAACTGAAGAAGAAAGCTGTGTACGTGTTCGGTTACTAACTGAAGAAGAAATCTGTGTACGTGTTCTGTTACTAACTGAAGAAGAAATCTGTGTATGTGTTCTGTTACTAACTGAAGAAGAAATCTGTGTACATGTTCCGTTACTAACTGAAGAAGAAATCTGTGTACGTGTTATGTTACTAACTGAAGAAGAAATCTGTGTACGTGTACTGTTACTAACTGAAGAAGAAATCTGTGTACATGTTCCGTTACTAACTGAAGAAGAAATCTGTGTACGTGTTATGTTACTAACTGAAGAAGAAATCTGTGTACGGGTTCTGTTACTAACTGAAGAACAAATCTGTGTACATGTTCTGTTAGTAACTGAAGAAGAAATCTGTATACGTGTTCTGTTACTAACTGAAGAAGAAATCTGTATACGTGTTCTGTTACTAACTGAAGAAGAAAGCTGTGTACGTGTTCTGTTACTAACTGAAGAAGAAATCTGTGTACATGTTCTGTTACTCAACATACTTGTAACCTAGACCAAATATGTCCTACAAATGAAAAGAAAATGTGGTATGAGGTATTATGTACTAACTGCTTAAGATGCATTTTAAACAAATATTTCACAATGCGACCTTCAAAAATCCAACATTTAAAGAGTGAACACCTTTGCTAAGTGTTCCTATTCCAGCAAGTTTGGCCAGATTTCTAATGGTCACTCCATTTTATTTTCAGTATGTATGGAGTCAACAGTGGAGCGCTAGTACCACAGATTTCAGCCGAACTATTTGAATAGCTAGGTGTTATATTCATCCATGGTTACTACCTTACAGTCCCGAGTCCAAGACCATGCCTACTCCTACATTTGAACCTCGTGTCCAAGACATTCCTGTACTCCTACCTTACAGTCCATTGTACAAGACCTCTCTTACCTTACAGTCTCATGTCCAGACCTGTTATACCTTACAGTCTCATGTCCAAGACCTCCTTTACTCTTACCTTACAGACCTGTGTCCAAGACCTCTCCTACTCCTACCTTACAGTCCATTGTACAAGACCTCTCTTACCTTACAGTCTTATGTCCAAGACCTCCCTTACTCTTATCTTACAGACCCGTGTCCAAGACCTCTCCTACTCCTACCTTACATTCCCGTATCCAAGATCTCTCCTACTCCTACCTTACAGTCCCATGTTCAAGACCTCTCTTACTCCTACCATACAGTCAAGTGTACAAGACCCCCCTACTACTACCTTACAGTCCTTTGTACAAGACCTCTCTTACCTTACAGTCTTATGTTCAAGACCTCCTTTGCCGCTACCTTACAGTCCCGTATCCAAGACCTCTCCTACTCCTACCTTACAATCCCGAATCCAAGACCTCACCTACTCCTACATTTCAACCCCGTGTCGAAGATATTCCCGTATTCCTACCTTGCAGTCCTTTGTACAAAACCTCTCTTACCTTACAGTCTCATGTCCAAGAGCTCCCTTACTCCTACCTTACAGTCCCGTGTACAAGACCCCCCTACTCCTACCTTACAGTCCTTTGTACAAGACCTCTCTTACCTTACAGTCCCATGTCCAAGACCTCTCCTATTCCTAACTTACAGTCACATTTCCAAGACCTCTTCTATTAGTAACTTACAGTCACGTGTCCAAAACCCCTCCTACTCCTCTTTGTTTGAAAGCTTTTCCATTTCTAAGACTACCCACCAGCATACAAGGCTCAAAAAGGCTTCCTTTTAAGAAATATAAAATCCAGCTAATTAACTACACTGCTTATTTTACTGCCCTGCGTGTCTCTATTTTATCCTTGTCTTACAACAGTCTGACTTCTGATGTGCATTTGATGAGCTGCTACTGGATGTTATTGAATAAAGTATCATGTACAGTAGATACATCATTTCATGGTCTATGCTGTCCCTGACCTAGTAGAAAATAGTACAAACAGTTAGGATAGTACATGTCTGTAGGAACCATGCTCAGCTGCTATTGCAGTTTAGTGAACACTTTTTTATGCACAATCTTAAATAGAAACATTCACCATGAGAGTGCAGTGCAATCTGAAAGCAGCATACCACAGGGCTAGAGAAGCTGAGCAGATTGATATATAGTTTTGTGGTAAAAGATTTGATAAAAAATGTAAAATATTCATTTAATTCCCGGCTCTTTTGGAGCTCAGTTGCCAAAGTGGGCGGTCCTATCAGTGACAGACAGCTAGCTGTATTTGCATACACTGTATACTGTTTGTTACTCATAAGACCACCCTCTTGGCTACCGAATTCAGAAAGTGCAGAGATTTAAATTAATAAATTACAAGTTTTGCCTGATCTTTTTCGATAAAATGATACATCAATCTGCTCAGCTCCTCCTGCTCTATAACAAACTACCTGAAGATTACACTGCATTTTCACGGCGACAGGTTCTCTTTTAATCGATACCCAAAAAGACCTTACCTTGGACAGGAGATTCGCTTAACACCTTTGAAAAGTCGGGGAGTACGTTGGGAAATGGAATGCTGATTGTACTGCCACTGTGCGGACTGGAAAATCCACTGGAAGAAGGGGAGACCGAGCCAAACGAATGTTCCCCTTCAGAAATTCTCTTTTTCTCAGGAAGGGGTGGTTGTGAATGCAAATTTTTTACTACACGTTGTAGGACTGGACTGCCTTGGTTTTGGGAGTTATTACTATCCAATGAAAATGCTGTTCTTATGGTTTTTGGAGAACCATTTGTACTTGAAAGAAGGGATACATGTTTTTCATCCCTCTGAGGGTTACTGCTGGCGATAACATGACTGTCAAAGTTCAAATAAGCCTGGACATTTCTGTTTGCAGAGTTCTCTTGCAGATCTGTGTGTCCTGGATCGGAAGCACTTATCTTAAGACACTGATGCCCTTGTGTGGAGTCTTGGGTCAGAACTGATCGGTCAGAGTTCAGAAACTCTGACGAATGCATGTCACTTACTAGTGACCTATTTCTGTTCTTCAGTGAAGACTGGTAAGATAGTGCTGCCTTTGGTGCATTTTCCGCCCAGAGATGTTCAACTTCTGAAATGCTAACAATGGAAAAGAAAAGTTTTATCATTTTTCAGTAAAATGTTATGATACAACAATGTTCGTAATTTATTTTTGCAAGCTCCATATTGAGGTTGACCCTATAGTCATCTGAACAGGTTGCAAGAGGGAAGAAAAGAGCAGTCTTCATTACATATTATAGTGTATATTATTTATGTTTATAGCACTAGATGTACAAGAGAATGCACCTTTCTTCTCTAGTTGCAGGAGATGCAGTCCTTTGTACTGAAGATCTCTGTAACTCAGTCATGAAGAACACAGAGTTTGATCCGATGGAACTCTCAGGGGGGAGGACTCTTTGCTTAAGACCTTCACTGTAACTTGTCATATCTGAAGAAAGCACAAATACTAATGATGAGCTATGATCTCCTCTGTTTCACTCTGCTCAAAGTACATACATTGGAAAAGACTGACAATATTTTAGTTAGAAAGGCAGAACACGCAATTTACAAAAAATTCAGCGGACCAATATATTAGTTAGGAAGGCAGAACACGTAATTTACAAAAAATTCAGCGGACCAATATATTAGAAAGGCAGTACACGCAATTTACAAAAAATTCAGCAGACCATCTAAAACTACAGTGTGTTCTGGAAAATGGTCTTCTCAAAGAAGAGCACCAACTGTATATAAGTAGGATACAAGTAAAATGAAAATCAATTTCTGGTCAAGATTAGTGGAAGTGATCTGTTGGAGATCTATTTCTATTTAACACTGTTTTTTCTCTCATAAAAACAGATAGGTAGGTTGACATTTTTTGCGAAATAACTACTTCTATATGATACCAATTATAACTCTACAAAGCTTAAAGAAAGAAATGTTTGCATTTGATACCTTGTTAAATAAAAGCATAGCATGTTTCACACTTGTCTCCCCCACCACTAGATTTATGATAGACTTGTATCACTACTCACATGAATACCAATACTAAGAGGCCACTCAAAGCAAGAGCGCTCCCAATTAAGCAGTCACATTCCACAAATTCCAGATCTTCTGGTGCTAAGTAACTTTACACTCCTTAAATCTACTTAACTGTTTATGGGACACTATCATCCTCTGTCCTTTGTGTTCATAAAAATGAACTAAGAATATTTTTGCAGCAGTAAACAATACAATACTAAGCTGTGTTACTTTTCCTAACATCTCTGATTTCCAGTAAAAAAGCGTATTGATCTTAAAGGGGCTTTTCAGCCTTAGCTGATAGGCAGGGGTCCAACACCTCGCTAATCAGCTGTTCCCTGTAGCTCCGTCACTAGAACTACACTGCACAGTCACCATTGTAACGGACAGTGCTCCTCACAGCGGCATTGCTCCCTTTCACTTCAATGGGAGTAGCACTGCAGTTGTAAGAACTGTCCACTACAATGTTGATAGGGCTGTCTAGTTCATTTAGCGCTGCCTTGCTCAGATAGAGCTATACAGAACAGCTAATCCCACCAATCAGTTAGTGAAGGCCTATGCTTAGAATAGGCCATCACTTAAAAAGGGCTGGACAACCATTTTAAATTAAACACTTTTAAAAGTTTTTTTTCTACTAAAATACTTCTAGAATATGAAAATCAAGTATTTAATAACTGTGTGATCACTGGGTCTGGCAGCCATCAGCCGCCAGATCACAACAACCATACACATTGGATACATTCCATCTGTACACCTAATTCAGTGGGCCTGATCGACCATGTAGGGTGTATGAGGGTCTCCTGACTTTCCACTGTTGACAGATGTTGGTGGAGACAATGACTGAGCAGATAAACCTCCCAATCCTTCTGATCCCGGGGAGATAAGCTGCTGCCAGTGACTTGCTCCCCATTCCCCCTTCAGGACAGGACACCTGCATGCTCCGAAGAGAATGCATGGTTACAGACAGTTAGCAGAGCTAGTTGTTGTATGGCCAGCTTTGAGTGCCTTTACACTCTTCAATAACATGTTCAATTTAATCATCTTTGACTGCCTCAATGTATAAATACCTGTAGGTGAAAACGTTAGAGATCACCAGCCTTAGGCCCCTTTCACGCGAGTTTTCCGCGCGGGTGCAATGCATGAGGAGGACGCATTGCACCCGCACTGAATCCGGACCCATTCATTTCTATGGGGCTGTGCACATGAGCGGTGATTTTCACGCATCACTTCTGCGTTGCGTGAAAATCGCAGCATGCTCTATATTGTGCGTTTTTCACGCAACGCAGGCCATATAGAAGTGAATAGGGCTGCGGGAAAATCGAAAGCATCCGCAAGCAAGTGCGGATGCAGTGCGATTTTCCCGCATGGTTGCTTAGCAACGGGACCAGATCTTTATTTTTTTCCCCTATAACATGGTTATAAGGGGAAATAATTGCATTCTTAATCAAGAATGCATAGTAAAATGAAGTGGAAGGGGTTAAAAATAATAAAAGTTAACTTACCTTAGCCACTTGATCGCGTAGTTGCGATCTGTCCTCTCTTTCCCAGCATCAGCTAACAACTAAAGGACCTGTGATGACGTCACATCACATGGTCCAATCACATGGTTCATCTTGCCATGGTGATGGTTCATGTGATGTGACGTCATCACAGGTCCTTTAGTTCTTAGCTGATGGTGGGAAAGAGGACAGATCGCAACTACGCGATCAAGTGGCTAAGGTAAGTTAACTTTTATTATTATTAACCCCTTCCACTTCATTTTACTATGCATTCTTTATTAAGAATGATATTATTTCACCTTATAACCATGTTACCCAGAATACTCTACCCGAAACCGGACTTCAGTGATGAAGTCCGGCTTCGGGTCTGGGTACCAAACATGGCGATTTTTCTCACGCGCGTGCAAAACGCATTACAAACGTTTGCACCCGCGCGGGAAAATCGCGCATATTCCCGCAATGCACCCGTCTCTTATCCGGGCGTCAAACATGACGCCCGTGTGAAAGAGGCCTTAAGGTCTGCGTAAAACAACGAAACTGTTGTGTGTGATCCTTAAATGCTAATGTGTCAAAGCATCACTGGAAAAACCAAGAATCTTGAATCTTTGGGGCCCCACGTTTGTACCTTGTGACTACGATTTCAATTCCATCACAATGCTGAGGAATTACAGTACCACATGTAAACACTGATACACTTTATCAACGAGTGGAAGGGCACCTAAGAGATTAGATTGGTTGCTATGTGGCCCAGTTTTTATATGAAAACATTTGACTGCCAGATTTTTATAGAACTTGTCATTGGGGGATCACAGATACAGAAACTCTGCTCTCGAGTGGTCTGTAATTTTAAAGGTGTTGTCCCATTACAAGAACTTGTGCCTTACCGAAGGGGGTCCATCTATTGGGGCCCATGATGAACACGAGTCAAACAGGGATTAATTCTTGTAATGATGCAACCCTGGTTATGAGATTAAAAAGGTCGTCTGAGATAGTTAAAAATCTTGGACAAGACCACCGGATACCTACATAAAACAAAAAATCATGCTATACTCATTCCTTTCTCCTTTTCCGCAGTACTAGTCCAGTCCTCCTGCTGCTTATCTAGGAACTACAGTGATGACGAGATAGTGTCTGCCATGTAACTGCTGTGGCCAATCACTGTCCTCAGCAGTCTAACTCTGAGGACTGTGATTGGCTGCAGTGGAGGACAAAGAGCTGGAGAAAGGAGTGAGCATATTGTGCTTTTTTATTTTAGGCTATGGGAGGGCTTCTCCAAGATTTTCAATTATCTTGTACAGCCCCTACAAAAATTATTGGACTTCCCAAGGCTCCAGATGGCGACCAAAATGGTCCCCAATGCGACTAGGAATTTGCAAATGTCGATAAGAAATTTAAGTCTTATCGCCATTTGCGACTTTTCCCACCGCCGCGCTGCAGCTTTAAGAAAAAAAAAAAAAAAACAATCAGCAGACGCACAACGCAGCGAACGGGGCACAGCACAGGCAGCGCAGCCTGAAATAACCAATAGCAAAGCTCCATACAGTAAGAAGCTTTGCTATTGGTTAGTTTGGGCGGGTGCCGGAGCCATACAGCACCCTGCAGCAGAGAAAGCCGGCGGGAGATGAAAGGAGGAGGAGCCGGCCCTGGGAGTGGCTGAAGCACGGAGTGCCGGACGCGCTGAGGAGCTGAAGCCTACAGCACAAGCATCAAGATGGAGCCGCAGAAGAAGGTGACAGCGCAAGGTGTTATGTATGTAGTGGAGTGTGTGATCATCACATACATCATACAGTACACATGTATACATCACACATCACTACATACATCATACAGTACACATGTATACATCACACACTTCACGACACACATCACATACTGCACTACATACATCACACACTTCACGACACACATCACATACTGCACTACATACATCATACACATGTATACATCACACACTTCACTACACACATCACACACTTCACTACACACATCACACACTTCACTACACACATCACACACTTCACTACACACATCACACACTTCACTACACACATCACACACTTCACTACACACATCACACACTTCACTACACACATCACACACATGTATACATCACTCACTGCACTACACACATCACATACTGTACTACATACATCACACACATGTATACATCACACACATGTATACATCACACACATGTATACATCACACACTGCACTACATACATCTCACACTGATGTATGTAGTGCAGGGTGTGTGATGTATGTGTTGCAGTGTGTAGTAAATAAACAGCAGGCTATTATAGCCAAGTGATAACGTACAGGGAAGTTCAGCCATATTGGACTGGACTTTATCACTTCGCCATAATTGCTTCATGTTATTTAGACCAGTAATGGTTCCCTGCATACCCACCTCTTAGGACCTGTTCACACCACCACTATTTATTTCTGTTGTTCTGCTCCGTTTGATGAGCAGAACAATGAAAATAATGGAAGTGTTGGATTTTTGTCATACGTTTAACATATACAAAAAAAAAAAAACCTATGTTGACGGACGCGTCAGACAGATGCCATACTGTGGCATCCATCCAATAGAGTTCCATTGTACAAAAAACCATATATGCTGATTTATACGTTTTTTTTTGCAGAATGGGAAATCGTAGTGTACTACGCCTTACCATCCTGTAAAGTCCAGAAAAAAATCTATACATTTTTTGTACAATGGAACTCTATGGTGAGGGAAGCCGCAGTATGGCATCTGTCTGAGGCGTCCATTATGTTTCGGTCATAGTTCAATATAACATATGACCAAAACATAATGTGAACCCGTGTGTGAATGAGGCATCAGTGTTCGGTCAGTGATTTCCATCAGTGATTTTTGAGCCAAAACCAGTTGCGGCTGTAAACACAGAACAGGAGCAGAGCCTTGCCTTATACCTTATGTCTGTGGAGGCTCCAATCCTGGTTTTGGCTCACAATCACTGATGGAAATCACTGACCAAACACTGACGTGTGAATGAGGCAATTTTTTCTATCATGATTATACATCTATTTAAATTTGGGGACTGAAAATTTTATTTGCCTCCTAAATTTTTCAGTTTAGGAGCCAATGGCTCCCCTGTAGCTCTGACTCCTCAGATACTAAACCACTAGTAAGAAAAAGATGAACATCAGGTAAATAAGCCTTGATAAGGGGGTGCCTTGGTAAGAGCATATATCACAGTGACAAACCTCTTTATATTAAAGGGATTGTCTCACTTCAGCAAATGGCATTTATCATGTAGAGAAAGTTAATACAAGGCACTTACTAATGTATTGTGATTGTCCATATTGCCCCCTTGCTGGTTTAATTCATTTTTCCATTGGATCATACACTTTTCATTACCGCTGCAGTGCAGTTATGTGGTGGTCGGGACTGGAGCTGTAGTGCATGCATGTGCACTTCCACAGTCCCAGTGGTTTTTCCTATAGTGTGCAAGCACGGACACTGCTGCTGGATTGCAGAGTGGTGGCAACCATGGAAATGAGCACTGTATAATGTGATTGAAAACAAAGGACAGCAAAGGAGGCAATATGGACAATCACAATACATTAGTAAGTGCCCGGTATTAACTTTGTTTACATGATAAATGTCATTTGCTGAAGGGACACAACCCCTTTATGGCACCTTCTTCGCTGAGGTTCTGAGGATGCAGCCAAGTATTCCCTGTCAGTAAATCATCTGAGTAGGCCACACTAACTAACCTAACTTAAGGGCCCTTTCACACTTGCGTTTGGAAGATCCGGCATAGAGTTCCGTCGTCGGGGCTCTATTACGGAGGAATACTGATCAGGATTATCCCCATGCATTCTGAATAGAGAGAAATCTGTTCAGTATGCATCAGGATGTCTTCAGTTCAGTCACCGAACATTTTTTGGACAGAGAAAATACCGCAGCATGCTGGGATGCCAGTCAATGGTGACGGATACGTTTTCTCTGGCACAATCTGCCACAGTAGAAAACGGATCCGTCCTCCATTGACTTTAAAGGTTAATACAAGCGGATCCGTTCAAACGGATGCATGTGGTTGTAACTGAAGCGTTTCTTTCCGGCATAGAGCCCCGACGACGGAACTCTATGCCGGATCTTCCAAACGCAAGTGTGAAAGGGGTCTAACTGCAGTAATATATTAATACTGCAGATAACAAGTCTAAATCACTATTTTGTATTTTGGTCCTGCCCCTAGTTCTTCTGCTGTCAGCATTTAAAGCTGCACTGAAATACACTGTTAGGCCTGCTGTGTTAGCATAGATGACATGGGGCAGTAAGGAAATAAAAAAATTGCGATCTGGACTCTTTATCTGCATTACTGCTAATGTATTACTGTAGATATTAGTGTAGAATTGCAGTGACAGATTCCCTTTAAAGGGTTTGTCCGAGATGTATTTCTCAGTGGTGCTAAACCCCCTCTGTTCTAGCACCACTGTTCTATCCTCCCTGACTAGCTTTATTGTTCTTACTGCAGTAATAACATGAGCACTGCGGCCAATCATAGGCCTCAGCAATCTTGTGTGATAAACAGCTTTAGCAAGCGATTGGCTGCAGCGGTCATGTGCAGCATGTCATCGCCGCAGCCAAATCATTATGTAACAGCTACATCGGTGGGGTAGGATAGAAGCAGCAGTGCTGGAACAGAGAGGATTCAGGACGGTAAGCATTTCTTTTTATATACAATAGTGGCTCTGCTGGTTTTAGTAAAAAAATAAATAAAAAAAACTCTGACAACCCCTTTAATATCCACTACTCTGCTGACAAGTTCCCTTCATAGAAATGCTAATACGTGTTTTGCAAAAGATTTGCACTAACTTCTGAAATCTCAGCAACTATTGTAAAAAAAAATGCTCGCTTTTAGCCAAAAATGTGTGCTAAACCTCATAAAACATGGAAAGTCATATTTAATACTGACAAGACAAATGCCATCTTCAGCCACATGGATGATATCAACACTGTAAGTGTGTACATGAAAAGAGCTGCAAAAGATATGGAACTTTCCATTTATATTTTTAGAATTTTTTGCAGATTATTCCTAGAACTGCTGAAAACATCCGGTTTCAGACCACATGCAACCTTACTACGAAATCCTTATTAGCTGAACAAAGCCAGCAAATGTTATTACTCTTTAGTTGTAAACTAAATCAAGTGGGCAAATGCTGTCTACTATTTTCACACCTTCACTTTATGAGTGCATTCACACAACCGCATGCATTCTGCAGTCTGCAAATCGTAGATTTGCAAAATACGGATGCAGTCCATGTACATCACGCACTTTTCGTGGGCTCAATTGAAAAAAAAAAAAAGTCTATTCCTCTCCACAAAACAGAAAGGAATAGACAATACTTGACATCCGTGTGCTGTCAGCATTTTTTGTGGATCTCTGTACAATCCTCAAAAAATGTGGATCGGATGCGAACTGAAAATATGGCTAAATAAGCACTTCAGGCAGACCTGATTTGGTGTGGTATGCCTACGACAGAGGTGGTATATGACACAAAGTCTATTTACGTGGGCAGATAAGCAGGAATGATCGTTAGTAAAAGAGCTCATTCGTGATAACTGCTTCATGTACAGTGCCTTCAGAAAGGCTCCTAACCCTTTCACTTTTTACATTATGTTGCAGAATGGTGATAAAAAATAAATAAAAATAATCAAGTTTACCTGCCCCAATCAGCACCGAATACCCCATACTGAGAAAGTGAAAATAGAAATTTAGAAATAGCTGCACATTTATTAATAAGGAAAAAATAAAATCCCACATGGACATTGAGTATTCAACTCTTTTGCTGTGACACTGGAAATTTAGCGTTCCACCTGTGGTAAATGCTGTAGAGCTCAGAGGCCTGATTGGTGGAGGCACAGGTTGGGAGAAATTTCTGCTGCACTGAACGTTCCCAAGAACACAGTGGCCTCCATAATTTATAAACAGAAAAAGTTTGGAACGAACTGGATTCTTCCTAGATCTGGGGAAAGCGGTTTGTTAAAAGAGGTGACCAAGAACCAAGTGGTCACTCTGGCTGAACTCCAATATCCTGTGTGCAGCTGGGAGACACATCCAGGAGGCTAACCATCATGCAACACTCTTCTTTCTGGCCAATTTGGACTTCATGGCAGAGTGGCCAGAAAGATGCTTCTTCTCAGTAAAGAACACATGAAAAATGGATTTTACAAAAGCACCCAAAAGAGCCTTGTCTGATGAAACCAAGATTGACCTTTCTGGCCTTAATTCGAAGTGTCATGTCTGGAAGAAACAAGGCACTGCTTATCATCTGTCCAACACTATCGCTACATTGAAGCATGGTGGTGACCGCATCATGGGTATTTTTAAGTAGATGTGGCAGGAAGACGGGTCAGGTTTGAGGGAAAGCTGAATGGGCAAAGTACAGAAATATTCTTAAAGAAAATGTGATCCAGAGTGCTCTGGACCTCAGAATGGGCTGAAAGATCATCTTCCAACAAGATGATAACTCTAAACTCTCAGCTAAGACAACATTGGAGTGGCTTAGGGACAACTATGTGAATGTGTCTGAATGGAAAAAAATGGAGGCTGTAATTGCTGTCAAAGGTACTTCAACTAAGTACTGAGTAAAGGGTATGAACACTTAAGTCAAGGTTCGCCAATTCTGCTGCTCTCACTACAGGTCTACAGTGATGGCATAAAAGTAGAATTTTATTTTTTATTTTTTTATTAATCCTTCAAAAGCTTCCAAATTAAATAAATTACTATAAAGTCATAATGGTAAAAACTTTCACAAACTGCTTATCTTTGAGACAGGATGTATATTAATTTATTTGTTCATTTCTAAAGATAACATTACACCTTAGACCAATGTTAGCTGAATCCACTGATTTCACTATGACCGGCTGACCACTTAATGTGTTTTAGATGTTTGGCTGACACATGTTGGACTTCAACATACCTAATTCTATCCCTGTGGAGGTAAGCCATCACCAGATGTGTCAAGCAGTGGCTTATTCCCGATTGCATGCTCAGCTGGATGGAAAGTGCATGTGTATGGGAAGGTCTGGGGCAACAAGTGTTTGGCTGACAGATACTGAAGGTTTATGGTGATGCATAAGGATCTACGTAACTGACCTTTGGGGACAAAGTTGTATTATGTATAGTCTTTTACACTGCTCTTGACACTTTCTAATGAGTGGGCAGGTGTGGTAAGGAGGTGTTGGGACCTATAAGGCCCAACAGAGTTAAAGGGATTGTCCAGGTTCAGAGCTGAACCCAAACATAAGCTCCCCTTCAAACATTTAGCCTGTATCAGTGGAGCATCATGGCATTTCTTGTTTTTTTCCTTCACTACCAGTGATGTATCAGGCTTCTCATGGACATGCTAAACAGAGGCTTCCACCTAGCAGCGAGCCTGGTGATGTCACTGGCACACATGGGCGGTCTTTAGCTCTGCCCTAGGCTGTTTTATAGGCTAGGTCGGAGCTAGAGACTGCCCATTAGTGCCGGTGACATGTCACAGGGATCACTGCTAGGCGGAAGCCTCCACCTAGCATACTGAAAAAAGCCGTGTACGTCACTGGCAGTAAAATAAGCAGCCCTTCCCCTGTGATATGCAGCGCAGGCCAAGGAAACAAGAAATGCTCCAATGCTCCACTGACACAGGCTAAATTTGTGAAAGGGAGCTTATGTCCTGGTTCAGCTCTGAACCTGGAAAACCCCTTTAACTCTGTTGGGCCTTATAACTTACACCCAAAAGCTTCTAGGAGACAGACCTCCCAAAATACATCAAAATTATGAGGCATGCCCCTCTGAATAATTTTGCCACATCTTACACCAGGGAACTTTATACACTGTTCTTTGTAAAGTTCCCCTTTAGCTGTAGGTTAGCCTTTTTCTGTAGGTTATCCCTAGGAAGTCAGACTGAAAAAAACATTAACCTTTGAGTTACCAGCAAGTGAACCCTAATAATGTGCAAGTTTGGACATATGTAAAATGGAAAGGCATCTCCACAAAAATTTGAAATGCATAGTAGCAACGATAAGATTTTCATAGACATAAATGAGCCCTATGCTAATGGACATTGTGAGGATTTGTGTACTGTTCCCTGTAGTATTTGTCGCCTGCCAGTAGATTTCCTGTTCAAACTTCTATGCCTGAGAATAGGAGTGTAAGGGTACCTTCGTACACGGACGACTTTGTCGCAGAAAATCTCTGCGACTGGAAATCAGTTCTATTCCTCTAAATGGAACTTGTAGAAATCCATGTATTTCCAGTAATACCAACCCCATTCAGAAGAATGGAAATGGTCAGTGGTAGCGGAATCCATAAAGGAATTCTTAGACAACCCGAACCTTGTAGGCCAAACTTGAAACCACAAGTTCGTTCAACACTACTTGGCACCTCTCCTGACATGCCAGTTTTCTGCCTTTTATGTAATAACAATTCTGGAGCATCTGTTTTTGTAGTCTACATGTCATACTTTTATTCCGGCCGCCTCTTGGCATGTTTGCCGTGCTGCCGCCAGAACTCCGGCCTGCCCCCATTATAGTCAATGGGGTTGGAGCGCTAGTCCGGGGGCACATATGCACTAGCGGCAGCACGGATCCGACAGGCTGTACCCTAAGAAGAAACTTCTCCGGATATTTTAACAGTGCTGAAGATATTCTTGATGCAGATTATTTTTGTTGATCTTGTGTCCTACAATGCAGGCTATATTCACAGCTGTTTAAAAACGTCAAAACGGTCTAATTTTAATGGCCTTTTTTTCCCACTTAAAAATGACCCCCATGAATTGTAACAGTGCTGAATAGGACATGACCATAGACTAATTGTTCTTAACACCCACATCATATTTCCGTTTTTCACTGTTATCTGAATGATACCTTATAGAGATCTGATAACAAATACAGAACTTTTGTTTAAACTAGCTTTGCTTCATATTTCATAAAGGACTGCTTTTATCTTTAAAACTCTAAATTATAGAGTGTTGACTTAAGCCGGGCCTGCTCCTCTGTGGAATGCCGTCAGCTGTTGGGGCATCTCCTACAGTTGCTGGGTGACAATGACTTGAATTATAGCCCTCCCCATGACAAATAAAGCTGCTTTGTAACAGCTGTTAAGGACAGTGTCCTTACATTATCGCACCCGAAAATGGTGAGGCCAGCAGAAAAGCAAGTTCAAGGGTAAAAGTGTATCCTTCATATCACCATGTTTTTCATTTGATGTATTGTTATCTCTTAATACACAGAGATGCTGTAAAAGATACAATGCTTAACATCATAAGTGCAGCCATGGAATCCTGCATCAATGTCCATGGCCAACAATGGAGACACAAATATTCTACCAGGGTCAACTATCTGGATTCTCTGTGCCATACATCACATTTCACGAAACAACCCCACACACAGACGTACACATCCATTTCACATTCTGCGGGATGTTATTAATCCATGAAACAGCATAAAGGAAGTGCAAGGACACAAACCTACCAAATGAAGCAGACAGGTCATGTGCAGCTTAGCAAACGACTTCAGAAGAATCCAGCAAATCCGTAACTTTCCCTCAACGATAAAAGTCACAGGAATTCTAAAGCTCAATAAGCGGCTCTTCTGGCAGTGACCGTTCCTGCTGAGGAGCTCTTCCACTTCATAGTGAAGTTTCTTGGATTTCCTCCACCCATTGACCAGTTGGAAACAAACATTCTAGCAAAAGGATATTCATCTAATCAGCTATTAGAAGGGGAAGGGTAGTACAAGTCAGTGTTCAACCCAGCAGAGGAGTTTACTGCGGGCAGCTGGAAAAGAATTCAGCAATTGTCTGGAGCTGCTGCCTGCTGTCCCTGCCAGCCAGAGACTTCCCTGCACACAGTCCACCAGAACTCCGCCTCAGCCCTTTTTTCTCATCTCAGAGTCCTGCTCCCTAACCAGCTCACATACACACAGCACATTGTTTCTCATGCTCCCATTCCACATTTACCAATGGGCCGACTGTGCTGCAGGGCAAAGGCCACATCCTTCATCTGAATTCAGAAAATTATAGCAATGCAACCCAAAAGTATACACAAGCATGCACGGTCTGCTGGGTTCTGCTAAGCCTTGTGATGGATGTGGCATAACTACTGAAGATGTCCTCATTATACAGGTAGTCAAATGAAATGGAATGTATAGCGTAGCTTATAGTATAAAATTGTACTCAGCATGTTGTGCATGTTGTACAAACTAATGCATCCAGATCCCATACTTATGACCGCTATGTTGAGTTCTGATGACCATAATCCAAACTATAGCTCTCACATAAAACATGAACACATGCAAACAACGTAAAGGGGTCCAGAATTAGGGAAACATTACTATTCCTTACAAAAATAGCCCCACGTTGGGCCATAAGTTGTCTGTAATGCTGCAGCTCAGCTCCATTCACGTCAATGGAGAGGAGTTGCAATACCAGATACAGATATATCACCGTGGCAGCCAGTCAATACGGCAATCCAATACCAGATAAAGACTAGGATTCTTCTTACCACACATCATGTCAGACCGACAAGTGGAGATGTTTTAGTCAAAATAAAACCAGGAACCTGAGCTACATCCACACGACTCAGGGTGCCATTATTATTTAAGTAGTCACCGTCCAGGAAAACACTTGGTGGTGCCTGACAATACATTTCCTCTACAGATTGTTCTTTTGTCAACTACAGGGAAGCGAAGCAACAAAAAGGATGTGTGGGGGAAATGGAGCGGCTTTAGTTTGTAAGGCACAAATACAAGGTCCATTAAATGTATAGCAAAGCATCAAAGCTGCCGGATTTGTAACAGCTCTGAATTTTCATGCATCTATTGAATGGGTAAGGACAGCAAAAAAAATATATGAATATGGATTTCCTACATATAACCTCCCATAGCAGTAATAATGGCAGCCCAGTACTTAAACTAAAAGCACTACTCTAACTATAGGAAATCCCATTAGATAATGAAGTTGTGGAGTAAATGACAAGTGCACTGGGATACCACAGGCTACAAAATCGATTTACAGTGACAGCACACTACAAACGGAAGGAAACACCATTTACAGCTTGATTAATGATGCACGTGCCACGCATATACACTAGTTCTCGGTACTGAGGAAATCCCTGCATATCTGATAGTATTCATAGAAACATGCTGACATATTAAAAAGCTATCACGATACTATGTCCTTTGAATAGTAAACCTCAGGATAATGCCCTCTTAATCTACAATGTGCTTTAATGTTTAGGTGATGCTACCTGAAACCCAGATCAGATGGTCTCACATACCTGTATAACGCTTACCAACATGTACAGCGCCTTCTAGGTCAGGGGCTGTTCATCAGGACAGTCAGACGCCATTGTCTTAGGATCCTGATATTACTACATTTCACGTTATGCCACCCTTACAACACTCATTTCTGATCACACCCTGCCGTACACATACCAGAAGGGCTGTAGAACTGATTTCCTGCCTCAGTCATCTGAGAGTAGTTTGGAGGTGTACGCACTGAAAAGCAAAAAACAAGATTACCTTCACTTTACAGTTACTGGGGGTCATTTACGATTAGACCTACTTTCACATCTGTGCATTGTACTGAGATACGACAGAGGATCTCAAAACCAGAGCAAAATGCTTCCGTTCGATTTACTACAAACTGGCTCAAAGAGTGACAGCAGCTTGCAGCGGTTTTGTGTCCAGTCAAAAAATGGAATAAAACGTAACGGAATGCATCCTGATCTGTTTTGCCCCCATTGACAATACACGCAAACAAAACGTAGCCTTACTTCTATGACAGTTTCTGATGTAAAAAAGTCACGCGGCCCCATTTTACAACATTTTCAATAACCCTGCACCTAAATTTAGGTGCACAGATTTTTGTTATACCGCCTTCAACACTGGGGAGTGGCAGAAGTGGTGTGGAGGTGGGGCAGGGACATCAGCCCCAGCAAATTCACTAACATTTACCCCAGTTTCCTGGGGTAAATGACGATTGAAACCTACTCTAGCCCATGGGTTGATTTCAATCTAAGCGCATGGACTGGCGGAGGGTGCTCCTATTTTATGACAAGGTCTGTACCTTGTCATAAATTAAGTGTAACCTCTGGTGGCACAAGGGATATTAAATACTGGAGTAAAACACCGGCCTTTGACAAACAACCCCCACATTCTGTATAGGAGTCCTGGATGCAGATACTCAAGAAACTTATGCTCACCATAAGGAGTTTCTGGTGAAATAGGGAAAGCTGGTGTCGGTGGAACAACTTCACCACCATTTTTTGAACAATTGAAGATGTTATCCACTTCATCAACATCCCCCTGGTAGCTGTAAAATGTATCCTATCAGAAAACACATGGAAAATAGTCTTAAGCGATATCAAGTGCAGCCTTAACATACAATATATGCGGGGGAAATTCTCAACTCATAGCTGGAGTGGCAGTGTGACAATGACTTTATAGGGGCCTTTTTAGGCAATGGCCCAAAAGTCTGACCAATGGGTGTCTGTACACTGGGAACCCACTATTTCTAAGGCCTTGTCCCCACAAACATAAGGGCTCCTTGCCCGTGCTGCGGACCCCAAATAGCTGTCAGCAATGCTGTGAAACCATTGAAGTGAATGTGTCCGCGATACGCAAGATACAGCAAAAGATAGGACATGTCTTATCTTTTGCAGTGTGGAGGCACTAACCCAAAAGCCCACGGAAACACTTTGTAGTGTTTCTGATCTTTGCCTCTGCTCCGCCAAAGATAGGATATGTTCTGTTTTAAGCTGTATCTTGAGGATCGAGGACCCATTCAAGTCAATGGGTCCGCATCCGCAGCACGGAGCACTTACATTCGTTTGAATGAGCCCTAAGAATTGGGTTGCCCATATTCACATGGAAGCATTTTGCATCAATATTTCTAAGCCAAAACTAGGGCTGGATCCAAATACAGAAGAGGAACGAATCTTTCCATTAAACCCTATATTTTACTGGCTTTGCCTTATACTGATGTGAAATACTGCTGTGTGAAAGTGGCTTTAGACAAATTTCTGGGAGGGGAATATGTTTTTGACTGGGTAAAAAACCTAACTACCAGGAAACCCACACAAACACAGGGAGAACAGACAATCTCCAAGTACTGGTTTGATTTGAAACAAGTGTTTTTATTCATATACTGTACTTATGTGTATGTTTTTATGTGTGTAGTATGTATGCGTTGTATGCATATGGGAGTGTGAATGGATGTGTATGAGTGTACCTGTATGTGTTTCAAGATGTGTATTTGTCTGTGGTTCTGCGTCTAGATATTCATTGAGTAGTTAATTACTCCACCTAGAAATTTAGGAGCAGAAATGCAATCACAGACAGTTCACACAGTTATTTGGTCAGTTATTTCCAACAGGTATTGCGAGTGAACACCAGTAGTGAAGCCCACTCAGAGATCAGGTGTAATGTAAAGATCTGCATCTGTTCTGTGCTTTAGACCCACAACTGGTTTTGGCTCACAATAACTGACCAAATAACTGAAGTGCGAACTTCTCCTTAGCTAAGTCATCTCTGTTAGGTTGGATTTTTTTCTGGCCAATGCCGGTAAGAGTATGCAACAATGCCCCAAATCACTTTGCGAAAGCTCACGGTGTGGTTTTGCCTTTTTTGTTTTATAGTTCCTCTATTAATCCACTAATTTTGTCTGGCCAACAAACAAATGATCCGCCTCAGTTCGGCTGACCTTCTGGGAAACAATGTGACTAAACAAGCAAACCATGCAGATAAAACCATTCCTCAATTTGGATTCAGTAAGGGTCCTCTTAAGACTGCCCAATGCATGGCCAGCAAAAAGTGGAGAGGCGATAATCAGGTCGATTGCCGCTAGTTTAGAGTGCCTTTAATTTGACACGATGCAAAATGAATGGGGGCGAACAATCAGCAGAACATATCCTGGGTACACAAGGCTGTACACAATAACCATATAGACCAGCATTTTCTCGTTTGTCTGGTAATCTATGGCACCTTTACACAGGCCAATTATTGGGAACGAGCATTTGTACAACTGTGAATGTTCCCAATGATTGGAACAATCAACAGGCCATATAAAAGGCCCTTAGACATGGTGCACCCTCTTGTTTTTTAAATCAAATCCTTTTTATTATGAATTTTTTCTTTCCAAAAAGAAGTAATGAATAAACAAGGAGTACAGAATTCAAGAATCAAGCTTATACAGGGTATATCACATGTGTTGCATATATGTAACAGTGAGTATTTAAAAAGACATCATCTACAACACAGTGCACTCTGACTGAAATGTATATAAATACAGTAAACAGGTAAACATTACACCCCCACCCCACCCCACCCGCGGAGCCGCACAACGGGTGAACCTGCACCAAACATGTACAGATCAGTCGTTCGGCCACATGCATATCGTATGCCTAAGTCATCTACCGCATCCCCAACCTGCTATGGTGCACCCTCTTGTAAACATATCGGCAATACCTTATTGCACTGTGACTGCCCCATGGCAGCAAATGACTTGGGTGCAGAATCTTGCTCTGGAGATCTCTTCCATTCATATCTGTTACATTGAGTATCTGCAGCATCATTGTCATATTGACCAAAACTAAGCTTTCTGGCTCTGGCTAATGAACTGCTGTTCTGTGAGCCTGTGAGAACAAACAAATATTAGAATTAGTTGTTGTGTATTAAACATAGAATTATACAATCTGTTGTGCTCCTTAAAGGCCTAAAGCTGGGTTTATACGTAGATTTCTAAACAATCAGACCGATCTTGGGGTCCTTTTACATGGGCTGACAAAGCATGCAATGATCAGGAATGCAAAATTAATTCCCAGTCATTGCCTTCTTGTTAGCTGCATTTATATGCAGTATGGGAATGAATGGGCATTACTACATCATTTATCCCCCTTACAGTTTCCTACTTTGGTGGCATCAAAAACAGTTTAAATTCAAATGGATTTTCTAGCAGGACAACAAACTCAAACATACATGTGATTAATAACTAACTTCAGTGTAAAGAAGAACAAGGAGTCCTGGAAGTGATTAAATGGCCTACTCAGAGCCCTGACCTCTACATCATCGAGTCTGTCTGGGATTACATGAAGAGATAAAAGGATTTGAGCAAGCCTACATCCACAGAAGATCTGTGGTTAGTTCTCCAAGATGTTTTGAACAACCTCCCTGCTGAGTTCCTTCAAAAACTGTGTGTAAGGGTACATAGAAGAAGTGATGCTATTTTGAAGGCAAATGGTGGATACACCAAATATTAATTTGATTTACAGTTCTCTTTTCTTCATTCACATTGCATTGTGTTAATTGATAAAAAACTACTACCACTTCTATGTGTGAAAGCATTCTTAATTTGTAGCATTTTCCCACACCTGCCTAAAGCTTTTGCCCAGTAGTCTGAGTTGACCATTCACACACAGATATTTTGTCAAGATAGAACCAATTCCCAAATCTACCCTCCAGTAGATGCATTCTGCAGAATAATGCTAACTGTATCCAATGAATTGCCCGCTCACAGGGGCTATGATCAGTTTTTGGAATCACACGTGTCAATTCCCTGAGATAGTAATTAAAGGGTGTCCAAGCAGGAACCTCCATAATCCAGCACATTTTACAGTTCATGAGGCTTTCCCAGCCAACACTTATTCCATTGATGCCAAAGGTTAAGCATCAGAAAGCTGTGTGTGGCCCTGGACGGATGCAGGTCATCAGGACGCTAGTCCACTGCACTACTACCCAACCTCGCTATTCTTTTCAATTTGTTTCAAATCACAGACAGACAATGACATCATCTAAAGAAGGTTTTGCATTCAATGAGGTAAATGATTTAACTAACAGAGTTAGTCCCATGCAGGATGTAAAGATGAACTTCTGAATATGAACCAAACTACTACTAGGACTCAGAGTGAGTGTTCCCTGCCCCCACTCACTTTGAAACCTGGGCTGTAGGTCTACAAGGATACTCTTGAGACAACAAAAATGTTCCATTAAGGAGAATGAGCAGAGCTTTTCAATTAAAAGTCAATGCTTTTAACAGGCAAGAAAGGAGTTCCTCAAGAGCTTGCAATGTGAATACACATCCATATAATGAAAATCCATAGAACAATAAATCTTACAACAAGTAATTTTGCATCTGTCTATGTAGATCACCACAGTCATTTATTAAACTTCTATGTACAAGAGGAATACAGGTAGGTAGACACATCTTGGTAGGAAAACTAACAGCAGGCACTATCATTTGCCTTTTTAGTTTTTTAATAGGAAGTTTTTTCAACAGTCTTCAGTCCATTAAAAATAAGATGGCAAACCTTAAGCTGGCCATAGATATTAGACGCTGTGGGCTCTCACGGCCCCTCTGTACACATACCCAGTTGAAAATGCATGGGTACTGAATAGAGAAAAGGGAGAAAGCCTTTGCCAGAAACTTCTGGCAGCCACTTATCTCCCCAAGTAAAGAAGGATCGCCGAGCTGAAATACAAATGCCCAATCCTTATTTTTCCCACATTCACACATTATATAGGCTGATTTAGCCAACATTTATATAATGTGTATGGCCAGCTTTATCCCCCATGTAGTCAAACTGTTCTAAGACAGTGTCTGAGTTGTCTATAGCAGCAAAGCAGATGCCAGCTTTCATATTTCCAGAGGGTTGTATTATCCTAACTGCTTAAAGGACATAACCCCCTTCTTCATCCATTCAGCCCCTACCATTTCATGCTCTACATCGCGAAGGGCAAGGTTGTTTACTTTAAGTTGACACACTGCTAAGCAGAGGTTTCAGCCTAACAGTTTTCCTGGTGACATCACTGGCACTAATTGGCGGTCTTTAGCTGTGCCCTAGGCCGTTTTACAGGCTAGGCCAAAGCTAAAGACCACCCATTGGTGCTGGTGATATCACCGGACTCACTGCTAGGCGGAAACCTCTGCCTAGCATGCCCATCAGAAGCTCAGTACATCAATGGATCTGAAGAAAAAGCCCTTGCTCTGCAGAGCATCAGACCATGAAATACTCCGATGTTCCAATCATAGGGGCTCTGTACCAGGAATACCCCTTAAATACATAAATCACTTACATGTACATTAAGGGTTTGTATGGAGCGGGCTCATGCACTGAGACTGATCCATACACAGTGGGTACTGGCTGTATAAGACAGCAGGCACCCACCAGCAGTGACTGGGAACGGAGAATACTCTAAACCCATTTAACCCCTCAGTTGTCTCTCTGAATAGCGACTGCAGGATCTGTGGGGTTAGACAGAGAAAGGGGGTTCCATCTGTCCTCCAATCAGAGACCCAGCAGCGAAATCGCAGGTCTCCAATCGGTTGCTATGACAGGCTGGGGCCATGCTTCCAGAGCTGTTATAGTGAGCTGCCTGAAAAACCACGTCAGAGTCACAGCCTGTGAAAATGCCATAGACTGCAATATTATCCTACTGCAATCTATGGGTCACGCGAACACGCGATTATAAGATTGCATGTTTATGCACCCTAAGGGAGACTAAAAATGAGCCTCTAGAAGAAATGGGGGGGGGGGGGTTGTTGCTGTTACTCCTAAAGGCTCTGCTCTCTCTGCACCGGCAGCACTCTCCCCACTTTAATTGACAGGGCCATGACGTTTTCACTGTTTCAATCAAAGTGCAAAGGGATCAGCAGTTGCAGAGAGAGCCCGGCAATACCCTCGTTGCTACAAGAGGCTTATTTGCATATAATAATACTTCATCTTTTTCCGCAATGCGGGAACATATGAACATGAGACCAACACAGATGCCTTCAGCTGCCAAGCACACATGGAACAGGTCAGTCCGTGTCAAAGGGACAAATCTGCTGGCAGATGCCCTTTAAAGTAGCTAAACATAATAGAAACTATATAAATTTGGTATCACCATAATTGTACTGATCCGCAGAATAAGTTCATCATGTCATTTTTAGCACACAGTGAATGCCGAAAAGGTGGAATTGTGTTTTTCTTTCCAATTTCATCCCACACAATCTACAGTACCCCTATCCCAGTAATGTCCACTAGTGCCCAATAAAAGTGTGAACATGCTAGGAGTTGTAGTTCTCTAATACACACCCCATAACAACAGTCTGGGCATGCTGGAAGTTGTGGCTTTCTCCTTTGACCCCATCCATGAATGATGAGACTTGTAGTTCTCTTGTCATTATTCTGATTTTCTGCAGTATCTGAGGTGCGTACTAGGCTTTGTTCCCATTTGCACTAGTGATTTTCTCTGTTCTGCTCGGTCACAGCACATCAATGAAAATCATGGTAGTGCCGGATCTGGTACATCACCGATGACAACACCTGATGGAACCCGCTAACAATGATGATCTCTGATGGGTTTCCATCTTGGATCCAGCAGGCTGCAAAACTTTTTCCAGTATTTACTGTATGACCTGATCGCTAATGAAGGATGGCACACTATATGAAAGGCAGCAACAGCCGGCAGTTCATCAGGTAATGCTAGGTGCAGCAGAAATACCAGAATCACCAAACACCTCCGGCACTGGCCAGATCCGGCGAGAGAACAGACATTTTGCCAGATGAAATATGGCTGCATGTAGCATTCTTAGATTTTTTCCGGAATCTGAGATGGAGGCTCCTGCCGGAACCTCCGCAGCAGATGTGCATGTAGCCTAAGGGGCGTTATGGGTGGCTCATGTCTTCAGCTGCAGCACAGTTCATAGGTGGGCTGATTGCAGATACAGTTTATGGGGGGACATGATGAGACTGCAGTAGTTCATGATGGTGGGGGAGGGGGTGGTAAGTTTGTAGCAGTCCATAATGGTGTGGGTGAAGTTTGCTAATAAGAACTTGGACTTGCCGGCATGAATGGCTGGGTGGTGGCTGATACGACTGAATGGTACATTATTTCCTTTTTGTAGGTTAAAAAGGGGCTGGACATGGAAGATCCAGGACAGGTAGGGGGGGGGGGGCATTGGCTGACAAAAGGAGGGGCCAGGGCATGGGGGCCCAATGATTTCTATGTACACTCGGTTCTGTAACATCAAATCTTTAGGACATCAATGTTTGGTGGGGGTTTGATCGGCACAAGTGACTGGGATGAACTTCAGTACTATGCACAGCTACGGGATGAGCCAATGCCTATGGAAACAGAGAAGTTGCCATGTTGTTCACGTTAGCGCTACAGTCCCTTCACATTGCTGATCAACAGAGGTATTGGAGGTCGTATCCCCAGATCAATGTTAAAGGGGTTTTATACTTTTATATTGTATCTGATAGGCGGGGGTCCGACACCCTTCGCTGTTCTGCAGTAGCTTTACACAGCTCCTCCCGGTTACCTCAGTGCTGTTCCCACTGAAGTGAATACTACACAATGGACAGAGCTGTGCAGTTCTAGCCCCAGAGCTACAGCAGAACTACTGGTCAGAGGGTTGTGCCAGATGATAGACCCTGATCAGATCCTGGGGATAGGCCATCAATATCAAAGTACTGGGTACCCCCTTTAAAGCCATGGAGAACCCATTTAAACATTATACACCGCTCATTTCCATGGTTACGACCACCCTGCAGTCCAGCAACGGTGGCCATTCTTCCACACCATAGGAGAAAGCGTTGGCCTCTCTGGTGGCCAGGACCACAGGAGCATGCATCGGCTGTCACTTTTCTGTATAGAGAGCAAGCACGACCACCTGTACTGGATTGCAGGGTGGTCACAACCCCTGGATACAAGCAGGGTATAATGCGATAGAAAAAGACAAGTCTGAGTATATTCATCTAGAGCATGTATTGCTCCTGCGGTGGGTAAAGGAGGGAGGGCTATTTTGTTTTATATGTTTTACTATTGTTAACACTTTAATAAAAACTACTCAAGGGATTTTAAGAGAAATATTACATTTCTCTTAAAGGATCATCAAAAAGTAAGCCTTTTCCTAATATGCCTCTAGTACTGACTTTTCAGAGAAATATCAGTCAGGTAAGGCCAGGAATTGCATGGTTTCTATCATCCTGTGTGGTGCTTTGCTGCACAAAGCATTGGCGTGTATCCTCCTCCTCAGCCCCTTCCTGGACAGATCTCTGAGAAGCCACTGAGTCTTGCCTGAATATTGATATCTAGGGAGAGAAGGTTTGGGTACCCTGAATTTTAGGGATGTCCCGATACCGATACTAGTATCGGTATCGGGACCGATACCGGCATTTTCACGAGTACTTGTACTCGTAAAAATGCCGCCGATACCACTGCCGATACCGGAAGTTCCGGTTCGGCAGCGGCTATATTCTGTTTCATTACCCCTAACTTACTGTGCCCGTGATTACTAACTATTAATGCGCAGTCCCTCCATGCTCCTGCCCCGCGCGCCTTCTGTAATCATAAGGTGGGCGGAGCGGGCAGGCGGGACATGAGGCGCATGGAGGAACTGAGAGCTCAAGCTGCCCGATTCCTCCATGCGCCTCATGTCCCGCCTGCCCGCTCCGCCCACTTTATGATTACAGAAGGCGCGCAGCGAGCATGGAGGACTGCGCATATAGTTAGTAATCACGAGCACAGTAAGTTAGGGTAATGAAACAGAATCTGCAGCTGCGAGGCCGGTGTATGAGTCAAGCTGCACCGGCCCCCGCAAGTGTAATCTGGATGACACTAATGGGGATCTGTGGATGACATGTATATAGCATAAGATGCTATATATGTGTCATCCACAGA
The DNA here is from genome assembly GCA_033119425.1 of Bufotes viridis. Lineage (NCBI taxonomy): Eukaryota > Metazoa > Chordata > Amphibia > Anura > Bufonidae > Bufotes > Bufotes viridis. The sequence continues at coordinate 179,877,226 of CM065593.1, read as the reverse complement.
TCCCCATTACAGCCTCATCCACAGGTGTCCCCCATAACAGTGATGTCCACAGGTCCCCCATAACAGTGATGTCCACAGGTTCCCCCATAACAGTGATGTCCACAGGTGTCCCCCATAACAGTGATGTCCACAGGTGTCCCCCATAACAGTGATGTCCACAGGTCCCCCCATAACAGTGATGTCCACAGGTCCCCCCATAACAGTGATGTCCACAGGTCCCCCCATAACAGTGATGTCCAAAGGTCCCCCACCCATAACAGTGATGTCCAAAGGTCCCCCACCCATAACAGTGATGTCCAAAGGTCCCCACCCATAACAGTGATGTCCACAGGTCCCCCCATAACGGTGACGTCCACAGGTCCCCCATAACGGTGACGTCCACAGGTCCCCCATAACGGTGGCGTCCACAGGTCCCCCATAACGGTGACGTCCACAGGTCCCCCCATAACGGTGTCGTCCACAGATCCCCCATAACGGTGCCGTCCACAGATTCCCCATAACGGTGCCATCCACAGATCCCCATAACGGTGCCATCCACAGATCCCCCATAACGGTGCCATCCACAGATTCCCCATTACGGTGCCATCCACAGATCCCCCATAACAGTGCGTCATCCACAGATCCCCCATAACAGTGCGTCATCCACAGATCCCCCATAACAGTGCGTCATCCACAGATCCCCCATAACAGTGCGTCATCCACAGATCCCCCATAACAGTGCGTCATCCACAGATCCCCCATAACAGTGCGTCATCCACAGATCCCCCATAACACTGTGTTATCCACAGATTACCCCATAACAGTGCGTCATCCACAGATCCCCCCCATAACACTGTGTTATCCACAGATTACCCCATAACAGTGCGTCATCCACAGATCCCCCATAACAGTGTGTCATCCACAGATCCCCCATAACAGTGCGTCATCCACAGATCCCCCCCATAACAGTGTCTCCTCCACAGATCCCCCAAAAACAGATCCCCCTGGAGGCACATTGGTTTGAAAACGCTATTATATTCCCATTTATTAATTTAATCACACTTGTACAAAGGAAAAGAAAAGCTGTTGTCCATAGCAACCAAATTCCAGCTTTAACTGTTTTCATTGCTATCAGTAACTGCGCCGCTGTTTATATGAGGTATCGGTAATTGGTATCGGCGAGTACTTAAATAAAAGTATCGGTACTCGTACTCGGTCTTAAAAAAATGGTATTGGCACATCCCTACTGAATTTCAAAGCCTGATCTGTTTGTATTTCAAATCCATTGAAGAAATATATTGAACGCACATAGATGTACAGCCAAACCAAGCGTGTATGTGTATGGAGGATTTGGGAGAGCATTCATTTGATAGCTGTCTGGTATATGGGCACAATTACTTTATGATGATAAGAGGAATGTTTAGCGGCTGGGTGGGAGGAGCATAGACTAGCTGGGTGTTATTAGGGGCGGTGCTGCAGGGCATGGGATTGGTTGGCTACAGGAAGTGCTACTGTACATACGGGATGTGAGCAAATCAGAGTGAAAATGGGTCAGGGAATCCAAATTTTACAAAAAAAAAAAAACAAGCATGGGGAAGATAGTTGCCCATAGCGGTCAACCAAGAGCTATATTTAGAAAAACAGACCAATTTTAAACCCCCCCTCCCCAGAATTTACAACACGTTGTGATTCCAGATTCAACAAGTAAAACTTGTTGATAACACAACGAAAACGTATGTTCTTGTGTGAATCAATTCTTCCACATTTTAACGATCTATACTTGCTGGTACTGAATGGGAATCTTTTACTTCCAGGTTATGAAAATCAGGCTGGTCATGAGATGGACACAGATGTGCATGGCTCACCACAAGAAAGTGCTTGAAGGGTGCCCCTTTATGGTGTAGCCCAGCCACCCGTGCATGCTGTGGTTTCTGTTGAAAGCATAGGTGCAGCTCAGAAATTAGAGGTAATAAGCATAGGGTTACAGCGTACAGGCACCCAAAATTAAGGGTCCATTCACACGTCCGTAGAATGGGTCCACATCCGTTCTGCAATACTGCCGAATGGGTGTGGGCCCATTCAATCTCAATGGGGACGGAAAGGATGCGGACAGCACACATTGTGCTGTCCGCATCCGCATTTCCGGTCCACGGCTCCCGAAAAAAATAGAACATGTCCTATTCTTAGGGATTTCTATAGGGGTATTGGCCCAGTGTATTGCGGATCTGCAATACACTACAGACGTGTGAATGGACCCTTATATAAAGTACACTGTAAAAAGTCTTTCATTTGTGTGAGCATCAAAAGGCCAGGATGAATGTGGTCTCTGACTGTTACAATTCAATGACATGTTGAGGATGTTAAAAAGGCTTTCCAAGACATAAAAACTGATGACCTATCCTAAAGATATCTGATCGTGGGGGTCCGGCACCAGGGACCCCTGCCGATCAGCTATTTGAGAAGATACGGGCACTCCTGTGAGTGCTGCTACTTTCTCTACATTGTATAGCGGCTGTGCTTGGTACCGCGCTCAGCTCCATTCACTTCTATGAGGCTGAGTTGCGCCTAGGCCACGTGACCGATGGACGTGTCGTTACTGGCCTAGGAAAAGCTGTGGGATGGCTGCAGTGCTACTGTGAGAGCCACTGCCTTCTCAAAAAGCTAATTTGGGCGGGAGTCCTGGGCGTCAGACACCGATCACATACTGATGACCTAGCTTGAGGATAGGTCATCAGTATTAAAGTCTCGGAAAACCCCTTTAAGCAATTGCTACAAAATGTATACTGAAAAGTTGCACATCTTTTCAATACACCACAAAATGAAAGCTTTGGCCCATTAAATGAACATAACTACTTTATTTACAGTTCTTACCTTCTTGAAATAGCTTTCGTCTTTTGTCTGCATCTAAAGGGGTATGGAGACCACTGTTGTCCACATCAGCAGCCAGTAAGTTAGCATTTGCTGTACTACAGTTCATCCGGGTTGGAATTGGTTCAAAAGTCGGATCCAGCTCTAATATTAATTTATTAAGCTGCTCAATTGACTGGTCAATATCCAGTGTTGGAGAAGATGGCACGTCTTCACTCTTTACCTCAATGCCATTGGGTGTTAGCTCTGTTGATAACGGGAGACAGTTAATTTCAGGAGCTATGTCCTGAGCAGAACCTGACACACTTCTTTGCACTGCATCTCTGTGATTAAATCCTCTGTTCGATACAGGAGAGACTTTAGACATTTCAGGCGCATTAGATGAAGACAATTTAGGTGAAGTATGTATACTGAAGCGACTTTCATTATCACCACTATAGTTGTACTGCTGTGAACTGACCATCTGTTGTTGCCGGACCCACGTCTGAGTAGAGTAATTGCTCTCTCCATAGGGAGGAGGTTGGGCTGTAGGCTGTTGAACTTGCTTTGGCTCATGGATGGCATATGATCTTTCATACATATGGTCAATGCTGATACCCAAGTCAGGCACTACATTATGACCATGTTCATCTCCAGTGTTACTGCAGAAGCCATCAGACAGCAATGAATTCTGACTACTCTTATGGCAGCTAAAGTTACCAAGGTTGTTTAAATGTTGGCCTTCTGATGATGATAAAGTACCTATACTGTCCACACTGTGTAAATCATGATTTGGCATTTCGTCATCTAAAATATCAGTTTCCCTTTCTTTGAGTTTTGTATTTCCATTTACATGAATTTGTGCAGGTACTATATGGCATGTCCCACTATATTTGTTTTGAGCATCAGTCATATCCTTCAGTGAGCTTGTTGGGTTATTTACCCCAAACCCACTTAGAAGTTGATCCAATTCTGCTTTTTCTTTTGGACTTAGACCTCGTTTGCTTCTTGATCCAAGCTTTTCTTCTGTTCTTTCAGTTCTAACTGAAGCAGTAGAGTGTCCAGAATCACTGCTAACAGACAAGGTGTGATCACTATGATCGGGACTGCTTGTCAGGGGAACTTCAGGGTCAATAACTGTAACCGATCCATCAGAAAGACTTTTCTTTCTCACTTTGGCATACAAGCTTCCATCAAGAGGTCCCTGGGTGTGGGGCACTGTAAAATAAAGTAAAATACAAAAATTTTAGCAGTGTTTTAACTATTTTTATCTTATGTATCAATTTCAAGTGGTTGGTCGCGTGTCTGTTGGGTATCTGGCATTTGACCAGATAGAATAATACAATGTGCTTTTTTCACAAAATCTGAGATGGAGGGCCCCAACGGAAATTTCCAAGGAGGTGTTAGCAAATTCTGGTTCTCTGTCTGTGACCTTTTACTCCACGCAACAAGCACTCGAGTGTATGAACAATGTAACAGGATAATTAGCACATATTGCCTGGACCAATCAAAGAGACTGAAACAATTTAATTCTCAGCTTTTTGGCCAACATCTCATCTGTATCTTATCTCCATCGAAATCTCACCTGTCACAAAGGATGTGAACACCTTCACTCGGTTTTCACAACATACATAAATTACTTGATGTCAGCCATAAAAAGAAAGCTATGGACATAATGAACACCGCTTACAAACAGGACATTCTGAAGCTGGCCTCCAAGCATTTCATATTTAGTAGACAGCCGAAACAAGCCAATAACTCAGGCTGCATTAACAATCAAATGGATTTTAATTATGCATTTATGCGCCCATTTTCAGCCATTGTATCAAGCAGATGTGGAAACCTATGCATCTTATAAACAGCTAGTTAAGAAAATTGCTATACGGTATACAGTTAATGTTTAAGACAAAAGGAATCTGTTGCAGATTCTGCCATAAAGAGGATTTGCAGCCGAATCTGCGACTTTTCCCTACTCACGCCAGGTGTAAAAAGGTGGGCGTGGTGTGGGTAGGCTGGCTGGTCCATCTCATCTATCATTTTCTATGCAAGGAAGCTGGCATAGATTCAGACAGGCGGTTGATGTGCCCAAGTTATGTAGAAGCCGGGGCCTCTACATAACTTCAGCACATCCTCCACCAGCGCAGGAGTTATTAAGACTGGCGTCTAAAACAATGGTCTTAATAAATGACCCCATATGTTAGTAAGGGTGTCCAGACTGTCCCTAGACAGCACATCTTGGAGAAAGATGTCAACATGCCCGATCCTTTTCAAGGGAGATAAGCCACAGGCAGAGGCAGCAGCAGCTTTTTTCCCCTCTCCCATGAAAACACATGCGTACCCATCTGAGAGGGGAAATAGAAGGGATAGGTGAATCTAAGGTTTATGGTCACCATAAAGGGGTGTCAAACAAAAAATATTCTACAAGTTTCAAACCAGCACCTGGATCTGAATACTTTTGTAATTCCATGTAATTAAACATTTAGTATAGCTACTGAGTTAATAAAATGTATCTGTATAGCGCCACCTGCTGTTTTTTTTTCTTATTTCTTTGTCCTACTTTATGAGAAGGCAGCACATGCTCAGTTTCATCTTTTAACTGCCTCATGAGCTGTGATAGAGAGGGAGTTACAGAATAAAGACACACCCCTGAAAAAGGACACTCCCATTGAGCTGCCAGATTGATATAAATCTATCAGGGCAGTTGGAGCAAAGAATGGAGAAATCTCTGGATCTACGTGAAGTACAGGGCTGGTTCTAGCTTTGTTAGAAAGAGCCTGTCATGTCAACTATATGATAGGATAACCCCTTAAAAGAAATTTTCAGAAATTCATGGGCCAATCACCATTAATACTCCTCATACATAAATAAGTTTAATTGACTCCAGATAGTAATTACAAATTCAAAGTAAAGGTATACTGGCATAGACGTGAATGAAACCTGCAACTGTCAACATCAAACCATAATACATCCCGCCTATTCATTATGAAAGCATGGGTTCAATCATGTAATCGTGCTACATAACATCTCAGCAAAGAGTAACTTGTGTTCACAATTCTCAGACTTGACATGTGTGGTGAATAAGGGCACTTTCACACTTGCGCTGTTTGATTCCGGCAGGCAGTTCCGTTGCCTGAACTGCCTGCCTGATCAGGCAAACTGTATGCAAACGCATCTCATTTTTTCTGACTGATCAGGCATTTGAAAAATCCCTGATCAGTCAGAAAAATGCATTGCAATACCGGATCCGTTTTTCCGGTGTCATCTGGTAAAACGGATCCGATTTATTTTTTTCACATTTCTTAAGGTCTGCGCCTGCGCAGACCAGAATGCAGTATCCGTCATTGCGTTATTTTTAATGCTGGATCCCGCACTAATGCATTGCAATAGAAATTAATGCCAGCATGTGTTCTGGAATTTTGGACGCTTTCAGTATTATCTCCGACCAAAACGCCATTCAATGACTGAATTGAAGACATCCTGATGCATACTGAACTGATTTCTCTCCATTCAGAATGCATTAGGATAGAACTAAAGCGTTTTTTTTCCGGTATTCAGCCCCAACGACAGAACTCAATGCCGGAAAAATTTTACGCTAGTGTGAAAGTACCCTAATGCATTCCTCCTGGCTGTGGTGGTGACTGTCTGTGAAAGTGCTTTGAACTCGGGCATGGTGTTGCCATTAAGTTGTTACAATACACATGAAATTAAGACAAATCAAACGACATAATTTAAGATAAATTAAAGTATGAATGGAAATGTCTGTTGCCCCACTGGAAAGTAGACTAAATAATATTAATCACCCGTAACTTCTTCAAGCTGTTTATCCTGCACTTATCATTGTTTACCAACATACAGTGGACATAAAAAGTCTACACATCCGTTAAAATGTCAGGTTTCTGTGCTGTCAAAAAATGAGAAAAAGATAAATAATTTCAGAACTTTTTCCACCTTTAATGTGACCTATAAACTGTACCACTCAATTGGAAAACAAACTGAAATCTCTTAGGCCCCTTTCACATGGGCGTGATTTCCGCGTGGGTGCAACGCGTGAGGTGAACGCATTGCACCCGCACTGAATCTGGACCCATTCATTTCTAAGGGGTTATGCGCATGGGCGGTGATTTTCACACATCACTTCTGCGCTGCGTGAAAATCGCAGAATGCTCTTTATTGTGCGTTTTTCATGCAACGCAGGCCCCATAGAAGTGAATGGGGCTGTGGGAAAATCGCAAGCATCCGCAAGCAAGTGCGGATGCAGTGCAATTTTCCCGTATGGTTGCTAAGAGACGGGACCAGATCTTTATTATTTTCCCTTATAACATGGTTATAGGGGAAAATAATAGCATTCTCAATACAGAATGCTTTGTAAAATGTGGATTAAGGAGTTAAAAATAAAAAATGAACTCACCTTAGCCACTTGATCATGTAGTTGCCGATCTCTTCTGTCTTGTTCAAGCATTAGCTGCCATCTAAAGGACCTGTGGTGACGTCACATCACATGGTCCAATCACATGGACAACCATGTTATAAGGGAAAATAATAAAATCTACAGAATACTCAACCCAAACCCGAACTTCAGTGATGAAGTCCGGGTTCGGGTCTGGGTACCAAACATGCCGATTTTTCCCACGCGCGTGCAAAACGCATTAAAGCGCTTTGCACTCGCGCGGAAAAATCCCACATTTTCCCTCAACGCACCCGCCTCGTATCCGGGAGTTAAACGTGACGCCCGTGTGAAAGAGGCCTTAGGTGGAGGGAAGAAAACAAAAAAAATAAAAATAATGTGGTTACATAAGTGTGCACACCCTCACAGCAAAACCCATGGTCCACTAAGGACTTCCAAAGCATCAGTGGGATCTTATTGTTAAAAGGTATCAGTCAGGAGAAGGGTACAAAAGAATTTCCAAGGCATTAGATATACCATGGAACACAGTGAAGACAGTCATCATCGAGTGGAGAAAATATGGCACAACAGTGACATTACCAAGAACTGGACGTCCCTCCAAAATTGATGAAAAGACAAAAAGAAAACTGGTCTGAGAGGCTACCAAGAGGCCTACAGCAACATTAAAGGAGCTGCAGGAATATCTGGCAAGTACTGGCTGTGTGGTACATGTGACAACAATCTCCCGTATTCTTCATATGTCTGGGCTATGGGGTAGAGTGGCAAGACGAAAGCCTTTTCTTATGAAGAAAAACATCCAAGCCAGGCTACATTTTGCAAAAACACATCTGAAGTCTCTCAAAAGCATGTGGGAAATGGTGTTATGGTCTGATGGAACCAAGGCTGAACTTTATGGCCATAATTCCAAAAGATGTTTGGCGCAGAAACAACACTGTACATCACCAAAAGAACACCATACCCACAGTGAAGCATGGTGGGGGCAGCATCATCTTCTTTAGCTGGAACTGGGGCCTTAGTTAAGATAGAGGGAATTATGAACAGTTCTAAATACCAGTCAATATTGGCACAAAACCTTCAGGCTTCTGCTAGAAAGCTGAATATGAAAAGGAACTTCATCTTTCAGCATGACAACGACCCAAAGCAAACATCCAAATCAACAAAGAAATGGCTTTACCAGAAGAAGATTAAAGTTTTGGAATGGCCCAGCCAGAGAGCAGACCTGAATCAGATTGAAAATCTGTGGGGTGATCTGAAGAGGGCTGTGCACAGGAGATGCCCTCGCAATCTGACAGATTTGGTGTTTTTTTGCAATACATACATACATACATATGCACACATACACCAAATACTTAGGCAGCACCAAAATAAAAATTGCAGTGGGTGCACAGGCCCAAAGGGTATAAGCATAACCCACAATAATATATAGAAAAATAGGGTAGCACTCCAATAGTTTAAAAAGAAAAAACAAGTTTATTCACCGCATGTGGGAAAAGGTGTTATGGTCTGATGGAACCAAGGCTGAACTTTTTGGCCATAATTCCAAAAGATGTTTGGCGCAGAAACAACACTGCACATCACCAAAAGAACACCATACCCACAATGAAGCATGGGGGTGGCAGCATCATGCTTTTGTTTAAACCCCTGAATGCAAAATGATGTAACTGTACATCATTTACTGTATGTGTAAGTGATGTATTTATTTATTCACTTATATAGTGCCAACACGTTCAACAGAGCTTTACATACACCATCATTGCTTGTTGTTTCCAGTGGAGCTCACAATCTAAGTTCCCTATCAGTATGTCTTTGGAGTGTGGGAGGAAACCGGATTATCCAGAAGACACCCACACAGACAAGGGGAGAACATGCAGATGTGGTCCTTGGTCAGATTCAAATCTAGGACCTCAGCGCATGCAAGGCACCAGTGCTAACCACAGAGCCGCCGTGCTTATAAGTTGAGCACGATACATATGTGGCGAGTGCTAGCTCTGTGCGACAGCCACCAATAAAGAACGGCTTTGCAGATAAGGGCTCATGCACACGACCGTGTGCTTGCAGGGTCCGTGCTGTGGACAGCAAATTGCGGTCCGCAATGCACGGGCACTGACTGTGTGGCAGCCGCATGCAGACTCATTAACTTCAATGGGGTCCGCGATCCGCAGCCGAAGGTCTGCATTGCAAAAAAGTAGTGCAGGCACTACTTTTTTTGTATTGCGGAGGCCCGGCCAAAAAGACCACGGAAGCACTCTGTAGTGCTTCAGTGGGGTTCTGATCATGGCCTGTGCTCCGTGTATAGCGGACCCGCCGTATAAGGGCCACAATACTGCAACGGCTGTGTGCATGAGCCCCATCTCCGATCCTTCATTAACAGAGGACCTGTCACCACAAAATGTTATGCAATCTGCAGGCAGCATGTTGTATAGTAGGAGAAGCTGGGCACATTGATATATATTTTAGTTTTTCTGGAAAAGATTCAGTAAATCCTGTAATTTCTACATTTAAACCTCTGCTTTTTCTCAACTTAAAAAGGTTGTCTCCTCCTTTTTATTGACAATCTATCCTCAGGTTTCCTGGCATCCCTGCCAACCAGCGGTTTGAACAAAACACAGTGCTCGTACGAGTGCTGCCTTCTCTTCATGGTTTACCTGCTCGCCATTGCAATTGCAGCAATAAGAAGGTTGTAATTACAACTCCGTCGTTCCATTCACTTCAATGGAATGGCTCTGTCAGATTCACTTGAACAGGAAGGAGGCGATCTATTGAAGTGAATAAATGGGACGGCTTAGGTGTAATTACACCTGCTCACCAGGGCAATTGCCACAGCAAGCAGGTTAACAGTGAAGAGAAGCAGCGCTTGTACGAGCTCTGCGTTCTCTTCAAACCGATGATAGGTGGGGGTGCTGGCTGAGGTCCCACCTGCTGATCTGACGTTGATAACCTAATTTGAAGATGGCTGAGCTCCAAAAAATGATATTGTGTGCTGATGGAGGAATAATCCAGAAAGTCAACCATCACTGCAGCATTTCACAAATCTGCGCTTTATGGCAGAGTGGCCAGAAAGAAGCCTTTCCTCAGCAAAAGACACATGAAAGTTAGCAAAAAAAAATAAAAATACCTAAAGTCCCTCTCTCAATTCTATGACTGACAAGGCCAAGCAGCGGCAAAGCAGTGAGGGAGGGGCTGGCCACAAAAGTGCGTGGAGCTTCGAAATGGAGACGTCCTTGTTGCACCAAAGGTCTAATTTGCACATAAAAAACTGGGTAACAGAGCCACGGATCAAGAACAGAAAACAGTGTTTTAATCAGGTGAACCACAGCTATGTTTATGCCACCAGTTGAATAGTGAGGTCACTGGTGACAGATTCCCTTACAAAAAATGTTAACATTTTTAAATAATTGAGGATTTTATTTTTAATTTTCCATGTCAATTTCTATATTTAAACAAAAAACATAAAATTCAGCTTTTTTCGCACTGCCCACTAAGCCTAATAATAGGCACCAATTCTTGGTATGTACAGATTACTTTACTGCAGTTACCTGCTTATCTATACACAGAGGTGATATCATTACAGGCAGGATTACAATGACAGATAAGACAGGATCCACCATTCACAATAGGTAATTGTCAAATCTTATTGTTTCTTTCCTTGTACAATGACCTCTGCACAGCTCACAGAGCATGCTAGAAAACTCTCCCATAGAATACAATAGGGTCCCCTCCTGTCTATTGTGTCAATGGCCCATGGTCTACCATACGGCAATTTTCTTAATGAATTCTAAATGCTGTTAAGAACAGCTCGGGCAAGAAGGCCGAACCCATAATCATGTGTGTCACTATCTGGTTTTACATGGCAGAAAAAAAATTTGGCGACACATTTCCTTTAAGAAAATATATAGCAGATAGTGATGAATACACTGTATAATTCTAGAGACCACAATTGCATTCCAGCAGACTTCATTAGATAGATAGATTGATAATTACATGTAATTGATTACTGCCGTTTTGTCAGCTACTGTACTTTACCTACAAATGGCAGTCACAGTGCCCTTCATAAGCTTCCCAACTGTAATACATGATACAAATCTGATCTTTGAAACTGTTGGCCCAATGCTGGCACACTATAACAGATGGCGAACTTTTTAGAGACAGAGTGCCCAAACTGCAACCCAAAACCCATATATTTATCGAAAAGTGCCAACACGTCAATTTCACCTGAATACTGCAGTCCCGTATAGTATATCTTCCATGCACTTTATCATTTAGCTATAATAGCCTGCCTGCATTCAACGCGCTGCCCGTGCCGTTCATAGTGCGCCCTGCGCTGATGAATGAAAGGAAAAGTCTAAGGCATATTGGTACACCATAAACTTTTTCCAGGGTGCGGGTGCCCACAGAGAGGGCTCTGAGTGCCGCCTCTGGCACCAGTGCAATAGGTTTGCCACCACCGGTCTATAATTTACCCCAGCTTAACAGAAAATTCACAAAAGCTCAATGACATAAAAATGTATTGGGCTATTTATCAAACTGTTGTAAAGTAGGACTGGCTTAGTTGCCCATAGCAACCAATCTGATTCGACCTTTCATTTTTGACAGCTACTTTGGAAAATGACAGGTGGAATCTGATTGCTATGGGCAACTAAGCCAGTTCTACTTTACACCAGTTTGCTAAATGACCCCAGTAATATACTGTATACTGTGAGGTCTAGAGAAACAGAAGAAAAAACACTAGTGCAAACCTCAGCAATGTGAATGTAGGCTCCATCCATGTATGAGGACTGCACTTGACTTTTATATGACTGGTTATCAGTGGTTTTCATTTCCGTAGTAAATAATGTTTCACAGTTCTAGAATGGTCAGCCCTAGACATTTATATAAAAACAGCAAGTAAAATATAAAGCAACATTACCATATATCTTGATTTCCTAAGCTTATTGGTAATGAAGAGGAGGTTACATGTGTAAATAGCTGCTCTTTATGCTGATAACTCCTAGGTAGTGCCGCCATACAGAGACACTGACCATGTTCCCTTCTGCATTTAAATTCCAATGGCATCATGTAAGCAGGAAGGGAGTTATGACCTCCAGGAATGTTGTAAGTCATTAAAACATCAAACTCAAAACTCTGTCAATGATTTACAATGGTACCCTTGTCCAGCAGAAAGCTATACCTTAGTAGCAGCACGTCTTTCTACAACGTAAAAATAAAACTTCCATTCATGTTTATGTTGGGTTTTATATATTATGTTATTAACCATGGCAACTGCCAGGGATCGAATACCTTAGAACACGATGTAATACACATTTCTCCTAGCTCTCCTGATTTAGGCTATAAATGATCAATTACTGAAAAGAATACACAAAAACGGAGGCAATTCAATTCTCATCATCTCCAACTGAATAACAGCTACACAAATCATCATGAACGATATAATTGAGTCATGCGGATCGTCTCCCAATAACAATACGACAAACCTTACATACATTTAAAGATCAATACAAGGGCAGGCATCCTTTACCAGACTCTTAGCTGTTACTTTGTAAGCCCTGACACCAGATAAATGATAATACAGCCATACAAATGTTCGAAAACAAAGCAGTAATAAAGTCCTCTTGTCATTACAACATGCATCACCCAAGCAATGCAAAAAGTACAATAAAACAAAAACCACTTACGCGGCTCCACTTAAGCCCTGCAATTGGTTCCTGACGTTTCCTGCCTTGAAACCCAAATACCTGAAGCACAGCTTTGGGTAAAATACCTTCTTTTCTTTCCCTCAGAACTTCTTTGACGTCCCACAGCTATCCCCTTTCCAGTCAATCACCACTTGTGAAAACAGTCAAACACAAGCCAGCTAGGCAAACACATCCAAGGATGAACTGTACACAAAGTATTTTAGTGTAGCAAGCCTTAGCAGTTGCTGCAGACATTTCAGACTTTTCTGCATATAGGACCCTTTTTTCTTTTTTGCTCTGTTCTCTATACCACTCCCCAAAGAATCCTGCAAAATGTAGACAACCCGAAAGTGCAGAAAAGCTTCTTACCTTCCAAGATAAGTGCAGGAATGTGGAAAAGTACAGCCGACTCCGCTGCTGTTAATAACTGTACAGAACCGATGCACAGAACGGGCTTAGACTGAATAAAAAAGTAAACATGAAGGCGGAGAGAAGAAAACCCTAATCAGAGTCACTGAAATAGGAACTCTTGGAAAAAAAATGTAGAAAGGGGGAGGTGAGGGGAGCCCAGGAGAAATGTGAAAGTGAGCCTGTAAGCCATTCAGGCAGGCTCCACCTCTACCAGATATGTCATTTAACCATATAAATGCCTATACTATGATGTTCCAGTTTACCCAAGAAGAATTTTTAAACAAGGGGTAAAATGTTCCCCTCCCCCTCCACACTGAACACTAAACCTGCATGTTAGAAAGCTGCATATACCACATAGCCATAGTGAGGAATACCATTTGAAAGACGCAGTCTTTTGCTCGGCTATCTCACACACAGAAAAGTTAATTTTGTTCTCTTTATTTTATGATCTCAATCTCTCACAATTAGGGCCCTTGCACACGACCGTATGCCCTCTGAGACATGCGGTCCCGGAGCGGCATTGATCGTGCACACGGGAGCGCACATCATCATAGATTCCAATGATGCTGTGCACGTTGGGCCGCACGCGGTGTATTGTCCCGCACTCATATGGTCTTAGGAGTGCAGGGCGATACCACCGCGGGCGGCCCATAATCTACGATACTGTGTGCTCCCGTGCACACGATCAATGCCACTCTGGGACATACGGTCTGCTCACGAACCGTATGTCTCAGGGGTCGTGTGCAAGGGCCCTTACCAAAAACAGTCGTGTTACAAGCTGGACACACGCTGTGTGTACGTGGACTTCAGTACACAGGTCCAGCGACTACAGACTGACTGCGCTGGACAGAAAAACCTACCATGTAACGTTTTTCTCACCGATGCAGCCAGAAACCATCCCACATAAATGTTGAATCGCCAGACGTGTCAAGGGGCCCTTAGTTGCGTCACAGGAAAATGTTTACTTAGCAGAACAAAAGCATCCAAATGTATACTATGACGCACTAGTCCTGGTTACTACTACCAAATATAGGCCAAAAAGGGAGACAGAGATTAATATTTTTTTGTTGTATACCAGAATTTCAGACTGCTACACTAGGGAATACTGCAAAAAACAAATATAGTAGATAGAAAGTGAATAACGGCAGGCCTATGCAACTGTATTCAGTACAGATGTGCAAAGTTTTTTTTATTTATTATTTCATGCAGTCAGGTATACAGAAAAAAACTAAACGTAAAAACAAATACTTAAAACTGTGCTCAAAGCGTGGTGTGATGGGGGCCTGATAGGGGCGGCAGAAGCAGGGAAGAGCTGCCTTTGGAATGACGAGAAGACTGGTGGCAGATACGGACAGCAATCATACAGCCCCTCTGCTGCCTGCATTTCCCCACAACTGCCATTCTCTATTACCTGGATCACACCTATCAGTATCCCAGCATTTCAGAAATCCTAGAATAAAACATAAAACACTGCATGTACTTGTGCTTTATGTTAAGTAATTGCCTAGACAACCACTCCCCTCCATACATATTATCAGAATCCAGGCTGAACAGGAGATGTCATACAACATTAATGAAGGAATTCAAAACCCCTCTGCCTTCCCTACAGAAGCTGGAGACAGTCTGTCCTCTGCATTTATGATAATAATTATAAGGGTTTCCACACAACTACTCCATCTGTACAGTACACTGATGTGGTTCCCATCCTCTCTGCTTCGTACTCCACGGCAGATTCCATCCATGGCCCTTTGTGTATACATTTCTGCCCAGCATCATATAACAAATAGGATTAGGAAATGACATCATTTTCCCCCCATTCTGAAGTTGAGTAGATTGATAGTCAATTTTAACCATGCAAAATACAGATAGGAAACTGTTAAATGCCAAATACTAGGCCAGTATATCTAAAGTATTGAGCAGACAAGACACGACATATAATTACATAACTACAAAGCTTGTAATCTAAGAAACACTCAGAGGATGTGCAGACGTCCATGTAAGTGTCATTCCACTGAAGAATGCATGGAAGAATGTTGTGCCTGTTCCAGTTGTAACAGCTCTTGTAAGTCTTTATTAGCAACCTCCTCTAAAAGGCTAATGTGGTCACTCAAGATGCGATCTTTGACCTCAACAAGCTAGCCTCTCGGACTCTTTTCGGCTCCAGACTTGGAGCTCTCTTTTTGATAGAGTATATACTTGACTTGAAAAGTAATAAAACACTCAAGAACTTATTAGTGAAACCAGTATCTTTTCTAACACTGTTCTCACCTTTACATACAGTGCATTGCAAAAGTATTCACCCCTTGACTTTTTTTCGTGTTTTGTTACATTACAGCCTTAAGTTCAATGTTTTATTAATCTAAATTTTATGTGATGGATCAGAACACAATAGTCTAAGGCTACTTTCACACTAGCGTTTTGGCTTTCCGTTTATGTGATCCGTCATGGGCTCTCAGAAGCGGTCCAAAATGGATCAGTTTTGCCCTAATGCATTCTAAATGGAAAAGGATCCGCTCAGAATGCATCAGTTTGGCTCCGATCAGTCACCATTCCGCTCTGGAGGCGGACACCAAAACCCTGACTGCAGCGATTTTCTGTCTGCCATGTAGTGCAGAGCAAGACGCATCCATCCTGGCACACAATATGAGTCACTGGGGACGGATCAGTTTTCTCTGACACAACAGAAAACGGATCCACCCCCCATTGACTTTCAATGGTGTTCATGACGGATCTGTCATGGCTATAGAAGACATAATGCAACCGGATCCGTTATTGACGGATGCATGCGGTTGTATTAGGCATGTGGGAGACTCCCAAAATGTATGGAGGAAGGTGCTCTGTTCGAACTTTTCGGCCATCAAAGAAAACGCTATGTCTGGCGCAAACCCAACACATCACATCACCCAAAGAACACCATCCCCACAGTGAAACATGGTGGTGGCAGCATCATGCTGTGGGGATGTTTTTCAGCAGCCGGGACTGGGAAACTGGTCAGAGGTGAGGGAAAGATGGATGGTGCTAAATACAGGAATATTCTTGAGCAAAACCTGTTCCACTCTGTGCGTGATTTGAGGCTAGGATGGAGGTTCACCTTCCAGCAGGACAATGACCCCAAACACACTGTTAAAGCAACACTTGAGTGGTTTAAGGGGAAACATGTAAATGTGTTGGAATGGCCTAGCCAAAGCCCAGATCTCAATCCAATAGAAAATCTGTGGTCAGTCTAAAAGATTGCTGTTCACAAGCGCAAACCATCCAACTTGAAGGAGCTGGAGCAGTTTTGCAAGAAGGAATGGCCAAAAATCCGAGTGGTAAGATGTGGCAAGCTCATAGAGACCTATCCAAAGGGACTTGGAGCTGTGATTGCCGCAAAAGGTGGCTCTACAAAATATTGACTTTAGTGGGGTGAATAGTTATACATATTTACTTTTTCTGTTACTTTGTCCTATTTGTTGTTTGCTTCACAATTAAAAAAAAAAAAACATTTTCAAAGTTGTGGGCATGTTCTGTAAATTAAATAATGCAGATCCTCAAACAATCCATGTTAATTCCAGGTTGTGAGGCAACAAAACACAAAAAAAGTCAAGGGGGATGAATACTACATATGATGCATGTATTTTAGAGGAAGAAGGCTTCGTTCTCAAATCATGTATCATATTGGCCATAGTACAAAAGCACACAGACTCTTCCACAGCAATCTATAATTTGTCTTACAAATAGCTGTCTCTTACCACAAAACCCAACAAACATTTCCATTTTGCAATATTATTAGCACTGCTTCAACAGATCTTTATCAGTTGCTTAATGTGCACATATTTTATTTCTGTCTAGAATATATAATTACATTGGAGAAAATTATAATTAAGCAAGAAAACAGTAATAGATGATCAGGGCTGTGGAGTCGGAGTCGGAGTCGGAGTCGAGGAGTCGGAGTCGGAGGCAATTTTGGGTACCTGGAGTCGGAGTCGGAGTCGGCAAAAAATGGACCGACTCCGACTCCGACTCCTACTAGATTTAAATTGGAATAAAAAAAAATTGAAATAAAAAAAAAGCAAGTTTAAATGTCCTAATTCAGATAAAGTTATAATTAATTACTTCTCTACTGTAAGAATAAAGGCCAATGCATGCAGTGCGTCACTTTACCGCTAAACAAAGACGTTAAGTGACCGTGAAGAAGCTTTTCATATGCTTTACTATGCAGTTAAAGGGACACTGACAGGCTGATATATCTGCTGGTATTCATCAGAGGATTAGGAATACAACTAGACGACTGTTACCCCCAGTTGAGGTTTACTTGTGTTTAAAAACGTTTTAATCAATATGCAAATTCTCTACCTTTGTGCCCAAGGGGCAGGCGCACATGTAGAGTACTGGCAGCACTAGACAGGACTAGGTAGGAATTCAGCGTTCGGCTAGCCTGAAAAACAGGCCAGTGCAGTGAATAATAACGAGGGAACAGCGCTGGGAAGCTGTACTCGGCGCGGCTGGGCACAAAGCCGCAGGAGACGCTGCCCCATTGGGCACAAGATAGTGAATTTGCATACAGATTAAAATGTTTCTTAAACACAAGTACAGCTTAACTGGGGGTAACATTAGTATAGTTTTATTCCTAATTCTCTGATGAATACCAGTATATATATATCTTTAGCTGGAAAATCAGCCTGTCAGTGTCCCTTTAAGGAGCGGCAATACTTACACTTTCCATCGTCTTGTGGTCTGCTGTTACAGGGAACCCATGGTTATCCTAGCCTCTCACTGATAACTGATTAAGGACTGGAGACACTTGTATAAGTGAAGGGAATGGATAGTCAATAGTTCAAGACTGAAGCTGTAAACCATTTGAAAAACTGCTATCATTCAGCTAAGGCTATAAAACATGTAAACTCAGATTGTTAGCTTAAATTTTAAACATGACTATGGGATTCTACTAGGAAAATCATGTTTTAAAATAAATGCCCCTTCCCCTGCCCCTTCCTGGATCCTCCCACTGCTCTATCTTCAGCAGAAGATTAGCACACAAAGGAGAAGGCAGCAGCTTCTGCTAAACTACCTCTGTGCTAGAGAAGATTAGAAGAACTTGGTGGAACAGCTTCGTATTTGCATATTAAATACAGAGGAGTCGGAGTCGAGGAGTCGGAGTCGGAGTCGGAGTCGGAAGTTTCAAAATCTGAGGAGTCGGAGTCGGAGTCGGAGTCGGACAATTTATCTACCGACTCCACAGCCCTGTAGATGATCATTGTTAATAAGTGTTTCATATACCTTGTCAATGTGTTCTCAGGGCATTTTCCTTTAACCTCCTCAGGACCGCCTAACGCACGGATGCGTCCAGCCGGCGGTCCTGTTGCTCTGGCTGGACACATCCGTGCGTCATCTCGCGAGACACGAGATTTGCTGTGAAATCGCGCGCGTTCACAGTGGCGCGCGGCTGGGCAGTTATACTGCAGCCTGCCAGCGATGATCAATCGCTGGCAGGCTGTAGAAGTAAAATAAATCGCATCAAACAGGTATATCAGACGCTGTTTTGTTAACAGCGTCTGATATACCTGCTACCTGGTCCTCTGGTGGTCCTATTTGCTGGGGTCGACCACCAGAGGACCAGGTAGCTATGTAAAGTTGCACCAAGCACCAGACTACACTACACTACACTACCCCCCCCCCCGTCACTTATTAACCCCTTGTTAATCACTTGATCAACCCATCTAGATTACCTGATCACCCCCCTGTCATTGATCACACCCCTGTAAGGCTCCATTCAGACGTCCATATGTGTTTTGCGGATCCGTGGATCTGCGGATATGATCCACGGATCCGCAGATCCTCAAAACACGGACACCGGCAATGTGCTTTCCGCATTTTGCAGATCCGCACATTGCCAGAACTATATAGAAAATGCCTTTTCTTGTCCGCAATTGAGGACAAGAATAGGACATGTTCTATAGTTTTGCGGAATGGAAGTGCAGACCCGGAAGTGTGGATCCACAATTCCGGATGCGAGCGGGACAAAGTCTGTCCCCATAGAAATGAATGGGTCCGCAATTCCGTTCCGCATACAGAATTGCGGACATGTGAATGGGGCATAAGGGTCCCTTATCACCGCCAGTTAGTTAGCTACTTGTTAAGTAGTTAGCGCCCAGCCAACCGCACCACAGTCACTGATTTTGGCAGAGATTTTTTCATCCACATTGATCGATGCGAATAAAAAAATCTGTGCCGTTCATTTTTTATTTTTTTTTCAGCCCAGAGGCTGAACGGAAAAAAAAAAAATCTCATTACCCGTATGCTTAATATAAGGAGAATCGCAGAAACTCCTAATGCTGGCCATACGTGTAATGATTGCGGAGACCCTCAAATGCCAGAGCAGTACAAACACCCCACAAGTGACCCCATTTTAGAAAGAAGACACCCCAAGGTATTCCGTGAGGGGTATGGTGAGTTCATGTAAAATTTTATTTTTTGTCACAAGTTAGTGGAATATGAGACTTTGTAACTCGCCATGCCCCTCACGGAATACTTTGGGTGTCTTCTTTCCAAAATGGGGTCACATGTGGGTATTTATACTGCCCTGGCATTTTAGGGGTCCTAAAGCGTGAGAATCCAAATGCGTAAAATGCCCTGTGAAATCCTAAAGGTACTCATTGGAATTTGGGCCGCTTGCGCATCTTGGCTGCAAAAAGTGTCACTCATGTGGCATCGCCGTACTCAGGAGAAGTAGGGCAATGAGTTTTGGGGTGTATTTTTATATATACCCATACTTTGTGTGAGAAATATCGCTGTAAACGACAACTTTTAAAAAAAATTCTCACACACAGTATGGGTATATGTAAAAATACACCCCAAAACACATTGCCCTACTTCTCCTGAGTACGGAGATACCACGTGTGACACTTTTTTGCAGCCAAGATGCGCAAAGGGGCCCAAATTCCAATGAGTACCTTTAGGATTTCACAGGGCATTTTTACGCATTTGGATTCTCACGCATTAGGGCCCCTAAAATGCCAGGGCAGTATAAATACCCCACATGTGACCCCATTTTGGAAAGAAGACACCCCAAGGTATTCCGTGAGGGGCATGTCAAGTTCACAGAAAAAATTTTTAGGCACAAGATAGCGGAAATTGATATATTTTTTTTTTTTATTTTTTTTTATTTTTTTACAAAGTCTCATATTCCACTAACTTGTGACAAAAAATAAAATTTTACATGAACTCACCATACCCCTCATGGAATACCTTGGGGTGTATTCTTTCTATAATGGGGTCACTTGTGGGGTATTTATACTGCCCTGGCATTTTAGGGGTCTCTAAAGCGTTAGAAGAAGTCTGGAATCTAAATGCGTAAAAATGCCCTGTAAAATCCTAAAGGTACTCCTTGGAATTAGGGCCCCTTTGCACACCCAGGCTGCAAAAAAGTGTCACACATGTGGTATTGCTGTACTCAGGAGAAGTAGGGCAATGTGTTTTGGGGTGTATTTTTACATATACCCATGCTGGGTGTGAGAAATATCTCTGTAAATGACAACTTTTAAAAAAATTTTATACAAAGTTGTCACTTTACAGAGATATTTCTCTCACCCAACATGGGTATATGTAAAAAATACACCCTAAAACAAATTGCCCTACTTCTCCTGAGTACGGCGATACCACATGAGTGACACTTTTTTGCAGCCTGGGTGCGCAAAGAGGCCCAAATTCCAACGAGTACCTTTAGGTTTTACAGGGATGCAATTTAGCCCCGCCCAAAATGCCAGAACAGTAAACACACCCCACAAATGACCCCATTTCGGAAAGTAGACACCCCAAGGTATTCACTGAGGGGCATAGTGAGTCCGTGGGAGATTTTTATTTTTTTTTGCCAGAATTTAGCAGAAATGGAAACTTTATTATTATTTTTTTCCACAGAAAGTGTCATTTTCCGCTAACTTGTGAAAAAAAATGAAATGATACATGAACTCACCATGCCCCTCCGCGAATACTTTGGTGGCTGTTTTTTGTAGGGGTCACTCCATGTATTCTACTTTCTGCCCTGGCTCTTAACTTCCTACTTTGTTTGAACTTTTAGCATGGCAAATAACCTCCCTTGACTTTATCAGTTAGGACTGTATTAGACAGCAAGATCAGGCTGGCAACTGTTGGGATGGAAGCGTGGAGGAAACCCCTGCTATTATATGCAGCAATCTCCTCTACAGCATGGGGAGGAGCGATCGCTATGGCATCGCTCGTCCCCAGCAGTGTAGTGGTTTGCCGGCGGCGGATCGTAATTAGACAGCACAATCTTCTGCGGGCAAACAATGAATTTTAAGCAAGCTTAAAAACCTAGATTGTACAATGAATGAATAAGTGTTTGCTCGATCATGAGGTAATTGGGGCAGAATTACACTACAAGATGATCGCTAACCAGCATTCCTGTGAACGCTCATTAAGGATGAACTGGGCGATAATTGGCTAGTCCAATACAGGCTTCAGACCAGGGATCAGCAACCTCCAGCTGTTCTGAAACTACAACTCCCATTCACTTCTATTACAAGAACAGCCAAGCAAGTGCGGTTCTCTTACCTTCTTCAAGACGAAAACAGCATAATATGTTACACTAGATGTAGTTAAATCTTTTTCTTTTTAACCTTACTATAAACCACTACTGCATCAGAGATTATTTGTACTGTCATCACAAATGGCCGGTAGTGGTTATACTGTCTGCACACAGATTTATCCGCACGTAGCTTCAGAGTATCAAGAGCATTGAAAAAACATCAGCAGCATGGTTTTTTTTTTAATAAAGATTTCTGTTTACAAAACAATTCTTTCTTTGTGGTTTCCTCATTTCCCAGGCATTTCTTCTAAAACTAAAATGAAAAGCTGCACAACTTAGACATCTGTGGGGTGAAATCATCCAAGCAGCTGTGGTTTATTACTAAAGCCAAAATTAAAAGAACTCTGCTTAACATCCCAAAAGGAGACCTATCCCACTGTACAATGAGAGCTTCTCCCCAATTACATGAGCTTCTTCTTTTAAGTAGAACAGACTGTAGATGAGTAAACAAAAAACAACTTTGTCTCTCAAAACTTTGATGCAAAAAAGCAGTTCTCAAGAACGTGGCTCTTAGGACCTGCTCACATCACATTAAACGTATCTACATCTTTCCAATGCTGGAACCCAGTAATCAAATAGGTGATGTATACCACTGTATGATGTTCATTAAATAGCTTTTTATGACATATGCATTGCCCTCATAGCCTATAGGTGACAGATGCCACTGTGACAAACCAGACAACCAAATCCTGTGAGCACTTCCGGACTTCTTCACTGTCCAGCAGTAGCAGTCCTTCTTTATCTCCAGATCTGATATTGACGACCTATCCTGAGAATAGGTCAATGTGGTAAAAACATAGAAACCCTTTAAATATACAGAGTTGAGGGGCAGCGTGTGGCTCATGAAGGAAGGCACGTGTGGGGAGCTGGCTTGGTGGGTATATAAGGTGTGTGATAGGCTGTCTGCACATACATCCCTCGTTGTTGCAATGGGTAAAAGAGGTGATATATCAAAGTTGCAAAAAAGGATTATTATTGGCTTTCAGGCCAAGGGTGGCAGTATATCTGAAACTGCACAGTTTTAACTGTTCACATGCTGTTTTGATGAAAGTGTATCATGAGTGGACAAATGGCACCTGTTAGCCCAGTGGTCCGTGTCGGCGCTGCTGCCCCTACCCGCAGGCATGGGCACCGGGCTTTCCCTTTACCTCCTGCTGCCATGCACTGTGCTGACAAGCGCAGGCAGCTTAACTGTTGCATCTGTGCTCCATGCCAGAGCTTACTTCCTGCTGGAGACCCGTACTGTTGTTACGGCTTGCATGGTTGTGCCTCGCCTCACTCATGAGGCAGCGCGTACATGCCCTCTGTCACACCAGTATCTCTGACCCCTTGGTCAGCTGCCAACGACTCGGGGACCGCTCTGGAGTGGCACCTGGCAACTACCCTAACGGCCCAAGCCTATCCTCACCATCAGAGGCTCTAGTGAAGACCAGGTAGTTGCTTAGTCACGCCCCTCCAGAGTATAGCCAGTCAGTGGCGCAGTGGGTCCACATCGCTTGCATAACAGCACCAAGGTGAAAAAGCAACATGAAAACTTTGGAGCACCACATGCCATTCATGTGAGAGTTGAACATCGGCCACGAAGGTGAGGAGGGTAGACTGACTACAGTGGAGCAGCTCGTGAACTCTACTGTATACTGGGCTCCAAAGCAGATGTACGGTCATTGTATTTCTGCTAAAACAGTTTCATTGGCAGAGAAGGGCTCAATTTTTGCAGCAGTATCAGAATAGGACCTCTGATGATTGGCAAAGGGTTGTGTACTCTGAGGAGTCATGTTTTCTGCTTCATCAAACAGATGGACGCTGTCCTGTCAGATGAAAGACATTAGAAAACAAACACCCTGCAACCATTGCTAGAAGAACACAAGCTGGTGGTGGCAGCATTATGTTCTGGGGAATATTTTCGTGGCATTCTGAAGGTCCTTTTATCCATGTGGAAGGCACTTTCAACCAATAAGGGTATGAATCCATCCTTGCAGATCATGGACACCCAAAGTGTTGCCTCCCGTCAATCGTCTGCTTGCTAGAGGAGGAGACCACTGCTATTACATGCAGCAATCTCCTCCTCAGTATAAGGGTCCATTCAGACTTTCGTAGAATGGGCCTGGATCCATTCTGCAATGAAGCGGAACGGGTGCGGACCCATTAATTTTCAATGGGACCTGAAGAGATGCGGACAGCACACAGTGTGCTGTCAGCATCCGCATTTTTGGTGCACGTCCCCGATCTTCCAGGCCGGGGCTCCAGAAACAAATAGAACATGTCGTATTCTTGTCCGCAATAGCGGACAAGAATAGGCATTTCTATAGGGGTGCCGGCCCGGAGTATTGCAGATCCACAATTTGCACAACGGATGTGTGAATGGACCCTAAGGACGAGGGATCGCTAATGCATCACTTGTCACTATACTGTCTCATTGATTGCGGGTGGCAGTACACCTATTACACGGTGTGATCTGACGCCGGCAAACCAGGATTTTTTAACACGTTAAAAGATCCCGATTACATGATGAACAAGCAGTTGCTCATTCATCAGGTATTCAGTGGCAGTATTACAATGCCAGATGCTCGCTAAAGAGCGTTCAAAGCTCGTTAGCAATCATCTTAACAATAATCGGCCCATGTAATAGGGCCTTAACATTGTTTGGAAGAGCATGATCAAGACTTCCAAGTACTACCCTGGACCACTAATTCCCCAGACTTGAAGCCAATTGAGTATATGTGAGACCACCTCAATCGTCATGTCCACTCTATGGATCCTCCACCAGGTGCCCTGCAGCATCTGTTGGATGCACAGCTTTCAGCATGGCTCCAGATACCTGTGATAACCTACCTGAAACTTACTGAGTCACTACCAGCCAGTCTAACTGCTGTCCGTGCTGCACATGGCGGTTAGTCTGGATATGAGCTGGTGATCATAGTAGTGTGAATCATCAGTCACTTAGGATTTTACTAAAATGTTCATAGGCTAGACAATTTTCTGAGCTATTGGTGTTCTTATCATCCAATAACATACAGTTTGTTGTATAGATTATTACATTTTGATCTTTCTACATACAATATTTATACAACATTTCAGAATTTGGGGACCCACTTTTACTTTTGACCAATGCAACATTTTTTCAAGAACTGGCTCTGCACAAATGTGCATGTTACTGAAGGGGTACAATGCTCTACGGGTACATCATAGTTGGTACATTTCTCAGAGAGCACAGTGTTTGGATGTATTGGCTATCCTGACTAGTCTTGACATGTATTTATGCATGAGGCAGTAGATGGTATGTGAAGCTAAGAGGCAGAATGAAGAAGACAATTTGTATAAACATCAGTTTCTGTACATGCGTTCGCCATGCTATGTAATGTAATGCAAATCTTCCTAATTTTTCTACACATCGAAGATATGTGGGCAAAGGATACTGTACGTGTTTCCTATTTTCCATGAAAACATAAGTGAAATGTATTAAAGGGGTTCTCCGGGAACTAAGAAAATGAAAATACTGAAATATTACTTTAGTATAAACATATTCCCAAATACATTTCATTAGCAATAATGGTTCATTTTGTTTAGGGAGCAATCATTAGGACAAACAAAATGGCCACCGTCCTATTAGCACACACAAAACCTGTCCTAATCACACAGGAGAAGAAGTTACTTCACAACATTGCGCTAAAGAGCGGCCTCATCCTCCTCTCTGCTCTTCTTGTCAGGGATTACGATCCAGACTACAGCTGATAAGATCTTCAGCTGAATCTCTGTAGGAATGGAGTTCATGAGGAAACATGAAGTACAGAGGATGGACAGGACAGACTGTGGTAATATGGGGCTGTGGAAATAGACCGCATACAAGTGCTGCTGCTCATTATCTACACCCCCACTATCCTCTCTGTCTAATGAGCTCCATTCCTACAGAGATTCATCTGAAGATCATATTAAACGGTATTCAGGATCATAATAATCCCTTTCAAGTAAGAGAGGAAGATGGTGCAGCTCTTTAATTTGTCTTCCTGTGTAATTAGGACATGTTTTGTGTAGGATGGTGGCAGTTTTCCTAATGATTGCTCCCCGATCAAAACTAGCCATTTATAATGAAGTAATTAGGAAGTATTTTCATTGTCTTAATTCCCAGAGAACCCTTTAAAGGTTGCCATAGGAGGAAGTTATGCAGCTGGAACAATGACTGATGAAGAGACTGAATATATTCTGCATCTGACTTAATGGAGAGCCTACCTGTATGTGATATTATTTCTCCCTTGTAATCAATGGAAGAAATAGAAACTTACGAAAGTGAGACATGTCTATTCACACTAATGTTAAAATCCTGTGTCTACACTACCTCTTCCAGTATTTTTGATGGCACAAACACTGCCATCTGGAGAGCCTTTGTCGACATTAGAAATGCCAAATTCTTGACAGATCACATTAAAGTAAAAGGGGTTCCATCAGGTTTTAAAAGTCCCACATAACCATGATGGCTTATGTTTATAATGGCACAAGAACCTACAAGAATTCCACCAATCTGAAGATGAGCTTATTAGATTTCAGGGTGTGTTTTTGATCAAGCACCAGGATGGAACTGCACACGGCAGCAAACTGAACATCATTCAATGTCAACCACTGTCTTCTAAAAGACAATTCCTCTGCCATCCAATACCTTCACTGGGCACAAGAAACAAAAATCATGCCTTCTGTACCAATATGTCCAGTGCACACTAGGCATCTGCGTTGTCTCATCTAACATATAAATATGAAATTTAACTGTGGGGCAACCCTTTTCTTCTAGATTGTGAACATATAGCATTTTTTAATAGTTTTTTTCTTCACTGTAGATCATTGAGCAGTCAATAAAAAAAAAAAAGAATAATCATCTGTCCATGTAGAAATTATTGCCAAACAGAAATACATGGCAAAAAAATAAAGGAGACTGTGGCAATGTTTAAAATATTCTTGTCTCAGAAATTCATACAGGACTTCTTTGACAGTCAAGTATAGGAAGGAAAAGGGCGTCTATGTTATCTTTCCTTGTAAGCACGAAAATCATGACTTCCTCCTATCATGAGGTGAAATGCATGGTAAATTATAAAGCAGAAATATCAGCACTCCATGGAACATGATATTTGATCAGTTATGCTAAGAGTAACTGCAAGATATTCTGAATACTTAATCATGGCCTTGCATCATTTTCATGATAACCATGAGCCAGGCACATTAAACTATAAACTACTATATATATATATATATATATATATATATATATATATATATATAGCGAGAGAGAGAGAGAGAGAGAGAGAGAGAGAGAGAGAGAGATCATGAGGCATGGTGCTGCATAAAATAGGAAACTCTATTACAGTGGTCCCCTCGGGTTACAATACTAATTGGTTCTGGGACGACCATTGTTGAACCCACGAGTCAATAACTCTATAGAAAACCAGTAATTAGTTCTAAAGCCCAAAAATGTTATCGCAAAATATGAGAAAATAAAGGTTTAAGAAAAATAAACAGATCACAGACATATAAAGCAGGTCCTTACAGATAAAGGCCTCATGATATTAGATATGAAAAATCAAGAAATGGAGCAAAAGAGATCGATTATCGAGTAGTGTAGTAAACACTGAATAATAGAATGACAAACTCTAATCATTAAATTTTTCATTCTTGTGACCGCTGATGTAGACACCTAAATCATCTTTTGCTGTTTAGAATTCCACAAGTGTAAACCAGTATCATTTTCACTGTATGGGATAAATAAATGCATGTTGCATTCTATATTGCATATTTATGCAGTACAGAATATTGAATTTAGTATATTCAAATGCAGTGCTGCCACCTACAGGCCTGCATTGGAATATACTAGTAATCAACCTGTAAGCCTTATAGAGACTTAGGACTATTACTAGTACAGGCCTCCTTCCTCAATCCCAGGGAAGGTGGCCTGTGCCAGAAAGCACACAGCTCCCGGTTTTAGCGGTCAAAGACACATTGAGTTCCACAAAATGCGGAACGCACAAGACCAGTATCCATGTTTTGCAGATCCGCAATTTGCAGACCGCAAAAATGTCTATGGCCGTGTGCAAAAGCTCTTATACAGCAGACACCTGGAGGCATTATTTGTGATTAACCCTTCAGATGCCGTGATCAATGGTGACTACAGCATCTGAGCGCCGAAAGCCCAGGACCACTGTGCTCTGTGTGTTCAGTGGCAGGGTTCCATAGGTACATAGGGAATCTCCTGTAGGCTGTAAAATTAAATCAATACAGTCCACTGAAGAAGTGATCAGATGATCACTTGTTAAATAAGTAAAACTAAAGCAATATAAGTTTTCAAAAACAAAGAAAAAAATATATAAAAATTCAAATCACTCCCTTTCCCCATATTAAATATAAAAAATACTGATTATTAGCATTGTCTCAATCCAAAATGCCCATTCTATTAAAATGTAAATGTATTTAAAAAAAAAAAAAAAAGAAACTTGCCAATTCGCTGCTTTTTCATTGCAACGCTTACCAAAAATAAATAAGTAGTGATCAAGTACTCATACACAGCCCAAAATCTTATTAATAAAACTACAAATCGGCCTGCAAAAAATAAGTCTTAACACAGCTCCACAGACAGAAATATGAAAAAAAGGTGAGGGTCAGAATACGACAATGCAAGGAAAAATACATTTTTCCTAAATTTTTAATTTTTAGGTATTAAAACACAAGAAAAACTATGGTGACGTATTGCTGGAATTCCACTGACCTATAGAATGAAGGCAAGTCTGTTTTACCGCTTAGGGAATGCCCTAAAAACAAAACTCAGAACTATCGTGGAAGGGTTTATGCATTACAGTTCATATAATACACATCACAGATTGCGTTTGCAAGAAAACTCCTATGCCTTAATCATGAGTAATTGATACATTTATATACCTGTGCTTTTTCTGAATTCACTTGTACATGGGGAGAGATGGTCAGTGATTGAAAGCATAAGTGTTTATAGGTCTGTATACAGAGATAGTTGTAGACGGATGTTATCAGGGATTGACAGCTACGATCAGAAAGAGACATTTAAATGTACAAATTACAAGTTTTACTGTGTATTTTCTCACAAAACTACAGTATATATCTGTCTGCTCAGCTCCTCCTGCTCTATAACATGCTGCCTGCAGATTACATTGCATTTTGTGGTGACAGGTCCTCTTTAATCCCTTCATGACACCTGCTTTACATGTACAGCCGATGTTTGGTCTTTAAAGATGGCAATTGCTCCGAGAACGGCATTAGCCGCCGGGCACCTGCTTTTTCATATAGCAGAGACTCGCGAGGAATGAGCGCAATCAGCGGTTATGCCGACTGCGGACATTTAACCTCTCAGATGCCATGGTCAAATGTGGCCATGGTGTCTGAGAGGGCTAAAACCCAGAAGCTCATGCTTCCGGGTAAGGAAAGCCTCCCCCGAGCAGAAATCGGGGAAAGAATTCATTCATAGTAATAAGCCTGAACTAGGCTTCCAAGATCATTACTTGTATATTACAGTTCATGCTAGCAAGTGGCAGCACTGAACTGTAATACAGTGATTTCTGTATAGGATATGGAACAAATTCCATCATTCTACATAAATTGCAATATAATGATTGCAAGTTGGGATCCAATTGGGGACCGAACCACAAAAAAAAAAAGTTTTGAAAAATAAAAAAAATAAAAAATTCTTAAATCACCCCCTTTTCCCCAAAATCAAATAAACAAGCCACATCATGGGCATTGCCGCACGCAAAAACGCCTGTACTAATAAAATATAATATAAAAAAACTTGACTTCCCTAAAAAATTGAATAAAAAGTGTTCAAAAAGTCATACACACCCCAATGGTATTAGCAAAAAGTACAGGTTGTCCTGCAAAAAATGAGCCCTCCCTCCCACATCGTTGTAGACATAACTATATAAAAGTTATGGGGTCAGAATACAGTGATGGCAAGAAAAAAATACATATTTTCAAAAGTTGTTTCTTTTTCAGTACTAAAACGCAAGAAAAACTATACAAATGTGTTATTGCCGTAATTGTACTGACCTAGAGAATAAAGAGCAAGTAAGTTTCACCGCATAGTGGATGTTATAAATACAAAACCCATAAAACTGGCGGAATTGCGGTTTGTTTTTAATCCACCATATTTGGAATTTTTTTTCCTACTTACCACTAGAGTAATATTGTGTGTGCAATATTACATGATGGCATTAGAAAGTACAACTTGTCCTGCAAAAAACAAACCTGACTATATGAATGGAAAAATCAAAAAGTTATGGCTCCAGGAAGGCAGGGAGAGAAAAATAAAAACGCAAAAACTGAAAATTGCTGCATCAGGAAAGGGTTCCCCCCCCCCTCCCATTTTGAATTTATGTATGAAGTAAATATATTTGCTACAGCTCAGGTAACTGAGGTGAATTTTAACCCCCCTAGTGAATTTTAGCCTTAAGGACACCTCCTACACCAGTTTTAGTGGTCATAACTCATAACTTTTTATTTTGTGGGATTTAATTTTATAGCATTCACTGTGTGGTAAAACATGATAATTTGCCTTCACTTTCAGCTGCCATCACACTCAACCTAATTTCTAAAGGCTATATCTCCCGATTTGGAGTAAAATCCTGGTCTTGTTTTAAAGCTTAATTTACCATCTTTCAAACAAGACCAGATCTATAGCAGCTACATATCATATGATATGATTTACAGAAGCCACATGGACCATAAGCATACTTCTATGGATGAGTTTTCTAGACATGCTCTGTAAACTGTACAGAAGTAATTGTGCAGAGAAGTAAAGTAGATATATGGTGCCCATCACAACTGTGAACTGTTTTATTTATATACAGATACTGTATATCATTGCAATCCTACCCACAATGACATGAGATGACTCTTGAAAATAAGGGTATTATTACTAGGCTCTGTGGCCAGTGTGAAAACTGCCGGATTTGTGGATTTTTTTTAATCTTTTTTTTTTGGTTTAGATACAGTGACACGGAAAATTCTAAAGAACACCACCAAAAAATCTTTAAAAAATGATTTCACTTAAAGAAGAACTCCTGGCAAAAATTTTATTTTCTGACCTGCTAGAAAGGTACATGATGTAATCTGTAGTGAATGTAATTTTCTTACCAGTGTCTGTATTTGTGAGTTCTGCTTCTCACCTGTGTCATGTGACCAGCAATCAGACTCTCCAACTTATCTGTGGACAGGAAGTCTGTTTCTCTATGTATTCCTATAGGAGCCTCACTCTCATAGGAATGAATAGAGATGTAATGGACTTCCGGTCCTGTCAGTTGGAGATCAGAGAGATCACTTTCTAGCAGGTCAGAGAATAAACATTTCGACAGGAGTTCTACTTTAAAAGCTTAATTTAACCACTTCCCGACCGCCCATTGACTATAAACGTCCTGGGAGGTCGGGTTTATCTCTGAATGGACGTTCTGGAACGTCCTTTCAGAGATTGCAGCTGCACGCTAATCGTGCAGCAGCTGAGCGGGGGGCCCGCTGTCAGTGACAGCGGGGTAACCCAGAGAGAAGGCAGGGAACGTTCCTGGGTGTCCCTGCCTTCTAGATCGCTGTATACACACCGCTGAATGAGTGCTGTGTATACAGCAAGGAAGCGCGATGCTGCTTCCTGTCCCGGCCCGGTGGTCATGTGACCGCCGGGACCAGGGGAGTGCAGGAACTGTAGGGTCTTCCACAGACCTCTATCAGCCCTGCACTGAGGCTGTACAGCCTCTCTGGGGGGGGGGGGGGGGGGTATTTCTGTAACTGGGGCTACTATGTCTGCCCCAGTTACAGGAGAAATCAATAGTGAAAAA
Source organism: Bufotes viridis (assembly GCA_033119425.1). Taxonomy (NCBI): domain Eukaryota; kingdom Metazoa; phylum Chordata; class Amphibia; order Anura; family Bufonidae; genus Bufotes; species Bufotes viridis. The sequence continues at coordinate 179,845,501 of CM065593.1, read as the reverse complement.
ATTTTTTAAAAAAGTTTCACATGTAAAAAAAAAAAAAAACACATTTCCCCGAATAAGTCAATTAAAAATTTTAAAAATAGGAAAAAAATAAATAAATAAGTGACATATTTGGTATTGCAGCATCCGTGACGGCCGGCTCTATAAAAATATCACATGATCTAACCCATCAGGTGAACGCCGTAAAAAAATAAAATAAACAAACATTAGCCAAAACAGCAACTCCCCAAATTACAGTTTACTACCACACTTGAACACTATTTTCTTGTAAAAAAAAATAATTATTTTTCATTTTTACAGCCAACGGTTATATAAATTCTATGAAACATCTGTTGGGTCAAATGCTCACTACACAGCTTAAAAATTCCTTGGGTGGTGTCGTTTACATAATAGTCACATTTTGGGGGTTCTCACTATGGGTCTCTTCAAATGCAACCTAGCACCCCAAGACCATTCCGGCAAAATCTGCCCTCCAAAAAAACATATGGCACCCCTTGCCTTCTGAGCCCTGCAGAATCAGGGTAATAAATATCGAGGTTTGTTTTGTTGTTAACCCTTGATGTGCTACAGGAAAAAATTGTTTAAAATGAAAAACAGAAATTAAATTTTGAAATTTCACCTCTATTTTGCTTTAATTCCTGTGGAAAAAATATCACAGAAATATAGTGGCCAATATGGGGGAACTGCTCAGACCCCAAACACTGTAGCGTGTTTCTCATTGGGGGAGCGGGGACTACCACGTAGTGGTAGGACCCCATGCCATGCTGAGTGATCGTGACGTGGTGCACGAGGGGCTTCGATTTGTTCCTGACAGGAAAATATTGGCAAACAGTCTCAGCTTTTAATATCTGCTTGTTTGACTAGCTAGTATAGTCAGTGGCATATCCGTTTGGTGCATTTTTTTCTGTAATTCCTGTGGAATACTTAAAGGATTTACAACATTTTTAAAACCAGTTTTGAATAGTTTGAGGGGCGTAGTTTCTAAAATGGGGTATTTATGGGTGGCTTCTATTATGTTAGGTCCTCAAAATGACTTCAGAACTGAACTGGTCCTTAAAAAAAAATAATTCCAAAATTGCGTTATGGCCCGTGGTAATGGAATTCATAATGCAATTCACCTTTTACCAACAAAAGAAGTGTGAACAAGTTTCATAAGCGGAAATTCGCTCATCTCTACTTCTAACATCCAAAAAAAAAAAAAGACATTACTAAAATGATGCCGACATAAAGTAGACATATGGTGAATGTTACTTAATGAGTATTTTATGAGGAATCACTATCTGTCTTAAAAGCAGAGATATTCAAATTTAGAAAACAGTGTATTTTTTCAAATTTTCCTTGAAATGTAGATTTTTTAAAATAAGGGTGAAATATATTGACTCAAATTTACCATTAACATGAAGTATAATGTGTCACAAGAAAACAATCTCTGAATGGCTTGGATAAGTAAAAGCGTTCCAAAGTTATTATCACAAAGTGACATGTCAGATTTGCAAAATTAGGCCTGGTCAGGAAGGGGACAAATGGCCCAGTCTGGAAGTTGATAAACAACAGGTCATTTTCTGATAACACATTCCCTCTAATTCCTTAAGGACATAGACTATTGTGTTTTTTTTGTTTTCATTTAAAAAAACATAACATTCATATTTTTGCACCAGCATAGCTGAGTGTTTGTTGTCCACAGTCAGGATGATCCAGCAGAGCGCTTATACAGCGCTGGGAAGGAGCTGTCTCACTGAGGTGAATGGGATGGCTGAGATGTAATTACAACCTGCTCACTGCTGTAGCTCCAACGGTGAGCAGGTGAACAATGAAGAGAAGGCAGCACTCATACAAGCACTGCTGTCTCTTTAAACAGCTGATCAGCAGGGGTGTTGGGAGTTGGCCCTCCACCAAGCTGATATTGCTGACCTGTCCGGAGGAAAGGTCATTAAAATAAAAAAGAAAAAAAAAGAAAGGGGTTGTCCAGTTGGGATAAATCCTTTAAGTACAAGATGCCTTTTTAGATTTACAATCCCCACGCTCCTTTCCTCCTATCACTTTTGCTCTACACAGCTGTCACAAACCTGTCTAAAATGAATATGAAATAAGCTCTTTCTCCATACAACTTAGACAAGTTTTATCCTCTACTTTTCTGTATTCAGTATTTGCTTAGGAAGCTCTTAACTACCGAGACCAAATGTGGATTGGAATCTTGTTATTCAAAGTTTTAATCTCCTTGGTCGCATGTTTATACATGCAATTAAGATAGAGTCAACCATCCATCATATTCTCCTCATTCTTCCATGAAGCTTATAAACAAACATGAGATAAATTATAGCGGTAGTGCATAGGTAACAAGAAACCCCTCCACAAAGACACAATACCTGAGCATAGGAAGAAGAGCATACTGCAGGATACTTGTCACAGCAAACTGCTTAACAGCAATATGTAAAGGCTGCACAAAGGGCATCTATTATGATTATGGTTGGGGGGGTCCAGGACTTTGCTGCCATTGCTGTGTTGGAAAATGGCATTGTGCTATTTAACCACTTTTCTCCTATGCATTTACATACCAGGGAATATACAAAACAATATAGAATGGAATGCAAAAACAGGTCATGACAAAAAAGTGTTATCCATTCCTCCGTTTTGTAGATTTTCAGACTTGAGTGCATTACCGTCTGTCTGTCATAGTTTGTTTTCCTAGTGCCCTGTGAGGCGCTGCGTGTAGAACTTTGATGCTCTTTAGTTCTTGTATGTTTGCAAATACTTTTTTGTAAATTCAATAATCTCAATTTAGTAAGTGGCTGTTTTAAACACATTTTGTTCTTTTAAAGTTTTTTTAAGGGACAATGTACTGGGACATATCTATATGCTAGTATTGCAGGAAAAGAATAAAAGGAGAAAAAAACTGGGGAGAAAAAGCTGAGTGCTACATAGAACAGTATGTACAGATATGGCTGATAATAGCGAGTAAAAGTTCAAGCGCTCACCTGAATAGGTTGTGCACAAGCACCATATTTTGAACCGCAGTAAAATAAATGTTCTCAAGTTGCAGCAGGCTTGGCAGGTTCATATTCACAGGACAATGTATTGCGTTTGTGAAGACCAAGGTGGAAGAAATAAACAGGAAAACCTCCTTATGGGGCCATACTCCAGGATAACAAAAGTTGCACTATAGGGCAATGTTGAATTCTCAATGTTAACCTTATTTAGTCCGTTTGCAACACATTTTGGGGTGTCTACCTCTTATTCAAACAATAAGAGCAATTCTGTTTGAAGGAGTGGACACCCTGAAAAAGGTTAAAAAGATTGCCCTATAGCAGGGATCAGCAATATTTGGCACTCCAGGTGTGGTGAAACCACGACTCCCAGCATGCACATTTGCTTGGATGTACTCAGAACTCCCATAGAATTTAATGGAGCATACTGGGGTTTGTAATTTCACAACAGCTGGATTGCCGGAGGTTGCTGACCCCTGCCTTATTTTATCCTGGAGAGCGACCCCCAAAGGAGGTTCTCTTCCTTTGTTTATTCCTGGGTGGCATGTAAAACATTACCTTTGCAAATTCCTTTGTAGAGAAAATGAGTGGACTGATGAATCTTTCCAAGCAAAAATCATCTGACTTACAGAGTTCGGAGCGAAAACTGTGGCAATATTAAATGGCTTGTCCCTGGTCAAATGACCTCTTATAAACACTCAGGGCAGGCCATCAATATCTGATTGGCAGAGGTCCAAATTCCCACACCTTTGTCGATCAGCTGTTCCTGAGTAGCTCCAGCACCAGAACTACACAGTTATGTCCATTGATCTGGTTACTGCACTGCTGCTCCCACTTAAGTGAATGAAGTGACGTCCACTCTGTAGTTCTGGTGGTGGAGCTACTCATAAACAGACACTCACTCAACAGATAATTATGGCCTATTCAGAGGATAGAACATCAATATAAAAATCCTGGAGAATATCTTTAAAAAGGAGATGTCCACACCAAATTCAGTGCACGCTGCAGGCAGCATGTTATAGAGCAGGAGGAGTTGAGAAGATTAATATATAGTGTTATGGGAAAAGCTTCAGTAAAACTTAAAATCTATACATTTATATCTCTATTTCTGACTTCAGTTGTACATGGAGAGGTGTTATCAGTGATTGATAGCATGCTCTATGTAAGTGTGTATACAGATATAGCTGTCAATCACTGATAGTTGTACACAGAGATCTTAAGTGGACCTAGAACCTGTCCAAGAATGTGAGCAGAGACTGTTACCTCCACTTGCAGAGCTGCCTAAGGGGCTGAGGGGGCAGAGCCTCACTACACACTATGATTTTGAACTTGCATATACTACATATCGGTGAGTTTTCCTGTCAGGCTGCTCAGCCATGATGGCATATCATAGGCAGGTTTGCATCATTACTATCTACTGTAGAGCAGTGTAGTGTGCAGTGAGGTCTCGCCCCTTCATCGCTCTTGGTAGCTCTGCAAGTGGAGGCAACCATTTCTTCTCACATTCTAGGACAGGTTGTTGGCAGCCATTTTAAATCATCCCAGAGAACCCCTTCAAGTTCAGAAAAAGCAGAGATATAAATGTATAAATTGCAAGTTTTGCAGAATCTTTTACCACAAAATTATATCAATCAGCTCAGCTCCTCCTGCTCTATAACATGCTGCCTGTACAGTCGTGGCCAAAAGTTTTGAGAATGACACAACTATTAGTTTTCACAAAGTTTGCTGTTAAACTGCTTTTAGATCGTTTCTGTGATGTAGTGAAATAAAATTACACACACTTCATACGTTTCAAAGGCTTTTATCGACAATTACATGACATTTATGCAAAGAGTCAGTATTTGTCTTTTAACTGAATAACCTGATATAACTTATACCGTGCCAAATTAGAATCGTCTGACTGTCTGTACGGACGGTTTAATAAAGTCTCAACTTTATTGAATATAACTTAAAATCTCAATAGACGCGGGGTAACACCGTTACCAATAAGTCAGAAAGAGAAAGACAACCCAGTGGCGGATACACTAATGGATATGCGTGCTTCCTCTGATGTTCCTGCACTCACTGGGGGTCGTCCCTATAAGGAATTGTATGGCACACTTTACAACCTCAGGATATTATGGGTCCTGTGGTAGGTGCCATACACTAAGGCAGTACCTAACTCAACACTAAAAGGTTGTGCTAAGTAATAGTGCCTACTAACCCACTATAGAACAACACTCCCACTAGCTATCAATGGGTATAGAGCTCTAGGCTACCGCTTGTGTCTAAAGTGAGGAGATATTGGGGTGAGCAGTAATGGCTGTTTCTTCAGTCCATGCCATACCTTCATGCTTTTATCCCCCTATCTCCTATTCACACCGCCATGCAGGGGGTTGCAGTGTTGGCCCTTCTTTTTCAGGACCTCTGCAAATCGACTGGGCATGCTCTCAATCAACTTCTGGGCCAATTCCTGACTGATAGCAACCCATTCTTTCATAATCACTTCTTGGAGTTTGTCAGAATTAGGGGGTTTTTGTTTGCCTCTTTAGGAGACGATCCTGGCGCTTGCTGGACTTTCTTGGATGCCCTAAAGCCTTCTTAACAAGAATTGAACCTCTTTCCTTGAAGTTCTTGATGATCCTATAAATTGTTGATTGAGGTGCAATCTTAGTAGCCACAATATCCTTGCCTGTGAAGCCATTTTTATGCAACGCAATAATGGCTGCACGCGTCTCTTTGCAGGTCACCATGGTTAACAATGGAAGAACAATGATTTCAAGCATCACCCTCCTTTTAACATGTCAAGTCTGCCATTTTAACCCAATTAGCCTGACATAATTATCTCCAGCCTTGTGCTCGTCAATATTCTCACCTGAGTTAACAAGACGATTACTGAAATGATCTCAGCAGGTCCTTTAATGACAGCAATGAAATGCAGTGGAAAGGTTTTTTTGGGATTAAGTTAATTTTCATGGCAAAGAAAGACTATGCAATTCATCTGATCACTCTTCATAAAATTCTGGAGTATATGCAAATTGCTATTATAAAAACTTAAGCAGCAACTTTTCCAATTTCCAATATTTATGTAATTCTTAAAACTTTTGGCCACGCCTGTAGATTGCATTTCATTTTGTAGCGACAGGTTCTCTTTAAGCTTTCTGGAGAGAATACAGCAGCACAAGAAATAGTGATAGAACTATAAGGTTCTCAGCACAACTATGTTTTATTTTTTAAAAATGATTACTTCAGATACATTTCTAGCATTATACACGACTATATATCCGTATCATAAGGATAAACCTCTAACAGGGCCGAGGAATTTCAGTGTTTATACCTAAATTTATGCTGCTCACTTCTTGATGAACCATAGGCCTCTTTCAGACGGGCGTTGCGGGTGCACTCCGTCAAACAGTGCGGGTGCGTTGCGGGAATCGCCGCGATTTTTCCCTGCGAGTGCAAAGCGCTGTCATGCGTTTTGCACGCGCGGGAGAAAAATCGGCACTTTTGGTACCCAGACCCGAACCTGCACTTCTTCACAGAAGTGCATGTTTGGGTCAGAAATTGTCCCGCTGGTATTATTTCACATTATAACATAGTTATAATGTAAAATAATACCCTTGGCCATCTCCCTAATGTTTAAACTGGTGCAGAATGAGTTAAAATAATAAACTAATAATTACTTACCTGTTCCATTTGATCGCGAAGCCCGGCCTCCTCTCCGTTAGCTTGAAAGATGTAAAGGACCTGTGATGATGTCACGGCATCACATGGCTCAATCACATGCTCCATCACTATGGTGATGGAGCATGTGATTGGTCCATGTGACCATGTGACATCATCCAAGGTCCTTAACCACTATCCACAGCCTGAGGATAGTGTTTAAGGACCTTGGATGATGTCACATGGTCACATGGACCAATCACATGCTCCATCACCATAGTGATGGAGCATGTGATTGGGCCATGTGATGTGACGTCATCACAGGTCCTTTAGATCATAGATGCTGCAGGAAAGAGAGGACAGATCGCGACTCACGCGATCAAGTGGCTAAGGTAAGTTAACTTTTATTATTTTTAACCCCTTCCTCATCATTTAACAATGCATTCTTTATTAAGAATGCTATTATTTCCCTTATAACCATGTTATAAGGGGAAATAATAGAGATTGGGTCCCGTTGCTAGCAACAATGCGGGAAAATGCAACGCATCCGCACTTGGTTGCGGATGCTTGCGATTTTCCGCATCCCCATTCACTTCTATGGGGCCTGCGTTGCGTGAAAACGCAGAATATAGAACATGCTGCGATTTTCACGCAACGCAGAAGTGATGCGTGAAAATCACCGCTCATGTGCACAGCCCCATAGAAATGAATGGGTCCGGATTCAGTGCGGGTGCAATGCGTCCTCCTCACGCATTGCACCCGCGCGGAAAACTCGCCCGTGTGAAAGGGGCCATACAGTTATAGCACTAAAGAATTTCATGCAAAGCCAAGGAACAATCATAGGTAATTATTCAGACTTACAGGACTCCATACTAACCTTCTCCATTCAGACTTGTATTTTCATAGGAATCCCAGCGTATCAAAGGATCACAAGTATTATAATCAATGGTTATCCCCTGATTGTTCTGAAAGTTTGCAGCACCTGCAAGAAAGAGTTTCATGTTTACATGATTTTATTATACAAGTGATGATCAGAAATTCAGTATTATATTGTGAGAATTCAGATAAATGATTGTCCATTGTTGTATATTGACCTCAAGAGTGCATTGTTTTGGCTCATAATGGAGGTGATAAGCTGAGGACCCCCTCTGTGGCATTTATACTTCTTCACAGGTCAACTACATCTTGTTAAACTGACCTTGTTACAAGTCAGTGCCACAGGACTAGGGATGGCAGATGTTGTACCAATATTTTAGAAAGGTAAAAAGGTGGACCGTATAACTACAGACCTTTAAGTTAAACATCTGTGGTGAGTAAATAGTTTGGAAGTATTCATGTAGTATGTTTTTTTTCCTGGCAGAAAGCTGGCATTCTTGCTGGATCCTATTATAGTGAATAGGGATCCGGTGTGCCCAGGCGGTGTCTGGCTATGCCAGATATAGCAATTCTAGTACTCTGCTCCTCTGCTAGAACATAGTACCAGATGAAGGGCTTAATGTGGGTCCAATCATTATCTATGCTGAGAAAACCCCTTTGAAAGATCATTTCCATCAAAAATTATTTTACTGCAACCTATATGCGAATATTCTGTGTAATTTTGTTTCTAGAAAATGGGTGGATGGTTATCTGGATATCATTTTTTAATTCATCCCATGTATACTGTTCCTGTTCAGATTTGTTAATTTCCTCTCTATCTGGACTTTTAGCACAGCTGAAAGTGTCACTTATTACTCTCAGACTAGCAGTCAGACCAAAGAGGAGTGAGGGATGCTGACTCAACTAGATTTTTTTTTAATATAAGTTTTTATTTTAAATAAATTCCTGCGGTTTTCTTACTGGCCACTAATTAATATTTTATGCCACATCTTGGTCTGTACTGATCGCTTTACTGCAGTTACATACCATTCTAAATCTGCCTGTAATGATAAGGAGATATCACTTCTGTGTGGAGATAAGACAAGGTTCACAATAGGTGATTGTCAAATCTCATCTATTCTTTCCTTGTACAATGACCTCTGCACAGGTCACAGAGCATGCCTAGAAATCTCTGCCATATAAGTCAATAAAGTACCCTCCTGTCCATTGTGTCTATGGACCATGTGACTGCCGTAAAGCAATTTTTTTTAAGGCTTTGTAATGGCTGTTAAGATAAGCTCAGGTAAGATGGCCACCTTCATAATCATGATCAGGAAACTGAATAAAAATAATCTACAATCAGGAAATAAAAACAGATTAGATAAAAAGGATATGTGCTACTATCTGGTTTTAATTGGCAGGTAAAATTTTTGGTGAGACATTTCCTTTAACAAAGAACAACATAGTAGGACTGGAAATTGCCAATAATATGTAACAGTAATAGACTCAATTATTGTTGGATTTGTTTATATATATAAAGTTGATTTGCTAAGGAGATCCAATGCATGTTTCTACTAGTCTTAAAGGGGTTGTCCCACTAAAAACTTTTGTAATTGCATGTAATTTAGCATAGCCACTGAGTAATTTACTGAAATCTATCTGTATAGCGCCACCTGTTTTTTTCCCTTATTTCTTTGTCCTGCTCACTAAGATGGCCGCACATGCTCAGTTTCATCTTTCAACTGTCTCCTGAGCTGTGATAGGGAGAGCTGAGACACGCCCCTTAGCTGCAGCAGAAACGACACTCCCCTTGAGCTGCCACCTTGATATAAATCTAGCAGAGCAATGAATGAGCAGATCTCTGGATCCATGTGAGGTACAGGGCTGGTTCTAGCTTTGTTAGAAAGAGATCGTTATGTACTATATGATGTCTGGTTTTAATTGTTTACATTAGTCATGGGATAACCCCTTTAAGGAACACATTCAGATTAATGAATACAATTTTTCTCATCTTGTTACATCAGGGTTTTTTTTTTGTCTACCCACTATGGAAACTACAACCTAACATGTACCGGTAAATCTTTTAAGACCTAAAATAAAAGTATTTGGCCTCAGGCCAGAAAAATTAGAGAAGTAACAAAAATCAGAACAAATTCCTTCACAATACATACCAACGATTTTCTCTGGAGTTCCTGAAAACACTAGTTCAATTTTTCCAAATTCTGGAAATCTGTCATCTATTACATATAAAAACATAATAAAAAAAAGTTTTATGTAAATAACAAATCAAGTGTATCATAAAAATGTCACTACACATTATTAATCATAATATATAACTGTTATCTTATTAGGAAATTGATATAAAAGAGCATCTGATACAAATAAACCATTAAACTCTTTCCAGGAAACACTGTGTATGGAGCATGCTGCAGCTTTCGGCGAGCAGCCGTCTGCCACCGGCAGGTTTGACAAGGATGGCCCTCTTCAAGTAGCCCACCTCCCGCTGCCTCGGTTACCACAAGCAGCAGAAGCCGCAGCAGCTAGTACAGTCTCATGAACAAGATGGAGCGGTAATGGAAATCTACCACCTGAACAACCAGGTTCAGTTCTACCTGTACTGTGGCCTTTCTCCAGCATATACTGTGTTCCTACTATTGCTGTCCTTCATTAGACAGCAGAAAAAAAATATAGGAGTCGTAGGATACTACAGAGTGTTATATTCCAATTGTCAGGCCAATTGGAGCACTGTTAAGTTGGGTAGAATCGCTCTTTATAATAGAGAGATTAGTTATTACGTTTAAAATATTTGGCAATAAAAATACACTCATGCTCCAATAAAAAAAAATGCCCAACACTAGGAGGAAACGTGTAAACATATCTGCATGTTATGAGCCATGGAATATTAAGCCAAGTAGACCTGACATATGCCCAGATATCTCCTTGGTGCTTGCCCCATGTATGGGTTCCAGTCATATAGTTAAAAGCAACAAATCATGGTAATGACTGCACCTTTATTTGCATGATCTAACTCTTCTTTTCCAAAAATCAGTCGGTGACCATGAACAGCCCCTGTATGAAACTGCAGCCTGAAAATGACATCACGGGTTACAGAACGATATTTCTTATGGTAACATTTGATCTGTCAAAGTAAGAGAAACATAAATTGCAATGTATTATATGCTGAAATAAGCTTACTGTTATGCCAGGCTTTCATTTTTTTTTTTATACAATTTCATGTTTGATTACAACCTCCTAGATTTTGCAGACTAAAATTTAATTTAATGATTGTTTACATCCTTTTTGCACAAACTAACCAACTATATCTGTCATAAGACAAAAATACAAATACTGTTTACTTCTTGCCGAAAATATGTGTTTGTGGCAATAAGTAGCTAGACTTGAAAACAACGTTGGACAGACATTCTAGATAACGGCATCCATTTTGAGAAGCTGATTATAAAGTGCTCAGTCTAACAGCATTTATAATATATTGTTCTTCAGACAGTGAAGGAATAAAGAACTAGGGCTCCGGGGTTTTAGTGAAGTCCTTTATCACGTTTACCATTCCTCCAGACCAAATCTTTGAAGTTAATTAGATAAAAGTTAAATATCTGTTGTGACAAAGGTTTTACTATATTAGTTTACCTCCTCCTCCTGACCACATAAGAGCAAGGTTTGCTAGAATGTATCTGCTGTTTTACAACTTGCTTTATCATCATTTATATAGTGTGTTGGTTTAGGCTTACATTCGGACACCATCAGAATACCACTCTAGAAATTGTATATTGTAGGGAAATATATTAATGTACCTAGAATTTTGCAACACAATTAATGGCACATGCTTGTTGTGCCAAATATATCAAGTGTGTGCACCAGAATTTGGACCAATATTTGACATGCCAGACACAACTGAGCAAATTAATTTTCCTGACAACTTTTTGTTTAGTCCTACTTTGCACCTTACTTTGTCGCTGGTTTAAGGCAGATTTTGCTGTATTCTGTGGTCAAAAACTATACCAGCGCCAAAGTGGTACAAAAAGTGGTATAAAATTCAGATAGTATAAACCTATGTGGCACATTGTGTCACAAATAGACATCCTGTAGTACATTTTGTAACATCTACCCTTTAGATTGGCTTATCCTGCCAACAAAAAGCATCAGGTACATTTAACAATCCAAATACACACACTAAATGAAAATGGCACGGGCACAATACTCTGGAACAAAATATATCTTCCCTTGTATGTTTGAATTAATATTTACAGTTAACCTTTCACAATCTGAAGAAACAAATAAATACAGTACATGAATATCATCCAGATGACAAGCCAACAAAATCATCTTTCGGCGGTATTGTTATTTGTTATCTGAAAAGAAGCATCCAAAAAATGCATACGTAGAAGACAGCCCTTATCGCAAACTTGTGATGCAACAGCATTATAAACACTGGAACGTAAGATAGCCGGGAGAAAGACTGCCAATAAACAGTGCAGTAGTTGATGAAAGCTGCACCTCCAAAAGAGGTCTGCTAAACAGCCATCTCCATCCATCTTTCCAGACTCCCTTCTAAGGTTGTTTCGATACCCAATCGATACTTTTCTCTGGTATCGAGCTCGATACCAGGATTAGTATTTTATCGATACTGGGCTGTGCTACTGCACAGCCCAGTATCAGAGAACGTGGCTGCGCCACTCTCAGCGCGGCCATGTTCTCCTCGGCAGCAGGGGAGAAGGAGGCAGTCTCTCCCTCCCCCTGTGCTGCTTCCACCAATGAAGAGAGACGGGAGGAGGAGGCAGGGTCACTGGCCACCAATGAGGAGTAACGTTTACTATACAAATGCAGGCAGAAGAAACTTATTGCCGGCACCTGCCTGTGACCGGGCGCTGCTATCAGCGGCAGTTAACCCCTCAGGTGCGGCACCTGAGGGGTTAACAGCCGCTGATCGCAGTGCCTGGTCACAAGCAGGTGCGGGCAATGAGTTTCTTCTGCCTGCATTTGTATAGTAAACACCACTCCTCATTGGTGGCCAGTGCTCCCTCCCCAGTATTAAAGACATTGGCCAGTGTCCCCCCCCTTTCCCCAGTATTAAATACATTGGTGGCCAGTGCGCCCCCCCCCCCCATCCCCCATTCCTCCCTCCCCCCAGTATTAAAAGCATTGGTGGCAGTGGCCACAGGGTCCCCTCACCTCCTACTCATTGGTGGCGGTGGAAGTGATCAGAGCCCCAGCAGTGTAATGCTGGGGCTCCAATCGGTTACCATGGCAACCAGGACGCTACTGAAGTCCTGGCTGCCATGGTCAGCTCCCTGCTGCTGTGTGCACAAAGCACAGGGCAGCAGGGAGAGGGTGAGAGCCTATTCACCCTAATAGAGCTCTATTAGGGTGAATAGGATGAAAAGATCCCAGGTTCTAGCCCCTAAGGGGGAAATAGTTAATAAATAGAGATGAGCAAACATTAAAAAAAAAAATCAGTTGTTCGGCGTTCGGGTGGTGGTAAGTCGCGCATCCCGTTATGGATTCCACTATAGCGGCATATGGAATCCATAAGGGGCGGCTGCCACCAACCCGAACGACCTGGGGTGACGTCACTGTCATGTGATCAGTGCAGGGGGCGTGGCTCAGCACTGGATTTGATCCCGTGCTGAGCCACGCCCCTGCACTGATCACATGACAGTGACGTCACCCCAGGTCCTTCGGCTGTTCAACAGTTCGGGTTGGTGGCAGCCGCCCCTTATGGATTCCATATGCCGCTATAGTGGAATCCATAACGGGATGCGCGACTTACCACCACCCGAACGCCGAACAACGGACTTTTTTTTAATGTTCGCTCATCTCTATTAATAAATAAACTGTAAAAAAAAGAAAAAAAAAAAAAGGTAAAAAAGTACACCAAAATATTAAGTATAAATCACCCCCTTTCCCAATTTTACATATAAAATATATAAACAATAAATAAAATATTACATATCGCTACGTCTCAAGTCCAAACTATTAAAAAAATCCTCTTTTAAGCGGTGAACGCCCATAAAAGAAAAAAAAAAAGAAAAGAAAAACTGCACAATTCGCCATTTTATTTTAGTCGCCTTGTCCCCCCAAAAAATAGGATCGGACTGTTGTATTATTGTCCGGACGTTCCATAAAATGAGGAATGCACGCGGCTTTTTTGGGCATTTTTTTTTGCGTGGTATCGAATGGTATCGAGTATTGCAATACTTTTTTATGGTATCGATACCGAATCAAAATTTTGGTACCGAAACAACTCTACTCCCTTCATGTGCTTTCAATGGGGAGGGGGGGGGAAAGCCAATGCCAAACACCTCTGACAGTGGTTTAGTTGTTGCCCCCAATTCAGTGCACATTGGGCTGTGTATAAATCAGTGTTGACAGTAACAGTATGATCGTTGCCTGCATTTACATGCAAACAGTTCTCATTAGTATGAGTATGAAAGATAAAAGTGATTGTTCCCAATCATCAGCTCATGTAATTCATATTGTTTGTTATAAAACATATATATCTATACTAATAAAATCCCTATGTGCGTGGTGTCCGTGCGTGTGCGCCGATTTGTCAAGTGCGCATGCGCGGCGCACAGACCAATCGGCACACACTCCAAGGACACTACATGGGCGGCATCCTATTCAGTGGCATAGGGATCGCAATAGCAATGGCTATAGGGCCCAACGTCACTGGGGGCCCGGGCCGCCGGCGCTGCTCTTCCCCGCCCAGCACCGCCTCCTAGCAAATTTATATACTGCACTTGCCTCTGAAATTAAAAAGAATCGCTGTAATCTCGCACAGGCGCAGCGGCATCGAAGTGCGCATGCGCCGTCTTCCTGGCCTCTGCCAGTGCGAGATTACGGCGCTTCTCTTCAATTTCAGAGGCAAGTGCAGTGAATAAATTAGCTAGGAGGCAGCGCTGGGCGGGGAGGAGATCTGTGGATGACACTGAGGAGGGAGGAGATCTGTGGATGACACTGAGGGCGGGTGGCGGTAATCTGTGGATGACACTGAGGTGGGTGGCGGGATCTGTGGATGACACTTAGGGGGTGGGGGATCTGTGGATGACACCGAGGGGTGGGGGGATCTGTGGATGACACCGAGGGGGTGTGATCTGTGGATGACACCGAGGGGGTGTGATCTGTGGATGACACCGAGGGGTGTGATCTGTGGATGACACCGAGGGGGTGTGATCTGTGGATGACACCGAGGGGGTGTGATCTGTGGATGACATCGAGGGGGTGTGATCTGTGGTTGACATCGAGGGGGTTATCTGTGGATGACACTTAGGGGGTATCTGTGGATGACACTTAGGGGGTATCTGTGGATGACACTGGGGGTCTGTGGATGACACTGAGGGGGATCTGTGGATGAAACTGAGGGGGGATCTGTGGATGACACTGAGGGGGATCTGTGGATGACACTGAAGAAGGGGGATCTGTGGATGACACTGAGGGGGATCTGTAGAGGACACTGAGGGGGATCTGTGGATGACACTGAGGGGATCTGTGGATGACACTGAGGGGGATCTGTGGATGACACTGAGGGGGGATCTGTGGATGACACTGAGGGGGGATCTGTGGATGACACTGAGGGGGGATCTGTGGATGACACTGAGGGGGATCTGTGGATGACACTGAGGGGGATCTGTGGAGGACACTGAGGGGGGATCTGTGGAGGACACTGAGGGGGATCTGTGGAGGACACTGAGGGGGGATCTGTGGAGGACACTGAGGGGGGATCTGTGGAGGACACTGAGGGGGGATCTGTGGATGACACTGAGGGGGATCTGTGGATGACACTGAGGGGGGATCTGTGGATGACACTGAGGGGGATCTGTGGATGACACTGAGGGGGATCTGTGGATGACACTGAGGGGGGATCTGTGGATGACACTGAGGGGGGATCTGTGGAGGACACTGAGGGGGGATCTGTGGATGACACTGAGGGGGGATCTGTGGATGACACTGAGGGGGGATCTGTGGATGACACTGGGGGGATCTGTGGATGACACTGAGGGGGCGGGGGATCTGTGGTGACACTGAGGGGGGATCTGTGGTGACACTGAGGGGGATCTGTGGTGACACTGAGGGGGGATCTGTGGTGACACTGAGGGGGGATCTGTGGTGGCACTGAGGGGGATCTGTGGTGACACTGAGGGGGGATCTGTGGATGACACTGAGGGGGGATCTGTGGATGACACTGAGGGGGGATCTGTGGATGACACTGAGGGGGATCTGTGGATGACACTGAGGGGGATCTGTGGATGACACTGAGGGGGATCTGTGGATGACACTGAGGGAGGGGGAATCTGTGGATGACACTGAGGGGGGGGGGAATCTGTGGATGACACTGAGGTGGGGGATCTGTGGATGACACTATTATGGGTGGGGGGGTCTGTGGATGACACTGAGGGGGAGATCTGTGGATGACACTTAGAGGGGGATCTGTGGATGACACTGAGGGGGGATCTGTGGATGACACTGAGGGGGGGATCTGTGGATGACACTGTTATGGGTGGGGGGGTCTGTGGATGACACTGAGGGGGAGATCTGTGGATGACACTTAGAGGGGAATCTGTGGATGGCACTGTTATGGGGTGTGGGGTCTCTGGGGGGGTCAGTGCCAGCACTAATGTTCTAACGCCTAGTTATAAATAAAACAAGTCAAAAATTATCCACACTCTGACTGTATAATTTATTTTAATCAACTTTCAGAAAATATATCATTTTTGGACATACGTAATCTCCCTAGTCACTGCTGTGGAAGTTTAAATGTGTTGCATCAGTTCCTTTGTGGCTGCAGTGCAAGAAACAATGGCTTCCCCACTTAGGATTTGCATGAAATAAGATCAAAGTGCAGTGATTCATTTTTTGTCGTCTTGTGCCCCTATTATTGTCAAAGACTTTGTGCAGAGTATGGAGAAATTGTGTGTATGAATGGACAGACACGTTCACAGAAGGTTGCAAAAGTGTCAGCCATGAAGAAGGAGCCTGAGACCCGTCCACTACTGATGACAACTATGAGCATGCACGTGAACTGATTATCTTGGATATACAAGTGACAGATTGTGTGAAAATTCACATCTGATGAAGAGGTGAAGACAGTGGTGCATTACTGGCTCGCAGCTCAGCCTAAAACATTTTTGAATGAGGGAATAGGAAAGCTTGTTGACAGACGTACAAAGTGTATTGAAAACTAGGGAGATTATTATGTCAAAAAATGATTTAGTGGTCTTTTTTGAATGTTGAATAAAAAAATTCTGTAGCCAGGGTATCAATTTTCCACTCACCCTTGTAATAAAATTAGAGGCCATTACTCTATTTTATATTCAATCTATTGAATAGACAAAGTTAGAACAACTTTTTTGGCTGCAGCATATTACTAGGGTAGGCGGGTGCTACAGTGTAGTGAAGGGATTTTATGAAAATCCATTTCTCCAGTAGCTAAAAGACATGTTTTGAAGAGCATGCCATAGTTTTTGAAAAACACATTTGTGGCATTTTGATGTAATGAGGATGTCCAGCATCTGTATGACCATTACCATGCCAAAGTGGCAGCCTGTATCACAGCGAGGGGAGATGGCACCCATTAAACATGTCACCCTGCCGTAGAACCCAAAATAAAAGGTGCATCACTTTGCAGTTTATACTTTGTTAATCTTAGCTCAATCGCATTTTCCAGGTGTTCTTTTTTCATTTTCCACTAAGGTAAAATTGAGCTTTAAAGTGATGCCATCCTAATCATCCAGGAGCATTAATAAATAATTAATAGCAAACGTTCAATTTCTCAGCCAACCATTACCAAGTGATAACAAAAAAAGTTAAACATAATCAGATAAGGGAAATAAATGTAAAGGACAAGAACATTTATCTTTGATCTGTTTAAGCAGAATGTGTGGGGTCAAATACTGTCTGAAGCCAGAAGACATGTCATGCAAGTATCTTTTTAGGCCTTTATTTACACCTGTACAAAAAGACTGCCATTTTCTACAGACACTCACCATAATGTCACCCTTGATGAGCTGGGCTGGCTCAATGGCAATGCTTAATCTGTTTTCGTTTTCTGGTCCAACATTGCTAAACAAAAGGTTAGAAAAGGAAAAAAAAATTATAAATGTAGTCATATCTACTACACGGAGCAAATATGCATAAAATCATAATCATATCATATAGTCAGTTAAGAGGAAAAAAAATAAAATAAAGAGCATAGCAAGTGCAATGGAAACAGGTATCATGAAAAATACCACAATAATAACCAATGACTGAAAGAAGCAAAAAACCCCAAAAAGGATAGATCACTTGGAATGAGCATAGCCCTTTTCCCATGTTAAAGGAAATTACCTATTGCTTAAATCAGGGTGTTATGAGAAACCATGTCATCATTGCTGCTTCTATCTTATGTTTTCCTTGGTTGCTTCTTAGGCCCCTTTCACATCAGCGTTTTTGCTTTCCGTCCTAGAGTTCCGTCCTTGGGGCTCCAAGATGGAAAGATACTGATCCGGATTATCCTAATGTATTCTGAATGGAGAGGAATCCGTTCAGGATGCATCAGGATGTCTTCCGTTCAGTATGTGAACGTTTTTTGGACGTAGCATGCTGCAGATTTGTCTCCGTCCAAAAATCCGGAAGACATGCCGTAACGCCGGATCCGGAATTAATGCCCATTGAAGAGCATTAATTCAGATCCAGCATTAAGCTAAACGTCGTTTCGGCGCATCGCCGGATCCGACGTTTAGCTTTTGTGAACGGTTACCATGGCAGCCAGGACCCTAAAGTCCCGGCTGCCATGGTAAAGTGTAGTGGGGAGGCAGGGGAGAAGTATACTTACAGTCCGTGCGGCTCCCGAGTCCCGGGGCGCTCCACAATGACGTCAGAGCGCCCCATGAGCATGGATCACATGATCGCATGGATCAAGTGATCCATGCGCGTGGGGCGCTCTGACATCATTGTGGAGCGCCCAGGGAACCGCACGGACTGTAAGTATCTGCTCCCCTGGCTCCCCACTACTTACTATGGCAACCATGACTTTAGTAGCGTCCTGGCTGCCATAGTAACACTGAAAGCATTTTGAAGACTGATCAGTCTTTAAATGCTTTCAGTTGTCTTGCGTTGTGACAGATCCGGCGGGCATTTCCGGCGACAGAAGTGCACGCCGGATCCTCACAACGCAAGTGTGAAAGAGGCCTTAGTTTTTTTTTAATCGGTTCTACTGGCATTTATAGACACAGTAATCAGATACATTCTGCCCACAACTTTTGCTGTCATACATCTCCAGTTCATAACACTAAGTATTACCCTGTGGGGTGTTTGGGCAGTGCAAGCGCAGATGGGTCATGTCACATCCATCTGCGCTCATTTGCACTTGGTTGATTACACAGGCCAATGCAAACTGGATTTGGGAGGAATGATTGCTGCAGCAGTTGCTCCTCCTTTATTTGGTTCTGTAGATTAAATAAGATCATTCCTGATGAAAAACGACCATCAGCCAACAAACAAGCATTTGCTCGTTAATCTACTGATTGGCTGCTGAATTATGTGGGCCGATTATCAGGAACAAGTGTTTCTACGAGCGCTTGTTCATTGGCCTGAAAATCGTGCAGTCTAATAAGGCTTTGACTTGGTTCATCATGGTAACTATAATGCATACATGGTAACTATATACATACACATATATAAAAAAAAAAAATACATACATACACACAGATAACACATTCAACCCTTAGGATACCAGAGATTTTTTTGTTTTTGCATTTTCATTTTTCTTTCTCATCTTCCTTGAGCCATAACTTTTTTATATTTCTGTTCAAACAGCTGTATGAGGGTTATTTTTTGCAGGACAAGATGTACTTTGGCAATCGGGAAAAAAATCCCAAATGCGGTGGATTTGGGGGAAAAAACACAATTCTTCCATCGTTTTACCGGTTTTGTTCCAAAAGTTCCATTTGCGGCAAAAATGACCCAAGCCCTTCATTCTCAGGGTCAGTATGATTACATAATGATTACATTATGATTTTTATGTCTAAATAGTGTAAAAATAAATTCAAACTTAGTAAACAGAAAATGGCGGCTTCACCCAATAGTGGCCAATGGAAAACAAGGTGCTCACCCTAGAAGGCTTTACCCAAAGCCCTAGAGTCAAGAAATATGTAATGAAGTAAGGGGGCACACTATAACAGATGTGTGAAATCCTTTCATGCACACTATGTATCGCAAGCCCGGATTTTTCTTTGCTATTCTTTGCTATTGATCTAGTCACAGCCAGTGTGATCTGGATACTACGCCTATATGGTTATAGGCTGCAATGCGTTTCCATTGAAAAGATTTCCAATCTATGTTGATTTTACCTTTCTACAGTGTGATCTGAACAGCATCATACATGTTATTATGTGCATTTTATGTTATTTTTATATATTAAATAAGGATCATTATACATTCAGCTCCCATCTGTTATAGTGTGCTTCATTACATATTCAAACTTACATCACCATATTTTGACCCCCATAACTTTTTTTATAGTTATATCTACTGAGCTGTGTGGGGATAATTTTTTGCGGGACAATCTGTAGTTTTTATTGATACCATTTTGGAGTGTGTGTGACTATTTGATCACATTTTATTACATTTTTTTGGGTAAGAGAAGGAATGAAAAAATGGTAAATTGGCCATTTTGACCATTTTTTCCATTACGCCATTCGCCGTATTGAAAAATATTTTTATATTTTAATAGTACAGGTGTTTTCGGTCGTGGTGATACTCATGATGTTTATATTTTTTGTTATTTATGTATCTATTTATTATACGGAAAGGGGGGAGATTTAAACTTAAATTTTTTATATTTTTTTTTAACAGTTCTTTAAAAAAAAAATATGATTTTAGAGCTCGTATTTGAGCGTAAAAAATCCAATTTTAATTTTTTAATTCTGAACAATCATGGATTTTTAAAATCCAGTTATTGCTCAGGAGTGCTCATTTCTTATGTTGGCCATAATAAGAATTGTAGCTTTAATACCCTGCGCCTCGTTAGCGAGGCTGAACATAGTAAAATCAATTACCAACATCCTCACTGGCCGAAGAGGATGCTGGTAAGAAGCACGGGCTTCCAGTTTTTTCACCCTTTAGATGCTGTGATCTCACTTTATCACGGCATCTAAAGGCTTTTATTACCGCAATCTGCATTATTACCAGTCGCGGTAATTAAAAGCGGGTCTCTGCTGTTTGAAACAGAGGAGACCCGCCAGCCATGATGCCCACTGCACGTGCGAGCGGGCTCCATGTTTGCCTATCGCTCCAGCGCCATACATGTACGGCGTTGGTAGCGAAAGGGTTAATTCAAACATAATAAAGAGCTGTTACAGGTTCTCTTTTCAAATACACATGAATGCAAACTATAATGTACTGCAAGAATGAAACGAGACAAACATTTCTTAAAGCAAGATACACTATGCTAAAAAAAAAAAAAAAAAAATCAAAACACTGACTAATCTGTCTGTTTACACAGAGACAGTCATCACCACTCCTCACATGTCCGTTTTAGTAAATCCAATGAGCATTCTGAAACATCACTTAACTTCTCAGTGAGAGTTACTACTTGTGAGTGAATCTCTGCCCAGTCTGGCATTCTACAATCACTGATGCCAGGGTCTGACTGTGAAGGGACACACTGAACCGGTAATAACCAGTTGGCAAATCAGTAATAAAAGTTATAGTAGGAATAATAGAAGAATGGCAGAACATAGAGTCGTGTGAAACTCCAGAATTGTTATTGCACGGGGAATGCATGCAGTTACTAAAAAACAGACACACTATATAAGGAGAGGTGAGGGGTCTCTAAAGTGGCTTGTCATCCCTACAAGGGGCTGTGGGTTGCGGGACAAATCGCTACTCTCCTGCGTAACTAGGAATCTGTAATGTCCCTGAGGTATTGAAGTAAACAGGAAGGAATTATACAAACTTTCTACCTCTACAACTACTTTATGCCCTAGTCAAATCTGCAGTTTTAAATGTGTTAATCTGTTAAATGTATGATATACTCCTGGCTTTAACTAAAAAAATTTCATTTTTAACTCTGGTGTTAAAGGATTTTTTAGGGCATTGCTATGATTCTAAACAGATACATTCATGTAGCTGCTTAACCCATGTACATCTTCTATGTGCTCTATTTTTTCAGTCTGGACTCTCCTGACCTGCTTTTACCATGTTCACAGATCACTCTGGTTTGCTTACATCCTATATGTATTTCCTGTTGCTGTATTCAACCAAACCCATGATGCACCACTTTTCAGTACCGCCCCTAACAACACCCAGTTGGTTTATAGCTCCTTCCACCCAGTTAGTTACACAGACACTCCTCTATCACTACCATTGTTGCTGCGTTGACAAAGCCATGGACATAACATCACAGGAAATAAGAAAGAGCGGCATGGACATGGTCACATGACCAAAGCCCAGAAAGGAAGATAGGAGCAATAAAGATAAAAGAAATACATTACAGAATTACAGTCAACTTTAAAAATTATTGGGATGTTGATGGAAACCGGAAAACCCCTATAAAGCGATAGTCTCACACAAAACAGTTATTCTACGACCTATATGGGCACATGGAGGTCACAGAGAGGTCCTCTGATTGAGGCCCCTACTATTAGGCAGAGCGGGCACTACATGGGCGACGTATGGTCATCTGCAGTTACTCGTTATGATACCAGCAATTCACTGGGAGTTTCAAAACCTTAAAGCTTTAATTTATCAGACCATCATGATTTGGGGGTTAAAACACCTCTACAGCCTCTAGTTTAGACTCACAATGACTATCATTTCACAGACCATAAAATAGAAAAATATTACGACTGGATGGACCAAAAGGTAAGACCCGCCACAAAATACTTTTAATAATGGTAGACAAGAAAACCATTTACCAGTGGAAATCTGAAGCTCATACATAAAGGTTTTGTTCTTTTCATTCTACATGTAAAATTTTGAAAATGTACTAGGGATATGAAAATGCAAAGAGTCAAAAGGGAAAACAAACCTACACTTGGAATCTGCACACAAAGAAGGGTTTGTTATACGTAGCTGAGCTAGCCAGTAATTCAGTGTGTGGCATTTGAAATGGTTTTCTAACAAGGAACTGGCTTTGCGAAAACTAATTCTAATTCATCTCTGCGCGGGGCTACGATAGTGATGATAGTCTCAGAAGAGGTTATCAATATCAGATTAGTGGGTCTCCGATTCCTGTTACCCCCGCCGATTCGCCTGTGAATGAAGTGGATGGCATGTGCAGTTGTAATTACACTGCACCACTGCTGCAAAGGAGACAGTGGGCAGGTAAATTTGCAGAGGAACAGCCGATCAGCAGGGGTGGCGGAAGTAGGACCCCTGCCAATCTGTTATCTAGACAATTCAATGGAGAAATCACTTACTATATTCCTGATGTATACACGGGTTGCATCGCCTGGTAAATTTTAATAAACGGTCGACATACTGCAAAATAAACAAATTTTTATAATTTAAGTTACACTATATATGGTATCTTAACTTTTAAAGAGAATGTGACATAAGATGAGAACGCATTATTGTAATCAGGTTTTCATGATCAAAATAGAACTTTTTGGTGGCTTTTTTTCTTGTTATACGACTATATTACTAAAGTTTTCACACTGGCCACTGGTTGGTTGACAAACACCTCCCCTGATCAATCTAAAGAAGGGGACCTATCATTGTTCACACAGACACAACGACCATGTATGTCTGGCTGTGCCTGGTAGGTACTGCATCCTGCAGCTTTATCCATTTCACTTAAAGGTGTATTCCCATCAGAGACAATGGGGGCAAATTGCTAGGATGTGTTTGATAGGTGTGGGTCCCACCTCTGTGACCCGCACCTACATCGCGAACGGAGCGGGGAAGGTGGCGAAGGGCGCACTGCACATGCGTGGCCACTGTTCCCATTCATTTCTAGGGGGCTGAAGGTAATAGCCGAGCCATTCCTCACCTTTTTTTCGGCGGCCCCATAGAAATGAATGGAGGCCAGCTGGGCATGTGCAGTGCGCCCTCTGCCACCTTCCCCGCTCCATTCTCAGTGTAGGTGTGGGTCTCAGAGGTGGGACCCACACCTATCAGACAATGGGGGCATATCCTAGCGATATGCCCCTATTGTCTGTGATGGAAAGTGAAAAGGATCAAGCTGCAGTACCAGGCCCTGTGCAAACAATGAAGAATCTCCTTCAATTTTGTAATCTGTAGGGATTCTGGGGCTTGGACACCCGCTGCTCAAACTTTGATAAGGAAAGTCCCAGAAAACTCCTTTTAAGGCTGGGTTCACACGAGCGTGTCCGGATGCGTTGCGGATGCGTTGCGGATGCGTTCAGTGAAAACTGAGCGTTTTCACAGGCAAAGCCATTCAGTTTTGCCTGCGATTGCGTTCAGTTGTTCAGTTTTTTCCGCGCGGGTGCAATGCGTTTTGATGCGTTTTTCACGCGCGTGATAAAAAACTGAAGGTTTACAAACAACATCTCCTAGCAACCATCAGTGAAAAACGCAACGCACCCGCACTTGCTTGCGGATGCAATGCGTTTTTAACGCAGCCCCATTCACTTCTATGGGGCTGCGGATGCGTGAAAAACGCAGAATATAGAGCATGCTGCGATTTACACGCGTTGCAGAAGTGATGCGTGAAAAAAAACGCTCATGTACACAGCCCCATAGAAATGAATGGGTCAGGATTCAGTGCGGGTGCAATGCGTTCACATCACGCATTGCACCCGCGCGGAAATCACGCTCGTGTGAATGCAGCCTAAAGGTTTTTTTTTTTTCCCCCCGAGATTCTGATATTGATGACATGTCCTCAACCTAGCTCATCAATATCAGAATGGTGGGTGTTCTAGGTATCGGACCCGCAGCCTTCTCACAGCTTATCAAGCACAGCAATGTTCATTATAGTGACTCTGCTTTATATTGCATCCACTTAAATGGGACGGCGCTGCACCTAGGCCACGAGACCAATGAACAAAACGTTACTGACATAGGAAGGGGCTGTCGTGCTCACTGAAGCTCCATGGCCTCTTTAAACAGCTGATCTGCGGGTTGCCGGGAGTCTGACCCCAATGATTTGATGCTTATGACTTATCCTGAGGATAGGTCATCAATATCAAAATCTTGGAGAACCCCCTTTAAATGTAATATAACTAGTCAATTGTCAGCATTTTAAACAAACAGTGAACACTCTCACTTCTCACTTTCTGTAGCCATTTGTTAAAGAGTAATTGACCGATTAAATGTAGCAAATCTAAAATCTGCACTGGAGTAGGTTTTACCAGCTGACGTACCTCTCAAACGTATTTCATTTGAATACTGTATGGAGCGAGAGCTCTGTACAGTATTAGAATGTATTGACTCCTATGAGCCGAAGTTATTACTTCGCGAAGTCTCGCGAAACTTCACATAATAACTTCCTAAATTAATTTCTACTGTAAAAAAAACATTTCCTGAACTTGGGTTCTGTATCAAGATACCACTTGGAACCAAACCTGGGTTCGGGAAATGTTTTTTTACAGTACAAATCAATTTATGAAGTTATTATGCGAAGTCTCATGAGACTTCGCAAAGTAATAACTTCAGCTCATTGGGGCCAATACATTCTAATACTGTACAGAGCTTCTGCGTCGTACAGTATTAGAACGAAGTTATATGTGAAACAATGGAAACAAGCAGTGTATAATTTGATGGAAAAATTCATCTAACCAGCAAAGGAAGCAATATGGACAATCACAATACATTAGTAAGTGACTTGTATTAACTTTCCCTACATGATAAATGCCATTTGCTGAAGTGAGACAATCCCTTTAAAGAGCATAACTATTGTATAGTTCCTTATCTACAGTACACAAATAATTGCTTAAAAATCTCAAATACTTACATCCACCAGCATCAAAATTAGGAACACCATGAAGAATGACATAATGCAAGAAGAGAGGGCTGGCATTCATCTTTTCCATCCCAGATAACAGTCCATTCAGAAAACTGACATATCTAGGAAAGCAAAGTGGCATTGGATTTAAGAACGGTCTTTTTATTTGGTATATAAGGTGATGGTATCTAGAATCCCATACAAGTAGTATCTTATGTTAAGCAAGCAGTATGGGTTCCCCATTGTAGCATCTTGTCCAAGTCACATTTTCCCAAGAGGGATTGTCTGCTACGTTTCCCTACAAATGTGTGACTTGAGTTGTGCACCTAGTTATGATTCAGATGAACTCTGCCCAGGGAAGAAAAAAAATTGAAATTGGAAGTAAAGGCATGTGATGTTGTTATAGCCAGAGTTTTCCTTTCAGGGTACGTTCACAGTTGTGGTTGAAAGTCTGGCTGCTGGCCAGACCCAAAACATTTTTAGGTCCAAAACCCGGCATTTAATGCCAGAAGGCTGGCGGATCACCTGCCGAATCCCATTATAGTCAATGGGGATCTGGCGGTGAAAGGTAGAATCTGGCCAAGCTGGATCCGGTGAACTCCAGCAGGTTGCTCCAAAGCAGCCTGCCAGATTTAGCAACCGCAACTGTGAATGTACACTAAAAGGGAAACTCTGGCTATAACATCATATGACATTACTGCCAGTTTCAAATTATTTTGTACACTGGACAGAGTTCATCTAAATCATAACTAGTGACAGATGTGACAATCATTGTTGTAAAAATGTGACTTGGGCAAGATGCTATAATGTGGAATCCATACTGTAACAGCAGAGACATGGACAGTACCGTTAGGTGACCAACATTATACCACAGATGGTTTTTCCTACAGATACTCTTATGTAAAAGCTTTTGTTTACCCGGCACAATAACCGTTCATCATGGAGACTATTAGGAAATCTATGGAAACAAAGAGCTGCTTAGGGCATGTTCACATCTGCGTTGGAGGCTCCGTTCGGTGCCTCAGTCAAAGAATATACCAACAGTAGCAGAGAAGCCTTGCATGGCGGACTTTTTTCTCTGCTAAAAAAGCATTCTCCCGAATGGAAAACGAAAGGATCCCATGTTAGTCAACAGGATCTGTTTGGCTCTGTGCCTGTCAGTTATGCGCCAAATATGGCATTTCCATTATTTCCGATGTTCTGATCTCATTACAGAGCAGGACAATGGAAATAAAGAAAGCTGATGTGAAAGCGTCCTTAGATGGTCTGATGTGTAAAATTATTTGACTTTAATTTTGCAGACACTTTCGTTGTGAAATTCTCACAGATATGACATTTAGGCTAATACATTTTAATGCATTAGGATGAGAAATGGAGCTTAAGATTCAAATAGTATTAAATGACGTTAATTGCACTTTCGGATTACGAGATTGCACAGCAGAAACTAGTCTGTATCACAAAACACCCACCTTATTTGAGATGGCTGCATGAGTACTGACACCTTATCATCAAAAAACTTCTTCATGGCAAAGCGATCTAGAGCTTGGTCAGCACTGAAAGGAAATATTAACATGCCTTTAAAAACATGTATTAATTAATATGCTACTTCCCTATTAACCCCCTTAGTGACAGGTCGGTTTTAGACCTTAGTGGACAAGCTATTTTTTTTATTGTTGCATTTCAAGAGTAATTATTTTTCAGTTGATGTAGCTGTATGAGGGCTTGTTCATTACAGTTTTCAATGGCATCATTCTGAAGTACACATAACTCATTGACTTTTTTTTTTTTTTTTTAAAGTGTACCCAAACGTTAAACTAAACTTTATTTAAACCTTTTTCTAAATGTGACAAAAATATATATTTTTTTTAGTTTTCCTTGTGAAATAGGTTCTTTGGAACCCACACACTCGTACACCACTGACATGTCAGCAATGTTTTGGTGTATGGATTTCATTGGGACCGCAATGAGAGCTGTACAGGCCAGAGAACACATCACTGCTCTTGCCTGTACCAGCTCCGCTCACTAAAAGTTCTGCATAGCACATCACTTATGTGATATTCCGGGCTTTAGTGGGGCGAGCGCCGGCAGAAGCAGTGATATGCTATGTGAGCTTCCATTTTCACTGTTCTGATGTATGACATACCACCCTGGTACAGGCTTTGTGCAGAGTGGAGTGAACACAGGCAGACGCCCACACCGCACAACAGTGCTGCTACTGGCGCTCACTTCACTAAAGCCTGGCACAGCACATTGATGATGTGCTATGCAGAGCTTTTAGATAGCGGAGCTGGTATAGGCAGGAGCAGCGATGTGTGCTCCGGCCTGTACATCACTCAATGTGGCCCCAGTGGAATCAGTACACGTATACTGACATGTCAAGTGGTGTATGAGTGTACGGATTCAAAAACTCTATATCCCAAAGAAAGCAAAAACAAAAATAAGAAGTTACAAAAATTTCTTTTTAGCACATTTAGAATAGGTTTTAATAAAGTTTAGTTGAAACTTGGGGAACATTTTAATGGTTTCAGGAGGAGAGGTGTGGAGGAGAAAAAAAAATAGCTTTCCCACCATTTGCAATATTCACTTTGCGGCATAAATAACAAGATAACTTTATTCAGTCAGAGCGATAACACAAAAAAATAAAATAATCTATATACACCCACACATACATTTAATCGTTTTTAGTCCTTTTTTTGGCTGGCAGATAAGCCCAAAACAGCAATTTTCACATTGCTTTCTACTGCACTACAGGGGAACTATCAGAAAAAGAAAACTTCCTGGATTGGGGTTAGTGCAACTAATATTTTATATATATATATATATATATATATATATATATATATATATATATATAGCAGGACTATGTGTAGTTTTCACTCATACCCTTTTGGAGTACAAACTAGATCCTTTTTTATTCATTTTTTTGTGTGGCATATAAGCAACAAACTTCAATTCTGGCATTTTTTTAAACTTTTTGAAGGCATTTACATGCAAGATAAATAATGTAATCTTTTTATAGTCGAGA
Organism: Bufotes viridis; assembly: GCA_033119425.1. Taxonomy (NCBI): domain Eukaryota; kingdom Metazoa; phylum Chordata; class Amphibia; order Anura; family Bufonidae; genus Bufotes; species Bufotes viridis. Next base: position 179,817,096 of record CM065593.1, on the reverse strand, counting down.
TTATAGATGTGGCAATACCAATGATGAGGAGGGGATTCCATTTGTTCATTTTGTTTTCCATTTTAAAAATATTTTTCCCCAGAAAAAAAGGATTTTTGTTTATCTTTTTCCTCTTAATCGGCACATTGTGATTGCAATTGGACAGAGGAGCCCCCTCTCAACAACAACTAAGGGGTTAATCGGCTAGGAGGTTTCTCAAACCATGACACTCTACCTGGCACCTTCACATAAAAAGGCAGTTGTGCAGGTTTAAAGCAGGTCATATTCAGACATTCAAATTTTCAATGCCATAGTTTTAATAAAAATGAAAAGATAAAAAAATCTAGGAATATTAGGGTAATTTATCATGAGGAGAATTTTTGAACTCAGTTTTTCAGAGGTCTGTGCTAGCATAATCTGTGCCAAATTTAACAAATGACCCACATTGATAAGTTTAGCACCTTTAAAGAAGACATTTTTGTCTATAGATGTGTTACTCCAGTTTTTCTTTTCTGTGACACTTTAAAAAGTTACAGTTGAGTGAAACTCATCAACATAACAAAAACAAACTCAGTTATCAAAACTGCAAAAAACACAAAATATGTACAAAAAGTTGCAAATCTTTATTTTTTAAAGTCTGAATTTTGGAGTACAGTGCTTCATAAATTTCACCCAAGTGAGTTTAAAAAAATCATAATTAGAATTACGGGTAATTCAGTTTCCTTGAATCCACCATGATGGCCACAATGAGAGATGACCTTTGACCTCTGCAGGGGCAGGAATATGCAGAGAGAGTTTAAATTGCCCCCACCCCTCCTCCATCTCAGTGCTTTTACAAATTATCAAGGTAGATGAGCAATTGAGTGTGTCAGTTGAGTATTACTTCATACCCAAATAGATTATATATTACATTTTTTTTTTTTTTTGGGGGGGGGGGGATATATATGGGCCGTCATGGTGGATTCAAGGAAACGGAATTACCGGTAAGTCTAATTACGGTTTTCCATTCCATCCCCCATGACAGCCACAATAAGAAATAACAAATATTCAAATAGGGTGGGAAATTGCCTGCACTACTTTTTGGCCAAACGCTAAATCTGCGGAGGCGAAAATGTGTTGAGACTGGGCCAGGTGGCAGCTTTGCAAATTTGGTCCAATGAAACACCAGCTCTTTCTGCCCGAGAAGAGGCCATAGCGCTGGTAGAATGACAGGGTATGTTCTGAAGGGAGTAGCAGCACTCAATGACCTGATCCATCAAGCGATCGATGTCTTGGAAAGCGTCCTTCTATTATTTCTGCCTCCAAACTGAACTAAAAGGTTGTCGTCTGAACTACTTATATGCTTCTAAATATTGTAAGATGGTGTACCTTACATCAAGGAGCCGTATCTTCCCTTTGACCTCGTCCTCTGGAGAGCTGGTAACTGATGATAACACAATTTCCTGGTCACTGTGAAAATTTGATACCACCTTGGGGAGGAATCCTGGATCTAGTCTTAACACTATACGGTCCTCAAAAATTCTAAGATATGGCTTTTTACAGGAAAGGCTTGCATTTCACTTAACAGTCTGAAAGAAGTGATGGCTATCAGAAAGGCAGTTTTGAAGGAGAGGTGTGTGATAGAGATTTCGGATAAGGGGAAAATGGGGGGTCTAGTTAACCCTTCTAATACTGTGTTAAGATCCCACTAAGGAATCCTAGACCTCAAGGTCGGTCCTAATCTAGAGGCAGCTCTAATGAATCTCCTTATCCATCTGTGTTCTGCAAGACTTGTATCGTAAAAGGTGCTTAAAGACGATATTTGAACCTAAAGGGTGCTAGGCCTCAGGCCCAGTTCTAACCCATTTAGCAAAAAATCTAGTATTCTATTAATGGGAGGAGAAAAGGTGTCCAGATGTTCTTCTCCTAGCCAGCTGCAGAATCTCTTCCAGATTTTAAGATAAGTGGCTGATATGACACTTTTTCCACTTGCTTTAAAAGTAAGAATTACTCTGTCTAAAAGACCTTGTCTTCTGAGTGATTCACTCTCAGGATCCAGACTATAGATCTTCGGATCTGCATCACTTATTGGCCTCTGAGAAAGGATGTCTTCCCGGAGGGGTATTCTCCAAGGTTCTCCCAATGCCAACTGTCTCAGGACTGAGAACCAGCTTTTCTTTGGCCAGTGAGGAGCTCCTCAAATTACTGTTGCCGTTTCCTTCTGTATTTTCTGTATTACGCGAGGAATCAGCGGAAAAGGTGGAAATGCGTAGACCAGGCCCCAGTCCCATCTTATTGACAGGGCATGCACAGCCCATGGTCTCTCCCTCGGATTTAGTGAATAGAATTGACAGACCTGAGCATCTTTCCTGGAGGCAAAGAGGTCTATTTGTGGTAGTCCCCACCTGGAGGTGACTTCCTGAAATATTTCTCGGTTTAATGTACATTCTCCTGGATATAGTGTCCTTTGGCTTAAGAAGTCCGCCTCTAGGTTTTCTGACCCCTTTAGGTGGACCACCGTTAAGGAGAGAATGTTCTCTTCTGCCCAGGAAAATATTCTTCTTGCTACTTCCGCCAGCGGGTTGGATCTTGTGCCGCCCTGATATTTCAGGTATGCCACCATTGTGATATCGTCCGAAAGGATTTTCAGATTTTTGTTTTTTAATAGGTCCTGAGCTTTTTTGAGAGTCATAAGGACTGCATACAGTTCTCTGTAATTTGAAGAGCTTTCCTTTATGCTGTCTGACCAGTCTCCCTGGCAAAACTGCCTGCCTACCTTTGCACCCCAACCTGGAGCGCTGGCGTCGGTTACGATCTGAACCTCTGGGATCCTGAGCCATTCTGTACCCTGAAGTAGATTTTTCCCTTTCCTCCACCAGTTTAAGTCTATTCTGACCGCAAGGGGCACCTGTATTATCCTGACTAGGGATGACTGTATTCTGTTCCATTTTTTGCCTGCATGATTCTTTTGTGGGTCTGACTCCATGGAACCAAATTTATGCAGGAAGTTAAGTTCCCTAACAGGCTCATCACCTTCCGAATGGAACACCTGTGAGTGTTCTGAAAGCGTCTTATCTCATCTCTAAGTGCCTTTACTTTGTCCTGGGGTAGATAGGTTCTTTGGGATACAGAATCTAACTCTACGCCTAGAAACCTTATTTTTGTAGATGTGGTGATTGTGGATTTTTTTTTTTATTTATTACCCAACCTAGACTTAAAAGGTTACTTATGAATTCTTCTTCTTTCACTAACTTGGTGAATGTTCTAGGCGCCAATGATATACCGAAGGGGAGAGCTACACACTGAAAGTGGTGGAGGAATTTCCTGGGGTCTCTTACCGCAAACTTTAAATACTTCTGGGAGGCCTGAAGAATCAGTATGTGATAGTAGGCGTCCTTTTGATCTACTGATGTCATAAAAGCAACTTTTGGAATCTGTGGAATTGTAGAGGCAATTGACTCAATTTTGAACCTCTTGTACACAATATATCTGCTTAAAGGTTTTAGATTTATTATTGTGCGGTAGGTGTTGGGTTTTTTGACTAAAAAGACTTGAGTAAAACCCCTTTCCGGAGTCTGGTACTTCTATGACTACCCCTGATCTGATTAAGTCTTGAATCCCCTGCCAGATCTTTGCTTGTACTCCCGGATTTTGGGTTGAAACTATAAATCTTTCTGGAGGTGTTGAAGAAAATTCTATTCTGTATCCCTGAGCTATGATGTTTAGAGCCCCTGGATTTGACATAACCGGATTCCACTAGTTTATAAAATTCTTCAACCTGCGTCCCACTCTGGAGTCATTGTTTGTTGCCTTGCTTATTCTGGAGATTAAGGATGAATCCTTTTACCTCTTCCGCTCCAATGGCCCGTCTTACCCTTCCCTCTGTAGGGTTTAGATTGTGAAGGGAACTGTCGAAAGGGTCTCTTTTTTTGTTTCTGTTTCTTTCTCTTTCGGAAACCCCTTCTTTTTGTCAGCCGCTTTCTCCAGTATCTTATCTAACACTGGGCCAAAAACTAACTAACCCAAGAAGGCAACAGAACACAGCTTGGCCTTGGAAGCCTTGTCCCCTGACCAAGCTTCCATCCACAATGCTCTCCTGGCCACATTAGAAAGGGCTGCATCTTTAGCGGCAAAGCGTACAGACTCAGAATCGCATCCACCAAGAAGGCGGTTGTGGATTTTAAAAGCGGTATAGCATTTATGATATCTTCCCTGGGGGTCTTGTTCTTTAAATGATCATATAATTCTGATAATCATAAATACATTGCTCTGGCAACAGATGTGGCTGCAACGTTGGTTTTGACACCAAACATAGCCGCTTCCCAGGCTTTCCTTAAAAGGGAGTCTGCTTTGCGTTCATTCGGATCACTTAACTGTGAAGAATCTTCAAATGGTAAGGCTGACTTTTTTACTATCTTTGCCACTTGAATATCGATTTTGGGGATGTCATCAAAAATTTTACATTCAGCTTGATCAAACCGTAATCTGTTTCTGAACTCCCTAGATACCCCTAGCCATTTCTCGGGTTATATCCACTCGACCTGGATCATATCCTTGATATTCTTATTAAAGGGGAATACTTTGGTTCTTTTAGTATGTAATCCCCCAAACATCTCATCCTATACCGTACAAGACTTAGGGGTATCCTCTATACCTATGGTTGATCCTACTGCTTTAAGTAACTCTTCCATTTCGTCGGAGGGAAAAAAAAATGTATTTTTTATCATCCCCTACAATTTCTCCGTCTGAGAGAAAGTCTTCCTCAAACACCCGTCTAGAGGTAGAGGTATTCTCATCAATGTCCTCTGGATCAGAGGAGGATTAAATGGATATTCTAGGTTTCTTAGTAGGCGGGATAGATGGACTAGTGGTTTTCAGGGAGGCTAGGGAAGACTTAATCTCCTCTTGGATAAAAGACTTCATTTCCTAAAGGATAGATGGTTGCTCCTCCTTTAAGATGTCAGAAATGCAGACTTTGCACAGTTTCTTTTTTTAGTTATCAGGTAGTCTCTTGGCACAAGTAGAGCACTTTAGAGATCTTGATTTTGTGTAATAGAGAAAAGCAACCAAATATCAGATCTTGGAACAACAATAAAAATCATAAAGGAGAAACATACTCCCCATAGGGGAACTCACGGGAGGTGCAGCCGGAGAGGTGTCACAGACCTCTTGACAGAATGCTGGAGCCTCAGATGCTGACATGGTGGCGGAGATGCTATGCACTGAGCCGCATGAGCGCCACTTTTCAAGCTGCTCCTGGCATCTGACGTCAAACAGGAGCACCTTCCTGTGACGTGGCTCCATCTCCCCCTGCCTGCCGGCCCATAGAATCAAAGAGACGCCGCGCTACACAGCTCGCACGCGCGTCCCACGTGGGTCCAGCATCAGCGGTCTGCTTCCTACATCCGTGGAAGGAAGACCGCGATAGAAGAAAGGAGCGCAGGCCCCAGCATGAGCCGGAGCGAGCGTCCACATTGCACCCGCTGCCCAGCCTTAGATCCTGCTGTGAGAAGGAAGCGGGGGCTGATGTAGGTACATTTATGCTAATCTTCACCTCCAAGGGGCAATGTTCCATAAAAATCTTATATGAATTATTACTAGACATATTATAAGTGTCTCCACTAAAATATTATAATCAATATCTTTATGAGTGACAATATTTGCCAAGCCCTTTAAATAAAAGGGCACAGGGAAGATCTCTAGAACATTCCAAATAACTATCCCTAAGATAACACTCTAAAGATATTCATGTAATCCATAGTATGACCATTATATTCACAAAGGTATACAAAATAAATCAAATAAATATAATTAAAGGAAACATATAAGCATCCTATTTATGCATACCCTGTGACATGACCCGATATAAGTCCAGAACATAGCCCCAAGCACAAACACCTTGAAGAGCATTTTACCCTGAAGGCTTTCTCAGGGAGCCTTCAGGGTGAAGCCTTTGGGGTGAAATGCACATTGAGGTGTTGGTGCCTGGGGCCGTTTTCTGGACTTATATAAGATCAAAGGGCTTGGCAAATATTGTCACTCAAAGATATTGATTATAATATTTTAGTGGCATATTTGGAGATACTTATAGTATGCCCAGTGATAATTCATGTAAGATTTTTATGGAACATAGCCCCTTGCTATTTCTCTGTATGTCTTGTCTGAGCCATAATTGTCAACTTTTTGGCCTCTTGCACATGGGCGTCATGTTTGACGCCCGGATAAGATGCGGGTGCGTTGCGGGAATCGCCGCGATTTTTCCGCGCGTGTGCTAACGTTTGTAGTGCGTTTAGCACGCGCGTGAAAAAATCCGCATGCTTGGTACCCAGACCCGAAGTCAGACTTCATCACTGAAGTCTGGTTTCGGGATGAGTATTCTGTATGTGTAATTATTTTCCTTTATAACATAGTTATAAGGGAAAATAATCGCATTCTAATTACAGAATGCAATGTTCCCCGGGCTTGAAAGGGTTAAAAATAATAAAGAGTTAACTTACCTTCTCCCATTGTACGCGCAGAGCCCCAGAACGTCGTCTCTCTTGATAGTTTGGCTGCTTGAGGACCTGTGGTGACGTCACAGGGTCACATGGTCCAATCATAGAAGCATTTGAGTGGACCATGTGACCCATGTGATCCTGTGACATCACGGCAGGTCCTTCATCGAACAACAGATGTTCGATGAAGGACCTGCCGTGATGTCACAGGATCACATGGGTCACATGGTCCACTCAAATGCTTCTATGATTGGACCATGTGACCCTGTGACGTCACCACAGGTCCTCAAGCAGCCAAACTATCAAGAGAGACGACGTTCTGAGGCTCTGCTGCATAATGGGAGAAGGTAAGTTAACTCTTTATTATTTTTAACCCTTTCAAGCCCGGGAACATTGCATTCTGTAATTAGAATGCGATTATTTTCCCTTATAACTATGTTATAAAGGAAAATAATAACGATCGGGTCCCCATCCCGATCGTATCCTAGCAACCATGCGGGAAAATCGCAACGCATCCGCACATGATTGCGGATGCTTGCGATTTTCCCGCATCCCCATTCACTTCTATGGGGCCTGCGTTGCGTGAAAATCGCAGAATATAGAACATGCTGCGATTTTCACGCAACGCAAAAGTGATGCGTGAAAATCACCGCTCATGTGCACAGCACCATAGAAGTAAATGGGTCAGGATTCAGTGCGGGTGCAATGCGTCCTCCTCACGCATTGCACCCGCGCGGAAAACTCGCCCGTGTGAAAGGGGCCTTTTACTGCCACAAAAGTGGCTTAGAACATTTGATAAATATCCTTATGTGTTTTTTAAATTTTCATTGGCTTCAGTGCTTTACATAGCTGTGCTGAGCTTATCCCATCAATGCGTGATGGGCGAGTTTCCCAGCAAATTAGCTGTACCTTAATGACTAATGTGGAGGAAAAAAGTATCAGGCATGTTGGATTTCAACAGTCCGACCCTTTGTCTAGCAGGTAAACAGTTTCAGAGATGTTTGCCCACTTATCTCCATAGAAATAACCATCCAATGAGCTCAAGGATGAGAGTGGAGGTTGACAGATATCGAAGGTGTACAGCAAAATTTTATGTTATGCCATTAATGATGTAAAAGGTAGTATATTGTAGTACATGACAATCTTTCTAAGGCTAGTTTCACACAGGCAAAATTTTATTGAATAACTCTGCGAATATACTACAATTTAATTAAATTATAAAAGAATTCAAAGCCAGGTACTGGTTTGAAAAATATAAATAGTTTGCATTTCATAGGACAACCCTTTTAATGAAAGCATTTGATATGGAAATTAACTTGTCATAACTGAAAAAACAAGATACACTGATTTATGGTCACTTACCTTGCAGATACATTTGTAAAGTGCATGTATGACGATATCACTACTCCAATTCTTCCCTTTCCACCCTGAGAAAAATAAACAGGTATTATACTACAGCCAAATGACCTGCATAGGTAATTGTAGATTTTTTTTATTAGAAAAAAACAGTCAAAGAGTTAAACCAGTCCATTAAAATGGGTTGTTCATCTTTTGGAGGTCTTTCAGCAGACCCCTCCTCCCTGTGGCCGGAAATGCAGAGGGAAGTATACTTATCTGCTACCCGCTACTGGATCCTGGCTCCTTCGCACCTCTCCCACCACAACGCTCGAGTACCCACTGTATGCTTCCCTCTACAGGCCCAGCCACCAAGGGGGAGGATCTGACAAAGATCACCAGAAGATGAACAACCCCTTTAATTACATACTGAAATTGCAACACTAAAATGGAAAAGATGTGGAATTTTTTTCATTAAAATTCATTAAAGAAATGTTAATGATATACAAATGATAATAAAAATGGAAAAAAAATATTTAAAACATCTCGACGTTCCCTTGTGAAGGCCTCAACATCATTGCTTTCAAGACAATAGTGGGACTGATCGCTGAAGAGGATAGACCTCCATTGCTGTCTTGCTGTGTCTCAGGATAGCCTTTGAGAGCAGTGGAATGAGGTCAATGGAGCACCTGTAGATGGACATCTGGCTCGTATCCCAATCTCATCCAAACACCTTCTGATGGATTGTGTACACACTATTTGCTGCCCTGGGCTTGGAATGTGACATTCAATTTCACTACGTGCCATTCTTCTAATCAATGTGTCCACGCAGAAATTGCCTCTGGGGACCTCTTGCTGTCATTTCAATTCGTCGTTGTTCTCCCAACCACCAGGACATGCAACATTGAATAGTGCTGCCATCTTGGCACAGGCACGCAGGGATCTGCCGGGGATAAACCATGCTCTTTCAGTTCTAGGAGGCTGCAACCTCTGGTACTCCAGCTGTGTTAAACTACAATTCTAAGCATGCAGAATTCGGCAGCTGTTCTCAAAATTTCATGTAAGTGAATGGAGCATGGTGCTTGGGAGTTGTAGTTTCACAACAGCTGGAGCGCTGAAGGTTGCTGACCTCTGGTATAGGCATCTACCCTAATGTTTATGTTACAAATAAGTCAATGATCTCAAATTCTTATTATTTCAAAAGCGTTTTCCTTCTACATGAAAAAGTACTTTTGTTTAGCATTACTAGCAATTACTTAATACACTGTCAGCGGGCAATTTTCACCCACTAAAATAGGTTTGCATCCTGCATCATATAGGCAAACTACAGATTGTTATGAAAGGTCTAAGACCACATTCTGATAGGCATCTTTAACTCTATATGAAAAGATGGTGACTGCATTCAAGTAGGTGCGAAAATAATCCACATATTATACGTATATAGTATAGGGGGTCATTTACTAAGCTGAAATACGCCTAAATTAATCGTATTTCATGCGCAGATGGCGGCCCAACGGTTTGTTGCACCGCTATCTGTGACTTCGCCTCGCTCACATCAGTACTAAAATTGTGGCCGTGGGCAGGGAAGCGGATGGGCCTGCAGGCCCGTATCATTCCCCATTTTCTACATCTCTTTTAGGCGTAGAAAATGGTCTAAATGTAAGACTGCCAGGAACTGTCCTACATTTAGAACTGGTGCTGGATGCGCCGAAATTATCGAGAGGTTGGCGCCTCTTCATACTTCAGCGGATCCTCCGCCAGTAGGGCTTTATTAAGACCGCATTCTAAAACGCCGGGTTTAATAAATGTGCCCCTAAATCTATGGTTCCCACACTGAGCCATTACTACATAGTTACATAATAGTTGAAATAAAGACACAGGGAGATCTAGGCAACTTGCACATTTTCTTGCCTCGATCCCTTCGTCCCAGGGGTATGATAGGTCCCTTACTCTCTTTGAGAAGTCTTGCATACGTGAAGGGATCTATAGACATTCGCTATCCGAAATTTATGGCCTGTTGATCTCACCCCCTTTGGATTACCGTCCTACGTACATAGATAAATGGATGTTGGACTTACAAGTGGACATCTCTTCAGACCAGTGGCCTAAACTGATCCACTGGATACATAAGTCGTCCATCGCTAGTAGATACCAAGAGTCAGGCTATAAACTGTTAACAAGGTGGTACTATGTCCAAACTCGCCTTCATAAAATGTTTCTCTCGACCTCTCAGTTGTGCTGGAGATGTCAAGCGGCACTGGGCTCCTTGCTTCATATATTCTGGCTTTGCTCTAAACTTAGGCCCTTCTGGGAGTCGGTACATAGTACTATTTTTAAGGTATATTCCTTCCAGGTTCCCAACACGCCCAGTTTCTTCCTTTTGTCGGATCTGCCGTCCTCTATCATACGCAAAACTTGTCTCAGACACTTAGTGATTGCAGCTAGGGCGTGCATCCCGGTATCTTGGAAGTCATCTTCCCCACCGATAGTCTCAAGCTGGGTACAGCGAGTCGAGGAGATTCGGAGAATGGAGGAGCTTACAGCGCTTTTGAAAGGTACACATGAGGCTTTTTTGAAAGCTTGGACTCCCTGGTTCCTTTTCCAGGATACTCAGGATTATCGGAATCTCTTGAACTGAGATTATCACCCTTCCCTGTGTTGTGTGACGGCGTTTTCGCTGTTGTCCCTTCCTTTCCATCTTCCCTTTTGTGTCTGTGTTGTCTGTCTGTGATCGGTACCTGACATATGGATCGTGATACACTTGGCATTATTTCGTGCTCCATTGCTACAACATGCGGTGTTGTGGCCTGTTGCCCGTGCGCCTGTTGCCCGTGGCCTGTTGCCCGTGGGCTTACTAGATTTGTACATGTGATGTTTCAATTATTCTTTGTATAGCAAGTCATGTATCTTTCAGGTCATGGTCATGTGACACTTTGTATTGCATTTTTATTGCATTTGTGAAAATAAAAGAATAAAAAAAAAAATAAAAAAAAATAAAGACACAGGTCCATCAAGTTTAACCTCAGACTAATTATACAACATTAGTTGTTAGATTTATAGTCCTCAATGCCGTTTGCTATCAGATAGGCATCTAGCACTTTTATATAATAGAGTCGCAGAATATAGATCAAAGACTGCTCGACCCGCAGGTAATGTGGATAATGGGTGCTCTGGTTAAATATCTGGTACCCAGCCAGAAAAGACAGGCACAAAACGATTAATTAAGGGGAAAAAAAACGGCACACTCAACCTGGAATATATGTAGAGAGCAAGAATGTATCTAGATAATGGTTTCCAATACCAAAAAATTTAATTATGATTAAAATGGTGAATCATAAGGACAATAAGGTAAAATAAAAATAAATAAGGGCAAAGACAAGAATAAAAATATATGGATTAAAAAGGCATGTATAAAATAAAAAGCATATGCGGGGTGAAATGAATGGTAGTATCACCTGCCAGATAAAAGTTATTGTGAGTTTTTGTATGATTGTAGCAATCTCAATGCTTAGTCCATGGCGTAGCTTTGTATCAGATATGTATTCAACAACAGTACACCTAGCTGCTTGAAAGCTCAAAGGACAATGCACAAGTGACTTATGTGGCAAAAGTTGTGGTTGTAGAGGTCGATGCCGCACTCTTAAAGTTCAGCAAATGTTATATAAGATCCGCTGGTAATCAGTTCCCCTATTTAGGGGGATCGCTGAAAAAGAACTGCCGTAATACTGTTCCTACTTAAGTAGAGGAAAACATAAGCTGATCTTAAATCCTTAGAGGGACTCACCCAGGCAGCGCAGTAGTTCACGGTGGCGGCCCACCTCTTGAAAACACGATGTTGGCTGCTTACCTTGGTGGTCGGATGGGCAGTTACCTCTAATGGATGCTGTAGGTATCGGCAGTGTTATCTGGTATGGCTTATATAGCGCGTCCCACGCGATCAAGAGGAGGAAGTCCAAGAAGCCGATTTCCAGGTCTAATGGAGAAGCACTTCTCAAGGGATCGATCTACAGTCGGTATAGTATGGCGGTATCCGATCGGGTCCCAACCAGACGCGTTTCAAAGTCTGGACTGACTTCTTCTTCACCACTAAAGATCCCCCTAAATAGGGGAACTGATTACCAGCGTATCTTATAGAACATTTGCTGAACTTTAAGAGTGCGGCATCGACCTCTACAACCACAACTTTTGCCACATAAGTCACTTGTGCATTGTCCTTTGAGCTTTCAAGCAGCTAGGTGTACTGTTGTTGAATACATATCTGATACAAAGCTACGCCATGGACTAAGCATTGAGATTGCTACAATCATACAAAAACTTACAATAACTTTTACTCGGCAGGTGATACTACCATTCATTTCACCTCGCATATGCTTTTTATTTTATACATGCCTTTTTAATCCATATATTTTTATTCTCGTCTTTGCTCTTATTTATTTTTATTTTGCCTTATTGTCCTTATGATTCACCATTTTAATCATAATTACATTTTTTGGTATTGGAAACAATTGTCTAGATACTTTCATAAAATAGCTGACCTAAAATCTTCGGGTACGGCACTGCATAACTTCTCTAACTGTAAATTATGTTTTTGTCAATGCCACAAAGAGCACTTTCCAAGGAACATAGTTTAGGTGTCACATTTGGAATATTGATAATAAAAGGGGTCATCTCATCTCAGACATTGATGCACATCGCTAGGATATTCACCAATATCAGATTGGTGTAGGTTTCACCTCTGGGACCACACTTATCTCCAGAATAGGCCCCCAGAAATGAGCAGAAAGCACCCGTAAATGCCCGGCCACCGCCCATTCATTTCTATAGGACTGGTGAAAATAGCTATCGGTGATAGAAATTAATAGCACAACGCACTCTCCTTCACTTTTGGGGACCTGTTCTAGAGATAGGTGTGGGTCCCAGGGGTGAGACCTGCACTCATCTGACATTGGTGGCATATCCTAGCGATATGCCACCAATGTCTCAGATGAGACAACCCCTTTAATAAAAACACACTGTGCAAAGAACAGAAACATGAAGTTGAAGGAAAATTAAAATATGTAGAAAAATCACAGTTAAAACAATTAACTTACTCTGCAATGAATAACCACCACATGTAAAGGGTCACTGTTCAGCCATGATTCCACTGCTTTGCAAATAGTGCACATTTTATCTAGTGGGGGAGCATGTAGATCCGGCCAACCCACATCCATTACCTAGATTTTAAAAGAAAGGAATGAATTATAATGATATAAGTTAAACACAGTATGATGAATAGTGAATAACCAATGCACATAAAAGGCAGATAAACAAGGAAGCAGATATCAGCATTTCAAGCAAGCTCAACATTTCTATACTCCTGACTAAACAAGTCAGTGAAGCAATGCTCTCGACTTTATTACTTCATGAAAGGCTTTAAGCTGCCACTCCGTGATCCTCAGCACTGTCTCCCATTGATATAAATGACAGGCAGAAAAGACATGGCCACCTTCGGGTTTACAGCTAAATTTAGACACAGCCGTCCGTGCAAAAATTCCGCTGTAAAACCTATTGTGTGAACGTCCCATTACAGTTGAGTAACATACATGCTGCTATAAACATGTCCAGAACATAAGAGTATACAGTATCAGTACACAGACAGCTTATGTACACCATCCTTGTAAATCATGAAATGATGGTAGCTGGTGAGGGCTTGAAGATGATCTGTCATCAGATTTAATAAAACAAACTGCATATATTATTAACCCCATAGGGGCAGAGCCAATTTTTGTTTTTGCACTTTCATTTCCTTCTGCATTGCAAGAGCCGGTCACTGCCAGCGGTGGTCAGTTGTATTCTACAGTTGACACCTTCCATGTATGTAGTGGGCTCAGTTTGTGAGCCCGCTCCATACACCTCCTTGATGTGAATTACATATACTGTACTGTGATTTTAGTTGAAAATCTGGTCCACCTGATGACCTGGTCCTTTTTATGTCCGACCCTGGGTCTGTGCTTCCCCGTGCAATTGAAACGATTGAGCGGTTTGGACGCTATTCCGGGTTGTGCATTAATTGGGCCAAGTCGGCCATTATGCCTCTTTGGAATCACGATTGGCCTACACACTACCACAATCTGCTGGTTGTTGACCGCTTTAAATACCTGGGAATTATCATCACCAGAGACCTTAGATTGTCCCACACTTTAAATATTGCTCCTCTTGAATCATTGTTTCAGGATAAAATGAAATCCTGGGGGGCCCTCCCACTATCCATCATGGGGCGACTGAACCTAGTAAAAATGGTACTGCTGCCTAAAGCCCTATATCTGTTGTCGCATGCTTGCAACCCAGTGCCCAAGGCGTTCTTTAAGCGCTTGCACACGCTGGTGGCCTCCTTTGTGTGGGGCAAGGCTAGGCGTAAGCTTTCCCTTGAGGTGCTACAGAGAGCTAAGCTGCAAGGAGGCGCTTCCTTCCAGACTTTTTCCTTTACTTTTTGGCTAGTCAGTTGCGGTTTCTGAGGCACTGGATCGCGAACCAACAGCTACCCAATGCGGAATCTCACTTGCATGTGTATCTGAACCAGCTCACCCTGTGGTCGATCTTGGAGGGCGGTGGTTTCCCGAGGTGTGGGCCCCTGCCTTTGCACAGACTGGCTAATCAGGTGTGGAGGGCTTCTAAATTAAACTCCTATACCGATATACCAACTGAAGTCCCCTATGGGACAACCTGATGTTCCGGCATGTTGCCTCTCTGGAGGAGTAGCTGAGTGGAGGCAGTATGGGGTATTGACCTTAGGTGATGTGTATGAGAATGGACAGATGCGGTCGTTCATGCAACTTCAGGAGCAATATAGGATGCCGCGCACAATGTTTTTCAGATACCTCCAATTACGACATGCATTACAGGCGCAGTTCCAGGGTGCGGAGAGACGCTTCTCGAAATATCCTCTCATTGGTGTGATGAGGTCGCAGGGCCCTAAAGGTTTTATCTCTGCTCTGTATACTCACCTGCTTAGCTTTCGTATGTCCCTGTCCCCACTGACTGTTGAGAGTAGGTGGCAATCCACTATTCCCTCTTTGACTCCGGAGGAATGGTGTGAGGCTTTGGCGGTCCCGACAAAAGTTTCGCCCTCTATCAATAACAAGTTGGTGCAGCTTTTTATTCTACACCGTAGTTACCTCTCCCCTACTAGACTATATAAAATGGGGCGTCTGTCTCACACCAGGTGCCATAGGTGTGATAAGGCGGGAGCCGACTTCTGGCACATGATGTGGGAGTGTGCTCCCATACGCAGTTTCTGGTCCTCGGTATTAGAAATTTTATCTGCCCTGGTTCCGACGGAGGTACCCCTCTGTCCTAAGGTATGTGTTTTAGGAGTCATTGACGAGGAGACCTGGACTCATTATCACAGGATCTTTTGGGGAGTCCCTGTTCCTTGCCAGAAAGGCTATTGCTTTGCGCTGGATGGGAGAGAGACACCCCACGCTGAGTCAGTGGCTGGCCTTGGTGAATCACACTGTATCCCTGGAAAATTTGGTATTTAAACACAGGGGATGTCCCCAAAAATTTCAGAAAGTCTGGGGGGATTGGTGTTCTTCCCCACTGACTTTACATTCCTCTCATGGGCTGTCCGTGTCTAACCCCTAGATCCCCTCCTGGCCTCGTCAGTCTAATTTCTATTCTTTCAGGTGTCAGTAATACCCCGGTGCCCTTTTGCAGAGGTGTGGCTATTTTGACAACACCATGTGTATTAATCTGTCTGCTGCTGCTGTGCTCGATTTCATGTGTTTACTACCATTTTCATTTGATTTACTTGGACTCCTGCGTGAGCCATTTGCTTGATCCCTGTATGCTGTACTTGTACTGACTTTTTGTTGATTCTCAATAAAACGAGTTTAAAAAAAGAAAATCTGGTCCACCTTCTCTCAGTCTATAGAAATTCTAGATAGAAAGAAATTAGGGGAGGGCATTGCAAACTGTAGTACTATTTATTAGTGGAATTGACGGGACAATTTTCTAAGCAGAAGAGGAAGACGTTAATAAGAGCAGATTGCAATGCACACCTTGCAGACACAAGTGCTTGATGGTCATATGTGGTGAGCTGCTGCCCACCCAAGGAAACGAAAGAGACAAGTCCTCCAAATGCGAGTTCAAAAGGAGCAAAAAATAAAAATACTAAAATGACGGTGCAGATTAGTTTTTTTGTATTAATATAGTTAAAATAATGGTGTGCCTTACTCCAATTTATACACTTCTCAACACTGAAATTGAAGCACCAAAAAGACAAGCAGTAAGGTTATGTAAATCGACAGGGGTTCCTTGGGCCCACCAGAGTAGATAATATATTTTGATTAAGAAATAGATCCTAGTGGCAAGTTATTGGCTCCTGTACCTTTGAGGGCCACTATGGTATCAAAACCTGGGTCCACCGGAGGATCCTCTGGTATTACAAACTATCAGACAGTGTTTGCCCGACATTGGGCTACAATCCAGACATCCAGCTAAGGGTGTTTTACTGACCTCACACCAACACTCTCCAAGGCCATCACGGTGGATAGCAAGACGGCAATAGAGGCTGGAATGAAGCTCTGTCCTCTTCAGCCACGAGTCCTGCTTTGGTCTCAGGCGCAATGATAGCTACAGATTGTTCTGTATACCATGTGGGCAATCCAATGAAGAGGCCTTTACAAGGGAACATCACAACGGTCCTATTTCCGGATTATGATGTGAGGTGACATAATGTATGGTAGCAGGCCCACTCTGGTCTTCACTTCAAGTAAACTAACAGCTCTTAGTTTCATTGATTTGGTTATGGTGTTTAAATGGAACCAGTGGTACAGCCAGTTCTCCAAAATGTTCCAGGAGCCATTTTTCAACAGGAACCACACAATCATTAATACCTCACTGATAGTATGTCAAGCCATGTAGGTCATGTATTTTTGTGTGTGCCACTTATACTAGATACCGCAAAATTCAAAATGTTTTCAATAATTATGTTAACGTTTTTTATCATTTGTATATCATTTACATGTCTCGATACTGCAATAACCATATTTCCAAGACTTTACCTTTTGGTGTTGTAACTTCAATGTTGAGGAGTATGTATGTATGTATATATATATATATATATATATATATATATATATATGTGTGTGTCTTAAATCTAATGACAAATCTTCTGTAACAAATGAAAGCTCACAGACTTTTAGATGTGATTATCTTTCCACTCCTATCCGAGCTCCCATTTTAGCCTTTCAAACTTGGTGATAATGGATGCAATATTAGAAATGTACCTTTGAAGGGGTTGTGCAAGAAAGGATGGTTTTTGCCTCCCATCCAACACACACACACACAATTGGCAGGACGCGTAAAGGGAAGATTACTTACCTGCTTTCCGATCCTTCTCCCGGCCTGCAATGTTCCACTGGTCTTTCTCGATGTAAACATCCACCGGATCCCCTTGCGTTATGTGTTCATTTGTCATGCTGTAAGCTGAGCAGGTCACCACTGCAGTCAGTGATTGGCTGCGGCGAGGTCAAACCGGATATTTACATTGAGGGAGCCCAGAGGAGCATTGCAGGCTGGGAGAAGAAGGAGCAGGGAGCCAGGTAGGAATCTTCTCATTACAGGTCTGGCCATCTGGGGAAGGGCTACCAAATGCCCCAACCACCCTCACTCTTGCACAATCCATTTAAGGAAAAAATAACTTAGTTACTCCCTGTATGGATACAGACAATCATTAAAAACAGAATATAAAGATCATCTTTAATACCTTAGTGTTAAGTTTGGAAAGGTCAAAACGTTTTTCTGATAGATTCAATACCTGTTTAAAAAAAATTAAAAATAAAGTAAAAGTGCGTTACAACTTTTAATGCCAGACATAGCATTACAAGAATTTTACTTTAAAGGGACATTCGTATAATTTTTATTACATATTAACAATGTATATGTGAATATACTAGTAATTTTTTTGCCATGACTTGTGACTTTGCTACATCACAAAACTGAAATATCCGATTTCATAAATGACATAATTTTGTAAGGTCACTCCATGTATTGTACTTCCTGTCCTGGCTCTTTAACTTCCCCTTTGTTTGGACCTTTATCACGGTAGACTGCTTTGCGCAAGTTTTGGTGATAATTAAATTAAACTGTAGCATCTAAAGCCTCATTCACACGTCTGTGTTCAAAACAGGTGGTCAGTGATGCATCCGTGAAGCTGTCCAGGAAGGATCCGTGTTGGGTCCGTGTGTCCATTTTTATCTGTCTGTGTAGCATCCGTGTTTCACTGACACTGAACAGCTTAAAAATAAATTTCAAAGCATCTCTTCTTAATGATCCATGAAACACGGATGCAACAAAGATGGCATCCGTGTAGTATCCGTGTTTTTCACAGACCCATAGACTACAATGGATGTGATGGATCCGTGAACACGGACAAAATAGAGCATGCATCCGTGCTAAAAACACTGACCCACGGACTGTGCTAAAACACTGATGTGTGATTACACACATTAAAATGAATGGGGACGTGTGCTGTCCGTGAAGAACACATACAGCACACGTCCATGAAACACTGACGTGTTTGGACAAGAGCAACTATTCCGCTAAGGGATATCTGAGTCTTTATCAGTACTTAGTACTGTCGTCAATTGGGTTACATAGCTGGTGATTAGGAAAATATCATATGGAAGATAATAAGGTTTCTCTTTCCCATAGCCATTAGAGTACGTGGTTCATTTTCCAGTGCAGATAGGACACAATGTAATGGCCCCTAAACCAGTTAAAATACGCTGCTATTTACCAAATAATTGTCCCCATGCTTTGATTTTAGCATCCGTGTTACATCTTGGAGATTATGAAGGTATGTTTCATCTGAGCAGCCACTGGGGAATGACACGGATATAATGCGCTCAGTTATAAAGGTGAGGTCAAGCTCATATCCTTCTTCCATGATTCGGTCAAAGTCCAAGTTTCTGGTGAGAAAAGAATACAGAATAGAATACAATATCGCTGCAAAAACACTGCGGGGCAGATTCATTAATGTATTTATATTTATATTATCAATTATTCGAAGCCCAACTTTCTGTAACACTTAAAGAGAACCTGTCACCGGCTTTTAACCATAAGAATCATCGGCATCCTGAGATAGTTCTACCCCACCCTAATCATCCTAGGGTTTCTTTGTTTGTTTTTTAAACACCTCCAAGTACTTCTTTTATGGCCCACTTTCACTTTTTTCAAGTTATGTAAATAAAATGCTTACCTCATCACTTCCCATTCCTAACCCCTGCCTCCCCTTACATGAGTGACAGAATCTAAAGATCCTACCCTCCTCCCAAACTCACGTCCCAAATCCCGCGCATGTGCAGAACCAGTCACCTCACTCATCATCTTGCACTGATCATATAATGTATACTGCGCAGCTGCGAGACTTGGAAGATGTGGTGGAGAGTAGAGGGTTTGTCTTATTCGTTTGTGGGCATGGCTCGACTCCAAGAGTCAGAGAACGCTGGACTCATCTCTGAAGCACGGAGGAGACAGGGCTCATCTAAGTGCATTTACATATATGGCAGGAACATTCATTTTAGGCTTTTCTCTGAGCTGATAGTTCATTCAAAATCTATTTTAATATCATTATTAATGTATTAAAAAGTATTTATAGAAAAGTGAGTGGATAAATAGGCTTAGAAAGTGATGACAGGTTTTCTTTAAACAACGGTAAGTCCAACCAGGTGACATGGTCAATGTGGTCTAGGCTGACAATCAGTGTGTGTACCCTGCTGATGACAGAGGCGCACACTGCGGGGGGTGATACTTGCGCATTGTTTGCACAATGTAGGAGTAGAGGAAGAAAACATGAGACAGAAATGTTGATTTTACAACATGGAAAGGACAGTAACATAAAAGCGTATAAAGATTGCAATATCTTCTTCTACTTCATAAAATGACATGACAAAACAATAAAATACAGAAGAGCTGACAGGAATTCAGGACACAATGTAAAGGAAAACTAGCTAAGCTGCCCACAGCAAACAATCAGATTCCTCCTTTCATTTTCTAAAGAGGCTCTAAAAATTCTTACTATGCCAGTTTTCCTTTACACCAGTTTTGATAAATCTACCCCAATGTATCCAAACAAACGCAGTTAAGAAAGAAATAAGATCAAAGCTAAGAGAACTAAGTCACACATAAGCTTAGAAGCATACCAAGAATGTCAGAGGGACTTACTGAGACAATTTGTCACAAGAAGTGGAACTTTTTGAAAAGCTGTTTGATTCCTAACAAAGAAAACACAAACATAAACAGTATAGTACGGTAAGAATATGGTAACTCCAATATAATAAGGTGATTAATCAGAGGATACAAAGGAAATTGTAAGCGAAAGCAATAATCTCTGACCAAGTTCAGCCATGCAAAGTGGTCATACACGCTAGGCTGTTTACATCACATTTATGAACCAGGACATAAACCTTGACTGGATGCTTTTGATTGATGCCCTACAATAGAATCCATCAGCCATAGGATCCCATTGTAAAAAAAAAAACTACTGCAATAATGTATATGTTTCCTTATTTTTATGGGATGCCATTAAATGGAAAATCGCAGAATACTATGGGATTCCATACCTTTTTTATTTTGCGGTGTTCTAATGTATTCAT
The DNA here is from genome assembly GCA_033119425.1 of Bufotes viridis. Taxonomy (NCBI): domain Eukaryota; kingdom Metazoa; phylum Chordata; class Amphibia; order Anura; family Bufonidae; genus Bufotes; species Bufotes viridis. The sequence continues at coordinate 179,796,671 of CM065593.1, read as the reverse complement.
TAGTCTCAGTCTTGGTAATGTAAGGAACCCTATAAACACGTTTAGTGTGCATGTTTGAAACTTTCCCAGAATACACACTAAAGGGACATCACAAACTGGATGTCAACCAAGCCTTAGCAAGAAAATTTAAAAAATTCCAGCATAGTGTATTGGGTAATATTTAACCTAGTTTATAAGCCTTCTACGTAGTTTATTAAGGGTTTGTTCAAACTGATGATTCAGCAGCAGGAAAAAAAAAGGAGCATTCCACTGCTGGATCCACATTCAAAACCTTCATCAACAATTTCCCTTTGACTTCAATGTAAAAAACTCTAAATGGTTGAGGCATTTTCAGTAGCTGATTTAAAAAAAAAAAAACCTTGAGAAGTGACATGTTACTTTTTTGAAGCAGATTTGATTGTAGATTTCATAGAAGTCAATAAAGCAGAAAAACTTCATTCAAAACCCCTTCTAAAATGCTTGTTAAAACTAAACTCTAAAACCAAATCATCAAATTACAAATCTGGGGTCAGAAATGGCTTGTTTTAGCTGTGCGAACATATCTTAAATCTCCTAAATATCATTTATGTCTGACTGTTGGGCTAATTCTGCACTATGACATGGAGGCACAAGCTTCAAGTTCACACAGTGACATTAATGGGATCCATTGAGGTTCCGATATTTTTGATGGAAGGAATAGATTTGCAAACTACTATCCTTGCAAAAATCATAGAATGGCAATGGAACCCCTAGCAAAGCTAACCATCAGTGTGAACAGAGCCTAACCAGTAATGTAGTCTGGCCTGTGCAGTCTTGTGTTTCACTTAGGTCACCTCCAAAACCTTGCACAGCTCTAACACTCTAAAAAAAACTTATAGTAGCTTTCTAAAATGTGTGCACTGAGCATGTGTGACAGATCAGAGAGCCCTTATCTGATTTATTGGAGAGTCGACACTTGTCTAATAGACACAGATACAAATTTGGGAAAATAGTTGACCCTACCATACACTATATGCCACAGTAATTGCTACTTTTTACTTCTGTTTGATATTATATTATAAAGTAGGAAGTAAACTTTTTCAGTAGACACATACTCTAATAGACACTTCAATTATTCCATACACTAAGTCTCAACAGTTAATTCCTTTTCTACCAGCAGAGGGAGCTTGTAGACCAATTCATGTCAAGGGCTGTATTGTCTGTATATATATACCCAATATACCCAATATACTTTTACAACACAAGGCTCTATATTTGCAATTCTATCATTAAAAATTTTAAATTACACATACACAATCTCTCACAAAAACAAGTACACCCCTCACATTTTCGTAACTACTTTATTATTTCTGTTCATGGGACAACACTGAAGATATGACACTTTGATGCAATGTAAAGTAGTAAGTGTACAGCTTGTAGAACAGTGGAAATTTGGTGTGCCCTCAAAATAACACACAGCTATTAACCCTTTCACTACCCTTTCATTAACCCTTTTTTTTTGCGTTTTTATTTTTCTTCCCCATCTTCCTTGAGCCATAACTTTTTTATATTTCCATTCACATAGCTGTATGAGAGCTTATTTTTTGCTGAACAAGTTGTACTTTTTAATGCCAGCATTAATTATGGCATAAAATGCAGTGGGAAGCGGTAAAAAAAATTCCATTTGGGGTGGAATTGAAAAAAGAATTCAATTTCTCCACCGTTTTACGAGTTTTGTTCCCACGGCGTTTCATTTACGGCAAAAATGACCCATGCCCTTTATACTCTGGGTCAGTATGATTACAATGATACCCCACATGTATAAGTTTTTAATGTCTAAATAATGTAAATAATAAATTTAAACTTTGAAAAAATAAAAAATGTTTACATTACCATATTCTGACCCCCATAGCCGTTTTATAATTTATGTCAACTGATCCGTTTTGTGCAGGACAATCCATAGTGATACCATTTTGGAGTGTGCGTGACTTTTTGATTACATTTTATTACATTTTTTGGGGTAAGAGAAGATATGAAAAAATGGCAAATCGTCCATTTTGACCCTTTTTTCTGTTACGCCATTTGCTGTATTGGAAAAGTGTTTTTATATTTTAATAGTGATATGGTCACGAAGGGCTTGATGAAGCGCTTGTAGCGTGAAACAGCTGTTCCCTATTTTGTACCTGTGCGGTGACCCGCGTTTGCCTTGTTTTAACGCTGAATAAATTTGAGGAATTATCAAGGAGTTGGTGAGTGCTGCCACTTTGTTCTGCCTTCTTGTTACAATTTAGATTTTAATAGTATGGGCGTTTTCGGTTGCAGTGATACCTATGATGTTTATATTTATTGTTATTTAGGCATTTATTTTTTAATTATACGGAAGGGGTGGGGTGATTTAAACTTTTATATTTTTAATATATTTTTTTTGTAACTTTTTATAATTTTTTGTGATGATTTTGAAGCTCGTATGAGCCTATAAATTATGTTTTTTAAATTTTTTAATTTTGTACTATCAGGGACTTTTAAAATAGGGTTTGGACTACATTCTGGTGGCCAAAATAAGAATTGCAGCATGAACAGTATCAGCCTCGTCAGCAAGGCTCATAAGGCAACAGCCCTCATTGGCCGCAGGGGCACTTGATCATGGCATCTAAAGCCTTTAATTACCGCAAATCGGCATTATTGCCGGTCACGGTAATTAGCCGCAGGTCTCTGGTGTTTGAAACAGCAGTTACTTGCCGGCCATCACGCCCACTGCACATGCGAGCGGGCACGATGTTCACACATTGCTCCAGCGCCGTATAGGCAAAGTGCTGGTAGCGAAAGGGTTAATGTCTTAACAGCTGGCAACAAAAGTGGGTACACCCCTAAGTGAAAATTGCCAAATTGTGCTCAAAGTGTTGATATTTTGTGTGGCCACCATTATTTTCCAGCACTGCCTTAAAGGGGTTTTCCAATATCATAAACAGCCGCCCCATGTGCCGGGTCCCTCACAGGGAATATACTTGCGCTGCTCCTGGTCCCCGCACCACCGCTGCCGCTTCTCCTTGTACACGGATGAAAACATCCGGTATTGGGGGGCATTTTCGGTGACACTAGGGAGGCTCGTCTCCATCCCCGCCTGCTGTTTATGATATTGCATAAACCCTTTAACTCTCTTTAGTTCACTATAGAGCTTCACAGGTTGCCAGTGGAATACTCTTCCACTCCTCCATGACGACATCATGGAGCTGGCAGATGTTATGCCTAACAGATGCTCAATAGGTTTTAGGTCTGGAGACATACTTGGCCAGTCCAGCATCTTTACACTCAGTTTCTTTAGCAAGGCAGTGGTTGTCCTGAAGGTGTGTTTGGGGTCATTATGTTGGAATACTGCCCTGCGGCCCAGTTTCTGAACGGAGGGGTTTATGCTGTGCTTCAGTATGTCACAGTACATGTTGGCATTCATGGTTCCCTTAATGAACTGTAACTCCCCACAGCCGGCAGCATTCATGAAGCCCCAAACTATGACACTGCCACCACCATGCTTGAGTGCAGGCAAGACACACTTTTCTTTGTACTCCTCACTGGGTTGCCGCCACACACGCTTGACACCAAATAAGTTTATCTTGGTCTCATCAGACCACAGAACATGGTTCCAGCAATCCATCTCTATAGTCTGCTTGTCTTCAGCAAACTGTTTGCGGGCTTTCTTGTGCATCATCTTTAGAAGAGGCTTCCTTCTGGGACAACAGCCTTGCAGACCAATCTGATGCAGTGTGCGGCGTATGGTCTGAGCACCGACAGGCTGACCCCCCACCCCTTTAACCTCTGCAGCAATGCTGGAAGCACTCATACCCTCTTTTTAAAACGACAACATCTGGATATGACATTGAGCACGTGCACTCAACTTCTTTGGTCGACCATGGCAAGGCCTGTTCTGAGTGGAACCTGTCTTGTCAGTTTCAGGGTGTTGGCAATCTTCTTATAGCCTAGGCCATCTTTACGCAGAGCAGCAATTCTTTTTTCCAGATCCTCAGAGAGTTCTTTGCCATGAGGCGCCATGTTGAATTTCCAGTGACCAGTATGAGAGAGTCTGAGAGCGATAACACCAAATTTAACACACCTGCTTCCCATTGACACCTGAGATCTTGCAACACTTACTAGAAACATGACAACGGGGGAGGGAAAATGGCTAATTGGGCACAATTTGGCAATTTTCTCTTAGGGGTGTACTCACTTTTGTTGCCAGAAGTTTAGACATTAATGGCTGTGTGTTGAGTTATTACTAAATTTACACTGTTATACAAGCTGTACACTGACTACTTTACATTGTATGATCAAAGTGTCAGATCTTCAGTGCTGTCCTATAAAAAGATATAATAAAATACTTACAAAAATGTGAGGGGTGTATATATATATTAAAAAAAGAGGACGCAGCACACTAAAAAATACAAAATGTCTGCTAATTTATTGAAAAGGAATAACTAAAATATTCAATTGACATAAGTATTCAGATCCTTTCACATCTGCGTTTTTGCTTTCCGTCCTAGAGTTCCGTCCTCGGGGCTCTAGGACGGAAAGAAACTGATCAGGATTATCCCAATGCATTCTGAATGGAGAGAAATCCATTCAGGATGCATCAGGATGTCTTCCGTTCAGTATGTGAACGTTTTTTGGACGTTGACAAAACCGCAGCATGCTGCGGATTTGTCTCCGTCCAAAAATCCGGATCGGCTTTAAGCTAAACGTCGTTTCAGCGTATCGCCGGATCCGACATTTAGCTTTTGTGAATGGTTACCATGCTAAAGTCCTGGCTGCCATGGTAAAGTGTAGTGGGGAGGCAGGGGAGAAGTGTACTTACCGTCCGTGCGGCTCCCGAGTCCCAGGGCGCTCCACAATGACGTCAGAGCGCGTGGGGCGTCATTGTGGAGCACTCCGGGAGCCGCATGGACTGTAAGTATCTGCTCCCCTGGCTCCCCACTACTTACTATGGCAACCAGGACTTTAGTAGCAACCTGGCTGCCATAGTAACACAAAGCATTTTGAAGACTGATCAGTCTTTAAATGCTTTCAGTTGTCTTGCATTGTGACGGATCCGGCGGGCATTTCCGGCGACGGAAGTGCACGCCGGATCCTCACAACGCAAGTGTGAAAGAGTCCTTACTCAGTACTTATTTGAAGTCCCTTTGGCAGCGATTACAGCCTCCAGTCTTCTTGAGGTTTTTCTGCCCTTTTCTCTGAGAATCCTCTCAAGATTTGTCAAGTTGGATGGGGACAGCCATTTTGAAGTCTCTCCAGAGAGACGTCAAGGCTCCGGCTGGGGCATTCATATAGTTGTCCCCATGTTATTCCCATGTTGTTTAAGCTGTGTGCTTAGGGTCAGTGTCTTGTTGGAAGGTGAACCTTCAGCCCAGTCTTAGATCCAGAGCACTCTGGATCAGGTTTTCACTAAGAATATCATTGTACTTTGCTCCAATTAGCTTTCCTCAACCCTAACCAGTTGACGCAGCCGCTGAAAAACACCACAATACTTCACTGTGGTATTGAGCAGGGCCTGCTTTCCTCTAGACAAGATGCTTAGGATTGAGGCCAAAAAGTGTAATCTTTGTTTCACCAGACCAAAGTCCTTTAGGTACTTTTTTGAAAACTTTCATGCGTCTTCTACTCAAGAGAGGCCATAAATCCCAAATTGGTGGAGTGCTTTAATGCAATGATGGTTGACCTTCAGAAAGTTTCTCCGATCTACACAAAGTATCTCTGGAAGTCAGCCAGAGTGAACATTAGATTCTTGGTTACCTCTCTTACCAAGGCCCTTCTCCCCGATTAGTTCGATGAGGCAGCCGGCTCTAGGAAGAGTCTTGCTTGTTCCAAACTTCTTCCATTTAAGAATTATGGAGATCACTGTGCTCTTGGGAACTTTCAGTGCAGCGGAATTTTTTTGTACCCCTCTCCAGATCTGTGCCTCCACTCAATCATGTCTCTGAGATCTGCAGGTAGTTCTTTCCTCATCATGCTTGGTTTATGCATTCTCAGATATGTCTTTCCAAATAATGCCCAGTCAACTGAATTTATCAGCGGTGGACTCCAATCAAGGTGCAGGAGCATCTCAAAGATCATCAAGAGAAATGGGAGGCCCTCAGAGCAAAGAGTCTGAATACTTATGTTCATGTGCAATTGTACTTTTTCCTTTTTAAGAAATTTGAGAAAATATTTAAAATTCTGTTTCCACTATATCATTATGGGGTATTAAATGCAGAATGAGGGAGGGAAAACTATTTTTTTTGGGGTTTTTTTAGCACAAGGCCGCAAAATAAAATGTGAAAAAAGTGAAAGGGTCTGAAGACTTTATAAATGAACTGTATACTATTGTTCAAAAATGTTGGCACTCTAATCAATGTCTTCTGGTCTTTCAGTCTCTCATGTGGGCTTTTCAGCATCTGAATAGTTTCAGCTATTTGTCAATTTAAACCAGAGATCTAAAGAGACCTCCCAGGCTCTGTGAGACTTTACCCTCAAAACACTGGGGTGACTTGTCTGTTACATATACTAACAGACACATGCCCAGCTTTTAGCTGCAAAAGCATTTCCATGCAGCTCACACCAGGACGGACAGTCTCAATCTACAATGTGTCACTTTCCCTTATGTCATGCAAATTCTTTAAATTATGCAATCTGACAACGTGTCCACCAGACCATAATGTTGTGCACTCTTGGACCTAAGTCTCTGGGAACAGGTAAGGCACTCTGTTTTTACTGTATGATCTAATGTGGTTATGGATTTTACGAAAAGGTTATAAAACATAAATAAAGGTCTTAATGCTTTCAATAAGAGAACCAAAATAATAGTCTTGCAGCTTGGCAAGTGCCAAGGGCATGACTAATGATTCACACACTTTGGTTAAAGGGTTCCTGAAAGTTAGTTAGTTTTTAAAGAGGCATTCCTGGATTTAGATATTGATAACTGATTCTGAGGAAAGATTATTAATATCAAAATGGTAGGGGCCCCCTCTCCCTGGTCAGTAACTGATGCTGGAAACAATACAGTGGACAGAGTTGAAAGCTGAAGGCTCCATCGATTGTATAGTAGCTGTGCTAGGGTACTGTAGCTCAGCTACCATGCAAGGGAAACAGGTACCTAAAACAGATGTTTGTGGGGGTTCCAGGGTATCCAGAGGACAGGTCATCAATATCTATGTCCCGCAAAGCCCATTTAATGAAGCATAGTCAAATTTAGGTACTAACCAATACCTACCAGTTCAGTTACATGACTTGTGTATGTGTCAATCTTGTTCGGCTGCAAAGAAAGATAAAAAGATCATGAATCTAAATAATTAATACACAGGCGTTAACTGAAACTACCGAGTGCAACATTACTCCAGGTCAGATGTATGTAACCATTCCCTCTATTCCAGGAGTCAGCAATCTTCGGCACTCCGAGCGAGCAAACATGCTTGGCTGTGCTTTTAATTCCCACAGAAATGAATGGAGCATTCTGAGAGTTGGTCAGTATGGTGGAGTAACCAACTTCAGCCTGTAGCCCTATGTACTGGCTGTCGGCTAATAAAGCTTGTAGCCCTATGCATTGGCTGTTGCCTAATAAAGCTTGTAGCCCTAATGTACTGGCTGTCGGCTAATAAAGCTTGTAGCCCTGTGTACTGGCTGTTGCCTACTAAAGCTTGTAGCCCTATGTACTGGCTGTTGTCTACTAAAGCTTGTAGCCCTATGTACTGGCTGTCGTCTACTAAAGCTTGTAGCCCTATGTACTGGCTGTCGTCTACTAAAGCTTGTAGCCCTATGTACTGGCTGTCGGCTACTAAAGCTTGTAGCCCTATGTACTTGCTGTCGGCTACTAAAGCTTGTAGCCCTATGTACTGGCTGTTGCCTACTAAAGCTTGTAGCCCTATGTACTTGCTGTCGGCTACTAAAGCTTGTAGCCCTATGTACTGGCTGTTGCCTACTAAAGCTTGTAGCCCTGTGTACTGGCTGTTGCCTACTAAAGCCTGTAGCCCTATGTACTGGCTGTTGTCTACTAAAGCTTGTAGCCCTGTGTACTGGCTGTTGCCTACTAAAGCTTGTAGCCCTATGTACTGGCTGTTGTCTACTAAAGCTTGTAGCCCTATGTACTGGCTGTTGTCTACTAAAGCTTGTAGCCCTATGTACTGGCTGTTGTCTACTAAAGCTTGTAGCCCTGTGTACTGGCTGTTGCCTACTAAAGCTTGTAGCCCTATGTACTTGTTGTTGCCTACTAAAGCTTGTAGCCCTATGTACTGGCTGTTGCCTACTAAAGCGTGTAGCCCTATGTACTGGCTGTCGGCTAATAAAGCTTGTAGCCCTGTGTACTGGCTGTTGCCTACTAAAGCATGTAGCCCTATGTACTGGCTGTTGTCTACTAAAGCTTGTAGCCCTATGTACTGGCTGTCGGCTACTAAAGCTTCTAGCCCTATGTACTGGCTGTCGGCTACTAAAGCTTGTAGCCCTATGTACTTGCTGTCGGCTACTAAAGCTTGTAGCCCTATGTACTGGCTGTTGCCTACTAAAGCTTGTAGCCCTGTGTACTGGCTGTTGCCTACTAAAGCTTGTAGCCCTATGTACTGGCTGTTGTCTACTAAAGCTTGTAGCCCTGTGTACTGGCTGTTGCCTACTAAAGCTTGTAGCCCTATGTACTGGCTGTTGCCTACTAAAGCTTGTAGCCCTATGTACTGGCTGTTGCCTACTAAAGCTTGTAGCCCTATGTACTGGCTGTTGCCTACTAAAGCTTGTAGCCCTGTGTACTGGCTGTTGCCTACTAAAGCTTGTAGCCCTATGTACTGGCTGTTGTCTACTAAAGCTTGTAGCCCTGTGTACTGGCTGTTGCCTACTAAAGCTTGTAGCCCTATGTACTGGCTGTTGTCTACTAAAGCTTGTAGCCCTATGTACTGGCTGTTGTCTACTAAAGCTTGTAGCCCTGTGTACTGGCTGTTGTCTACTAAAGCATGTAGCCCTATGTACTGGCTGTTGCCTACTAAAGCTTGTAGCCCTGTGTACTGGCTGTTGTCAATTAAAGCTTGTAGCCCTGTGTACTGGCTGTTGCCTACTAAAGCTTGTAGCCCTATGTACTGGCTGTCGGCTAATAAAGCTTGTAGCCCTGTGTACTGGCTGTTGCCTACTAAAGCTTGTAGCCCTATGTACTGGCTGTCGGCTAATAAAGCTTGTAGCCCTATGTACTGGCTGTTGTCTACTAAAGCTTGTAGCGCTATGTACTGGCTGTTGTCTACTAAAGCTTGTAGCCCTATGTACTGGCTGTCGGCTAATAAAGCTTGTAGCCCTGTGTACTGGCTGTTATCAGACGATCTATTGCATCCTCCACAAAGTTTTTAGTGATTGAAGTTTCATCTCTTGAACAAAGCACATTCTACCATTTTCATTTGCAAGTGTTTGCCCAACTCTGCTCATAACTCACTTAATGGTCACCCACAACCCATACATTACTAACATTTACAGATAAAGATCAAAAATAAAAACTGTGTCAGAAAGTATAAAATTAAAATAAATACATGCACATTCATTCACATTGTTTGTGCCGAGATACAACAATTCTGAAAACGTGGACATTATTATTGCCAGATGTGGAAGCACTGATTACCAGGATTCGGGTGGACCTCCCCCACCCTCCACTGCCTCACAAAGGTTTGGATTGAACAGGTTTGTTACCCGCAGTGATTAGTCGCATAAACAGTGCCAGAGCATGTGGATTATTATACAACCAGGTGAAAAAATAGCCATCATTAGCCATCTGAACCCTGGCCAACAGACCAAAAAGCATATCCATTTACTTTGAAGATAATAGAATTATGAATGAATAAGTTATTGCATGCACATGCACTACTTGTCCTTATCATCCCTATCAGACCCAAAATTATTTAGTGGTCACAATCAATTAGACTCTAAGGGTGCTTTCACACATAGGTTTTTTATGCAGCTTTCGTCAGGTCCAGATGTTAGCTAAGGTCTATAGCAGGCATGCTGAACCTGCGGCCCTCCAGCTGTTGCAAAACTACAACTCCCATCATTCCCGGACAGCCTACAGCTATCATCCTACAGAAGGGCATGGTGGGAGTTGTAGTTTTACAACAGCTGGAGGGCCGCAGGTTGAGCATCCCTGGTCTATAGGAAGTATAAAATGCTGGACACACACGCTTTTTTTTTTTTTCTACTGGCGTTTTTCTTAATAAGGTGACATTTTTGGTCTGTTTTCTTTTCAAAAACTTTGCATGCTGTAGCTCCTGGCATTTTTTACAGAAGTTTTCACTTCACCTTCTCCATAAGGCAAAAAACACTAACGAAAATGTTAGTGGTAAGACACTTTGGCCCAGATTCACTAAGGTTTCTGCGACAAATATCTGTCTATAAAGTAGTGCAAATTGGCACATTTAGAGTTTCCACACTTTCTCTAAGGCCTCTTTCACACTTGCGTTGTGAAGATCCGGCGTGCACTTCCGTCGCCGGAATGCACGCCGGATCCGGCACAACGCAAGTGAACTGAAAGCATTTGAAGACTGATCAGTCTTCAAAATGCTTTCAGTGTTACTATGGCAGCCAGGACGCTACTAGCATCCTGGTTGCCATAGTAGCAGTGGGGAGCGGCATACTTACATTCCGTGCGGCTCCCGGGGCGCTCCTGAATGACGTCAGAGCGTCCTGCGCGCATGGATCACGTGATCCATGCGATCACGTGATCTATGCACTGGGGCGCCCTGACGTCATCCTGGAGCGTCCCAGGAGCCGCATGGAATGTAAGTATGCCGCTCCCCTGCTCCCCCTACTCTTTACTATGGCAACCAGGACTTTAGCGTCCTGGCTGCCATAGTAACCATTGACAAAAAGCTAAACGTCGGATCCGGCGATGCGCGGAAACGAAGTTTAGCTAAGGGCCGGATCCGGACTAATGCCTTTCAATGGGCATTAATTCTGGATCCGGCGTTGCGGCATGTCTTCCGGATTTTTGGACGGAGACAAATCCGCAGCATGCTGCGCTTTTGTCAACGTCCAAAAAACGTTGACATACTGAACTGATGCATCCTGAACGGATTTCCCTCCATTCAGGATGCATGGGGATAAAACTGATCAGTAGCTTTCCGTCCTAGAGACCAGAACGCTGATGTGAAAGAGGCCCAACACGCTTGACAAATGATGGGGTTTAACAGAAAGGGGTTGAGCTTCACAGGAAAGGGGCAAACCTAAAGTGTGCTATTTTGGGCCAAAATTGCACAACAATTCTGGAGTAAAAATCTGTCTCTAAGTAAGTCAACTAAGAGCTGTTTCACACGAGCGGAAGCCGTGCATGACATCCGCTGTATAAATGAGACCCAAGACCTGATCCGGACAGCAGAGACACGGAGCATTAACATGATTGATAATGCTCCGTACCTCTCTGTGATCTTTTTACTACAAAATCACAGTGAGATAAAGTTTTCACTGTGATGTTGTATTAAAAAGATCACAGAGAGGTACGGAGCATTATCAATCATGTTAATGCTCCGTGCTTCTGCTGTCCACAGCGAGTCTTGGCTCTAAATCACGCACGGCATCCGCTCGTGTGACACAGCCCTAATAGTCAGATAAAAGTGTCTATCCATGCAGCAGATTTTTCATCCAGCCTGAGCCCCAGTGATAAATCTGGTGCAGGTCTAGACAACCTTTGTGAGCTTATGCCAGGCATGTCCAAACTGCGGCCCTCCAGCTGTTGCAAAACTACAACTCCCAGCATGCCTGGATAGTCTACAGCTATTCGGGCCTGCTGGGAGTGGTAGTTTTGCAACAGCTGGAGGGCCGCAGTTTGGACATGCCTGGCTTATGCCATCTTTAACCACATCAGCCCCCCTAGCTTAAACACCCTTAATGACCAGGCCACTTTTTCCAATTCTGCACTACACTACTTTCACCGTTTATTGCTCCGTCATACAACTTACCACCCAAATGAATTTACCTCCTTTTCTTCTCACTAATAGAGCTTTCATTTGGTGCTATTTCATTGTTGCTGACATTTTTACTTTTTTTGCTATTAATAAAAATTTAACGACATTTTTGCAAAAAAAAAGACATTTTTCGCTTTCTGTTGTAAAAAAAACTACATTTCTATATACATTTTTCTCTAAATGTATTGTTCTACATGTCTTTGATAAAAAAAATCCAATAAGTGTATATTTATTGGTTTGGGTAAAAGTTATAGCGTTTACAAACTATGGTGCAAAAAAGTGAATTTACGCATTTTGAAGCAGCTCTGACTTTCTGAGCACCTGTCATGTTTCTTCAGGTGCTAGAATGTCAGGATAGTATAAATACCCCCCAAATGACACCATTTTAGAAAGAAGACATCCCAAACTTTCTGAGGAAAAAAATAATAATAATAAAGTTTCCATTTCTGCTAAATTCTGGCAAAAAAAAGAAAAAAATCTCCCACAGACTCACTATGCCCCTCAGTGAATACCTTGGGATGTCTACTTTCCAAAATGGCATCATTTGTGGGGTGTGTTTACTGTTCTGTCATTTTGGCGGGGCTAAATTGTGAGCAGCCCTATAAAGCCTAAAGGTACTCGTTGGACTTTACGCACCTAGGCTGCAGAAAAGTGGCACTCATTTGGTATCGCCGTACTCAGGAGAAGTAGGGCAATGTGTTTTGGGGTGTATTTTTACATATACCCATGCTGGGTGAGAGAAATATCTCTGTAAATTGACAACTTTGTATAAAAAAATTTAAAAAGTTGTCGTTTACAGCAATATTTCTCACACAAAGTATGGGTATATATAAAAATACACCCCAAAACACATTGCCCTACTGTAAGTTTTTTTTTTTTATTATAAGTATTATTATTATTATTATTATTAATATCAACTATCCACTTACCAACTCATAATTCACAGGAAGAGAGCATGGAGTCACCACCTAAATAAAAAAAAAATTAAAAAAAGGGAAAGTAGTTACATATACATGAAACCTCGAGGTGAGAATAGAAACCATTATCTTCCTATGTCTTCACATGAAACTGGTGTGCTCTCCTGATTTTACTGCTTTATGGAACAAAGTTATATTAGAAAACGAGTTCCAGCGTCCAAGATTTTAATAATTAAAGCGTCCTATTTTTACTAGCCTGTGTTGCCTACCTCTATTAATCTGATGCAAAGGCTTGCAGTGGGTCAGGTTACCACTTCCCCTCCTAGTAAGAACTTATACCATGTAACACGATCCACTCAATGCTATTTATTCAAAATGATTTGGCCTTATGTGAACAATCAGCCTCAGCTTACCACGACCACTGGCTCCGGTACAGCCAGGATCTGGAATCAATCCACAGCACCTCACTCTGAATAGAAACAGATGTCTGTGTCTAGCCTGCCTGCTTTAGGGTAAGAAAGGAATAGAAGGCGGGGGACACCAGTCACCGCCATTCTGTGTGGCGAGGCCTGAAAGTGGAGATATAGATTTGTTCTTGCTCCAAGATAGTAGAACTAAATGAAGCTAATTTATGTGGATTGTAGTTCTCTAGTGCCAGGTCAGGTTTATGTTGATATAGTATATGTATGTGTGTGAGTGTATATATATATATATATATATATATATATATATAGGGGAGAGTACAATCTAAGTTCTAGCCTCATCACTTATTATTTTACAGTTTATTTTATCCTGTCTTCTTACATTCACTATCTAGTCACTTCATCAATAATGATGTATTTTGCGCCAGAAAAATTCTTACATCATGAATCAAAAGTGGTGATTTGTTTCAGCTCATTTATCAAAAGGTGCTATTTATAAAATGTGTGGGAGATTTATGAAGACAGGCGATCTCTGCGGCGGTGTCGATATCCCCTGCACTGTCGGAGGACGCACCACATTTATGACGAGGCGCAGACCTTATCATAAATTGGGCACATACCCCAGCAGTCGGTGCTCCTAAACGGAAATCTGCGACAGCTCAGAGCTGCTGTACATTTCTGGCTTCATTTGCACCAGAAAACTGGCATTAAATGAAAATAAATTTGTCTTCACTATTGGCTACGCCTCTTTCCTGCGCTTGCCATTTGGAAAAGTGGTGATGGTGGCTTTAAAAAGAGGCACTTACAACTTTTTTTTAAAAGTCGCATTTCAAAATTTCGCAAACATGCAGCCTGCAGCTTTTTTAAGCCACTTTTCTAGTGCAAGGGAGATGATTAATCACCCCCCATGTCTTTTGTAATTGAAGGCTAATAAGCGGTCATTTTATATATATAAATGCAACATTTTTTACACCGTAGTGGTAAAATGCCGCATTTGCAACAATGCATCTGTGCTCAACTGATTTTGAACATGCGACTTCTTTAAAGCTGATATGCAACATTTAATCACTAAAACTAACTTTTTGAATAAAAGTCGCATCTATCTGATCTGCCATGCGCCTTTCTAACAATTTACACTACCACAGAAGTGGGCTTAATCTACGACTACATTTGTTGCCTTTTAAGCTGAACATAAATTTTGACCAATTTACACTACCACAGAAGCGGACTTAATCTACCTCTACATTTTGCACCTTTTAAGCATAACATAAATTAATAAAGAGGTGTAATATACGCCAATTTTGTAGCCCCACCCACTTTGACATTCAAACCACTTTTCTGTAAAAAAAAAAAAAAAAAAGGAGAAAACAGTTTAAATATGTGGCGCATTTCATACCATAATTCTGGAGCAACATGATTAGTAAATGTCCTCCAATGATCATTTATGGCTTCCCATAGTAACTGTTCAGTCATTACACCAGCACATTCCCTACCTAGTAGGAAAAGAGGCCACCTATTTCATCGTTTTCTAAATAGTTCAAGGCCAAACCAATGTGCCCATAGGAAACCTCCATGGAAAACACCTGGACTCCATAGAAATGTTCTCCTGGTTGGGATTAAAGTCTACAGACCCATGAATCTGTACTAACCTGTACATGGCTGGGACAGACTATTCCCATCAGTACACGACGCCTCATTTACACATACGTGGATTTTCACCCGTCTTGCTGAGTGCACGGCGTCATTGGTTGCAATGACATTGTGCGCTCAGTGCCGCTGTACAGTAGTACACTCTTATAGATCATACGAGTGCATTACTGTACAGCGGCACGAAGCACATGGTGTCATAACCAATGGTCTGTGAAAATCCATGTATGTGTGAATGAAGCCTTATTCAGGGTATAACTATGCTAACCTAATGTACATCTACAACGTACTGTATGATTTTCACTTTTCCCACCATGACTGCTTGAGAAATCCTGAATGCTCCTAAAAGCATGTTTTAGTCATAAGTGGAGATAACCACTATAAAAGAGACAACAAATGCTCAAGAAGGGAGGAGGTAAACATTGCTCTTTAGGGGTAAAATAACTTACACATGGAGAGCATTGCATCTGAGCAATTTCTCTATAATACACATACAAAGGGATAAACCATGCACATATGCGCTCACCTTTACTTCACATCGTTTGTGGCAGACATACTTGCACACTTAAAAGAAAAGAAATAGATTAATAGTGTGATGTATTCAGACTACGTTGAAGCATTTTCCTGTCTCAGGTTCACAATGCCGTTAAAGGGAACCCGTCACCTCTAAGGTGCTTTCCTCATTGGGGGCGGCATAGCATAGTGACAGACCCACTGATTTCAGACGTCTGTCACTTGTGGGCTAGTGTTCAGTACTTTTACAGTACAGACAGGCCGAACCTGTGAGACAGATGAGGCTCATGCTCTCTCCCGCCCCCTGACCATGACTGGCGTAAATGAAAAGAAATCTGCCAATCACGGGCAGGAGGCGGGAAAGGGCGGGGCCACAAGTCTCGTCGGACTCCGCTCCCTCATAGCGCTAGTGCTAGTCAAGGGTTTTCTAGACTTGTATCCAGTCTAGACCCAGGGTCTCAAAGATAATCTGAAACAAATTCCAGTTAATGGGCCGTGTTCATTACAAATATGAGTCAATACAAAATGATTGTTAATCAGTTATTTATTTGAAGTACTGTAACAATAGTACATTACAATAATAATACCACTAGATTTATGGGAAATTCTAGGTTTTTACTTGATGCATTTTAACAATCCAGTATACTTCTATAATTATATACGGTAGATGCCCAGCTTATAGCAGTATGGCCTATGTTACTATATACAAGATTTATAACATGTATAAGTCCCCACGTAGCAGCTGCTCCCAGGTCTCTGCGGACTGCGTGTGCCTGCTGCACTATACACAAGACACAACGTCATGTACTGTGCGGGAGCAGCGGCCCAGGCTGATGGGTAAACGGACACCTGTTTGACCACCACTGTGTCTGCAACCATAGGACGCAGATGCAGTTGAAAGTTGTGGCGCTAATTGACCTGCCAGTTAGGGGGTCCAACGGGCACCTGATAGACAAGGGGCCCACATAATTGCATGGTTTGTATAGTGGTAAAGACCAATAATGCATGTCGCCCACAGTGTAAGTCCAGGATTGTGGCTCAGCAGATAGACTATAGAAGCTGTGGACCGTGTGCAGATTCAGGCATCATTCACACGACCGAATTTTTGGTCCATATCCAATTATGGTTTTGCACAAATCGAATGTACACCCATTGATTTCGATGGATCCGCAAATAATGCGGACAGCACACCGTGTGCTGTCCACATCCTTAAGTCCATTCCACAGTCCCACAATAAATATAGATCATGTCATTATTTTTAGTCATGCGGACAAGAATAAGCTTCGTTACAATGGGTCCTCAAATAAAAACGATGCAACACAGACGTCATCCATATTTTTTGCAGATCCTCATTTTGCAGACCTCAAAATACGTCCGGCTATGTGCATGCACCCTTAGAGGGAACACTGGCTACACTGGTACAAACACATTTTAGCTTGAAAATGGCAGCACAGCTTCAGCAATAATTAATAATAGGTCAGGTCAATAATGTTTCCATACTGAACATCAAGCAGTGAGTGTTCTTTCCACTTCTGGAGTTATTGACTGACAACCAGCAAAGAACTTCACAAAGATTTGGTGAGGAATTGAAACACAAAAGGGGAAGATTTATAGTGATGGGAGTTTTTAAAAGGAGTACTGAGTTTTTAAAAACCTCTTGATATGCCATAGAGACATCAAATTTTTTTATTGATGGGCATCTAAGCCCTGAGACCCCCAAGATCTCTACAATGACAGTAGAGAAGCACTCGCACATCGTGCCCTTAGACTTTTATCGAGCCCATCTCCTGCAGTGAGGAGAAAGCAATATGTGTACAACTTTCCCCATTCTAGAAATCGATAGGGGCCTCAGCACTCAGACCCCCACTATTAAAAACTTTTGATATATTTTGATTACATATAAAAAGTCTTTTTAAAACTCAGTGAACCTTTAAATTCAGTTTTGCAGGAGTCTGCTTGCAGGCTTCACTTAAATCCATGGTAGTTATACATTGCTGAAAATTTGTCGAATCCACAGAGGAAATCTGCTATTCTAGGGAAGTTTTATTCAGGTTCTTGAGGTATATATTGCACATACATTACAATCCCCTTTACTATATTTCATTACCAGATCCATATAATCATTTGTACACATAATATAAAGTCTTTTACCGTCTAATGAAAGAAGAACTGAGAAAGAACAATAAATATGATACCTCGGCAGGATATTCCCTGGTCGCTCACAGGTTGCTTGCAGACTGAACAAGGCTTGGACTTCCTGAAATATTTCTCCTTAAAAGTGTGAGAGCTCGAAGCAATATCTTCTGGCTGCAAGGCAAGAGACAACCAGAAAACATTAGTTGCTAACCTCCACCAGACTGCATAAAATACACAGCAACACATCTTAGGCAACTTTCACACTAGCGTCAGCCTTCTCCTGCAGGCTGTTCCGACGGGTGAACAACCTGCCGGATACGTACTGCCGCTATTACACGCGTGCCGCTGGAGGTCCACTTGTGGACCTCCAGTTGTGGAGCAATGTTCTACAGTTTCTGAGATTCAGATTTTCACTTGGTTAATGCAAGCTGCCGCCTAAATAAATATCCCATGACAAAGAAGTAGAAATTCCTATTCTAGCCTAGCGATTCCCAACCTTTTTAAAGGGGTTTTGCAAGATTTTTTAACTGATGATCAATCCGCAGGATAGGTCATCAGTATCGATTATGATCGGTGGGGGTCTGACATGTGGGACCCCTGCTGATCAACTGTTGGAGAAGGTAGCGGTACTCGGAGCAGCACCGTGGCCTTCTGTCAGCTAACTAAGCACAGCACTGTACATTGTATTGTGGCTGTGCTTGGTATTGTGTCATGTGACCTATGAATCTGACGTCACATGGCCTGCGAAAGCAGCAAGAAGACCGTGGCGCTACTGCGATCGGCACAGATACTGATGACCTATCCAAAAGGATAGATCATCAGTTTCAAACATCTTGGAAAAACCCCTTTAACACAGAGGAACCCCTGAAAAATTATTTGGCTCCTTGGTAACCCCAAATAACATTCCTGCCCCCATGAAGCTTATTGTAGGGGCAGGTGAAGCTACTATACAGTGGATATAAAAAGTCTACACTCCCCTGTTAAAATGTCAGGTTTCTGTGCTTTAAAAAAATGAGACAAAGATAAATCATTTCAGAACTTTTTCCACCTTTAATGTGACCTATAAACTGTACCACTCAATTGAAAAACAAACTGAAATGTTTTAGATGGAGGGAAGAAAACAAAAAAAACTAAAATAATGTGGTTGCATAACTGGGGATGTAGCTGTGTTCGGAATTAAACAATCACATTCACAATCATGTTAAATAGGAATCAGCATACACCTGCCATCATTTACAGTGCCTCTGATTAACCCAAAATAAAGTTCAGCTGCTCTACTTGGTTTTTCCTGAACTTTTCTCAGTCGCCTCCCACAGCAAAACCCATGGTCCACAGAGAGCTTCCAAAGCATAAGAGGGATCTCATTGTTAAAAGGTATCAGTCAGGAGAAGGGTACAAAAGAATTTCCAAGGCATTAGATATACCATGGAACACAGTGAAGACAGTCATCATCAAGTGTAGAAAATATGGCACAACAGTGACAAGAACTGGACGTCCCTCCAAAATTGATGAAAAGACGAGAAGAAAACTGGTCTGGGGGGTCTACCAAGAGGCCTACAGCATGGAGCTGCAGGAATATCTGGCAAGTACTGGCTGTGTGGTACATGTGACAACAATCTCCCGTATTCTTCATATGTCTGGGCTATGGGGTAGAGTGGCAAGACGAAAGCCTTTTCTTATGAAGAAAAACATCCAAGCCAGGCTACGTTTTGCAAAAACACATCTGAAGTCCCCCAAAAGCATGTGGGAAAAGGCGTTATGGTCTGATGGAACCAAGGCTGAACTGTATGGCCATAATTCCAAAAGATATGTTTGGTGCAAAAACAACACTGCACATCACCAAAAGAACACTATACCCGCAGTGAAGAATAGTGGGGGCAGCATCATGCTTTGGGGATGTTTTTCTTCAGCTGGAACTGGGGCCTTAGTTAAGATAGAGGAAATTATGAACAGTTCCAAATACCAGTCAATATTGGCACAAAACCTTCAGGCTTCTGCTAGAAAGCTGAATATGAAAAGGAACTTCATCTTTTAGCATGACAACGACCCAAAGCATACATCCAAATCAACAAAGGAATGGCTTCACCAGAAGAAGATTAAAGTTTTGGAATGGCCCAGCCAGAGCCCAGACCTGAACCTGATTGAAAATCTGTGGGGTGATCTGAAGAGGGCTGTGCACAGGAGATGCCCTCGCAATCTGACAGATTTGGAGTGTTTTTGCAAAGTCAAAATGTGCCATGCTGATAGACTCATACCCAAAAAGACTGAGTGCTATAATAAAATAAAAAAAAAAGGTGCTTCAACAAAGTATTAGTTTAAGGGTGTGCGCACTTATGCAAGCATATTATTTTATTTTTAAAACCACTGATAAACCACCGAGAGCATGGTTTATCATGAGGGGGACTTTTTTAGTCCGTTTTTGCAGGAGGCGAAAAACGTTTGAAAAATGTAGTCAATCTTTAAGTCTAATACTTCTGTATTGAGATGTTACTCCACTTTCTACACCACTCATTCACTGGAGTAAAGCCACCGTTTTAGGAGACTTTAAAAAAAAAAAAAAAAAACTGATAAATCTGTCTTAAATCAGTTCAACAGGTTAATCACATTCATGTTTTAAAACTGGAGTGGAATAAAAATGCAAACTATAGCAAAATGATTGCACAAATTAGCCCAAAAAGTCAAAGTCCATATTTCTGGAGTGAATGGCTTGATAAATTCTTCCTGATGTGATCATTTGGCTAAAATTAATTTCATCCCCCCTCCCTCATACATGTCAAGCATGCAAGCCAACAAGATATATTTTATAAATGAGAGGCTACAAAAGAGTAAGGCTACTTTCACACTAGCGTTTCTAATTTCTGTCATAGGGTCTCAATACCGGAAAAAAACGCTTTTGTTTTGTCCCCATTCATTGTCAATGCATTCCGTTCTTATACCGGAGAGCAAACCGCAGCATGCTGCGGTTTGCTTTCCGTCCTAAGATACAAAGGAAGACATGATCCCCAATGCAAGTCAATGGAGACGGATCCGTTTTCTTTGACACAATAGAAAACGAATCCGTCCTTCATTGACTTTCAATGGATTTCATGACGGATCCGTCTTGGCTATGTTAAAGAAAATACAACCAGATCCGTTCATAACGGATGCAGATGGTTGTATTATCAGTAATGGAAGCGTTTTTGATGAACCCTGCCGGATCCAGTAAAAACGCTAGTGTGAAAGTAGCCTAAGAATCCCAAAACTGCACCACCACATGCAGACAATCAAAGACTAGCCCACAATGACAAGGTAAGCAATCCTATCGGCAGCAAGCAGCTGAATGAACTTACAATGTAGAATCCAGATTGCCTGAAAGCTACCCGAAATGGAGTCAGCTCACACCTCATCCTCTTCTCTAACAGAGTTTCTTAGTCCAGGCAGCTGTAGATCTATTCAGGTGGGAGAGGCTAAAACTTCATAATTATGACTTTCTGCAGCACAGATCCGCTTTTCTATTTTTTTTTCTTCCTAGACACAGTGAAGTGCCCTACTCTGACCCTTACGTATATGAAGGCAAAAAGAAAAGTTCAATTAAGTGACAACTGAAAGGCTTCTTTATGATGAGCTAGGCCCCCTGGTTAGAAAACCTCTGGGAGTTTGGACTACACATGAATTTCAATCCTGCAAAGGCCATGGCGAGAAATGTCCCTACAATAGATGGGGTAGTCTGCTGCCTCAAGGAAAAAGTAATGATTTACATTTTTTTTTTAGTTTCATTATGATAGAAAAAAACAAAAACACATGGAGAACTAGTAACAAAGGCTTCCTCATAATGATCATAATCTAATGTAAACTACTTCAGAGATGCAACCACAGCACAGCTATACAATTGTGTACCATTCAAGATAATCATCCAGAGCCTAAAATATGATCAGAAAAATCTGCTCCATTCTGGTCATGGCAGACATGATGAAGAATGAAGTTCTACTGCATCAATCTGAGCCCCACAGAAATGGACAGGATGTGTCAAGATGAGTTTTGCTTAGGGTACTTTCACACTTGCGCTGTTTGATTCCGGCAGGCGGTTCAGTTGCCTGAACTGCCTGCCTGATCAGGCAAACTGTATGCAAACGCATCTCATTTTTTCTGACTGATCAGGCATTTTTCAGAATGATCAGGTCTGTAAAATGTCTGATCAGTCAGAAAAATGCATTGCAATACCGGATCTGTTTTTCCGGTGCTCCAGAATTTTGGTATTATGCGGTATTATCTCCGGCCAAAAAGGTCGTTCAGTGACTGAACTGCGACATCCTGATGCATCCTGAACGGATTTCTCTCCATTCAGAATGCATTAGAATATAACTGAAGCGTTTTTTTCCGGTATTGAGCCCCGCGGACGGAACTCAATGCCGGAAAAGTTTAACGCTGCTGTGAAAGTACCCTTAAATGGATTCTCTGGGAATTTGAGAAAAATGTCCTATCCTCACTATGGGCCATCAATATCAGATCAGTGGGGGTCAGACTCCCAGAACCTCTTCTGATCCGCTGTTCGAAGAGGCCACGCGCTCGGTGAGAACTCAAGCCTCTTCCTCCGTCCCATGCAAGTGAATGGGGTTGAGCTGAAATGCCAAGCACGGCCACTACGCAATGTACAGTGCTGTGCTTGCGAAGCTGTGAGGAGCCTGCAGCACTCACCGGGAGCTACAGAGAGTACATGGGCCTCTGCAAACAGTGTTCGGCAGGGTTGGCAGGAGTCATACCCCTGACGATCTGATATTAATGACCCATTCTGAGGATAGGCTATCAGTATCAAATTTCCAGAGAACTCCTTTAAAAATAAGAAAAAAATTACACTTCTGCATAAAAGTTATGAACACAAAATTAGGCCTCATGCACAGGACCGTAGTTTTGGTCCACATCTTTGGTCCACATTTTTCGAGGCCTGCACATGGACGCATTCATTTCCTTGGGTACGTAAAAATTCACACAGCATTTTGTCCGCATTTGTGAGGCAAAATCATAGAACATGTCCTCTTCTCGTCCGTTTGGTGGCAGTTCTATTAGGAAAGTGCAGCATGCATGCGGTGTGTAAGATACATACGGCCATGTGCATGAGGCTTTGGGGTTACGATAGACCTTTTTAATTTCTATGTTTTTTTTCATATATTACAGTATCAGCAATATATAACCTTAAAACTTAGTCTTATTCCACAGTTTTTAAGATTCATTTTGTCACTTTCAGGACGTTTCAATCTGACTGTCCTAAAGTAGAGCTCGGTTATCTCCAGCAGTACCATGGACAATGAACAGAATGGCCACTGCTTCATTCATCTGGGAGAAATCGAGAAACCATTCTGGCAATCATTAGGTTTCCCACTGTTCGGACCACCAGATGCTAGTCCCCTATCCTGCAATTTCTGATCATAGTACAAGCTTAAATTATAATGTTCATCATCTTCTGAGGGACATTAGTTTGAAAGGCGTGTTTTCATTGTAATTTATAACAGCATCCCTGCGACTGGTTGCCAAATGCACAGCAACATTCAAAAGTTGGGATTCATCACCAGCAATGTAGAGAGAGATTAAATCCTAACTTCTGTAAAGTTAACCTTAGCTTATCTAGCCCTTCCTTCACGGATATTTTGGGCCTAAACGTGTGAGCTGCAGTAAAGAACAAGTGAATGGTAGCCAGGTAAGTGGGCTGAAAGAAAACGAGGGTCTATAGTATGGCTCGTGTAACAGTATGGTCAGTTGTACGTCTATTAAATATGTATTTTACACTACTGTTACAAGTAGAAATAGTATTCCGAGAGCCAAGTGTGAATATTCTTGTCTATAGGGGGCAGTATTGTCTTATCTAGATAGTTACAAACCTCAGGCTGGACTGACTTGGCTGCACCTCCAGTAATATGCTTAGCAACTATTTTTTGTCCAGGAGCCTTTTTACAGTTAGTGATGAGAGTGGTAAGAGTACATTCACACGAGAGTAGAAAACGGCCATGTTCATAACCATTGGAGTCTGTGGGGCTTCTGAAATGGTCATTTTTTTTAAAGGCCAGTGCATAGCAGCCGAACATAAATGAGACATGTCCTGTTTTGGGCTGTTTTGACAGCCAGACGGACTCTATTGAAATCAATGGGCTGATTTATAACGACCATTTAGAGAGAAGTGCACCCATGTAACGTTGTTAACAATGGGTACAGGGGCCATAATATATATAGAAGGGCACTAAGGGGCCATAATATATACAGGGGGCATTATAGATTTATAGGTACTGGGCACACAAAGGGGCCATTATAGATAATGATGGCGCAAAGGGGGTCATAATATATACTGGGGCTTTATAGATTTATAGGTACTGGGCACACAAAGGGGCCATTATAGATAATGATGGCACAAAGGGGGTCATAATATATACTGGGGCATTATAGATTTATAGGTACTGGGCACACAAAGGGGCCATTATAGATAATGATGGCACAAAGGGGGTCATAATATATACTGGGGCATTATAGATTTATAGGTACTGGGCACACAAAGGGGCCATTATAGATAATGATGGCACAAAGGGGGTCATAATATATACTGGGGCACTACAGCATTATTTATACTGTGGGGGTATAATATATACTGAGGACACTGCATGGGTTGGGATTTAAAAAATTAAATTCAATGAAATTTGACAGTTTTTAACTAAAATAAAACATAGATGCAAAATGGACTTTTAATACACATAGAAGGACAGAAAATGGATGTGGCACCTGAGGGGTTAATTGCCAGGGATCGCAGCGCCATGTCATAAAGGGCGGGTGCCGGGTATGTGATACCGCTACCGGCACCCATTGCCAACACTTAAATTAATGTGTTTAATTATATTCATTGGTGACGCAGTGGCCACAGTCCCTCCCCTCCTCCGCAGTACTAAACTCCGATTGGTGGCAGTGGCACAGGGGGAGGGACGGACTGTGCTAGTGAAGAGAACATGGTGCATGCTGAGAGCAACGCGTGCCATGTTCTCTAACAGATACTAGGCTGCACAGCCTAGCATCGTTAAATAGTAAGACCCGGTATCGTATCGATCCGGGTCTAAAAGTATCGATTGGGTATCGAAACTTCGATACCCGGTGCAACACTAGGCCAAATTATGATGGTCGCACTTGCTGTCTGCAGTGGGTGCCATATAGCACAGAAAAACAGGTTAACACATCGTGTTGCAGGGGGACCAGGAGTACCAGCATCCATCAGTCATAAAAAGAACCGACTATTGATGAAGCATACAGCAGACATTTAAATACGGTAATTTTTCCCAAATTAAATTTTTACAGGAGGAACGGTCTGCTCACCTGAAAACTGACTGTCTGAGAACTCCAATTTGATTCACAGATGTCCAGAAGGGGTGCATGAAGCACTATAAAAACTGTCCAAAACTAAGTACAAATGTGCAGTTTAGTACAGTTTTAGTGTTTCAACTGAAATATTTGCAAAATATATGTTTTTCTCATTTAATGGGTGGTGTACTCTGGTCTGTATATGTCATGTTGTAATTTGGAGAGAATGCACTTTGCTGCCTCGGGTTATGTTTTGGCACTTTTTGCACTTTATTATTGATACTACTTCATTTATTAGCTCATGGTCCATGGCAGCATAGTGTTTATTTGGATCTCCGTTTTTTATTGTACTCAAACTAACCATTGTATATTTTTTAGGGAGGTTTTCTCCAATCTCTGATGCACATTTATGTATTGTTATTGTCCTTTGTCTATTGTGTATTGATTTTTTAATATGAATTTAATAAAATTATAATGATTATAATCATGGAATGGTCTGGATAGTCGGTGTATTATGCTAGATTTGTGGTCAGTGACTGTTGTATCACTGACATTTTGGTGTATGTCAGAAAAAAAGCATGTATAACACGATTTGTTCTTTTACGGCATTCGGGGGAATGTCCAAGGTTTATATTTATCTAGAACAATCCCTTTGGTCACCTATCTATACTTTTCTATTTGTGTGATACACATAGTCCATAGGGTCCTACTGTAAAACAAAAAACAGATATACACACACACACACACTCACTGACAAGAAGATGTCTGAATGGAATGAAACTGTGTGTGTGTGTGAATGTAATGATGATATATGCAAGTGATTACAATATTCGAGTGAAACAAAACGTTTATTTTGGAAAACTGTACAATTGAAAGAAGGCTCTAGACCCCTGTTGGGCTGCATCTAGCCTGGATACAAGATGAAATATGGTTGGCATGAGGCATAAAGGTTTTTTATGGTATCCTGTGGCATATTTGTCCACAGATGTTACAGCTGGGCCTGTAGATCCTGCACTCTTGTAGGTGGCTAGAGCTGGTGGCCCAGCTAAATCTGGAGACTGGGCCGGCCAAGAAAGTGCTGTGTTCTGGGTGAGACATTCCTAGGAAACCCTTGCTGTGTGTGGGAGAACATTACCCTGCTGAAAAATGCCATGAGAGGCAACACATGTGGCCACAGGATGTCCTGAACATATCGCTGAGCTGCTAGTGTCCCTCCTATCACTACTAGTGGTGACCGACTGTCATTTTGATGGCTCCCCAGAACATCACTCCAGCAGTTGGGGCATTGTATCGCTCCACAGCTAAAATAGCACTGAAGTGCTCATCATGAGGCTTCCATACTCGAAACGAACCATTGGTAGATGCCAAAAGAACCTCCATTTGCCACAGTTCCAGTCCAAAGCAGTCCAGGTTTCCTTTTCATGATGACACCACTGCAAACGAAGGCAACAATGGCTGTCAATGGCAGGATGTGTAATGAGCACTGTGACGTAGTATTTCCTTATGCAAAGTGCCTGGAAATGGTCTGAGACAGGGGTGTGTAATGAAGGTGCCACCGGTGTCTGGATGGACAATGAATGCCATCATGTAACCAATGCATCCAACACCAGCTAAACAGCTAGGTCCGAATAGCCTAGATTGCAGGCAATTTCTCTAAACGACCATCTTGCTTCTCTCAGTTCATCAGTCCAACGATGCGTAGAAGCATCTCTAGCAGGCAATGATCTCTCACCAAGAGGGACACTACTCAATAGTGCCATGAGAGCCTTTTTGGCAGCAGGGGAAGCAGTTGTACGTCCCTTTGTGACAAGACCTAGTGTCTAATCAGACCTGCCTGAGACATAACTGCATGCTGAGTTTTGCAGCAATCTGACATTTCTATCTGGGTGCGTTATTTTTTTAACTTTTTTTTTTAAGGTCATTGAAACATATTTGCTGTATTGCTGTGATCATCACCTATTGTAAAAGGTGTGATCCTGTGTTATCTATGCAGAGGTTTTATCCTTCCCTTACAGTGGCCAAGGATCAGGTCAATGATTGATAACGAATGTCCATAGAAACACTCATCCCCAGAAAATGCCCCATGTAAAGCTGTCAATAAAAAGGTTTGTTTATCAGGTGATCGCATCTTTAAAGGGCATCTGTCAGCAGGTTTGTACCAATGAAACTGGCTGCCCTGTTCCATGTGCGCTTAGCGGATGAAGGCATCTGTGTTGGTCTCATGTTCATACAGTATGTGCCTGGATTGCTGAGAAAAATGATGTTGTAATATATGCAAACGAGCCTCTAGGAGCAATGGGGGCGTTGCAGTTACACCAAGGGGCTCTGCTCCCTCTGGAACTGCTGTGCCCACTGGACTTTGATAGACAGGGCCAGGCAGTTAAAATGTCATCTTCTCCTAAAGTCTCGCGCTGTGCGCTTCAGTATCCAGCACAGGTGCATTACAGAAAAGAGTAAAGTTTACTTCTGTATTGGGCGTCTCTTACCTGTACTGATGCCTTCAGCTGCCGAGCGCACATGCAACAGCTCCGCCAGTTTCATAAGTATAAATCTGCTGACAGATGCCCTTTAATGTGATACCCTAAAATCATTTGGGTCAGTAAATTGCACTGTGTAAATAAGGGATGCGCTGCCTACAATCCGCAAACATAAATGGGGGATGAATGATCACAATAACGATCATTCGTCCCTCATTGATATTGCATGCTGCAAAAAAAAAAGCCCTTCAATTAACTTGAATATCGTCGATCAGTGCATGCTATTGACCTGGCATAGGGCCATGTAAGAGGACCCTTATCCTGCCAGTAAAGGTAATAAGATGACTGCTGAAAAGTGATCACAAAACAGGAAGTGTCAAGGTATTATTAGGCTAACTCAAAAAACTCGTATTTTTCATTTTTTAACCTTTTAGTGACCACTACTTTGCCTATTTACAGTGGTCACTAAGAAGCCTTTTTACTGCAGCCCAGCCTAAGTGCGCCAAACCGGGCTGTTTAACCTGTTACATGCTGCAATAGGACCTGCAGCATGTAAGATGGTACAGAGGGAGCGGATACCTTCTGTCTCCATCAGCAACCCACAGATGAGATCATGGAGTGACAATTTCAAGCCAGGGCCTAGGGAAAGCCCAAGACTTGCCTGCAGCATGTCTCGGTAGGGTGCTCCTCTATGGGGCTGGGTGCAGGTGAATGTCAGTGCACTACAGGAATAGTTCTATGTATTTTAGGAGCTCTTTCATCAGGTGATGGGCGGCACATTTAGAAGGCCAGATTATTGGGAACGAGCATTCGCAGATATGGTTGTTCCCGATAATCTGGCCAATTACCGGTGCGTGTAAATACACCTTAAGAAATGTTGAGATCAGACAACCCCTTTAATGCCCAAAACAGACTGGTCACTATGGGGTTAACATAGAAAGTGATGATAGAGTAAAAATAACATCACAGAAAATGCATAAAATGTTTAATATAAAAACTTATAGGTCAATTTCTGATAACACATTCCCTTTAAAGGGGCTGCCTGATAGGGATTTCCAATATGCTTGTGTGCATGAGGCCTTACAGAGGTATTTCCATTTCAAGAATTTATGGTATAGATGCAGAATACGTCATGAGGGCCTGGGACAGGTGGCCATGCCTGCTGCCCTCTCCATATGTCTATAAGGTTATGGAAATGGCTGAGCAGGGCTACCTCTCGTCTGCGGACAATGCAGGTGGGGGCCGCTCTGCATCTGCAAACTGGGTAAAGGGGCCTTCACTGAGGCAATGGGAGAACCATTTACAGCATATTCTATTACATAGCTTAGGCTCTGGTCATATCACGCCTGCCCCTGATCAGACGGATGTTGAAAGAATGTCATTTTGGCGTGTGTTTGGCAGATTTACATCTGGATACCTTTTTACTGGACAGAACTGAGAAGCGGAGGCAAATTTTAAAGTCTCAAGGCAATAAGTATGAATCCCTATATGAAAACTATTTTTTGCAGGAAAGGAATATGCTGTCGCAGAAGTATTTGAAAAGATCTATGAAGAAAAAACTTCAAAGAATTCCATTTTTACGGGAATGAATAAAGTATAGTTTTGTGTGGGCCACGGGTAATGTTCCAGATTTATAAAAAGGAAAACAAACAGAGGTCGGAGTAAATCTGCCTTCATTTTAACAAGCTAAAACAAGCCAGCTTCCAGATGGAAAGGATCAAAGTGTCTGAGTCACTTCAAAAATTAATCCCCTGGAGGAATGCTTCCCTCTTCTATTTTATACGCGCTTTTCCTCAGTAAGAGAGAAAGGGACAAAGACAGGGGAAAACAATGCAATCCTTCAGCGATCGCCCTGGCCTTCACATATCATGTGTATGTAAACCAGACCCCCACAGCTCGTCTCCACCACCTTGACGGCAATCTGCGGCAATACAACAAGCACATTAAACTTATTTTGATCAAAACTATAGGAGCAAAAAAGTGAAATAGCGGTGGTGGTTTGGGGGAGGCAAGAAGCTTGTGACAGGTCCCCTTTAAGAGCATTAGACCAGGTGTACTTTGCATTTGCTTTTGGGTAGGAATAAAAGCCCCGATTTATTACGCCTTCACTCCAGAATTCTGCCTTCAAAAAGTTGCAGGCCTTTTCAGCTTTTCTGTCTCAATTTTTACACCACTCACTCCAGTTTTAAAATATGGGTGGGAGAGTGTATGTGGTTTCCTATGTTAAAGAGTTTCACTCCAAAATTATCATGGAGACTCTTTAACCACTTCCAGACTGGGCCATTTTCCCCCTTCCTGACTAGGCCTAATTTTTCAAATCTGACACGTGTCTATGTGGTAATAACTTTGGAACGCTTTTACTTATCCAAGCCATTCAGAGATTGTTTTCTCGTGACACATTGCACTTTATGTTAATGGTAGATTTGAGTCAATATGTTTTACCTTTATTTATAAAAAAAAAATCCAAAACGTTCAAAAAAAAGTCTGTTTTCTAAATTTGAATCTCAGCTTATAAGACAGATAGGATACTAATTAAATAACATTTACCATATGTCTACTTTATGTTGGCATCATTTTGGTAGTTTTATTATTTTAGAACATTAGGTTTAGAATTTTAGAAGCAATCTTTGAAATTTTTAAGAAAATATCCAAAATCTACTTTTTTAAAGGACCAGTTCAGTTCTGAAGTCACCTTGAGGAGCTCACATAATAGAAAACACCCATAACGGACCCCATTTCAGAAACTACACCCCTCAAACTATTCAAACTGGTTGTAGAAATGTTGTTAACCCTTTAAGTATTCCACAACAATTTAACCAGTCCCGGACCGCCGTACGCAGGATTGCGTCCTGCGGGCGGCCGGGATCTTCTGAGTGGACGTATCGGCGCGTCTTCTCGCGAGACCCGTGAGTTCCTGTGAACGCGCGCGCGAGAAGCGCGCGTCTGGAGAGTTAAACTACAGCCTGCCAGCGATGATCAATCGCTGGCAGGCTGTAGATGCGATATAAATCGCATCAAACATGTATACCAGATGCTGTTTTGTGAACAGCGTCTGGTATACCTGCTACCTGGTCCTCTGGTGGTCCCATTTGCTGGGATCGACCACCAGAGGACCAGGTAACACAGTAAAGTTGCACCAAACACTACACTAACCCCCCACCCCCTCACCTATTAACCCCTTGATCACCCCATCTAGACCCCTGATCACCCCCTGTCATTGATCACACCCCTTGTAAGGCTCCATTCAGACGTCCATATGTGTTTTGCGGATCCGTGGATTCACGGATCCGTGGATCCGATCCGCAGATCCTCAAAACACGGACACTGGCAATGTGCTTTCCGCATTTTGCAGATCCGCACATTGCCAGAACTATATAGAAAATGCTTTTTCTTGTCCGCAATTGCGGACAAGAATAGGACATGTTCTATATTTTTGCGGAACGGAAGTGCAGACCCGGAAGCGCGGATCAGAGCGGGACAAAGTCTGTCCCCATAGAAATGAATGGGTCCGCAATTCCGTTCCGCAAACAGAATTGCGGACGTGTGAATGGGGCATAAGGGTCTTTTATCACCGCCAGTTAGTTAGCTACTTGTTAGGTAGCTAGCGCCCAGCCCACCGCACCGCAGTCACTGATTTTGGCAGAGATTTTTTCATCCACATTGACCGATGCGAATAAAAAAATCTGCGCCGTTCATTTTTTTTTTTTTTTCAGCGCAGAGGCTGAACGGAAAAAAAAAATCTCATTACCCGTATGCTCAATATACGGAGAATCGCAGAAACTCCTAATGCTGGCCATACGTGTAATGATTGCGGAGACCCTCAAATGCCAGGGCAGTACAAAAACCCCACATGTGACCCCATTTTAGAAAGAAGACACCCCAAGGTATTCCGTGAGGGGTATGGTGAGTTCATGCAAAATTTTATTTTTCGTCACAAAAAAATGTAAAAAAAATAAATAAATCAATTTCCACTAACTTGTGCCAAATTTTTTTTTTCTGTGAACTCGCCATGCCCCTCACAGAATACCTTGGGGTGTCTTCTTTCCACAATGGGGTCACATGTGGGGTATTTATACTGCCCTGGCATTTTAGGGGTCCTAAAGCGTGAGAATCCAAATGCGTAAAAATGCCCTGTGAAATCCTAAAGGTACTCATTGGTTTTAGGGCCCCTTTGCGCATCTTGGCTGCAAAAAAGTGTCACTCGTGTGGTATCGCCGTACTCAGGAGAAGTAGGGCAATGTGTTTTGGGGTGTATTTTTACATATACCCATGCTGGGTGAGAGAAATATCTCTGTAAACGACAACTTTTACATTTTTATTCAAAGTTGTCAATTTACAGAGATATTTCTCTCACCCAGCATGGGTATATGTAAAATACACCCCAAACACATTGCCTACTTCTCTGAGTACGGCTATACCACATGAGTGACACTTTTGCAGCCAAGATGCGCAAGGGCCTAAACCAATGAGTACTTTAGAGGGCATTTTACGCATTTTCTTCTCACGCTTTAGGGCCCCTAAAATGCCAGGGCAGTATAAATACCACATGTGACCCCATTTTGGAAGAAGACACCCCAAGGTATTCGCTGAGGGGCATAATGAGTCCATGAAAAATTAAACTTTTGTCAAAAGTTAGCGGAAAGGGAGACTTTGTGAGAAAAACAATAAAAAATCAATTTCCACTAACTTGTGCCAAAAAAAAATCTCCTATGAACTCACCATGCCCCTCATGGAATACCTTGGGGTGTCTTCTTTCCAAAATGGGGTCACATGTGGGTATTTCTACTGCCCTGGCATTTTAGGGGCCCTAAAGCGTGAGAAGAAAAATGCGTAAAAATGCCCTCCTAAAAGGTACTCATTGGAATTTGGGCCCTTTGCGCATCTTGGCTGCAAAAAGTGTCACACGTGGTATCGCCGTACTCAGGAGAAGTAGGGCAATGTGTTTTGGGGTGTATTTTTACATATACCCATACTGGGTGAGAGAAATATCTCTGTAAACTGACAACTTTGAATAAAAAATGTAAAAAGTTGTCGTTTACAGAGATATTTCTCTCACCCAGCATGGGTATATGTAAAATACACCCCAAACACATTGCCTACTTCTCCTGAGTACGGTGATACCACATAAGTGACACTTTTGCAGCCAAGATGAAGAGCCCTAAACCAATGAGTACCTTTAGATTTCACAGGCCATTTTTATGCATTTGGATTCTCACACTTTAGGGGCCCCTAAAATGCCAGGTGAGTATAAATACCCACATGTGACCCCATTTTGGAAAGAAGACACCCCAAGGTATTCCGTGAGGGGCATGGTGAGTCCATAGAATTTTTATTTTTGGCACAAGTCAGCGGAAATTGTTTTTTTTTTTTTTACAAAGTCTCATATTCCACTAACTTGTGACAAAAATAAAATTTTACATGAACTCACCATACCCCTCACAGAATACCTTGGGGTGTCTTCTTTCCAAAATGGGGTCACATGTGGGGTATTTATACTGTCCTGGCATTTTAGGGGCCCCTAAAGCGTGAGAAGAAGTCTGGAATCCAAATGCGTAAAAATGCCCTGTGAAATCCTAAAGGTACTCATTGGTTTTAGGGCCCCTTTGCGCACCCAGGCTGCAAAAAAGTGGCACATATGTGGTATCGCCGTACTCAGGAGAAGTAGGGCAATGTGTTTTGGGGTGTATTTTTATATATACCCATACTTTGTGTGAAAAATATCTCTGTAAACGACAACTTTTAAAAAAATTTATACAAAGTTGACAATTTACAGAGATATTTCTCTCACCCAACATGGGTATATGTAAAAATACACCCCAAAATTTTAAATTTAGAGAAAAATTTATATAGAAATGTAGTTTTTTTTGAAAAATTTTACAACAGAAAGTGAAAAATGTCATTTTTTTGCAAAAATTTCGGTAATTTTTGATTAATAGCAAAAAAAGTAAAAATGTCAGCAGCAATGAAATACCACCAAATGAAAGCTCTATTAGTGAGAAGAAAAGGAGGTAAAATTCATTTGGGTGGTAAGTTGTATGACCGAGCAATAAACGGTGAAAGTAGTGTAGTGCGGAATTGTAAAAAGTGGCCTGGTCATTAAGGGTGTTTAAGCTAGGGGGGCTGAAGCGGTTAAGCAAAATAGATGTGAAATTTGAAAATTTAACTTTTTTTTTAAAGATTTTCAATTTTAATCAATTTTTTCCTGTAACACATCACACAGCAAGGCACAGAAGGCAAGGAGCGCCATATGGTTTTTGGTGGGCAGATTTTGTTAGAATAGTCTTTGGGCACCATGTTGCATTTGAAGTGATCAAATCAATAAAGTCCAGCAGAATTCAGCAAATGAGCGTTCAGGAGAGGAGAGAGAGGGACTATAGATGAGCCTAGACATTTCCTTAACTGGAAATGTTTGTCTGATGGATTCGCCGCCTAAGGCATTCTGCAATCTGCTAAGCCAGGCGCCAACATTGTGAATGAAAACCAATTAGAAAAATCTTCTGTAATGCAATAAAAAAATTAGTGATCAAACATAGTCTTAAAAAGAGCTTTCTCATGACAGACCTGACATATTGAAAAGCACCAAATGTCAGAAGAGGCAGAAAATCGGACATATGGGAATGTCGGACAGCCAGGCATCCAGACTTATCACAAATGTGGATAAATCAAATGATCTGACATTGCATATACACACAGACAAAAGTGACCCTTACCACCAGACATAAAGGCCTATGTATGCCCTCAGAAGCACATTCAAAATGACCATAATCAGAAGGTGAAAAAGTCACTTAACGAAAACACAAACCAGCTTGACGGAGCCAGTACAGAAGCATGCACATTTGGAATGTCGCAGCATATCAATGGCTTAATCAGGCCAAATTCCTTCCAACAATAGCTCCAAGCTTAAAACTTACTTTCCACTCCAACTGATGAACCTAAGGCCCCTTGCAGACGAGTGTGAGCAGATTAGGTCCGGAAGCGATGCGGATGCGTTCAATGAAAAATACGCGATTTCGCAAGCAAGTACATTCAGTTTTGTTTGCGATCGCATCAGTTTTAATTGCGCGGGTGCAATGCGATTTATTGCACGAGTGTGATAAAAAACATTTTATGGGGCCAGCATTGCGTGATAATCGCAGAATATAGAACATGCTGCGATTTTCATGCAACGCAGAACTGATGCGTGAAAAAAAAGCTCATGTACACAGACCCATTGCCCCCACACGGAAAACTCGCTTAGGCCCCTTTCACACGAGCGAGTTTTCCGCGCGGGTGCAATGTGAACGCATAGCACCTGCACTGAATCCTGTCCCATTCATTACAATGTATCTATGTACATGAGCATTTTTTTTCGCGCATCAGTTCTGCGTTGCGTGAAAAACGCAGCATGTTCTATATTCTGTGTTTTTCACGCAGCCCTGACCCCATACAAGTGAATGGGACTTCAGTGAAAAACGCATTGCATCCGCAAGTGCGGATGCAATGCGTTTTTCACTGATGGTTACTAGACGATATTGTTTGTAAACCTTCCGTTTTTTATCACGCATGTGAAAAACACATCAAAAAGCATTGCACCTGCACGGAAAAAAATTAACAACTAAATGCAATCGCAGACAAAACTGACTGAACTTGCTTGCAAAATGGTGCGAGTTTCCCTGAACGCATCCGGACCTAATCGGTATCGTTCATGTGAAAGAGGCCTACAGGCTCTCAGTGTGTGCATGCTAGATTTCAAAAACATTTGTGGCACGAACCACGTGCTTAAATTAAACTCCTCGGTGCCATCTACAAATCGTTTTACAGCTATTCTTCCAATTATTAACACTTATATCAAGACATTCTGAAACATCTTAGTGACAGACATTTAAAACAGGTATGGGTGCGCCATTCATGAGAGCCGAGGTCACTTTCATTCGCTATAGGCTTAGGCCTCATGCACACGGCCGTTGTTCTGGTCCGCGTCCGAGCCGCATATTTTGCGGCTCGGCCGAGGACCCATTCACTTCAAGGGTGCAGCAAAAGATGCAGACAGCACTCAGTGTGCTGTCCGCATCCGTTGCTCCGTTCCATGCCCCCACAAAAAAAATAGAGCATGTCCTATTCTTGTCCGTTTTGCCGACAAGAATAGGCATTTCGACAATGGGCC
Source organism: Bufotes viridis (assembly GCA_033119425.1). NCBI lineage: Eukaryota > Metazoa > Chordata > Amphibia > Anura > Bufonidae > Bufotes > Bufotes viridis. Next base: position 179,761,214 of record CM065593.1, on the reverse strand, counting down.
GCGTTCTGTTCCGCAAACTGCGGAACGGAACGCGGAGCAGCTTCCGTGTTTTGCGGATCCGCGGGTTTGCAGACCACAAAACACCAATGGTCGTGTGCATGAGGCGTTACCTAACGTGGGACACAAAAACATTGTCATTTTAGGACATCTCCACACAGGATGGATGACTTCTCAATTACACACGTCCTATACGGTACATCAACTTCAAATTACTTAAAACGGAGTGGCCATGGGGTGGTAGTGAGCCGTGCGGTCAAGAACTGGGAGGCAAAAAACACAGCGACTATGTTTATTTTTCACTTATAATTTTTATTTGTAAAATCGGTAAAGGGGGCGATTTTAATTAAATTAAATATTTTTCTACCTCCTAGAGGTTTTGAACATAGAATCTTTACATAGCTACATAGTTTATACGGTTGAAAAAAAGACAAGTCCACCAAGTTACATGTGGGGATGTGAATTTTAGAAAAGAGGAGTGAGACCCAGGCTTCTACACATTTTCATAAACCTTACTTAATTTTAATAATTCATCTAAGCTTCTTTTAGATCGCTTATAGTATAGACTGCAATGATGTACTACTGCAGTCTATCGTGAAATCATTCTGTTCCTATTAGGCCCCTTGCACACCACAGTATTTTGCGGACCGTATACTGGCAGTTTTTTCAGTTCAGTATACTGACAGTATACTGAACCATTCACTTCAATGGGTCTGCAAAAAATACTGAAGTGTCTCCGTATGCCTTCCGTCTCCGTATGCCTTCCGTTTCCGTTTTTCCATTCCGTTTAAATATAGACCATGTCCTATTCTTGTCCGCAAATCACGTTTAGTGGCTCAATTCAAGTCAATGGGTCCGCAAAAAAACGGAAAGCATACAGAAAGGCATCCGTATTTCTTCCGTATCCGTTCCGTTTTTGCTGAACAATCTATTGAAAATGTTAAGCCCAGCCCAATTTTTATTATGGAATTAATGTATACTGTATATGCCAAACGGAAAAACGGAACAACGGAACCGAAACGGAACCGAAACGAAACGGAAACAAAAAACGGAACTACGGATCCGTTATAAATGGACCGCAAAACACTGAAAAAAAAATACGTTCGTGTGCAAGAGGCTTTAACCCACGCTTTAGGCAAGGCCTAATAGGGACTTAACTATGGCAGGCCTGGCCTCTAGAAGCAACTGAACTGCTAAAGCGTTCTCGCATTCCTCTCGGCATCTGATCAGAGTTGTCTCCGATCATGGACTATGCCGGAGGTGCTGCTGCGTACAACAGCAGGTAACTGCTAGCTACGCAACCTTTAAAGACCTGGCATTCCCCATACATGTGCGGTGGATGTCAGGAAGGGGTTTGCCGTTTTCATATTATGCTGCCAATATGCCACTTCCAGCACCACTACTGTATACCAGGTTCTGGAGATCAGAGAAAAGAGCAATCCCTGCTCCACCGGAAGTGATTAGTAAATATGTGACATACTCCAATGCTAGAAAAAGGCCTTTAGGAATGATAATTCAGGCCTGTGAGGTGATGACATAATCCTGCTTAAACATCACTTTGGAACCGTATACAAAAAGCACGCCTTTGGGCTAATGACAACCCATTAGCATATACAGACAGGGTGGGTCAGTCTAAGATCATCACAGATAAACTACTCCTGAGAACAGAAATGATCAGATCATTTTACAAATGCTGAAAACTCACAGCAATGTTTTTAAGGAGAAAGACTGATCATAAACTACCACTTTCTTGTGAACAATAAGGCTAGGGCTACGTGCGTCACGTGACTTTTTGTCACAGGAAAGTTGCGCAACATTTTTTATAGTGATAGTCAATGGTGTTGTACTGCGACACGGCAGTCACAAAAAATCCATCCAAGTGCGTGTCGCAGTGTAGTTATACCCTTTGTGACAATGTGGCAATTTGAAGCCTTTCGATTAAAACACGAAAAAAAAAACATTTCTTCACACATACTTGTTCATGGCATTGGCCCAAATAAAAAAAGTTAAAAAAAATATTTTTTTTTGTTTTTTTTTAGAGGGAAGTATGTATCCTTCTGTGATGTATTTTTCTCCTGAGAACTGTATGGGAAAAAAAGCATTGGATCAATGAGGGAAAATACTTCATTGGTTGCTGTGATTTGGGGAAAAAAAACAATCCTGCATTTAATATAGACTTGCCATACAAAATGTGGCAAAAAATTCCAGCAAAAAAAAAAAAAAATGCCTAAAAATGGCAAAAAAAAAACACCCTGTGTGTGACATTAGCTTTAAAATGGTTCCAAGATTTTGATATTGACAGCCTATCCTCAGGATAAGTCATCAATACTCCCGGCACACCTGTCGATCAGCTGACTGAAGAGGCTGTGGCTCTCTACCTGGGCCAGTGACATCACTACGGTAGTTTAGTGGGGCGGAAATATTCAACAAAACATGTAATTTTATACATTTAAATTTGCGGAACGGAATGCAACCCATTATTCCGCAAAACAGACAAGAATAGGACATGCTCTATTTTTTTTGTGGGGGCACGGAGCGGAGCAAAGGAAGCGGACAGCACACGGAGTGCTGTCCGCATCTTTTGTGGTCCCAATTGAAGTGAATGGGTCCGCGCCCGAGCCGCAAAATATGCGGCTCGGATGCGGACTACAACAACGGCCGTGTGCATGAGGCTTAAGGCTTATTGCACATGACCGTATGGTTTTGCGGTCCGTTTTTTACGAATCCGATTTTGTGATCCGTTGTGGTTCCGTTTTTCCATATGGCATATACAGTATAGAGTAATTACATAGAAAAATTGGGCTGGGCTTAAAATTTTCAATAGATGGTTCCACAAAAACGGAACGAATACGGAAGACATACGGATGCATTTCTGTATGCGTTCCGTTTTTTTTGCGGACCCATTGACTTGAATGGAGCCACGAACCGTGATTTGCGGGCAATAATAGGACATGTTCGGTCTTTGCACGGAACGGAAAAACGGAAATACGGAAACGGAATGCACACGGAAACACTTCCGTTTTTTTTGCGGACCCATTGAAATGAATGGTTCCGTATATGGAACTCACAAAAAAACGGCCCGTACACCCGCAAAAAAAAACGTTCATGTGCATGAGGCCTAAGACAGATAGTGATGCCTCATAAAATATTCATGAATTAATATTCCCCATATGTCTCCTTGATGTTGGCATTATTTTAGTAAAGTAATTTAGATCATATGATATTATTTTTAGAGCCAGTTATTGCAGACACGGTGATACCAAATATGTCCATTTTATTTTTTCTCTTCTATTCTTAACATTTTTTAAATAAGGCCTCTTTCACACTTGCGTTCTGAGGATCCGGCAGGCACTTCCGTCCCGTCGGATCCGTCAGAACGCAAGTCGCCTGAAAGCATTAGAAGACTGATCAGGATCCTGATCAGTCTTCGAAATGCTTTCAGGTTACTATGGCAGCCAGGACGCTATTAAAGTCCTGGTTGCCATAGTAGTAGTGGGGAGCGGTATACTTACAGTCCGTGCGGCTCCCGGGGCGCTCCTGAATGACGTCAGAACGCCCCATGCGCATGGATCACGTGATCCATGCGATCACGTGACCCATGCGCATGGGGCGCCCGGAAGTCATTCAGGAGCGTCCCGGGAGCCGCACAGATGGTAAGTATACTGCTCCCCACTACACTTTACCATGGCAGCCGGGACTTTAGCGTCCTGGCTGCCATGGTAACCATTGAGAAAAAGCTAAACGTCGGATCCGCCGAAACGACGTTTAGCTTAATGCCGGATCCGGATTAACGCTCTTCAATGGGCATTAATTCCGAATCCGGCGTTACGGCATGTCTTCCGGATTTTTGGACGGAGACAAATCCGCAGCATGCTGCGGTTTTGTCAACGTCCAAAAAACATTCACCTACTGAACGGAAGACATCCTGATGCATCCTGAACGGATTTCTCTCCATTCAGAATGCATTAGGGAAATCCTGATCAGTAGCTTTCCGTCCTAGAGCCCAGAAAACGGAACTCTAGGACGGAAAGGAAAAACACATATGTGAAAGGGGCCTAACAGATTTGGGGGGAAAAATTATTTTTATTATTTTTTATTTTTTTCAAAAAACTATTTTTTTATTTTTCATTTTACACTTTGTGTCCCCCATAAGGTTATGCAAGACCTCTGGGGGACATTTAAAGAGGACCTTTCATCACTTCTAAAGATATAAACTAACGATGCTCACATGTAAAGCGGCGCCCAGGGATCTCCCTGCACTTACTATTATCCCTGGGCGCTGCTCCGTTCTCCCGGTATAGGCTCCGGTCTCTGTGCTCACAAAGTTATAGCAGGCGGGGACTTGGTTATAGTGGGCGGAACCTGCCCTTCATCTCCTTCTCCCAGGCTGTAGCGCTGGCCAATCGCAGTGCAGAGCTCATAGCCTGGGAGAAGGAGATGAAGCGCAGGCTCCGCCTACTATAACCAAGTCCCCCAAGTCCCCGCCTACTATAACTTTGTGAGCACAGAGACCGGAGCCTATACCGGGAGAACGGAGCGGCGCCCAGGGATAATAGTAAATGCAGGGAGATCCCTGGGCGCCGCTCTACATGTCAGCACGGTTAGTTAATATCTTTACAAGTGATGAAAGGTCCTCTTTAACTTCATATTTTTTTTTTTTTACTATTTCTCCTGTTACTGGGGCTGACATAGTATAGGATGTACGGCATTAAGTCTTATTCACACGTCAGTGTTCCACGGATGTGTGCTGTACGTGTTCACCACGGACAGCACACAACCCTATTCATTTTAATGTGTGTATTCAGACATCAGTGTTTTATCACGGTCCGTGGGTCAGTGTTTTTAGCACGGATGCATGCTCTATTTTGTACGTGTTCTTGGATCCATCACGTCCATTATAGTTTATAGGCCCGTGAGAACCACGGATGCCACACTGAACACCTGCTCACGGATTTGAGCATGGACGTGTGAATGAGGCTTAATACTTACATGACCACCGGGCCGGGACAGGAAGCGGCACATGGCTTCCTGATTTGTATACACAGCGCTCGTTGTATCCGATGAACTTTTTCTGTAGGTTTGTAGTAGCATCAGCGAAGGTTATAATCAAACAACCTAAGGCAGCCATACACATTAGTCTAAGCTTGATCAAAACTGATGATTTTAACCAAAATGTACATTCACTGGTTAAAGTTTAACATCGAACAATCATTTTAACAAACAGATGACAGACTATTAAGAAGTCGGTCGTGTTTAATATTTTCGTCTGATAGTCCGACAGCAGATCTTTCGATCAAAGGAAGATTTTCTTGAAAGAAAGATCTTTCTTTGAAAAAAGTTACCAGAAAGATCTTCGTCCATTGCCAGATTTCATTGAACATCTATGTCCTGGTTGTACAATTATGAAGGCTAATATGGACCAAATGTGTATGGCCATGTCTGTGAAACCTACATTCACCAGCTGTTAGTTCATGTAATGTGCATGGCCACCTCCACAGTACCAGTAGTCCCTCTGTTGGCCACGTCTAATCTATGATCAGCATAATAAAATGAGAACAAATCTGGAAACGTGTGAACAAGTCTATGACTCATACACGTCCTTTTAGTAAAAGCCAAACTGATATGTTCTGCTCTGAGTGCTATAAAAGTACAAAGACACCATTGTACTGGGAAGGCAGAGCTATCCTCACAAACAGGAGCACGGCTGTTCCCTCCACATCCGTCACCGCGCTTGCAGGCCTGATGGGTGGGGACCTTTCCTTGAGTGTGCGGTCAATATTTACTCTCTATTTTTATACAGATTAGGAATCAACAGATAAAAGGGATTGTGGGGCTGACACCTGGAAAACGGTTTCTTTACCCCGCCCACTTCCACAAAGCAAACAGCATCTCCAGATTAGGTAAAGTTCAGGGATTTCTCAGTGGTTGTCACCCAACTGCAGCACAAAAAAGCCAAATTTCATCTGTAGGCTATATGCAGAACTGAGATTTAGTCCTTCCACTTCTCTCCTTTCTGCACCGTGCCTATTTCACCGGCAGTGTCTGTAGTTATTGCTGCACAGATACACATATTGCTCCAGGAAGGCGGCCATCTCCACAGATGAGCAAGGAGAGAAAGCCCTGGAGCAAGCATTGTGCAATTATTGTGGCACTTGACATCTAGGCACCGGCTGAGCGTCTTGGATTCCAAGCCCTGAATTTAAACCAAATTAGCTAATGATATTTGGCAAGAACAAAAATATATCTATATGGCTCACGTGGTGTCTGCTTGATCAATGGAAGTCTCCTGTTCCTACAAAGAGGTTGTCTGAACACTGACACGAACCCAGGGGTTCCTGCAGGGGTAATACAGTATTGCAGTCAATGCCAGAGAAAGAGCTGCTGTTTGCAGCGGCTCTCCACCTTCAGCTCTGGGTCCATATATCCTAACACGCGATATAGGCAGGAGGTGCCCTGATAAAGACAACCCCTTTAAATCCACAAACCTTCTCCCAAATGGTAAACCCAACTTTTAAGCAGTCCTCATTTAACCATAAAGGGCTTGGGAATTTTTTTTATACTATAGGGCAGTAGTTGGTGAACCTATGGCACGGGTTCCAGAGGTGGCACTCAGAGTCCTCTCTGTGGGCACCCGCACCCTGGAAAAATTATATGGGGTACCAATATGCTTAATCTACTTTCACACTCGCGTTTTGGCTTTCCGTTTGTGAGATCCTTTCCAGGGCTCTCACAAGCGGTCCAAAACGGATTCGTTTGCATTCTTTTCTTGTTTAAATCTTTTTATATTCTTATGTATTCTGAATGGAAAAGGATCCTCTCAGAATGCATCCGTTCAGTCTCCATTCCACTTCGGAGATGGACACCAAAACGCTGCCTGCAGCGTTTTGCTGTCCGTCTGATGAAACTGAGCCAACGTTTTCACTGACTCACTGTGGCACAATAGAAAACGGATTCGTCCTCCATTGACTTTCAGTGGTGTTCAAAACGGATCTGTCTTGGCTATGTTACAGATAATACAAATGGATCTGTTCTGAACGGGTGTAAACAGTTATATTATCTACACAAAACGCGAGTGTGAAAGAAGCCTTAGACTTTTCCTTCCATTCATCAGCGCAGGACGCGCTAGGAACAGCACAGGCAGCGCATTGATTGTAGGCAGGATATTATAGCTAAATGATAAAGTGCATGGAAGATATACTATACGGGACTGTGGTATTCAGGTTAAATTGCCGTGTTGGCACTTTGCAATAAATATATAGGTTTGGGCACTCAGTCTCTAAAAGGTTCGCCATCACTGCTATAAGGGATGGATATTACTGTTCTGCTGGTTAATACTAGAAATATTAGAAACGTCAGCAAATTATTGTCAGACAGATGTCTAACCCCTTAGTGAACTGGACTGAAAAGGCCTTAAAAATCAGCTACATTTTTTTTTTTTGATCGCAGTAGAAACAAGGGTGCGGGCGGCACTACAAAGGTCCATATATAGCAAAACCCACGCTGTGCCAACAGACACTTCTCCGGTCAAGATAACGGTATGTACGGTGCTCAGCCCAAATAGTGACAGTCTATACATACCTTGTAGTAAAGAGATGAAAGTAGCGGCACTCGTCCACGTATGTAGAAAGAATCCTTTATTTCAGGCATCCAGTATTACAACAACCGGGTGGGGGGCGGACTTCCAAACCTTCGCAAACAGGTAAAGTGGCGATGGTGGCCTGACGAAGTGCAGTGTTGCGCGAAACGGCCGTCGCCACTTTACCTGTTTGCGAAGGTTTGGAAGTCCGCCCCCCATCCGGTTGTTGTAATACTGGATGCCCAAAATAAAGGATTCTTTCTACATACGTGGACGAGTGCCGCTACTTTCATCTCTTTACTACAAAATATTTTTTGTTTGCTCCTCAGCATTTCAGCAGCCATAATGTTTTTATTTTTTCTTATTTAAGTGTTGTCTTAGACCTTGTTTTATGGGGGAAAATGTTATTTTTTGGCGTTGTTCGGGGGGGTAAATATTAATTATGGTGTAGTTTATACATTTTTTGCTGAAAATACAGAAAAGGGTGATTTTTGGCATTTTCTTTGTTTATTTTTTATGCTATTCATGTTTCACGCTAAATAACCTGATAAATTCTTCAGGTTATTATGGACATGTGGTTCGACCCCAGCTGTGAAGCAGAATCCTGTGCTAAGAACCGAGGCCGTTAGTGACGGTGGTGCTTACTGCGAGAGCTGTTAACCACCCCCTCTCAAGTGCAAAGAAACCAAAAGATTTCACTGCAGACTGGGGTTAAGAATAGGGCTACACAGCAATGTCAAAGGTCCTACGGCAAAAGATCGGAGTGTAGCACTACCTGCATTAGAGCTGATGAAAGTGATTGGGGTTGTGTTGCCACTTGTGCATAAGTTGTTGAAACCATGAAAGGAAAGCGGTAATAAAACCTGCAGGGCAATCTGCAGATCACAGGGGAACCCCATTTACTTTCACTTAGGCAGCTCTACACCACAGTCTTTGGCCTCATGTACACGGCCGTTGTGTGTTTTACAGTCGTGCATTCTGCAATTTGCTGAACGGACCGGGCGGCCCATTATAGAGATGCCTATTCTTATCCGCAAAACGGACAAGAATAGGACACGTTATATTTCTTTTGCGGGGCTACGGAACGGAGCAACGGATGCGGACAGCACACGGAGTGCTGTCCACATCTTTTGCGGCCCCATTGAAGTGAATGGGTCCGCAGCGAGCCGCAAAAACTGTGGCTTGGATGTGGACCATAACAATGGTCGTGTGCATGAGGCCTTTGGCTGTAGCCTAAATCATACATTTCATTACAAAGAATTAAAATAAAATTTAAAAAACATTCCCCCTTGAGCAGGTGTAGAACTGTATTAATGCACAAAAAGAAATTGTGCATAGTCACCTCATCTATCCCAGACAATCAAGGAGGGGGAGGCTGGGAAGCAAGAAGAGAAAGGGTGCACCGGGTGGCTTTGGGCTACCCTCTGTGCACTTAAACTGCTCATCTGCATATGGAATACCAGAAACACTCAAGACCTTTGTGGTAGCATCAGCGAAGGTTATAATCAAATGACATAAGGCAGCCATACACATTAGTCTAAGATTGTTCAAAACTGATGATTTTAACCTGGGCGGGGCTAAGCTCCATTTAAGTGAGCAGAGCTTAGTTGCGCCCAGGCCAGTTGATACAAGTCGTGATGTCACTGGGCCGGCAGTAAACAGTAAGAAGGCACCGGCGCTCCTGGAGCACCGCTACCTTTTCAAACAGCTGATCGGCAGGGGTCCCCGGTGTCGCACCGCTGATCAGATGCTGATGATCTATCCAGAGGATAGATCATCAGTTTAAACAACGTGCAGAACCCCTTTAACTGCCGTTAAAAAGGATGCAAGTCAACCATTAACCCCTTAAGGACCGGGCTCATTTTCACCTTAGGACCAGGCCATTTTTTGCAAATCTGACCAGTGTCACTTTATGTGGTGATAACTTTAAAAAGCTTTTTCTTATCCAGGCCATTCTGAGATTGTTTTTTCGTCACATATTGTACTTCATGACACTGGTAAAATTAAGTCGAAAAATTTCATTTTTATTTATAAAAAAAATATCAAATTTACCAAAAATTTGGAAAAATTAGCAATTTTCCAAGTTTCAATTTCTCTACTTCTATAATACATAGTAATACCGCCCAAAAAAGTTACTGATTTACATTCCCCATATGTCTACTTCATGTATCGATCATTTTGGGAATGCCATTTTATTTTTTGGAGACGTTACAAGGCTTAGAAGTTTAGAAGCAAATCTTGAAATTTTTCAGAAATTTTCAAAAACCCACTTTTTAGGGACCAGTTCAGGTCTGAAGTCACTTTGTGAGGCTTACATAATAGAATCCATCCAAAAATGACCCCATTCTAGAAACTACACCCCTCAAGGTATTCAAAACTGATTTTACAAACGTCATTAACCCTTTAGGTTTTCCACAAGAGTTAATGGCAAATGGAGATAAAATTTCAGAATTTCGATTTTTTGGAAAATTTTCCGTTTGAATCCATTTTTTCCAGTAACAAAGCAAGGGTTAACAGCCAAACAAAACTCAATTTTTATTGCTCCGATTCTGTAGTTTGCAGAAACACCCCATATGTGGGCGTAAACTGCTGTATGGCCAAACGGCAGGGCACAGAAGGAAGGGAACGCCATATGGTTTTTGGAAGGCGGATTTTGCTGGACTGGATTTTTGACACCATGTCCCATTTGAAGCCCCCAGATGCACCCCTAGAGTACAATCTCCAAAAAAGTGACTCCATCTAAGAAACTACACCCCTCAAGGTATTCAAAACTGATTTTACAAACTTTGTTAACCCTTTAGGTGTTCCACAAGAGTTATTGGCAAATGGAGATGAAATTTCGGAATTTCTATTTTTTGTTACCTTGCCTCAAAAAAAGTGTAATAGAGAGCAACCAAAAATCATATTTACCAGGGGTGTGAAATTCCTATCGCCCGACGCCCGGGACATGCAGTTCCGGGCGTCGGGCAAGTAGTTTGAACAGTTGTTTAGCCCTGCTTCGGGCAAGTACAGGGACATGTCGGTTGGGCAGTAATAGGAGCGGTCATATGCGTGCCGCGAGCTGACCGCTGCTACATCTATCAGCCTACCCCTGCATCGTGCATATAAGTACCGTACATACATATCACTTCCTGCAGACGGCCCCCGCTCCTCCCAGGCTCCTGTATCTAAGTCTCCGCCCACCTGCCAGCACAGGAGCGCACAAAGTCAGCACGCCGTCTCCAGAGTGAGTAATTGCAGGCCAAGATGGGAGAAGAGGAGTGCGAGACCCCACGGCCCCCTGCAGATAAGCGTTCCTCCCGGAGCCTGTCCACATCGCAGCTCCCAGCCTGACCTGCAAGCGCTTACTGGGGTCACATAGCATTATACTGATTTATGATGCTATGTAGCCCTTACAGTTCTGGAATGTGTTGGATAACACTGACATAATGCTGTCAGTGTTATCCAACACATTCCAGAACTGTAAGGGTTACATAGCATCATAAATCAGTATAATGCTATGTAACCCCAGTCAATGGTTGCAGGTCAGACCGGGAGCTCCGTTGACAGACTCTGGGAGGAACGCTCATCTGCAGGGGGCCTAAGAGCCCTGGTGTCAGACATGAAGGTAGTGCTGTCTGTCTTCTGAGGCTCTGGCCCTGCCTGCAATCTGCACTGCACCTGGCACTTGATAAACTATAATGTCTCCCTGTTGCCCCCATACAGCATAACGTCTCCCTCTTGCCCCCATACAGTATAACGTCACCTTGGGGCTGCCCTAGTGCCCCATACAGTATAACATCACCAAGCGGCTGCCTCCGCACAGTATAACGTCACCCTGTGGCCCCTGCCCCCATACAGTATAACGTCACCCTGTGGCCCCCGCCCCGATACAGTATAACGTCACCCTGTGGCCCCGCCCCCATACAGTATAACGTCTCCCTGTGGCCCCCGCCCCCATACAGTATAACGTCTCCCTGTGGCCCCCACCCCCATACAGTATAACATCTCCCTGTGGCCCCCGCCCCCATACAGCATAACATCTCCCTGTGGCCCCCGCCCCCATACAGCATAACGTCTCCTTGTGGCCCCCGCCCCATACAGTATAACATCTCTTGTGGCCCCCGTCCCATACAGTATAACGTTAGTATAAGTTCAGGACAAGTAGATGGTCATGAGGGACAAGTAGATTGAGCCCCCACTTTAGTCCTTCGACAAGTAGTTTTTTTTTTTATTTCCACACCCCTGTTTACCCTAAAATAATACAAACAAAACTGCCACCTTATCCCGTACTTTCCAAAATGGGGTCACTTTTTTGGAGTTTCTACTGTAGGGGTGCATCAGGGGGGCTTCAAATGGGACATGGTGTCAAATAACCAGTCCAGCAAAATCTGCCTTCCAAAAACCATATGGCATTCCCTTCCTTCTACGCCCTGCCGTTTGGCCATACAGCAGTTTACGACCACATATGGGGTGTTTCTACAAACTAGAGAATCGGGGCAATATATATTGAGTTTTGTTTGGCTGTTAACCCTTGCTTTGTTACTGGAAAAATTGATTAAAATGGAAAATTTGCAAAAAAATAGCTATTTTCGGACCGTTTTTATTTTTTGTTATTTACATCGTTGAACTGACAGGTTAGATTGTGTGCTATTTCTATAGAGCAGGTTGCTACGGACGCGGCAATACCAAATATGGCTACTTTTTGGGGGGTTTTGTTTCAGTTTTACATAATACAGCATTTTTGAAAAAAATTATTTTTTTGTGTCTTCACATTCTGAAAGCCATAAATTTTTTTTTTTTTTTGGGCGACCGTCTTATGTAGGGGCTCATTTTTTGCGGGATGAGATGGCGGTTTGATTGGAACTATCTTGGGGTGCATATGACATTTTGGTCGCCTGCTATTACACTTTTTGTGATGTAAGGTGACAAAAATGGCTCTTGACACCGTATTTTTTTTTTTTTTTTTTGTGTTCACCTGAGGGTTTTGGTCATGTGTTATTTTTATAGAGCAGGTTGCGACGGAGGCGCAGATACCGAATATGTATACTTTTTATTTATATATTTAAGTTTTACACAATATTATCATTTTTTAAAACAAAACAAATCATGTTTTAGTGTCTCCATAGCCTGAGAGCCCTATTTTTTTTTTTTTTTGGGGGGCGATTGTCCTATGTGGGGTATCATTTTTTGCGGGATGAGATGACGGTTTGATTGGCACTATTTTTCGGTGCATATAACTTTTTGATCGCTTGTTATTACAGTTTCTGAGATGTGAGGTGACAAAAATGTTTTTTTTTTTTACATTGTTTTTATTTTATTTTTTTAACAGTATTTACCTGAGGGGTTAGATAATATGATATATACCTGATATAGAGCAGGTTTTTACGGACGCGGTGATACATAATATGTATACTTTTTATTTATTTATTTTACTTTAACACAATAATAGCATTTTAGAAAAAAAAATTATGTTTTAGTGTCTCCATAGTCTGAGAGCCATATTTTTTTATTTTTTTGGGTGATTGTCCTATATAAGGACTCATTTTTTGCAGGATGAGATGGCGGTTTTATTGGTACTATTTTGGGAGGCATACGCCTTTTTGATCACTTGGTATTACACTTTTTGTGATGCAAGGTGACAAAAAATGGCTTTTTTACACCATTTATTTTTTTTTTTTTACGGTATTTGCGTGAGGGGTTAGGTCACGTGATATTTTTATAGACGCGGCGATATCTAATATGTGTAGTTTATTTGTTTTTTTTTTATTTTTATTCAGTGATATGTATTTTTCTTATTTTAACTTTTTTTTTTTTTTTCACTTTTTTGACATTTTTTTGACCCAGACCCACTTGGTTCTTGTAGATCCAGTGGATCTGGTGTCTATATAATACAGAACAGTACACTATATAGTGTACTGCACTGTATTTTTTTTTACTTTTCACAGTCTGGTCAGACTTCTGCCTTTAGCAGAAGTCTGACCAGAGTTACTACTACCATGGCAAGCAGGGCGCTTCTGAAAGCGTCCTGCTGCCATGTAACCATCACCCGCTGCCATTACAGAGCAGCGGGTGATGGAAAGAAGGTGAGCTCCCTCCCTCTACTATCCTATCCCGTCGGGGGCTGCAAGGTAGGGCAGCCCCCGATGGAAGAGGAGGAGCTCCCTCCATGTTAACACCTTCTATACCGCGGTCCGTACGGACCGCGGTATAGAAGGGGTTAAACTGCTGACATCTGCAGCACAGATGTCAGCAGTTTATAGCAGGGGGTCAGCAATGGCTGACCCCCTGCTATACCCACTAGACACCAGGGACAGGGGGAGGGGGATTGCGGCCTCCCGCGCCGCCCACCCGCAGCACCGCCCGCAATCCCCCCCCCCCTGCACCGCCTGGGGGGGCACTAAGATGGCGGGGTGCAGGGGGGGGGGGTTAAAATTTACACTTTGGGGCATATTTTAGTCTCTGATCCCCGCGGTCTGTGAGACTACTGAATTGACCTGCGGTTTGCTGCGATCGCTGACATGGGGGGGGGGGGTCACAGGACCCCCCTGGGCATTGTGCCAAGATGCCTGCTGATTGATTTCAGCAGGCATCTTGTTCCGGTCACCGTCACGTGCGCAGCGGTGATCGGATATTCACAGGGCGTACATGTACGCCCTTGGTCCTTAAGTACCAGGACGCAAGGGCGTACATGTATGCCCTTCGTCCTTAAGGGGTTAAAAACGGGTAAACGGCCTAAAAATGGATGCACACACTGATACAAAATGGCCATGAAAAAACTAACAGGTTATCCGTTCTTAATGGATATTTTTTCTTTTACAGTCATGTGACTGTATCCTTAGGCAGACATTTTAAGTCATTTAAAGGCCCCCTGTGTAGGCATAAACGTTCACACCTCTGAACTTCCAAAATTCTGTAAATGTGATCTGCACTCCAATGTGCTGGTCTAGGAATATCCACGGCACTTCAGTAAAAGGTATATGCAATTCTTTTTTATCACCAAAGTAGTGTTTACATCACTTATTGTTCTATACAGTATTATTTATATCCAGGAGTAGAACAAAAATATTAGACACATTGTATTCCCCAGACGTTTCGATCTGAATTAGACCTTTATCAGCGGGATCTCATTGGTGGCAGGAGGGTGTACGTCTAGGATAGTTTAAAAAAAAAGCGTCCTTTTTCCAAAATGAAAACATTTTTTTGTCACCTTACATTACTAAAAGTACAACACCAAGCGATCAAAAAGGCGTATGCCCACCAGAACAGTACCAATCTAACCGTCACCTAATCCCACAAAATATGAGCCCCTACCTAAAAAAATTGACCAAAAAAAAAAAAAAAAAACTATGGCTCTCAGACTATGGAGACACTAAAATATGATTTTTTTGTTTCAAAAAAGCTTCTATTGTGTTAAATGTAAAAAAAAAAAAAAATTCAAAAGTAGACATATTTGTATCGCCGTGTCCGTAACAACCAGCTCAATAAAAATACCACATGAACTAACCCCTCAGGTGAAGACCGTAAAAAAGATAAAATAAAAACGGTGTCAAAAAAGCCATTTTTTGTCACCTTCATCACAAAAAGTATAATACCAAGCGATCAAAAAGTCATATGCACCCTAAAATAGTACCAATCAAACCATCATCTCATCTCGCAAAAATTATACCCTACCTGAGACAATCGCCAAAGAAAATTTAAAAAACTATGGCTCTCCTCATTAGAGCATGATTTTTTTTTTGTTTCAAAAATGATACTGTTGTGTAAAACTTAAATAAATAAAAAAGAAAGTATACATATTAGGTATTGCCAAGTCCGTAACGACCTGCTCTATAAAAATACCACATGACCTAACCCCTAAGGTGAATACAGTCAAAAAAATAAAATAAAATTGTGTCAAAAAGCCATTTTTTGTCATCTTACATCACAAAAAGTGTAATAGCAAGCAATCAAAAAGTCATATGCACCCCAAAATAGTGCCAATCAAATCGTCATCTCATCCCACAAAAATGATACCCAACCTAAAAAAAAAAAAAAAAAAAAAAACCTATGGCTCTCAGAATATGCAGACACAAACATGATTTTTTTTTCCTCCAAAAATGCTTTATTATGTAAAACTAAAACAACCAACCAAAAAAGTATACATATTCGCTATTGTCACGTCCATAACAACCTGCTCTATAAAAATACAACATGATCTAACCTGTCACGTGAACACTGTAAATAACAAAAAATAAAAACTGTGCCAAAACAGCTATTTTTTGTTACCTTGCTTCACAAAAAGTATAATATAAAGTAGGGCTGCACGATATGGGAATTTTGTGCGATTGCGATTAGGGCCCTAAAAATTGCGATAACGATATGCGATGCGATATTTTAAGGGAATTGTGCTAGAGGTCTATCTGCTTGGATTTTCAAGGTAAAAGCACACACAGATGACTGATAATGTGAAATGTAGTTATGCTGAACTCAAGAACTGAAATGCTCAGTGTTTTTTAAAATAAAATACATATTTGCATTACTGCAAAAGTGCAAAATACAAAACTTGCCATTTTCTTAATATCCCTGCACAGAACTGATACATAAAATAGATATAAGAACATGTGTTCATTAAAATAACGACTTTCCACCAGCCCCTCCTCCCTCCCCGCACTGTAACTGGTGTATCGCTGGCCACGCTGTGCAGCATAGCGGCCGGAGATACAGTGTCAGTGTCACGAAGAAAGTCAACCATCGCTTTATAAGACGCACTGCCATTACCCCCCACAGACTTTTTTTTGGGAAAAAAAGTGTCTTATAAAGCGAAAAATACGGTAATATAATTGCAGCATTTTTGGGTTGGCAAATTGCGATTGCGATATGGCGATTAATTGCGATTACGATTGCTTTCGCGATATATTGTGCAGGCCTAATATAAAGCAACCAAAAATCATATCTACCCTAAAATAGTACCAACAAAACTGCCACCTTATCCCGTACTTTCCAAAATGGGGTCATTTTTGGGGGAGTTTCTACTCTAGGGGTGCATCAAGGGGTCTTCAAAAGTGACACGGCAGCTTAAAATTATACCAGTGAAATCTGCCTTCCAAAAACCATATGGCGCTCCTTTCCTTCTGCGCCCTGCCGTGTGCCCATACAGCAGTTTACGACCACATATGGGGTGTTTCTGTAAACTACAGAATAAGAGTAATAAATATTGGGTTATGTTTGGCTGTTAACCCTTGCTTTGTTACTGGAAAAAATGGATTAAAATGGAAAATCTGTAAAAAAGTGAAATTCTGACATTTCATCTCCATTTTTCATAAATTCTTGTGGAACACCTAAAGGTTTAACAAAGTTTGTAAAATCAGTTTTGAATACCTTGAGGAGTGTAGTTTCAAAAATTGTCATTTTTCGGTGGTTTCTATTACGTAAACCTCACAAAGTGACTTCAGACCTGAAGTGATCCTTAAAAAGTGGGTTTTGGAAATTTTATAAAAAAATTTCAAGATTTGCTTCTAAACTTCTAAGCCTTCTAACGTCCTCAAAAAATAAAATGGCATTCACAAAATGATCCAAACATAAAGTAGACATATGGAAAATGTAAAGTAATAACTGTTATATGAGGCATCACTGTTTTAAAAGCAGAAAAATTGAAATTTGTAAAGTTGTGAATTTTTCAAATTTTTTGGTAAATTTGGTATTTTTTATAAATAAAAATGAAATTTTTTGACTCAATTTTACCACTGTCATGAAGTACAATATGTGATGAGAAAACAAACAGTCTCAGAATGGCCTGGATAAGTAAAAGTGTCTTAAAGTTATCACCACATAAAGTGACACGTCATATTTGCAAAAATCGGTCTGGGATTTAAAGTGAAAGGTTGCTCGGTAGTGAAGGGGGTAAAAAGAATTGCATATACCTTAACTGGAGTGCCATGGATATTCCTACTCTCAAAAACCTCTGAACTTCCAGACAGTAGGATTACAGAGTGGAGTTGTGGGTGACAACTTTGTCCCCGCTCATGGCAAAAGATAAACAGCGTGTGCTCGCCTTCAGGGTCTAGAACTGTGATGGCTAACCTCCGGCACTCCAACTGTGGTAAAACTACAACTCCCAAGATGCACACTTTCTTGGCTGTTCTCAGAACTCCACAGAAATTAATGGAGCATGCTGGGAGTTGTAGTTTCACCACAGCTGGAGTGCCGGAGGTTAGCGTTCACTGGAACCCTTGTTCTCTAAAGAATGAGCAGGAGTTCTCCTAAACTGGAATGCCTCCCTCTTGGGCTGGTCACCATGGACATTAAAGAGGACCTTTCATCTAAAAAAAATCATAGTCCAATTCTTACACTACCTTATTGTGCTTCTGCCAGTGATGTCCGGGCACCTTTTCTTTTTTTCAAAGGACCCCAAGTTCGCCCGATGCGCTCCCCGTTAGTTTCGGCGCCTCATATGCAAATGAGGCGTCTTGGTTATAGTAGGCGTTAACCTCTTAGTTCTGCTGGGCGGTGTTTACTTCTCCCTGGCTGCGAGCGCATCCAATCGCAGCGATCCAGAACCCGCGCCATCTTGGAGTCCCCAGCGGAGAAGACGACGGCAGCGACAGCAGCAGCATCGGCATCGTGCAATAAAGTGCAAGTGAATATATTCTTTTGTTGTTATTCTGCTGGTGGCGTCAGGTGACTTGTGATCACATGACTCCTTTGACAGACAGTGAATGCCCAGACATGCGCAGATGCACTGATTTTCGACTTTAGCCATCTTGGATTAGGTTTATGTAGAATTTGCCTTGCGCTTGAAATATCGCAAGATTGTCTAGATCCCGCGCATGCTGAGTGAGGATGCTCTCGGGACCCTGATGCTCCATTACTGCTGATAAGTGAATGTAACACTGGCTTGTATTGTTTTTAATCAATAGAGTATACTGATAACATATGTGAACACTTAATTCATCATTAGGTATGCAGATACACTGTACCATGCACTATGTATTTCACAATACACAATGTCTATTGATGATACTTACACAATTAATATATATTTCGTCATTACGCAGGAGCAATACCAATACTAAAAATGACGTTTGTCATAAAGCAGAGGGGGAAGTACAAGGAATAAGCGGAATAAAGCTATTTCCCCAGCAACATGCAAATATCAATATAAGAAGAATGCATCCACATGACTACTTCTATTCTCACAGAGGCATTTTACAATACCACTTTTCTATTTTACTATTGGATTCATGTTTTTAACCATTTAAGGACTGAACATCAGGACCTGAGGAGTTTATTTTGCCTCCTTACATTCTGTCATCTGTTCGTTTTATGCCTACGGAGCTATATGCCGCCTTTTTGAGGCATTACTCTGGGATAGTTACAGGAATTCTTATTAATGGCTGAAACATATCTCACTTTAGCAGAACTTTATTGCATGTGTACATTATGAATTTGCATAACAAATTTTTAATATTCTGTTTACTGCCTTTTATTTAACCGTAACCGTTTGCAAAAAAAAAAAAATTGTCCTCCTACCACACCACAATATTTTCTGAAAATAGACACCGTGGACACAGATACCTTCATGCAACTTTGCGTCAGAGTAATTTTTTCTAAAAATTGTATAGAAGTTGATATTATTGGGTAAAAGTTATACGCACACCTCAGAAAAATAAAAGTTTAACATGTGCAGAATACATAAATATTACTTAGGCCTAAAAAGTTACATGCACATATCTTCATAAAATCAAATAGCAATTATTTGAAAAATGCTTTAAAAAAAATATCTGGACCTAAAAACTCACATCCAACCAGAGGTTTACTCATACAAGTCGATGTAAAAATAATATATTGAGGCATGAATATCTCATATATACCACATACCATAGACGTCAACAAGAGCTTGAGCTCTTAAAAACACTGAACAGAAGGCATTTCATATTTGGAAGTCATCCTCTTATGTGTATACTATACACGGCAAAAGATGCCATATTACAGTACACAGCATACCATGTATAAAACTATAACCTAACCATTAGTACAAAACCACCTTCATGCAACTTTGCAGCAAACAGTGGTTACATTAAAAAAACTCTGAATGAAAATTGTAATTTGTGACTAAAATGCACACTTTATGAGTCTTTATGATAAATATAGTTTGCAAAAAAACTGTAAGAAGTGAGTTCATACATAGCACGTGTACAATCAGCGCTGTGTGTTTTAAATAGATACAAAAACCGCAGGATTGTGCCAACTGTTTGCATGCAAGTATTAAAATTAATTAAGAATTATACATTTCTAAACTGCATATAATGCATTTAGTCAGTTAAAATGTAATCTTTTCCATCTGTCAGAAATATATCAGATCATCCTGTCTAGTGATAATCGTTATCGGTATTGCTGCAGCATGTAACGGGCATCGCTAGAGAAGTCGCCTATCTATTTTACGCTAAAGCGCCCATCGGGTATGGGCAGGACAGGGACTGTGTAACCCTGGGTTCAGAACTGAGCTTTCTTGAAACGCGCGTTTGTGTCGCGCGTATTACAACGCGTTTTTTGCAAATAGGAAACGCGCGTCGTACGCGCGTTCTTGTGATTGACTACTGTGGTGTCAATCACAAAACACGCGACAAACGCCCCAAAAAAAGCTCAAGTACTTGTTTATGCGTCGGGCGTTTTACAGCGCGTTCAAACGCGCTGTAAAACGCTCAGGTGTGAACCCAGGGTAAATGTAGACTTTATTGATGTTTGTGGTGTGCTTTGTGCACCCTGATCTGGATGCTGATAAATGTCTTGGTCATGGCGTCAATTAAGGACCTAATTAGGCACAGAGGGGGTGATTAAATGAGCAAGAGCTCATCTTCCCGATGCTTTTCTAGAAAAATTAAAATAAAAAAATATTTTAAAGGCCCCCCCCCCCCCCCATGTGTGACAATCAAAGAGCAAGTATGCACTCTGATTGATGGGGGAAGGGTGATTGATAACTTGAACAGAAAGTCATGTTATCCTTCTCCTGGGGCCATGTACAATTAGACAGGGATAGGCTGGCTGACATTTCACCTAGCTGAAGGGAATAGGGGAGGCTGCTATATCGGCTGTGTAGCAGCTACAGATGTGATTATGATATGCGTTATGATACTTTGGTACAAGGTGGGCATCATTATTGCTCTTGTTGCACCCAAGCTCCACTTATTTCTGTGGCCACTGAAAGGGGTGGAGCTTGGATGCAACAAGGGCAATGATGACCCCTGCTGGCACCACATTTTCATATCAAGATGACTCAGGAACGGAGCCTCTGATCAAGAAAAGAAAAACGGATTTCACGAGGTGCACAACAGCTATGTGTCTATACAAACAGTGGGATAGGGAGGTCGCTGGTGACAGAGCTCTGGCTGGTATCCATAGCTACTACACAGCCCGACAACCAGCCATCAGTAGCAAGGACGTATGAGATAAGTCAGTTAGAGAGGACGGATGAGATAAGTCAGTTAGAGAGGACGGATGAGATAAGTCGGTTAGAGAGGACGTGTAACCTCTCCTGACATGTCTGACCTACCGTAATTCTGGAGCATCTATTCCTATGAATCTTTGTGGTGCCACTCCTTTATTATTCCTGCTATAAATTAATTACTAGCAGTTTGAAATGAAGGTCATATTGTATTACTAGTTGGGAATGTGTCCCTACATAGTCAGCGTCAGCCTATGCAGGGACACACTGGTAACACTCAGCTGGACCCTCAATGCAAATTGCTAGTAATTAATTTATAACTTCTAGCAAGATTAATAAAGGAATGGTACAACCTATACTCATAAGAATGGATGCTCGAGAATCATTACAAGGAAGATACAAGTAGTTAGTAAAACAGACATGTCAAGAGAGTGTACAGGACCTGTCACTACTTCTAACCAGTATATTTGTATTACCAGGATAGACTCATTTCAGGTCATTTCCTCTTAGAACCCTGCTTTGTTCTGTTCCCCTGTTAGTCCAACTAGCAATTTATGAATAAACTGACCATTTCCTTTGTCAGAGGGATGTTTCCCAAGACTTGAGACTGGGGCGGAGGTCAGCGAAGCCCTCTTAACCACAGCCAGATCCCAGGCATCTCTCCAAGCACATCGCTGTACATAGTATAGCGGCTGTGCTAGGGTTGGGCGATATGGACAATATTTCCATGATAATGATATTAAAAATTAATCACCATAATGATAAAATTCGCAATAAATACCCATTTAGAATAAAGCACTCAAAACATGTACTCGGGATTCAAGTCTTTAACTGTAACGTATAAACCATCTTACAATTACTCCCATTATAAGTAGGCATAGGATTAAAAGAAAGAAAAAATATATATATATATTTACATATCCTGACAGATTGCCTAAAAAAAATCCTGGACAACCTCTCTAACGGCTCTGCCAACCTGAACCTTGGCATTTAAAAAGTCATGTTCCCCAATGTGACAACAAACCACCCAGAACCCGTTGCGCCTGTTCCTTATTCTACTGTACTCCCTGAGAACACGCCATTAGTTCTATTTACGCACTCAACATCTCATATCCTTTTCATGTTTTTCAGGAGCTTATTCCTTCTGCCGAGGACATCACCTCAGGAGAATCACCAAATAAACAGCCCGCTCCGCTGGGTAAACTCCAGGATTACAAAAACGTAGCTTCTGTCTTCCGGAAACAGCGCTGCGCCTGTCCACAGGTTGTGTCTGAAATTGCAGCTCATCCTCTTGGTGATTCTGAGAAATGTGAGGGCGCAACCTCCATCTTTGTTGTGGGTAATGTTTCTATACAACCTACCTGTCGCCATAACAAATGAGTACTTATCCAGTTACATTACATATAGATTCTATCATATGACGTGATAAGAAAGTCACTCATTTCTATCGTAGTGTGTATTTAGCAGTTTGCCCACAGCAAACATGGCCGCCTGGCTCAGCATAAGCGTAACATTGCCTAGAGTTGAGGCTCCACTTCAGTCCAGTGACATCACTAAAATACAGTGGTAATTGAGAAACGGTGATATCGTCATATAACCATTTTTAAATATTTAAATTTTTAAGCCTTTTAAACCGCTCAGATCAGGTCCTTGCCCTCATTACAATGATACCTTTATTTGTTCTGTCCTTCCTTTGTTGGCAGGATTTATTTTTCCATCACATTATACACTGTTTGTTTCCATGGTTACAACCACCCTGTAATTCAGCAGCAGTGGCCGTGCGTGCACACGCGTAGCAGCTCTCATCCCAGCCACTTCAGATCTGCGCTGCAGCAGTGGCCGTATCCCCTGGCAGTGTATAATGTATAAAGTATAAAATGGTGCGCCCCACAGATCGGAAAGCTGGGAATGGCAGCAAAGTGTTTTCCATTAACATGGGATTGCAGCTACCAATCACAGCCCCCCTCACACTGGTGATCATACTGGCACAGCCGCCATGATCGGGCTCTGAATATAATGGGCCCTGAAAATTCCCTGTAAAGGTCCTGGTTATCTGCCAGATATGCTGCTACAAGAGGCGGTTGATTTATGACCAGACGTGCACCGCATCAAAAATTAGGCAAATCTATGGCGGTCCATGTGCCTGCTTTTTCACCATTTATGAAAGTTAGTAAATCTTCTGGGGCTGGCATGGCCCCTGACAAGTCCCACTCCTCCCTCATCCTACCCAACTGTCAAATAAGACATAAAACTGGTCATGCGACTAAATATTGTCACCAGGACGATCAAAAAAGGCTAAAAAAGTCACAAGTCCTTTGATAAATGACTTCCAATGGGAACTAGCGAGCCCTGTATCAATCGCTTGCCCCCATACAGCGGAGGAGATTGCTGCATGTAAGTCCCCCCTCATCTCCGCTGACGACCAGGCAATTATCAGGATGTCTGCTTTGTTCCCAATCATCTGTGTAAAAGGACCCAAAGTATTGGTGCCGGTGTTCTGAGAAAAAACCCTTACCCTGAAAAATAACCTTACCACACGTGACTTCCGGCGGTGTGCGCCTCCACGCTTGCGCAGTTCAACGGACGGCAAGCGCAGCGCCAGGAACTTAGTAAAGTGAAGATACAGTGCGGGCAGACTCGTGGGTGTGCGCGAGGACACCGCGCGTGCACCCAGCGGTGCATGCGCCATCAGGGGTAAGGAGATTTCATGGTATTTGTACATCTAAAATCTCCTTACCCTGCCACTGCGCACGCACGGATTTTCAAATCCCTCTCACTACACAGCGCGCTTTAGATTTATTGCTGGCTGGCTTCTGTCAGGATCAGGTCGGTCTCTCCCTGCTCCTAGCAGGGGGTAAGTTGCAGCATATTGGGGGGCATTGTTTAATGCAGGTGGCGTGTGCAGCATTTGGGGGGGGGGCATAGGAGCGTCCTCGCGCACACCCACGAGTCAGCACGCACTGTAACTTCAGAGGCGCACACCCCCGGAAGCCACGTGGGGTAAGGTTATTTTGCAGGGTAAGGTTTTTTCTCAGAACGATATGATCGCATCTGCTCATTCATCGGGTGATTGCCAGCACCTTTTACACAGGCTATGAGGAACGAGCGTTTATACAAACACTGCCCAATAATCTGACAGATCATTGGTCCGTGTAAAACAGGGGCGCACAGCACCCGGACTGCATGCAGGGCCACGTGTGATCAGCTGTGTTTCTGATTGGGGCGCCGCACAGCGGTGGGATAAAGGTCCTGCACTCTAGCAGGTCGAGCCCCCCAATATCAGTGACAGCAGGGGACCCGAGGAGGACAGAGGCGCTGTACAGTTAATAAAGGAAGCGGCTATGATCACTGGGTGTCTCAGGTTCGCTCAACTCTAATCATGATGCATCCTGAACGGATTCCTCCCCTTTCAGAATGCATTAGGAGAAAACTGATCATTTTTTTTTTTCGGGTATTGAGCCCCGAGAACAGAACTCAATACCGGAAAAGTTAAACGCAAGTGTGAAAGTACCCTAAAAAATAAAATAAAATACAAATAAAAGAAATAAAGATGCCCACGCCAACCAAAACCACCCCCATTATCGTCCCATTCACGTAAAAGTATACATGTTATATATCAAAACGGCCGACCCAAGTACGGAACTCATTTAAATCATTTATTCTGATGTCAGTTTGCATATTTAAAGAATAAGTGACTGTTAAACCACAAACAAAGTGCCTGGTCATTGAAGGTTTAACCAACGAGTGCTTTCTCTGCTAGTACAGGATAGTCATTCGCACATCAGTGTTTGGTCAGTGATTTCCATCAGTGATTTTGAGCCAAAACCAGGTGCGGCTCTAGACACAGAACATGTGCAGATCTTTCCCTTACACCTCATCTCTGTGGAGGCTCCAATCCTGGTTTTGGCTCACAATCACTGATGGAAATCACTGATCAAACACTGACGTGTGAATGAGTGGTTATTGTAGGGCACCGGTCACAGGGATATAACCTGAGGGACAGGAAGCGGTAATGACCGATGAGCGCCGTCCTCTGCAGTGGAGGAACAGGATGGAAGGAAAGGCGCCACTTACGCCCCTGATGCACTGCACGTTTTTTGGAATGACTGGGAACAAGTGTTTATAGGAACGGTTATTCCCGATAACTGGCCGGTATAGGGCAGAACTGAATGAGGGAGGAATGACAGTGGTAGAGATCATTCCTTCCCCGTTCACTTTGCATCGTAATAGGCAGATGCAAACCAGCGGCAATCAATATTTTATTTTTTCAGCCCCCGGAAATAGAGCAATGTGACAATGCGGCCAAAACAGCCGGTGCCCCCCTGGTGTAAAAGACCACCTGCCATTATCGCCTGAGCCATACATAACCATTGTGACTTCCGTGACGCTCTGTCCTGTGTGTGGATCCATAAGAAAAGCGGACAAACGCCACGTACAGAGAATGCGACCGGGGCAGCAGATCCGACACTGACAACTGCCACGTGCACTTACAATGACGTATCATTAGGCTGTCCTATGGATTCACACCTCAGGAATTACCTGCAGAGCACTAGGTGCAAGTGGCTGCACTGTGTGAACTGAGCCAAGCAAATCAGTGACAGAAACAAGCAGAAAGCAGCAGCATGTGGACTGTGAGCAGCAGGTAATCAGCACATTCCCCACATTCCTCCCAGGCATCCAGCAGGGCTCCATGTGAGGGCACAGCCGCCACCTGTCACTGCATGGGGCACTGACTGCAGCACCGCGCCCCGCCGACACAGCTCGTACCTTACCCCGGCAGCAGCGAAGAGGGAGGAGCTGCAGCTCACCTCACAGGTTCCGCTCAGTGCAGGTATTGGGCCAGGACCCTCCAGAGGACGCGTACATGGGCTCCGGGCTAGGGCTCCGCGCTCCCAGTAAAAAGTATGGGCAGTCAGCAGAACTTTTCTCTCAACTCCACTCTCAGCAGCCACTAGATGCTGGACCTCACTGCGCGAAAGGCTCGCTGATGACGTCACGACCATGTGATCAGTCACATGGGTGGGAGGGGCCGAGTAGGTGAAGCGAGAGCTCCGGTGCCGAAGGAGCCGACAACTTTTACGCTTCATGGTCCTTGGGAAGAAGGGGGCGATGTGTGCAGTTCACAGCGGAGTCCTCCGAGCGTTACGTGCACTCAGCAGAGCTGTGTGTGTTGTATGTAGTGCACTTAGCAGAGCCCTCTGTGTGTTGTGTACAGCACACTCAGCAGTGCCCTTCGTGCACTCAGCAGAGCGTTGTGTGCAGTGCACTTAGCAGAGCCCTCTGTGTGTAGTGTAGCAGTTCACTTCGTGCACTCAGCAGAGCTGTGTGTGTGTGTGTGTGTGTGTACAGTGCACTTAGCAGAGCCCTCTGTGTGTAGTGTAGCAGTTCACTTCGTGCACTCAGCAGAGCTGTGTGTGTGTACAGTGCACTTAGCAGTGCCTTCACTCAGCATTGCTGGTTGCCACCGGCCAGTATCTCACATGCAAGGCCGGTATTTTGAACAAAACATGAACAAAACATATATGGGAACATAGTGAAACATTATATAATGTATGACCAAAAAGAACTTTCTATGTCTAGATGACGGCGCAATGAGGGGAATCGAGGCTTCTGACAGTGGCATGTGATGCTGCAGTGGCGGTAGCTCGAGTAAGGCTGGCGCACACGTAGTAGCTGCAGATGGGCTAAAGCTCCGACTGGCAAGTCATAGGACGTGAAGTCACCAGTCAGGCTGGGTTCAGACTTGCGCGTATTTGATACGCGCGTATTACAGCGCGTTTTTGGCAATAGGACGTTGTACGCGCGTTCGTGTGATTGACCACTCTGGCGTCAATCACAATACGCGCGACAAAACGCCCCAAAGAAGCTCAAGAACTTTTTTGAGCATAGTGCGTTTTTCAGCGCTTTCAAACGTGCTGTAAAACGCTCAAGTGAGAACCAGGGCCATAGAGCGTTTTACAGCGCGTTTGAACGCGCAAGTCTGAACCCGGCATCAGAGTTCTCGAGGAGTCAGAGGACCGGCCGAGAAGGGGACACTGCTACAGGGATATATTGTTTCACATGCGGGCATATTCTTTCCTGCGGGACTGCGGAATGGACATACGGATGTGATCAGAACACTGTGCGCTGTTCGCATTTTTTGTAGCCCTATTAAAATGAACTGGTCCACTTTAGATTCGCAAAAATGCGCATAGGATGCAGACCAAAAGTCGTGTGAATGAGGCCTTACAGTGATCACTTGTCCCCATAATCATTATTTCTGGGCAGCTGCTCCCTGTTTACACTGCACATATCTGCTGTTCAGAAGCGAAGATCTTTACTGGTACCATGCAACACTGCAGGGAAATAGTGATGTCAAAACGCAGCATTCCGGTCACTTGTGGCTGTACCCTTACACAGGGCAGTGCTCGGCCCATGCAAAAAGCCCCATTCTAGGAGCAGAGCAATGAAAATAACGGATTACGCACATAGCTGACCCAAATAGAACCTATTGATTGTAACTGGTTCCGTACGGTTTCCATTTGGGAGTCTGGTACCGCACTTCTGCTGGCTGCCCCATGTACAAGCAGCCTCAGCGTTACTTGGCGCGATGTTGACCACTTCCATTTCCTTATTTCATACAGACGCTAGGAACCTTGCATTTTTTTTTACCGCTTTTCCTCTATTGATGACCTATCCTCAGGATAGGTCATCAATATCAGATCGGCGGGGGTCCGACTTCCAGCACCCCCACCAATCAGCTGTATGAAGAGAATGCAGCAATCGTCTGCGCACTGCCTTCTCTGCTCTGTTTACCTGCTCGCCGACATCATGGCTGCGGTGATCAGTGGAATTATATCTCCGACATCCCATTCACTTCAGTGGGACGGCTCCTTCCTATTCAAGTGAATGTTTTTTCATTTACGGATCAGATGTGGGCCATTTTGTAAAAACTGAATATTGCTGTTGTTCTTGACATTTCAGGGGAAACTAATTTGTAGAGTTCCTTCAAAATCGATTTGAAATGAGTGACAATAATGGAGAAAATGTTAAAAGGTGTAAGGAAAGTTAGCAAATCAACAGGAGCTACCTTTTCAGATTAAAGGCAGTCCTTTACACAGTTCACAAATGGTTCTTGCCGAGGGGCGTTCTCTATTGCTGCAAGTGCCCAGGGGCGTTTTCTATTGCTGCAAGTGCCTAGGGGCGTTCTCTATTGCTGCAAGTGTCCAGGGGCGTTCTCTATTGCTGCAAGTGCCCAGGGGCGTTCTCCATTGCTGCAAGTGCCCAGGGGCGTTCTCCATTGCTGCAAGTGCCCAGGGGCGTTCTCCATTGCTGCAAGTGCCCAGGGGCGTTCTCTATTGCTGTAAGTGCCCAGGGGTGTTCTCCATTGCTGCAAGTGCCCAGGGGCGTTCTCCATTGCTGCAAGTGCCCAGGGGCGTTCTCCATTGCTGCAAGTGCCCAGGGGCGTTCTCTATTGCTGCAAGTGCCCAGGGGCGTTCTCTATTGCTGCAAGGGCCCAGAGGCGTTCTCTATTGCTGCAAGTGCCCAGAGGCGTTCTCTATTGCTGCAAGTGCCCAGAGGCGTTCTCCATTGCTGCAAGTGCCCAGAGGCGTTCTCCATTGCTGCAAGTGCCCAGAGGCGTTCTCCATTGCTGCAAGTGCCCAGGGGCGTTCTCCATTGCTGCAAGTGCCCAGGGGCGTTCTCCATTGCTGCAAGTGCCCAGGGGCGTTCTCCATTGCTGCAAGTGCCCAGGGGCGTTCTCTATTGCTGCAAGTGCCCAGGGGCGTTCTCTATTGCTGCAAGTGCCCAGGGGCGTTCTCCATTGCTGCAAGTGCCCAGGGGCGTTCTCCATTGCTGCAAGTGCCCAGGGGCGTTCTCTATTGCTGCAAGTGCCCAGGGGCGTTCTCCATTGCTGCAAGTGCCCAGGGGCGTTCTTCATTGCTGCAAGTGCCCAGGGGCGTTCTCTATTGCTGCAAGTGCCCAGGGCGTTCTCCATTGCTGCAAGTGCCCAGGGGCGTTCTCCATTGCTGCAAGTGCCCAGGGGCGTTCTCCATTGCTGCAAGTGCCCAGGGGCGTTCTCCATTGCTGCAAGTGCCCAGGGGCGTTCTCCATTGCTGCAAGTGCCCAGGGGCGTTCTCCATTGCTGCAAGTGCCCAGGGGCGTTCTCTATTGCTGCAAGTGCCCAGGGGCGTTCTCTATTGCTAGAAGTGCCCAGGCCTCATGGACATAACCATATGTCTTGGGGTCGTCAAACAGCGGATCCGCAAAACACATATACCAGCCATGTGCATACTTTATTTTTTTCTCCCTTCTGTAGTAGTGTGCTATCCCTGTCCACAAAGGAGACAAGTATAGGAGATGCCACGTTTTCTGAGACAATGAATGGGTCCGCATCCAATTTACAATAAAGATACAGTCATGCATGAGGCCTTATTTATACCACATTACGTGGCTAGTCATACATAGCATGTATAACAGCAGACATGGCCAGAAGACCGGACTGTATGGGGAGTTCTTCCTCTCTCTAGGTGGAATTTGCCGGAGGGAAATTCCTCTGTGAGATGATGGGGGATTTTTATGTAATCAGCAGAACATAGCAATTTACTAGACTGACAGCTCCAAAGTCACTGGATATGTGGAAGCAAAAACATCGGGCCTCATTCATAAGAATTAATTTGAGAAAAATGGTGCAGGTATGGCACCCAGAACCAGTCAGATTACAGCTGTCAGGTTAGTAAATGAACGCCAAGATTTAATTTGTGTGGCAAGATCTCACCTTTCATGAGTTCCCGTCTGAGCACAAAACCATGTCAAAATGGAAAAATCGCAGTTCATAAAAGGAAGTCCCACAAAAAATTGTCTACAGTTTTCAAACCAGCACCTGGATCTGAATACTTTCGTAATTGCATATAATTAAAAATTCAGTATAGCCAGTGAGTTATTCGATGTAATGCATCTCTGTAGCGCCACCTGCTGTTTGCTTTTTCCCATTTCTCTGTCCACTCCACTGAGGTGAATGTACAGTCGTGGCCAAAAGTTTTGAGAATGACACAAATATTAGTTTTCACAAAGTTTGCTGCTAAACTGCTTTTAGATCTTTGTTTCAGTTGTTTCTTTGATGTAGTGAAATATAAACTTCATACTTTTTAAAGGCTTTTATGAACAATTGCATTACATTTTTGCAAAGAGTCAGTATTTGCAGTGTTGGCCCTTCTTTTTCAGGACCTCTGCAATTCGACTGGGCATGCTCTCAATCAACTTCTGGGCCAATTCCTGACTGATAGCAACCCATTCTTTCATAATCACTTCTTGGAGTTTGTCAGAATTAGTGGGTTTTTGTTTGTCCACCCGCCTCTTGAGGATTGACCACAAGTTCTCAATGGGATTAAGATCTGGGGAGTTTCGAGGCCATGGACCCAAAATGTCAACGTTTTGGTCCCCGAGCCACTTAGTCATCACTTTTGCCTTATGGCACAGTGCTCCATCATGCTGGAAAATACATTGTTCTTCACCAAACTGTTGTTGGATTGTTGGAAGAAGTTGCTGTTGGAGGATGTTTTGGTACCATTCTTTATTCATGCCTGTGTTTTTGGGCAAAATTGTGAGTGAGCCTACTCCCTTGGATGAGAAGCAACCCCACACATGAATGGTCTCAGGATGCTTTACTGTTGGCATGACACAGGAATGATGGTAGCGTTCACCTTTTCTCCGGACAAGCCTTTTTCCTGATGCCCCAAACAATCGGAGAGAGGCTTCATCAGAGAATATGACTTTGCCCCAGTCCTCAGCAGTCCATTCACCATACTTTCTGCAGAAGATCAATCTGTCCCTGATGTTTATTGGGGAGAGAAGTGGCTTCTTTGCTGCCCTTCTTGACACCAGGCCATCTTCCAAAAGTTTTCGCCTCACTGTGCGTGCAGATGCGCTCACACCTGCCTGCTGCCATTCCTGAGCAAGCTCTGCACTGGTGGCACTCCGATCCCGCAGCTGAATCCTCTTTAGGAGTCGATCCTGGCGCTTGCTGGACTTTCTTGGATGCCCTGAAGCCTTCTTAACAAGAATTGAACCTCTTTCCTTGAAGTTCTTGATGATCCTATAAATTGTTGATTGAGGCGTAATCTTAGTAGCCACAATATCCTTGCCTGTGAAACCATTTTTAAGCAACGCAATGATGGCTGCACGCGTTTCCTTGCAGGTCACCATGGTTAACAATGGAAGAACAATGATTTCAAGCATCACCCTCCTTTTAACATGTCAAGTCTGCCATTTTAACCCAGTCAGCCTGACATAATGATCTCCAGCCTTGTGCTCGTCAACATTCTCACCTGAGTTAACAAGACGATTACTGAAATGATCTCAGCAGGTCCTTTAATGACATCAATGAAATGCAGTGGGATTAAGTTAATTTTCATGGCAAAGAAGGACTATGCAATTCATCTGATCACTCTTCATAACATTCTGGAGTATATGCAAATTGCTATTATAAAAACTTAAGCAGCAACTTTTCCAATTTCCAATATTTATGTAATTCTCAAAACTTTTGGCCACGACTGGACATGCTCTGTTCCATCCTTCAACTGCCACCAGATGCATGAGACAGGACCCACCCCTTAAGCTGCCCGCTTGATATAAATCTAGCAGAGCAATGAATGGGGAGATCTCTGGACCCATGTGAGGTACAGGGCTGGTTCTAGCTTTATTAGAAAGCAGTTGTCATGTACTATATCATTTACAATTTTTACATCATTCATGGGATAACGCCTTTAATGCCACTGAACAATAATGCAGCCACATTTAGTACCCAGGCAGAGGGAGGTTCCAGTGAGCTGGGCCTGGCTTACCATAGGACGTCACTGTGCCGACTACATGAACGAGGAGAGCGTAGACCTCTATTCATTACATATGGAGTAGTGCTTTACAATTTACGCTCGTGGTGGCAGTTCTTTCTTCTCCATTGCAGTGTTCCTGTATGCAGTTAGATATGCGTCCTAACATTACCAGGCAGATTATCTGCCATGATGTGGGCTCTATAGTCCTTCTCTATCCCTGGTAACTGTTCATTTCCATCCAATGATTTCAGTGTGCCATCTATGTGATGGATGCTTGAAATCAGCCTATAACTGGGTTAGGCTAGTGCTGCTCGCCGACATTTCTCCCACGACATGTTTTGTGATGATAGTCTATGGTGTCGCTCTGTGACATGCGACATAATGCGACACGACAGTCAACTCCAAGTTGGATTTTTGTGCTACTGTTGTGTCGCAGCATGTTGCATGTCACAGCGTCTATGGGCTATCATTACAAAAAATGTGCGGCAAATGTCATGTAGACGAACCCTTATTGAGTCCGAGATAACATTTTCAGAGGACCGGTTATTCAGCTGTAAAGAACATGTGTATGTATTTTAATTGCATTACAAGCTGTTGGTATCATTGTACATACCATTAATCAGATCTAACAGGTTATTTGTAAAAAAGAACCTAGTAGCATTTGGATTGGCTCCAAATGGAGTTCTGCTGGGACTTTAGGGCCTGTTAGTCTATGAGAGTCTAGACCCACTGGAGCAGGGCTGACCAACCTGCGTCTCTCCAGCTGTTGTAAAACTACAATTCCCACCGTGCCCTGCTGTGTGCTGTTCGAGCATGCTGGGAGTTGTAGTTTTGCAACAGCTGGAGAGCCGCAGGTTGGCCGGGATGGGGCACTGGGTCCTGGTTCAGACTGGTCCACCAAAGGAGAACTACTGTGTAGCTAATAGAAGTAGTCTCAGGTCCTCCCATTTAGTAGAGTCATAAGCAGTTAATCTATTTTATATTGCGGAAAAACCCTGTCTTTGGGCCTCATTCACACCTAGTTGGGCTAATGCACCTCTGTTTTTTACATTTGTTTTTATGCTGTGATTGTCTAATAAAATACAGCAGGCATGCTCACCCTGCGGCACTCCAGCTGTTGCAAAACTACAACTCCCATCATTCCCGGACAGCCTACAGCTATCAGCCTACAGAAGGGCATGGTGGGAGCTGTAGTTTTACAACAGCTTGAGGGCCGCAGGTTGAGCATCCCTGAAATACAGGATTTATGTTGTACTAAAATTTGTCCGAAAACAATGTAAAAAGGTTTTATATGGATGGAAAACGATATTTTCCTATTCTCTCACAGTTGGCGTACCTTCACAGGATGGATTTTGAAAATCCATCTCCAAAAACCAGCATGGAGTCCTTTCTGATTTTAAAAGTGGCTTTTTTGAGTCAAGTTTTTGGTGTAACATAGTAACATAGTATATAAGACCGAAAAAAGACATTTGTCCATCCAGTTCGGCCTCTTTCCTACAAGTTGATCCAGAGGAAGGCAAAAAAAAACCCTGTGAGGCAGAAGCCAATTTTCCCTACTTAAGGGGAAAAAATTTCTTCCTGACTCCAATTTGGCAGAATTGGAGTCAGAATAACTCCCTGGATCAACGACCCCTCTCTAGTAGCTATAACCTGTAACCTGTGTTTTTGATGGTTTTTAGAGGTGTATACTTCAATGCAAAACTGCATTTTCTGCTTGCTGTTTTTGGCACAGATCCACAGAAAAAAAAAAGCGTGCAGATGCATTTGGGGTATTTTTTGCCGGTTCCCATTCATTCCAATGGGAGATTCAGCATGGATTCCAAGCCAAGATAGGGTATGGCGGTTCTTTTTTTCCAGCAGGGTATGAACCATGCTGGAAAAAACAGGAAGTGCTACTTCACATTGCAATCAATGGGAGGCTGCTTGGAGTAGTTTTTAGACGCAGAAAATGTGCCAAAAAACACTGTTTTTTTCCATGTGAAATTGGCAAAGGAATCTTCACGTAAATGCTGTATCTAAACTCAGCCTGACACTTGTGTTCTGTTTGAAAAAACATCTTTTATAAGTGTTATAAAAAATGTGACCTAAGGCCTGACATTTCTTGCAGCCGTGACTCATGCAGAGGTGAGCAGTAGTAACTGTACAGGGTTGTGATTGCTCAACTGTGTTTAACAGTGACAGAAAAAGTTGTACGAGGCCGTTGTCACACAGCAAATACTGTGTCTAGGGGAACTGTTGCGGGGTGGTGCACCTTCGTGTGCTTTTCCTGACTTTATGTACTACTATCCATGACACTATAAAGCACGACCTTTGGACACTTTTACAATAACACTGTATCTGTTTAAGGCCTCATACACACAGCTGTGTCTGTATTTCCTTCTGCAAAAAATAGATCTGCAAAATTCTAATACCTTCCATGTGCATTCTGTATATTCCTCACTCCTATCAATTGAAAGGGCTATTCTCGACTGCAATCTGCCCGGAAGTTCTTTTCACTGGGCAGTTTGTTTCCATAGTAAAGAAGGGAGCCGTGCGCTCCCTGCTTCACTGTTTTGCCAGCGCTCCCCCCTCCAGCCACACATCGCGCTGCTGGCAGGAATCAGCCTCCTGCATGTGCCGATCATCAGGGAAGCAGGTAAGTATTTGTGTTTTTTTTGTTTTTTTTTACGTAGCTGGAGAGGGCCACATGGAGGACATAACCCTGCGGGCATAACTACTGTGAGGGGGCAAAAAGTTGGGCATAACTATTGTGATGGGCACAAAGGTGGGCATAACTTCTGTGAGGAGGCACAAAGATGAGCATAACTACCGTGACAGGCACAAAGGTAGGCATAACTACAGTGAGGAGCCACAAGGAGAACATAACTACTGTGAGGGGGCACAAAGATGAGCATAACTACTGTGACGGACACAAAAGAGGGCATAGCGGTAGTGAGGGGCACAAAGGTGAGCATAACTGCTCTGAGGGGGGCACATTCTTGGCATTAATGCTGTAAAGGGGGAATACTGTGGGCATTAGGACTTTGTGCCCTAGATTACCCTAGACATTGCAGGGGTGTGGAAATTTAAAAAAAAACTACTTGTCGAAGGACTAAAGTGGGGGCTCGATCTACTTGTCCCTCATGACAATCTACTTGTCCTGATACAAAAAATAATTTTAAATTAAAACCATATTTAAATAAGGTCTTTATTGATAGCAACTTAGAACAGTGTTTCCCAACCAGTGTGCCTCCAGCTGTTACAAAACTACAACTCCCAGCATGCCCGGACAGCCTTTGGATGTGTGGGCATGCTGGGAGTTGTAGGTTTGCAACAGCTGTAGGCACACTGGTTGGGAAACACTGACTTAGAAGACAGGCCCAAAATGTATGGGGGCCACAAGGAGACATTATACTGTATGGGGGCCACAAGGAGACCTTATACTGTGTGGGGACAGCCACAAGGGGCTGTGTGTGGTAGTGTAGGGACGCCTCTTACGATCCATGTAACTGGAGTAAGATCCTATTAGGGTAATTAGTGCAGGAAGTCGTCTTTGGGAGATTTTAAAGAAGGGGACAGGGCTCCACATGGGCTAGAAGTGACAGCTGGTGTGCGGGGGGTCATTCTGTGGAGCTGTCACTCTCCACCCCCAAGTACATGAGGAAGCTGACTTCAAAAAGGAAGTTCTCCTGCCCCTATAAATCCCCCCCATGGACAGTTGGATTACATGAAGGAGCAGTGAAATTGCCAGGGGTTATGTTAGCAGTCAGTAGTGGGCTGTCAGGGGGCGACGCCTCTGAAAACACCATCAAAGTAAACCATCAGTCTACCGGAGCCCGGTACACACGATATATACATATATACATGTCATGTATGTACACAGTGATCTCTCTATTTACATGCGTGTCACATCACAGAGGGACAACCTGTGACACTGGAGTGAAGACACGTGTGTTGGTGACACATTAAAGGAGTCTTTCACCACAAATGTCCATTCTATAACATTAACACCATTTTGTACATAACAGTCCCCATATTAAATGCTTCTTTTGGGCTAATACTTTTATTCGATATGCAAATGAGGGTCTGAAGGTGCCCAGGGGCGGCGTTCCAACGGCCGGTGCCCAGGCCCCTCGCTGATTTTCATATCCAACCACTCCGCTTTCTCCCCTTTGGCCCGCCCTTTGTTTGGCTGATCACCTCCTTCCTCAGTTCTGAAATCCCACGCCTGCACCGATGAACGGGATGTCCGCGCCTGCGCACTGTATGACCCATTATGGGCAGAGGCATCAGAGTTTTGAGTGCGCATGCGCCAGCCCGTACGTGACGTTCCAGCCGGCGTCGCATCAGAGGACTGTCTTCGGCGCAGGCGGGGGATTTCAGAATGGAGGACGGAGGTGATCAGCCAAACAAATAGCGGGCGAAAGGGGAGTGGTTGGATTTGAAAATCAGCGAGGGGCCTGGGCACCGGCCGTTGGAACGCCGCTCCTGGGCTCCTTCAGACCCTAATTTGCATATCAAATACAAGTGCTTTTTAGCCAACTTTGCAACGGACCAAAATATGGTAAGAAGCATTTTAATATGGGGACTGTTATGGACAAAATAGTGTTAATTTTATATAATGGACATTTGTGGTGAAAGACTCCCTTTAATGATTATACAAAGTCCTCCTGGTAATGTTGCAGCAGATGGCAGCAGGATCACTTACTGCTGTATGTTAGCTGCCCCATGGCTCAGAGAAAAGGCTAGTTGTTAGGTCCCACCGAGTTGTAGGCATGTCACTCAAACTTCTGCACTGACAGGGGGCGGAGCCTAGCTGTACGGGGCGGAGCCTAGCAACGCAGAGCGAGGGGGAGCTAAGTGGAGGCTGAGCAGAGCAAGGGGGAGGTGGTGTCGAGCAGGACAGAGGCGGAGCCAAGTAAAGGGGAGGCAGAGCAGAATGAGGAGGAGGCGGAGGCAGAGCAGAATGAGGAGGAGGCGGAGCGAGCAAAGCAGAGCAAGACAAGAGGCAACGGACGTGGTGCAGAGCAAGATGAGAGGCGGCAGTGAAGCACCAGACTTGTGCGGCAGTTTATGGCAGGTTTATTTATGAC
The DNA here is from genome assembly GCA_033119425.1 of Bufotes viridis. Classification (NCBI taxonomy): domain Eukaryota; kingdom Metazoa; phylum Chordata; class Amphibia; order Anura; family Bufonidae; genus Bufotes; species Bufotes viridis. The sequence goes on along the minus strand of CM065593.1, from coordinate 179,724,359 downwards.
AAGTCCCTCCAGTGCACTTGTGGTCATGTCCAGCCTTCCACGCTAGTAGTAATGCAGGAGGCATATTGCCCAACCCTATCTCATCCCTGCAACTTTCCCGAAGCAGGGCTAAGCTTCTGAACAAACTACATGCCTGGCGCCCGGAACTGCATGTCCCGGGCGTAGGGCGATACGATTTCCACACCCCTGCATTGGGATGGCTCGGTCTTACAGGACCAGCACAGTGCCCCCTTGTAGGTATTTCTCAGGTACAGTCACCATCCCTTCCTTATGAGATTATTCTTTTTTCTCTATCACTGCAGGGACCTTGTTCCACATCCAGCAGACATCACATCCACGCCAGCGACACACTGGATGAGGTAGTACCAGTTGGGACTTTCGTCAATTGCAAGTATATGTACTGCCATGTACCCTATGATAGATTTTATTAGGCAGGACTGGGTTAGTCTAGTTTTACACTGGGCAGAGTTAGAGGAGTGGCTTAGTGTACAAATAAATTTGCTGCGCTGTGCAAGCTGCTTAACTTCCTCCTCTTTTAATTTTAGTTGGGGAGGGGGGAGCTTCGCAAATCTGAATCCTTGCCCCAGTTGCAGGAAAGCCTAGCAACATCTCTGTCAGCAGAAAAATGCGCATGAAGCCTCATGCACACGACCGTTGTTCTGGTCCTCATCCGAGCCGCAGTTTTTGCTGCTCAGGTGCGGACCCATTCATTTCAATGGGGCCGCAAAAGATGCGGACAGCACTCCGTGTTCTGTCTGCATCCGTTGCTCCGTTCCGTGGCCCCACAAAAAAAATATAACATGTCCTATTCTTGTCCTTTTTGCAGACAAGAATAGGCATCTCTATAATGGGCCGCCCGGTCCGTTCCGCAATTTGCGGAACGCACACAGAGGCAATCCGTGTTTTGCGGATCTGCAATTTGCGGACCGCAAAACACACAACGGTCGTGTGCATGTAGCCTTAACCTGACATTTAGGCCTCATGCACATAAACGTATTTTCTTTCCGTGTCCATTCCATTTTTTTTGCGAACCATATGCGGAACCATTCAGTTCAATGGATCCACAAAAAAAACAGAAGGTACTCCGTGTGCATTCCGTTTCCGTATGTACGTTTTCCGTTCCGCATAAAAAATAGAGCATGTCCTATTTTTTTCTAGTTTGCGGACAAGAATAGGCATTATTACAATGGATCCGCAAAAATAACGGATCTGCAAAAAAAACGGATGCCATACGTAACGTCATCCGTTTTTTTGCGGATACGCAATTTGCAGACCGCAAAACACATACAGTCGTGTGCATGAGGCCTAACAATGTGAAACTGGCTGACCTTTTGAAAGTGCATTTGCAATCTGAAGGCATCTGTGTTGGTCCTATGTTCAAATGTTGCTGAGAAAAAAAAAATTAAGTTTTAATATATGCAAATGATTCTCTAGGAACAACGGGGGTGTTGTCATTATACCTAAAAGCTCTGCTCTCTCTGCAGCTGCCATGTTCTTTGCACTTTAATTAACCCCTTCAGGACCAAGCCATTTTTCACCTTAATGACCAGGCTATTTTTAGCAAATCTGACCCGTGTCACTTTATATGGTAATAACTTTAAAACGCTTTTACTTATCCAGGCCATTCTAAGATTATTTTCTCATCACATATTGTACTTCATGACAGTGGTAAAGTTGAGTAAAAAAAAAACTGTTTTAATTATTAAAAAAAATACAAAATTTACCAAAAATTTGGAAAATATAGAAAATTTCCAAATTTCAATTTGTCTACTTTTATAATAGATAGTAATAACTCCAAAAATTGTTATTACTTTACATTCCCCATATGTCTACTTCATGTTTGGATTTTGTGAATGCCATTTTATTTTTTGGGGGACGTGAGAAGGCTTAGAAGTTTAGAAGCAAATCTTGAAAATTTCCAAAACCCACTTTTTAAGGACCAGTTCAGGTCTGAAGTCACTTTGTGGGGCTTAAATAATAGAAACCACCCAAAAGTGGTCCCATTTTAGAAACTACTCCCCTTAAGGTATTCAAAACTGATTTTAACCCTTTAGGTGTTCCACAAGAATTAATGGAAAAAGGAGATCAAATTTCAGAATTTTACTTTTTTGGCAGATTTTCCATTTTAATCATTTTTTTCCGCTAACAAAGCAAGGGTTAACAGCCAAACAAGACTCAATATTTATTACCCTAATTCTGTAGTTTACAGAAACACCCCATATGTGGTCGTAAACTGCTGTACAGGTAGACAGCAAGGCGCAGAAGGAAAGGAACGCCATATGGTTTTTGGAAGGCAGATTTCACTGGGATCATTTTAAGCTGTCATGTCACATTCGAAGACCCCCTGATGCACCCCTAGAGTTGAAACTCCCAAAAAAATGACCCTATTTTGGAAACTAGGGGATAAGGTGGCATTTTTTTGGTACTATTTTAGGGTACATATGATTTTCGGTTGCTCTATATTACAAATTTTGTGAGGCAAGGTAACAAAAAATAGCTGTTTTGGCACAGTTTTTATTTTTTGTTATTTACAATGTTCATCTAACAGGTTAGACCATGTGGTATTTTTTATAGAGCAGGTTGTTACGGAAGCGACAATACCAAATATGACACCTTTTTTGGGTTGTTTGTTTCAGTTTTACATAATAAAGCTTTTTTGAAAAAATATTTGTTTTGTTTCTATTTATTCTGAAAGCCATAGTTTTGGCACAGTTTTTATTTTTTATGGTGTTCACCTGAAGGGTTAGGTCATGTGATATTTTTATAGAGCAGGTTCTTATGGATGTGGCGATACATAATATGTCTGCTTTTTTTTATTTAATTCACTTTAGCGCAATAATAGCAGTTTTGAAGCCAAAAAAATAATATTTTAGTGTCTCCCTAGCCTGAGAGCCATATAGTTTTATTTTTTGGGCAATTGTCTCATGTTGGGGCTCATTTGTTGCGGGACGAGGTGACCGTTTGATTGGTACCATTTTGGCATACATACGACTTTTTTGATCACTTTTATTATCTTTTTTGGTAACTGAGGTGGGCAAAATTTCCTCATAGTTTTCCTGCAGTTACAGAGAGAGCAGAGCCTCCAGGTGTAACAGCAACACCCCAGTTGCTCCTAGAGGCCTGCCCTCCATTAATTTCAGTCCCATAGAATTTAATGGAGAGTGCACTGCACAAGCACAGCGACCGTTCCATTCACTTCTATAGGACTGCCAGACATAGCCGAGCCAGCACTCAGCTCTACATGCACGGCTGCTCTTCCCTCACTTGAGGGGTCCAGTTCTGCCATTCGTGGATATGTCTAAGAGACAATCCCTTTAATTTAACAATGGCTCAATGAGAAAAAAAGCTTTTTAGAATTAAGTAACACAAAAATATTTTTTTTTTCTGTAAAATTTGCTTAAACAAGTACATCAGTTATGGTAAACCATGCAAAAATTAATGACGGAATTGCAGTTTTTTCAAAAAATTTAAAATAAACGTTAATATACATTATGTGCACGTAATCTAAAATGATGCCAGTAAAGTTACAACTCATTGTCACGGTCCCTCCAGTGACAGGGTTCAGAAGATCTAAGAGACTGGCTGCATGTGATGTTATCTGACTGTCTCTTTGGTTTCACTTTGTTCAATGTTGTTGCTGGTCATGACCACACCTCTTGTCTCAGGTGTAGATTAAGTGGTCATTCCAACTGCTATTTAGTCTGGCCTCACCCATCGGGCTAAGCGGTTGATAGCTACTTTTGGCTGTGGAAGCGCTGGTTTTGGTTCTCTGAGTTCCTGCTTGTCCGCATACTTCGGAGTTAAGTGTCATTTCTTCCTATTGTTTGTTTGTGGTTTTTTACTTCCCTTCTGGTATTAGGCCTGAGGGAGTCCCCTGTTCCTTCAGCTGGGAAGGAACAGATCACCAGGGCCCTGTAGGGTGAGACAGGGCCTTAGGCTACGGCGTATGAACATTCCTACCATCGAGGTCTGTTCATACTGTTAGCAGTCAGGGCGCGGTTTAGGGACTTACCAGGTGGTGTCCTTTTCCCTAGTTTCCAGGCCTAGTACCTTTCCCCCCTTCCTCCTGTGTTCGGTGTGGAGTGTATTCACCGCACCGTGACACTCATCCCACGAAAACAAGCACACATGCGGCTATGTCAACAGAATAACAAAAAGTTATGACTCTCAGAATGCTGGAATGAAATAGCGGCTGCTCCTATAGATGAAAATGGATGCAGGGTGCTCACCTCTCGGTCCACCTGAACCGACAAAAGACAGAAAATGAAGAAAAGGAGATGAGAGGCACTTAAAAATCTAGGAGAATGCAGACAGCACAAAGGCGGGTAGGCTGCCCTAAAATAAAGAAACTGTTAAAAGACCTAAACGATCTAATACACATTATCTCAGGAGAAAAAAAGACTTTAACTCCAGAATTACTACTCCTAAATATTGGCCTAGAAAAATTCCCAACAAATATAAGAACACCTATATGCCACATCACAATTGCTACAAGGCTATCAATAGCCAGATTGTGGAAATCCACTCATGTTCCTAATATTACCAATATAATAACATCAGTTTTTAACAAATCAGGTGGCGGAACAAGCGTTTGCCAGACTACATGGGAGAGGACATAAATGCCAAAAAAATTGGGAGAGCTGGCTCATTCATTTCCCGAACAAAACATAACACACCAACATAATACTCATTACAGCCACACAATTGATGGAGATGGCTCGCGTCTGGGCCGGGGAGAGAGAAGAGAAGGAATAAGGAGAGAAATGCAGAAAACCACACATAAGAAACCACAGAAGAAAGAAGACGAGGAAAAGCACCAATACTCATTCTCTATAAGCAATTACGAAATGATACAACACCAATCCACTCTGTCAGGTAGAATAAATAATGCGAAACATAGCAAGCTATATCGTTTATGCTATGTTAATGTCTTGTTTCATTTAACTTTGAATATTAATTTGAATGCAACTCTAAATGTGTCAATAAGATTTACTTTTGCTTTGTTCACCTATTTCCTAACGAAGTAAACTAATTTAAGTCCAGAGTCGCAACAAAAGAAATGCGACTTCAGGACTCAGCTAAACTGTTATTGATTCAATCACATTGTTATTAACTCTTTTTTTTCTAAATTTCATGTCTGTTACAATTGAAAATTTCAATAAAAATCATTTTAAATGCAATGTGAAACAACAGAATGAAATCAAATCATTCAATATAAAAACAAATCATGCAATATCTCAGATAGACATCTGACTTTTAGTGTACATGCTACACTAAAACCTAGAATTATTCTCCGACAGCATATTTCGGAAGTTATGTAGCTGAATATAAATTCGGGCAGATTAATGGTAGCAATCTACTACTGAATACGGCACTTTGATATGTCTGATCTGAGTACTGAAATGTGTGCAGGGTTCCATAAAAATGGAATTAAGTCTTTTTCCAGCCTGATTTTGCTTCAATTAGAGTCTATATAGTAATGATATCCTGATTCCGGGCCTTCTATTTCTCCAATTAGCTCAGTCCCACCCAAACTCTGCCCTATAAAACGTATGAAAAGGTACCAAGTGCTCACTGTTACCACCTCTAAGGAAGGGGTGTATACCCTGAAATGCATTTGGTTCTTTGGAATAGTGAGCTTGATTTGAATTCAAAGATTCACATACAGGATTCATCAACTTTATCATTGATTTCCCCTTCATGGAGTCAAAGATTCGTATACAGGATTTACCATTGATTGCCTCCTGACTGGATGCGCTGGAGCACAAGATCCAGGATTACATAGAGCGCTCTACATCGTACCTCTGAAAACCCGAGGAGTCACGTGAGACGTCACGTGGATACTCCACACCAGGTGGGACGCCGCGTTGGTCAAAGCGGCACGAGAGGCGAGCAGACTGTCCGGCTTCTGACGAGGAGTGGTAAAGTATCATCTGACACTGTCTTTGTATTGTGGGCGTCCTGCTTGGGCATAGAGACACACCAACGATTTCTATAACCGTGTTGGGCTACTGGATAGTGCTCAGTTAGCGCTGCCAGAAAGAGGCGGAACTGTCAGTTGTACTATCCAGACACACCGGAGTTCATTGATCAACCATACACACGGGATTGTGATGTACGCAGTGTGTATATCTCTAGAAAGGACTTGCGGTTGTCCTATGGTATGCATCGGGACTCTCAGTACTGGTTTTTTATTCCATTCAGATGTCTATCTTAGATATTGCATGATTTATTTTTAAATTGCATGTTTTTATATTGCATGATTTGATTTCATTCTGTTGTTTCAAATTGCATTGGTTTTATTCATATTTTATTAAATATCTGGCCTACTTGCCTTAGTGCTGTCTGCATTCTCCTAGATTTTTTTGAGGGCCCATTATCTCCTTTTCTTCATTTTAGTTTTCTACATCTCTTACACTAGACAGGCTGTTTGAGGACCGAGCAGGTTTCTGAACATTTACAGAATACCTATATACAATGAATTGCATGCATTTGGAAGGTAAGAAAAATCCACTTTACTAAGATATATTTTTTATGTATTCATATATAATACTGATTTGTGCAACGATCATAACAATAGATACACTTTAACCTCTTCCAGCAAAATCATGAACATGTAGCTGCCATCCATTTCACACAGTAAGTAGTGGAGAATTTGTTTTCTAACCTTTTGTAACTCACGCTAAAGCAGAGCCCCAGGATCATGGAGGACATTACAGAGAAATACTAACCTGTATGGTTGTGAATGAAGCACTTGTGCTGAGATATAAACTTCCTGTTTAGCTGTGTAGTCTCTTTGTGTGTCTCTCATCCAGGTCCAGCCCCCCCCCCACCCTCCATAGGCTTGTATTAACATGTGTTATATGATCCTTCTCTTGAGCTGATCTGTCCTCCATGGGTTTAAGGGTACTTTCACACTAGCGTTGGTGCGGATCCGTCTGTTTATTTTCACAGACGGATCCGCACCTCTAATGCAAACGTTTGTATCCGTTCAGAACGGATCCGTTTGCATTAGGTTTAAAGAAAAATGACAAAGTCCAAAACGGATCCGTTTTGGATTACATTGAAAGTCAATGGGGAACGGATCCGTTTTCAAATGCACCATATTGTGTCACTGACAACGGATCCGTCCCCATTGACTTACATTGTAAAAAAAAACGGATCCGTTAGGCTCCGCCTCTTCAGACGGACACCAAAATGCTGCATGCTGCGTTTTGGTGTCCGCCTTCAAAACATAATAGAGGCGGAACGGAGCCTAACTGATGCATTCTGAACGGATCCTTATCCATTCAGAATGCATTGGGACTTAACTGATCCGTTTTGGAACGTTTGTGAGAGCCCTGTAACGGATCTCACAAACGGAATCCAAAACGCTAGTGTGAAAGTACCCTAAGACATTTTTCAAAGTGAAACACAATTAGCAAGGGTGAAAACAGCTAGTCATTTTCTCACTGATAAGACATATTGCAAAGTTTATTTTAGTTGCTTGTGCTATTGATTTAAGTTTTGTGAACATGAAAATTAGTGACCATTTAAAAGGAACCTATATCTGTAAAAATGCAATGTAACAGACAGATACCATGTTGTAGAACAGGAAGAACTGAGCAGAATATTACATAGTTTGTGGGAAAACTGCTCATTCTGGGCTTTTAAATCAAGGAAGTAGTCCTATCAGTGATTGACAAGAACTGTGAATACAGAAATAACTTCCAATTACTTGATAAGACCACCCCCTTGACTTCAAAGCCCAAAAAGGGCAGGAATTTAAATTAATAACTTAGAAATTATACTGAATTTTACTCCACAAATCTATATTTCAATCTGTTCTGTTCTTCCTGCTCTATAACATGCTACCTGCAGCTCAGACACCTGGTTCAACATGACAGGCTCCCTTTAAAGTTCTACCACATAGTGACACTGTACTTTCCACTACTATATTCTTGTAGCTCCAACAATGTTAGGAACTTAGGACATAACTGGTAGTGAAACAGTTGCTTTTGTATTCTGAAAGCATTTTTAGAAAGTACCTAAGGTTGTAAAGGCATCCTTCTCAACCAGATGTCGCAATAACGCCTGTACAAGCGTCATTGGCACCTGTTCAGGCTGTTTTACTCCCTGGAAAAAGACTAAGGCGTTCCAGTATGCCTTAGACTTTTTCCTGAATCTCTTCAGCGCACGGCACGCTGTGAACAGCATAGGCAGCGCAGCAATGCTGCCTTGCCTGAAATAACCATTGGCAGAGTTCCTCAAAGGAAGGAGCTTTGCTATTGGTTGGTTTGACAGGCTGCCAGCATGATACAGGCCCCTGCAGCAGGGGAAACTGGCGGGAGTTGAAACGGAGGAGGGGCCGGCTTCGGGGTTGGCTATACTAAGGAGAGCAGGGCGATCTACGCAAGGACCTAGGCGGCAAATATGGCCCGGACATCAAGAAGACTACGACGCGGACATAAAGATGGATGCACAGAACAAGATGACACAGCAGCATGTAATGTATCTGTGTGTGATGTATGTAGTGTAGTGCAGTGTGTGTGATCATCACATACTGCACTACACACAACACACACTGCACCATATACATCACACACTGATGTATGTGGCGCAGTGGGTAGTGAATGCAGGCAGGCTATTATAGCCAAGTCAAAGTACAGAGAGGATCCACTATATTGGACTCAACTTTATCAATTCGCTATAACAGCCTGATGTTATTTAGATTAGTAAGGGTTCACTTACTGAAAAATAGGTAGAAAGGTTTACTGTAGCAGTGAAACTGGGCTAACTTAGAAATCCACGGTTTAAAATTAACAATAAACTTTATTTGATAAACTAATAAAAAATGTAAGGAATATTGAGATCCTGTATGTGTAGGTTAACAGGAACAAACCCTGGTATATGAGATGAAGATGCACTATACTAATATGGCAGACAGTGTCTCTGTCCAATATTAGAGTGCAGTGTAACCACTCAATACAGTTAGATAATGCACTCAGGTAATGTATTAATTGTGGCCCCTATATTTTAGGTGCCTGGTATTTATGCACAATTCCTGGTTAGTGCTCCAACTCTAAATAGTGTTGTTGCGAGCCCTGCCACACTAACAGAGAGAATCTGAGGGTCCCTATTTTGTATTAACTGCCCCCAGATCCTGTAGATTAGTAAGGTTCCCTGCATAAATTACCTCTTAGACCCCATTCACACCACCACTATTTATTTCTGTTGTTCTGCTCCGTTAGATGAGCAGAATAACGAAAATAACGGAAGTGCTGGATCGAGCACATACAGTGAGGGTGGGTTTTTGTCATACACTCAACATACACAAAAACCATATACAGTACATTAACGGACACCTCAGACAGATGCCAAACTATGGCATCCATCGCCATGGGGTTCCATTGTAAAAGAAATATATATTTATACGGTTTTTTGCAGGACTCTGCAGGATGGAAAAGCGTAGTATACCGTGTTTTTCCATCCTGAAAAAAAAATGCATAGGTAAACGTATACTTTTTTTTTTCTTACAGTGGAATTCTATGGGATGGATGCCACAGTATGGCATCTGTGTGAAGCGTTTGTTAACATGTATACATTTTTTGTGTACATTAAATGTATGACAAAAACGTGATGTGTATCCAGCCTAACTGACAGGGAAGAAGCTGAACAGACTCCGCCGACTATGACGGAGTCCGTTCAGTTTCCATTCACAAGCCTTTTTACCGGACAAAAGTGCTGCATATGAGGCTTTTTTGTGAGGTCTTTTTGACAGAATCTGCAACAAAGGCAAACAAAGCTTCCAACGCAGATGTGAACCAGTGTAGGCCTACGTATAAGCATTTGTATTACCGCAACTTTCGTACTCCTCCTCGGGTAAAAATACTCTTCAAAAATTGTAAGAGGAGTATTTTTACTCTTCCGGAAAAAATGTAGTGCAACCTCTGCTCTCAACTGTCCTGGATCTAGCAGGACAGTCCCAAATTTAGGCCTTTGCCCCACAGTGTGGCTTGTGGAGTCAATACTAGTGAGCACTTCCATTATGGAATTGCCCACTAGTACACAGTAGGACCAGGGAGCAGTGAATACAGAGTTCTTGGTGCTGGCTTTACTCACCACTTCCTGGTCTTCTTCAGGCACTGCAATGCACCGTCCTGACTGCGTACAGCATGTTGGCATCAGGTCATAGTGCACTGAGGTGACCAGAGCAGGCCAAGGAGCAGTGAGTGCAGGAATAACTTCTGGATCCGCAGAGTGGTGGCACGGTCTGGAGCAGGTGAGATAAGTTAGTTTATTTTATGTCTGATGGAGTCTGATCTGAGGTCTAATAAGAAATGGGGTTTTATGTGAGGTCTGATGGGGTTCTGAGGTCTAATAATCAATGAGGGTCTGATTTAGGCGTCTGGGCTCTAATAATCAATGGGGGTCTGATGTGAGGTCTGTTGGGGGCTCATCTAAGGTCTACTGAGGAATTGGGGTCTGATTTAGGGGTCTGAGCCCAGATGAGGATTGGGGTTCTGGTGAAGTTTGGGGGTGTGATCTGAGGTGTGATGAAAAATGTTTTTCTCTTACTTTTTTCCTCTATATCCTAGGTGCGTCTTATGGAGTGAAAAATATGGTACATGGTCATGGTATAGTTTTTTTTTGCATAAATCAGCAGTACATGTAAATACCTTAGAAAATATATCTTGTTACAAGTGAGTGTTTCTCACCTTCCAACAGCCTGTAATTACTTGCACGTAGGTATTCTGAAATGTTCAGAAACATCCTCGGTCCTCAGATGTCCTGTCTAGTGTAATACAGTTAATATAAGCTATAATATGCCTTCACTAGCTGATTGTGAGGGTCCAACTGCCTCAGTTCCTACTAAACATGAGAATGAAGGCCCCCCAGCAATCAGAAAGTGATGGCATATGCTACCAATATAATTTTCTATGAGGGAAGACCTGTTTAAACTTTTTGTCCACTTATTGGAGGCCTCTAGGTGGATGTAGATGATTGGACACTTTTATTATGGGAAAAAATCCTTGCTCAGGGTCAAACCAAAGAGTGGTCGGTTGTCAACAATGATTATTCCAACAAAGCATTCTTTCTCAGCAGTAAAGATGATCTGGGGTACTATTTCTCCTTATGGAGAGCATCTAATAGGTGTACAGAGTCTTATGTGTCATGCAATGCTCCGCTAGGAAAAGGGTATGCAAAGCAGCTCTCTTTCCAAAAGAAAAAAGAAAGCTGTGCCTCTACTGTCAACTATTGGAAGGCAATTATTCTCTCAGTCATTGTTGACTTTCTAAAACAGACCTCGAAACAAAGGGAAATTCCATGCTTTCTGCTTTTAAACAACATAGTATGGTAACATTTTGTACTTCCAAATTTCCATTAACCATATGACCTAATTACAAAAAACATAGAACATAAAGTACAAAGCAGACAAAATGTGTTTAATGACCTATGTACCTTGTATTGTCTTCAGTAACATAGTACAATAAAGGGCATTTGTTAACTTGTTCTTGCTTATTAAAATAAGCATAGTGTCAGGTAGTGTTAGCAGAGGCATTGAAATCATTACCTTTATTATGGTAAACCATTGCTACACTTAGCAAAAAAAGTAGTTTGAACACTTATTCAGATGAGTTGTTTGGAGTGCCAAGGGTGGGCCCTTGCTCCCTGGTACACCATTCTCTATCTCAGGGGCATTGCTAGGGTCTGAAAACATCCGGGGCACAAGCCCACTGTGTTGAAATTTGCATAATAAGAATTAACATCAGCCCCCATATGCCTCTCATCAGCCCCCATTTGCCTCTCATCAGCCCCCATTGGCCTCCATATGCCTCTCTTCAGCTCCTATATGCCTCTCTTCAGCCCCCAGTGCCTCCATCAGCCCCCATATGCCTCTATCGGCCCCCATATTCCTCTCTTCAGCCGCCATATGCCTCTCTTCAGCCCCCATATGCCTCCATCAGCCCCCAGTACCTCCATCAGCCCCCCATATGCCTCCATCAGCCTCCATATGTCTCTCTTCAGCTCCTATATGCCTCTCTTCAGCCCCAATATGCCTCTCTTCAGCCACCAGTTCCTCCATCAGTCCCGATATGCCTCTATCGGCCCTCATATTCCTCTCTTCAGCCCCCATATGCCTCTCTTCAGCCCCCATATGCCTCCATCAGCCCCCATATGCCTCTCATCAGCCCCCAGTGCCTCCATCAGCCCCCATATGCCTCTGGTAGTTCTGGTGCACTTGTGGAATTACGTGGCCAGACGAGAGCTGTTCTCAGAAACGTGGTTCTGTCAATCACTAAGGCAGAGAGAAGGAACAGCAGTGCACTGAGGAGAAAAACAAGGTGATAGACTACCTTAAAAGGGAATCTGTCACCAGACTTATGGTGGTCTAACTACGGGCAACATAAAATAGTGACTGATCCCCTTAGCAAAATGCTGGGTCACTTTCTTTAATTGACCCATCTGTTTTATTAAATCTTGTATTGAACAGCACCAGCGCATAAGTGGATGAGTCCCAAATATTCATGAGCTCCTGATATTTCCACCACCCTGCTGCTAATTCAGTTGGAAAAATGGACAGATTCCTTTAAAGAAGGATGCGGTAACAAAGTGTCTCCTCAAAAAAAATAATGTTTCTAAATATATAATACGTAATGTACAGATTAAAGTGAGTTTTAAATCAAAATAATGTTCGCTTATACTCTGGGTTTACAGTTCAGTATGTATACATGAATTACAGGAAATATCTTTTGTACTGCTACTTCCTGCACCCGCTTTCTGACTTTCAGTTCTTTCCTCTTTATCGACAGCTTGGTAACAATGAAATATGGGAGTTTCCAGCACCATTCCATGACTCCAATCTAATGTTTCACTTCTTGTTTACATAGCTGAATGCTTAACATCTGTTTGGGAGTCTTTACAGTCACCATTATATAATCCTAAATATAAAACGGTTTTACCTCTATTTACCTAAAAAAATTCAGACTAGTTAGCATAGTTCTGCACATAAATCAGGACTTGACAAATTTCCTTGGAATCTAGGAGCCAGCAAAAAAAGTTAGGAGCCAGGCGGAGCCGCGTCATAAAGCCCCCAGTAGATGCCCCCATAGTGCTCCCCCCCATTTCTCCATAGAGCCCCCCAATGATGCATGCCAGTACATAGGGCCCCCAGTAGATGCCCCCATAGTGCTCCTTCTCCATAGTGCCCCCCATAATGTGCCAGTATATAGTGCCCCCTATATTGTGCCAGTATATAGGGCCCCCATAATGCTTCCCCTCTTCAATAGGTTATATGAAACGTCAGACGCTGCCAGCGACCAAGTGATCGCCCCTGGCGGCCGCCATGACATGTGGAAGCCCTTACAAGGATTACAGGGTCCGGAGGGAAGGACAGGGGGGTCCGGAGGGGAGGGCAGAGGGGTTCGGAGGGCACAAACACAGTGGGCACCATAAAACTTTACTGAGCACTACAACCCCCAGCTGGCACTCAGCCTCTGCAGTCCCCACATCACTACAACTCCCAGCTGGGGCTCAGCCTCTGCAGTCCCCACATCACTACAACCTCCAGCTCTTTCCCCCTCTTGTCATTCTCTTTCCCCCTCTTGTCATTCTCTTTCCCCCCTTGTCATTCTCTTTCCCCCCCTTGTCACCCCCCCCCTTGTCATTCTCTTTCCCCCTTGTTATTCTCTCCCCCCCCCTTGTCATTCTCTTTCCCCCTCTTGTCATCCCCCCTTGTCATTCTCTCTCCCCCTCTTGTCATTTTCTTCCCCCCCTTGTCATTCTCTTTCCCCTCTTGTCATTCCCCCCTTGTCATCCTCTTTCCCCCTCTTATCATTCTCTTCCCCCTTCTTGTCATTTTCTCCCCTCTCTTGTCATTCTCTTTCCCCTCTTGTCATTCTCTCCCCTCTCTTCTCATTCTCTTTCCCCCTCTTGTCATTCTCTTTCCCCCTCTTGTCATTCTCTTCCCCCTTTTGTAATTCTCTCCCCCCCCTTGTCATTCTCTTTATCCCCCCCCCTTTTTCATTCTCTCTCCCCCTCTTGTCATTTTCTTCACCCCCTTATCATTCTCTTTCCCCCCTTGTCATTCTCTCCCCCCTTGTCATCCTCTTTCCCCCTCTTATCATTCTCTTCCCCCTTCTTGTCATTCTCTCCCCTCTTCTCATTCTCTTTCCCTCCATGTCATTCTCTTTCCCCCTATTGTCATTCACTCCACCCCCCCTTGTCATTCTCTTTCCTCCCCCTTGTCATTCACTCCCCCCTTTCCATTCTCCCCCCCTGTCATTCACTTTCCCCCCTTGTCATTCACTTTCCCCCCCTGTCATTCACTTCCCCCTCTTGTCATTCTCTTTCTCCACCCCCCCTTGTCATTCTCTTTCTCCACCCCCTGTCATTCTCTCCCCCCCCCTTGTCATTCTCTTTCTCCCTTCCTCCGTCCCCTACTTCTAGTGTAGCGTGGCCGAGCTCTGTATTGTCCTCGGGTACAGGAGCTTTTCTTTCCTGTACCCAGGCGGACTGACACGAGGTGCACACTGTGTGCGCACTTCCTTTCAGTCCGGCCAGGTACAGGAGACAGATGCTCTCTGTACCCGCGGACCATGCAGGGCTCGGTCATGCTACAATGGAGTGACAGGAGGGAGCGCTGAGCGCTTCCCTCCTGTCAGTTCCTCTCTTCATGCTGCGCCCGAGCTGTGCGCCCTCATGGACGCGCCAGCCCGGGCAGTGCTGCAGCCGCCTGAGGCTCTATATAGAGCGCTCGGGCGGCTGCAGCATGAGGGGGGCCGGCGCTCATAGTTCGCCTATAGGACGCGCCGACCCTGTGCCCGGGCACCTTTGAAAACGGGCTGACAAATACCCAGGCACCAGGACCAAATTCCTGGTCGCCATGGCGACCTGGCACCTGGGATTTGTCGAGCCCTGAATTAAATGACATTGTTGGCTAGTTAAACAAGCATGTAATGTTTCTTTCCATGGTTGGTAATCTAATGATAGCTTCCTGAGACTAGAACAAAGTATAGTTTCTTATCCTGTTCATAGTTACATACAGCATCTTGTCATAAACTCAGATATGGAAAATTAATAGTAACTAAAATGAGGAAGTTTACGACATCATGACTTTTCCAAGACATATTTTACTCAATATTTCTGGTTGTGGGACATCTGGGCTGTTTCCATATCCATCGAATTGCTGATGATTTCTGTTAATGTTGTCCTAAAGGAGTTTAGGTTGACCCCTTTAATCTTGCAAAAAGTATGAATGACCAGCTTTAATTTTCTGAATCAGCCTTCAGAAGATGAGTCAGATTTACAAATTAATTATCGAGAGAAATGCACAGAAGACTTTACAGGCATTTGTACATAAGGTGATACATCATTAAGTTAAGTCCAAGTAATCAAACTGAGGTTTTTGTTACAGATGGACGGGCATAAAGCTTCCCGGCTAACACAGTACCATGCTGTTCTTGCAGTACACTTTAATCCAATACAGTACCACATACACTGACGAGCAAAAGGGTAACGTTGTTTTGAACTTTTGACTTTCAGGCTCCATATAACACTATCCACAACAGCTTCAAACGTGAGACTACCATCATTTTATACACAATCATCTTGGCTATCTCATACATAAATTGGACTTGCAACTATTTCGTATATGATTAGTTATGCAGATTCTGGGCATGTAACTGCATTGTTACTGTTTGCTCCTAAAATTCTAAATTTTAATTTTTGTTAGTATTTTGTAAATCCACCTTTGGCTTTGAACACTGCCTGAACCCTTCTGGGCATGCTCTTGATCAGATTCAAGCATGTCTCGACCAAAATCTGTTCCCAGGTCTCTTCTACACGTTCCCACTGTTGGTGCATACTGGTCGACTCACTTGGGTACGAATACAGCTCTTTCTTCAACTCTACCCACAAGTGTTCGATTGGGTTGAGGTCTGGGAACTGTGGGGCCAATCCAGCTCCTCTACTTTATTGTCATTGAGTGTACGAAGTAACTTTTCTATATAGCTTAGCATTGAGACCACCATCGATCCTGGTCAAGTATTCAGCGCCTTTGGCTGTGAAACAACCCCATATCGTCAGGCATCCTCCACCCAACTTGACAGTTCTTTCAATTTCTCAATCCTTTAGCCCCTCTTTCCATTGTTTCTTCCAGACCCATCTGTACCCATCAGAGCCCAGTCTATTGGCTTTCGTCTAATCGCTCCAAATCACCCATTTCCAATCTTCTGCTGTCCACTAATTATACTTTTTTGCAAACTTGAGTGCTTTGTGCTTAGTTTTTGGATCACGTGTCCAGTTTCCCCAAGGTTCTCCTGCAATAACGCTCAGATTATGCTATTCACAGAGTGTTATTCATGCCCATAAACTTGCCCATCATGTCTTTCCATTGGATATTAAGATGATGCCAGGTCATGTAACTAGGAGTATTTCTGGCAGTGGCGTAACTAGAAATGACTGGGCCGCACAGCAAATTTTTTAATGGGGCCCCCACCCCCAGTAATTTTTTCACAACCCCTTCCTTTCATGCCACCCCCTTTCCTGTGGCTAGTAAAGATCGCTCTCTCAGACCAGGCCCGGCAGCTGTTCCATCCGTTTTCTACACTGTCTATACTGCCATTATATATAATTTCATTGTGTAATACTGTTAAGGGGGCCCTGACAAAATCTTTTAGTACTTCTCCTCCTCCTCTCGGATGGGCCCCTTCTGGGTCAGGGCCCCAAAGCAGCTGCTTCCCCTATAGTTACGCCCCTGTCTGTAGCGTAATGCTGTGAGGTGACTGTAAATGGTCCTTGCAGATGCACAGCTGTACTATCCTTGCCCTGCACAGACAGCACTGTTAAAATACTATAGTAGGACCCTCCAGCCAAGGAGACCAGACTAATGTGGTGACAAAAAAAAGAATCAGGGCTGGCAATATTCTGATGTACTAGTGTACACAATAGTCTGAGTGAGCACAGTCAGGTAATCAGTTTTAGTTATGCTGAAAGAAATACGAACAAAGTTTGTAAGTTCTCCTTGTGTGTGATTCTTGCAATCTTGACAATACTGTACGAAAATGTATGTATCATATATACAGCATACTAATAATATATCAATCTGTCCAAAAAGAATGGGTATAAAGCTCCATGTATATATACACAGGAATTACTATTGTGTCTCACATACAGTACATAGACTATTAAAGGGGTTTTCTCATATACTACATCTGTCAAGTATCAACAGGTTCCCCATCCCTCCTCACCAGCATGACCCTGATAAAGAGCAGTTTTATAGACTGGCGGTTGATCGTGCATGCTCCTGCCTCATACCACTCTATAGGACAACCAAATGATTGCATGCAAATCAGTGGAATCTATCTCATATTTATCTATCTATGTATATAATATCTATCTATCTATCTATCTATCTATCTATCTATCTATCTATCTATCTATCTATCTATCTAATTTATTGAAGCAGCATTCATTATGAGATTATTTCACCCCTGAAAGGTTTCCATTGAGTAACGTTATGCATTCTCATATTAAGCTTTCTAACATGGAGATTTAAAAGTGAATTTCTGCTACAGTATTTACTTACCTGAATCCTGAATTCATGTTCTTTGTTGAGTGAAGTAATATAGTAATCCATGGCAGCACAGCAAACCAGTGTTAGGACCAACACATCTTGTAAGAAGACTCTCTCTTCATGTAAATTTCAGTGCTCAGCACAATTCAAATTAGAATATTCAAACTAAGGGAAAAATGACCCTTTAAATGTAGGAAATCATGTACTTTCCATCTACTACTGACTGTGCCCGAATGATTTCTGCATATTTTCTCTATCTGATCTTTGCAGACCACATTGTTCCCCTCTGAGCTCGGATCACAAGAAAGACGTTATTCGAAAACTGTGTCTGCAGCTGAGGAAACGTTGCCTTTCCTCTTCCAGGGGGAGGGTTTGGGATCACTAAATGGAAATGGTATGGATACAATAAGAAGGAAACAAATAAAATTGATCATTCTCATTTGGAATGAGATAGCTGTTGTACCATTGTTATGTAGAAATAACAAATTTTAGGTCTAGCAATGTACAAGACGTAGTATATTTTCTGTGTGATATGTAACATTTCAATATACCATATTTGTCTCTAATATAGGTCAAATTATTGACAGATTTTATATAGCGCCAGAATTAGTTCCTGCTACAGTACTGGTAAATGTATGTATGTTCCATATTGTCTTATCCCCAGACACTATGAGACAGCATGGGAAAATCTCTTTGAGTGCAGTGTTACAAGTCTAGCATAGCATAACTGTCCAGCTCCAACTGTAGTGTATTAGCTCTGATTCACAGCAAGAGGATTTCTCCCACAAAGTAGAAAGCCATGAAAGGGACACAGATATAGAACAACCAGTAGATTTTCCCTAGAAAAATGTGGTGATGCCCATTGCCTAACTGTCCTTTTACATGGATTGATAACTGGGCCAATTATCGGGGCTGCGTCTTTGTTGCAAAAAATTGGCTTGTTCATCAGGTGATCATGTATTTTGGCCATCACCAAAAATCATTGTTTTTATGCAGCACATCACCCTGTTCTGCCCATTAAAAATGATTCTCTAGGGTGTGTGCGAGCACTGTATAGCGATGACTAGTCCCCCTACAGAGGAGTTGATTGCTGTATGTAAATGATGGGCATGCAATTATTTGGATTGAACGCTTCAATCCCAATTATTGCCTGTGACATCAGTTCCTGTAAAATGTGATTATGGCAGCATGTAAGGCTACTTTCACACTTGCGTTGTTGTTTTCCAGTGTTGAGATCCGGCAGAGGATCTCAACACCAGAAAAAAACCTTTCCGTTTAGTCCTCATGCATTCTGAATAGAAAGAGATCAATTCAGAATGCATCAGGATGTCTTCCGTTCCAGCAGTATTTCATTTTGTGACCGGACACAAAACCACTGCTAGCTTCGGTTTTGTGTCCGGTCATAAAAACTGAAAAAAAACGGATGTAGCACTGAAAACAATGTAAGTCAATGGTGATGGATCTGTTTTTTTAGGAGCCTAAAAAACTGGTTCTGTCACCCATTGACTTTCAATGTATTTAGTGACAGATCCGCTTTTTTCCGTTTTGATTTCACACAACCGCGTCCTAACGAAACCGATGTATCCTGACATCTCAGTACCGGAATTAACAATGCAAGCTTGAAAGTAGCCTTAGGTGGCCACAAGTTGTTTTTCTCTAGATGCTCCTTAACATTTTCTATAGGTGAGAAAAACAGAACTATCTAATAAAATGCTCCAAAAGTAATTTGTGATGAAATAAAAGAACTTTTATTAATGTGCAATTGACTTTCTGTTTTAAATATTTGTTATAGAAATTTTATTAGGATGTGTTTTAAATATGTCATGTATTGTCATCATGTCTTTTAGTGTCAGGGTAAACCATTGGAATGGATATCTTACTGTGGATGTAGAGGCGCAGAGGTCTCTGCTGGCAAACAGTCTATGTGCTATGCACTGGGCTGTAGGCCTGGGGAGACTGATGCGCTGCAGAGCAGTGTTTTCTTGGGAAATGTATGGGCGCAAGCTAGGGCCCCTGCCTAAAGAGCCGATTTATTGGCTTGGCGTGGATGCATTTATTAAGAGAACAACATACGAAAGGAATGTGCGTTTGTTGTTTCCAGTGTGCTTGATCAACTGCTGGAGGTAATGGTGCAATTCCTGTACATAAGCACACATAAGAATCCTAGTGAACTTTGTTGGGCATTGATCACTGAGCAAGGCTGAACAAGGTTCACTCTAGTGGTAATTGGGAGACATGTGGTGGTTACTTCCTGTGTGTCATCACTTCCTGTATGATTGTACTGTACATGAAGGAAGTGGTCAGGTGTTGGGCCTGCCCCCTTCCTATTGTGACCCCTTTTGTCTATTTAAATAAAGAAAATAGTCTGGACGAGAATTCAGTGCTCACCAGATCTCTACCATGGAACATCTTGTCTGACTCTGGAGGAGTATGGCTTTTCCTTACACAAAAGAGCTTGATACACGTGCTTGTAAGCACGGGGCAAGGAAATTTCTACAGCATATTGTATCCCTATATTGTAAATAATAAGAATAATAAAAGCCGGTAAGGAGTTCTATGACACGTGACACAAGGGGAGCAGGTCAGCGCTGCGGCCTGCTATTGGCTGCACCAATCCTAATTCTTAATCTACCCAATTATATGAACATATGTAGGCTGGTTGAGGTGCTATATGTAGTGCAGTAAGTGTACTGTATTATGTCCTACTTGTGAAAGAGGGTGGTAGACCAGGGGCCCACAGGGGGATTCACCTGTCCCCCTGTGGGCCAGTCCAAGACTGGCTACTGCAGAACCTCTGTTTGAGATCAAGAGATGACACAAGTCTTCCCTTTGGGAGCAGAAGCAGCCAGGGAGGAGGTTGAGAAGAGCACCCAAGGCTGTGTTCACATGTTCAGGTTTGAACAGATGAAACTCGGCTGGGAACAGGTCATAGACTGAACACATATAAAGGAAAGCTGGAGTCTTATCACCTTTTTAATACACTGCTTGCTTTGCTTCAAAAACTGCATCAAGAAACCCAAACACGTTATCTCAACCACAGAGCCACTGAAGGAAGATCTTGAAATGAATGTTGAGGCATGCTGTGACATTGAGAGAACACGGAGCCACCAGTTAAGCGGTTGTAAAGCTATTGTTTTACTTCTGGATTTACATACAGTGCCCAAAGGTTACCTCAGCGTTGATGGGGATGTATGAATTCCTTTATCTCTTACCGCATGATACCACCCGATGTGATTTCCGCTGTATTACAATTCTGTGCACGGCAGGTGGCTGTGGGCACCACTGGGTGATAAAACCTTTAATGGGGATAAGTGGGATCAGAAGATGATGGCATAGCTTAGTCTTTTTCTTCCATAGTTACGTAGCATGCTTAAAAAAAAGACTTGTCCATTAAGAAATGAGAGGAACTTGATGGGGTACATTATGTGGTACCGCAGTGGGATCTGCAGGTGGGTCACCTCTAATTGCTGGGCTGCATCTGTACTTGCCGGCTCATGCCCATCTATGCGGTTTATAACAAACAGAAAGTACAGGTGACCCATTGCCTCACCACATTGTGTATGGGCAGCCTCCTGGACACATTTAGTTTGTAATTGCTGTATGCTCTTTCTAAAACTTTGGGTTTAGTCAGTCTTGACAACTCTCAGAAGAGTATTACGTATAGTCTTGACATTAATCTAAATGCTGTTTAGATTGTAGTTATATTTTGCTCATTTTTTTCACCCCTGAAATGAACACAGAAAACCCATGTATTCTATACCTTAAAAATGGGGATTAGCATCCATATGTGAATAATACTAAGTTGTTTGAACCAGGAACACTCATCTGTAACGTTACTTGTGGTTTTGCTATCAGAAAAATATCAGCTCTTTATAATTACAGTAAATGGACTGTAACCTGGCGTAGGCTTACCTCATTTAACTTTTAAAATGCCAAACATACACACGATATACTATTTTATTCATTTAATTTATTATAGTGTACATAGACATTGTCATAGTTTTCATCACCGAGGAGGGCATACATAAAACTATATTAATTCATATCAGGAAATTGGATCTCAAATAATTAGTACCATATCAAATTATCAATGCATACTGCGATGCTGGGCCAAAAACCTTTATGTGTGTGGAAGGTTTTCCGTGTACTATTTTTCCCAATGCCAAGTAATCTCTTCAAATTGATCTGCTGACAAAGCTGAATACAAAAAAAAAAAAGCTGTCCATACAGTAGATGCATGTTGGTCAAACCCAGAAACTTATCTCCATGAAACCAAAAGGATTGGGCCGTTAAAATCTAGTTGCTCCAGTGCTACCCTGGAGTTATTGCTATTAATGGAGAGTTGGGAGACCCCCCCCAAACATTGGATGGCTTTCCGGTCCTGCTGAGATAGGTAGGTTCAGTCAACATTGTAAAATAATACTGACAACATGATAATATTGTTTCACTGTAGACTGCCAAGCTAGATTTTTTTTTCGGCTTGTTGCCAGTCCAAAGTGTAGCTTCTTGTACTGACATCTAGTGGCCAATATAAAAACTGCAATATGTTTAAAATCATTTGCAAATAGACAAGCATACAGAAAAAAACTACTGTCAAAATTAATACAAAAATAAAGTTGCACGTACATATTAAATAACAAAAAAAGAACATCAGAGAGAGAATAAGTTCATAACTTTTTCTTTTAGTTATCATAAGCTAATAGTGATTTCCATTATTTTGTACACACACTAAGTTGCACAGTGATAGTTATATTTAATTCAGTCCACTGTTTATTCTAAGGCTGATGTGGTTCCTTAAGTAAGTAAAACGCTGCCATCAATATACTGTATGAAGTGGTTCAACAACTGCCTTCTAGCTGAACTGTTGCCATTGCATGTCTTCTTAATTCACTATGCATCATTTAAAGCTTTCAAATTTATGCAGGAATCTCTGGACAGACTCCAACATGAGAATGTGTTATTTTTGGTTATGTAGGACACTCCAATGAAAGTTGCACATAAATAAGGTTACAGTTTTTACATCACAAACTGTAAAATACATCCCTGCATCAAGTAAAAAATGTACTTCTAAATCAGTGGTGTAACTAGAAATGACCGGACCCCACAGCAAATTTTTGAAAAGCCCCTCCGTCCGGCAACGTCTTCACAACCCCCTCCTCCCGTGCAACCCCCGCTCATGTGGCTAGTCAAGATTCCTGTCTCAGATAAGGCCTGTCAGCTGTTATGTCCTTTGCCTATGGTGTCTCTTTATATAATGTCATTTAACAATAAAAATCTTTTCATCTTCCTCTTGGGTGGGCCCCTTTTAAATTTGGACCCCAAAGCAGCCACTTCCCCTATAGCTATGCCCCTGCTCTAAATTCTGTCATATTGACGAGAAAAATCAGGCCAACATTTTCCCAGCTTTACCCCACGTTGCACTTTAAAGAAAAGAAAATGAGCTACCAAATTCTCCCTGCACCAGCAGATGTTTTCTACAAAATACAGGGAGGAAATGATGTGAACCTTCCAGCATGCAGATATTGCAAACATTGGTTATCAGTATCACATGTGTGTGTATATACTGTATATATATAAATAAATATATATATATACTGTATATATATACATCAATGCGGCTGGGCAGCACTGCAGACAATAGTAGAAAAAAAGCAGTGCCAGCGGCTGTGGCGATGATCCTCCCATCAAACCATAAATGAAAAAGGAAATTCCACGGCACTTCCCAAAAATAGATACGTTTTTATTTCACCAGATGCAACGTTTTGGTTCTCCCTTTGGAACCTGCTTGAAAAGGGTTCCAAAGGGAGAACCGAAACGTTGCATCTGGTGAAATGAACACATATCTATTTTTGGGAAGTGCAGTGGAATTTCCTTTTGTTTATATAAATATATATATATATATACTGTATAACATTTACATACAGTATTTACCAGTATTGCAAGTATAGGAATCTCCCATTGAAACTTACCCAAAACATTGGAACACTGGAAAATCTGCTTTATTGGCATGTCAGCCTTTGTAATAATTGTTTTCTGTAGACTAGGGTATGGAAGAAACCATAGTAGCCAGGCTGTATATTTTTTATTGTAAATGCACAATAATTTCAAATATAGTCAATTTACCTTTTACTCTATGGTTAGGAAAGCAGGCTAATATACTTTTAAGGAGGTGCAGTGAGTACTATAGATTTAAAAGGCTACATTTCTAAGTGGAAACCACACTTGTTTTATGGTCCAACACCTGGATTCACAAAGCCTCATGCTACACTCAGACTGATGTTGTGTTACAGATTTAGGTTACATTCACATGACTGTTGTGCCGTTGTACACATGTTGTGGACCACGGCTCAGCAAAACACGGGCACCAGCCATGTGAACTCCACATTTAGCTGTGGACCCATTGCCTTCAATGGGTTCGTGATCCACAAGATGCATGAAAAGGTAAGACATGTTATATCTTTGGAGCAGTAGCAGAAAGGACTTTCCAGCACTCCATTTGTAATTGAAGATAAAAGTTTTCTCTTTATTTACTCACTTGATAAAATAATATCATAGCACATCAGGCATGGTTCACACTACAGACAGTGCAGTTGCGGTTGGTGGTAGTGTGAACCATGCCTGATGTGATATGATATTATTTTATCAAGTGAGTAAATAAAGAGAAAACTTTTATCTTCAATTACAAATGAAGTGCTGGAACGACCTTTCTACTACTAGTTCAATGTTAGTCTAACTCGACCGTTGTTCCGTGCATGCCGCAGGCGAAAAAAGGTGAGCTGCAAATCTTATAAGATATCTTTGGAAGCATGGACTTCCGTGGGCTCCTAGGTTAGTGCCTCCATGCCACAAAAGATAGGACATGTCCTATCTTTTGCTGCATCTAGCGGATCATGGGGCCATTGAAGAAAATGGGTCCACATCGCGATGCGGAGCACACACGGCCAGTAAATGTGACTACCATTCAGCTTGTAGCTTCTGTATGACAACAATAAGTGCTGCCCTTATCAGCCAATCAGATTTCACCATTCATTGAACACAGGACGGTGGCTTAGAGGTTAGCATGGTTGTCTTGCAGCACTGGGGCCCAGTATTAGAATCTGCCCAAGAGCAACATGTGTATTGAGTTTGTACCATGTCTGCACCTAACACCTCCCATACTCCAAAAAACATACAAATAAATATGGCCTCTTATGAAAATGGGCTTATGGTGTTAGGGAATTTATATAGTGAAGCCTTCTTGGGAACAGGGACGGATGGGAGCTCAGGAATAATGCTGTTGCTATGTGAGCATTCATGAGGGTCCTATGTACACAGGACCTATTGAGTTAGGACCCATGCTCAAGACTGTATGAGAACTGTATCATTTCCATAGCAACTATTGCACCCTGCTCCTTTCTCCTCTCAGATCAGGAGAATTTAACAGAAGGAACAATTTAATAAGGTTTTACCCGTAAATACCATTCATCATATATTATCAGGAAAGATGATGAATGTATGATCGCTCGGGACCTCACCACTGAATCTCAATTACCCTGTTTCTCATACGTGACTGCAGAGAGGAGGCATTTGAACGAAGTAGTGAAGCATGTGCCCTGCACTCTAGTCGGTGCCTAAAGGGCTGATTGTAGGGGTCAGTTCACATGGCTGACTTTGGCGCATTTTTGATGCGTTTTACGTATCAAAAACATCCTTAAGCAGCCTCTCTTTAATTTGAACGGGAGTCAGCACTTGCTTTTTTTTTTTACACGTGTAAAAAAGAAGCGTGTCAGAAAGAAGAAACAATCCCCTATCTTGGAGCAGAATCAGGGCTGATTTTCCCATTCAAATTAACGGGAATCAGAAAAAAACGCATCACTTGCAATGTGCACATACGTAAGTGGGAAAAGTACTATATAGTTTAATAAAGTTTTGGATAGGTTTTAAAAAAAGGGGAGTGTAGTCTTATTTTTTTTGGTACATCCAGTAAAAGTGCAATTCTGGATATGTTTACTAAAATTTTAATTAAAAGGCTCATTTCATTTCTACGTACTGTAATGCGATTATTGGTGCTCATAGTGAACAGATGTGCTATTATATTTGATCTAAAATGGCTCCTGGGATGAAGAAGAAGGGTAGAGTTTCTATGGTTAGCATAGAAACCAAACTGTGGAGTCTAAAAAAAAAAAAAAAGCATAAAAAATCTTCCTGAAAACTGCTTTACAAAAAATGCACATACCGTATATACTCGAGTATAAGCCGAGTTTTTCAGCACAAAATTTGTGCTGAAAAACACGAACTCGGCTTATACTCGAGTCATACACGTAAAAGGAGAGTGAAGTGGGAGGAGGAGTTGGGGGCGGGCATTTGCGGCGGGGCCGGTGCGCTCACTGCTGACTGACTGATGTCACGTGCCTGCCCGGCCTGCTTTATGAATGAAGCAGGCGGCGCAGGCACGTGACGTCAGTCACGCTGCGCTCGCCCGGCCTGCCTGGAGTATTCAGTGCGGCATGTGAGGAGGTATTTAGGAGCGGTAATGGGAGGCAAGGGGGGGCTGTGGATGGCACTGTTATGGCATGGGGGGGCTGTGAATGGCACTGTTATGGGATGGGGGTGCTGTGGATGGCACTGTTATGGCATGGGGGCTGTGGATGGCACTGTTATGGGATGGGGCGGCACTGTTATGGGATGAGGGCGCTGTGGATGGCACTGTTATGGGATGGGGCGCTGTGGATGGCACTGTTATGGCATGGGGGGGCTGTAAAAGGCACTGTTATGGGATGGGGGGCTGTGGATGCCATCCACAGATCCCTCATAACAGTGCCATCCACAGATCCCTCATAACAGTGCCATCCACAGATCCCCCCCATAACAGTGTCATCCACAGATCCACCTCGGCTTATACTGGAGTCACTGCTTTTTCTAGTTTTTTTAGGGTAAAATTAGGGGGGTCGGCTTATACTCGGGTCGGCTTATACTCGAGTATATACGGTAATTATGAGAGGTAAAAATCTGCTGATGTTTTACACGTGTATTTTGAAAATCAACCGTGTGAACTGACCCTAAGAGCTGACACTATGCCGTGGATTTACCTTATCTATTTGTTCTTGAGGATTATGGGACCTCAGACTTGTGTGCACAAAATTCAGGTCTCGTTTTATTTCAATTGCTAGTAAAAAGTGAGAGTCGCCTTCTCCATGTCATTTATAGCCCTGTTATTCTAGTTATCAGCATTTCGGCAACCCACTCTCTAAACGTGTACAGATGTGTAGCCTCGGTCACATCAGGGTACGCTCACACACTGTGGATTTTGTGCACCCTTATATCCAGATAAACCATATGCACATGTCGTGTTGTTCTAAGCAGTTGTTAATTAATGCTGCCAACCCTAATTACTTCCCTCGTATGGTCATCTGTCAGGAAAACTAAGCTCATTAAAACAGGAAACATTAATCACACCTTCAAGACATTTCCCTCTTCTCTTCCACAATCTGTCCAGGATAGAAAAGCTCTTGGTGTGACATGTTTTGGCTTTGTCCTTTCTTTAGCTTTTTCCTAATATATCTTGCTAGATCCTGTTACCAGTTAATGACAATGTCCCATATGTGGCTGCTTTCCGATGCCACTGATACGGCCGGATTTTTGCCAGTGCATTGCCTCTGCCCTTCTGTACATAACATTCTTGCTTATGTCCTGAAGCATACTTGGCCCATATCATTTGGTTACCTAAATCTGTACAACCAGAAGATGTCCAGGCACAGAACACAGTCACCTGAGAGGAGTCCAATTCTGCATGTACTTAAATAGTAGATGAAGTAAAAAAAAACATACTCTATGGGTCACATGTATCACATCTATAAAATAAAAACTGTCTATGTGGCCCATAAGCAATCGGAGCTAAGCAACTGCTGTTGTACAATATAAACGGCACTGCTATTGCTGAGGGCAACAAAGACCATTTTTTTTAGACAGTTTTGATAACTCTATTGGTTATCGTACATAGTGATACAAGGTAAAGTAAAAATACCAGTTCCCAGTAGGATGCAGGCAAGTACTACATGTAGCCATGTGACTGCTTCCTTACAGAAGCCTTATCAGTGTGCAAATCTAATACTAAGCAACCTTGTGAATAGTAGGTGGTTCATCAGAAGTGTTCCTCATCTCTTGTGTCACTAGTACAGCTCCATCCAATGAAAAATTTTGCAGTACAATGAATAGTCATTTCAAATGAAGTATTATGACACTATACATGCGGTTTTATTATGTACATGACATTCCTTGGAGATTGGATGTGTGTGCGGGGGGGGGGGGGGGGTGGCATTGCACAGTACTCAGTAGTGGAATTACTGGACTGTTGTCTATATGATACAATTCCTTGTGTTTATGATTTCATCATCAATATAAGTAAGAGCATACCCTTATTCTAGTTCTCTTAAACGTGTGACATACGCATCCATGAGTATTTACAATTTGTCATAGAAACTAGTAATTGCCTTATTTTACCATATGTCTCTTAGAAATCATAAAACGTAGCTATTAATATCAAATGCTTAAAAGTGTTATCTGACCACAGAATAAAGAAAACTAAAACTATCAGTTGTGTCGCCTCTTTTCATTTATCAGGTTATAACAACAGCACTATTGCATTGATGGTGGGCTTGGGAGGCTGGCAGCCGCACGCTGGCTCCAGCATCTTCCCCAACAATCTCTGTCCCGACCTACCACTCTATTTTTATGTATTATTAAGGTCAGTTCTGATAGAGACCACACTGCTGTGCTAAAAATCCCTCAAACACTGCCCTATCTCTGGCGTCTTCAGGAAAACGGGCATAGACTGTTCTGAAGGCTGCTTGGCAATCCTTAAGCTGTATTTCTCATGTGATAGTTGTTCAGGGTAAATACTCTGTTAGGACAGAGTCAGTGTATGCAGCAGGCAGAGTGCTTTATATATCATATACCTCTAGGACAGTAAGTAGTGCAGTAATAAAGTCCTTTTTTTTCTTTTATCATCTTTTATGTCCATTGTTTGCAGAAATCTTTCAGATCTATTTATCAATTTTCTCCAGTTGTGAGCCAGGGTACACCCACACAATTGGGTTTCTACATGCAGTTTTAGAAGCCAAAATCAGGAGTGGCTCATGAAAGGAAAGTCTAAAGGACAGATATTACTTTTCAGCTTTTTTTTAATTCATTCCTGGTTTTGGCTTACAAAACTGCATGCAGAAACCTGACCGTGTAGCAGTGCCCTTAGTATCAGTTGTATACATTTTTGGAACATGTGAGGATAGATGCTCTGCCATTTTAGCTGTGCTTAGCAATGTAGTGTAGGAGGTATGTGTACTGGAGGTTTAGGAGTGCAGATTTCTGCATAATGTGTATTTATTTGTATATATATGTACACAGTTGAAACCAGAAGTTTACATACACTATATAAAAATACACATATGCATGTTTTTCTCAATATCTGACATGAAATCAGAATAAACCTTTCCTGTTTTTGATCAATTAGGATTACCATAATTATTATTATTTGCCAAATGCCAGAATAATGAGGGAGAGAGAATGTTTTAAGGCATTTTTATGACATTATGGATATCCTTCCACAAGCTTCTCACAATAGTTGGTCAGAAATTGGGCCTATTCCTCCTGACAAAACTGGTGTAACTGAGCCATGCCTTGATCGCACATGCCTTTTCAGCTTTTCCCATACATTTATAATAAAATTAAGATCAGGGCTTTGTAATGGCCCCTCCAAAACATTGACTTTGTTATCCTTAAGCCACTTTGTATCCAGTTTGGCAGTATGCTTCTGGTCGTTGTCCATTTGGAAGACCCATTTATCCCCAAGCTTTAACTTCCTGGCTGATGTCTTGAGATGTTGGTTCAGTATTTCTACATAATCTTCTTTCCTCATGATGCTATCTATTTTGTGAAGTGAACCAGCCCCTCCTGCAGCAAAACAACCCCACAAGATGATGCTGCCACCCACGTGTTTCACAGTTGGGATGGTGCTCTGAGGCTTCCAAGCTTCTCCCTTTTTCCTTCAAACGTAACAATGGTCATTATGGCCAAAAAGTTCAATTTTATTTTTGTCAGACCACGTCTCCAAAAATGTAGGTATTTGTTCCTGTGTGCATTTGCAAACATTAATCTGGCTTTTTTATGGCTTCTTCTTGGCAGTGGCCTTTCAGCCCATGTTAATACAGTACTCGTTTCACTCTGGATATTGACACAATCTTACCAGCTTCCGCCATCATCTTCACAAGGTCTTTTTCTTTTGTTCTTGGGTTAATATGCACATGTCGGACCAAAGCACATTCATCTCTGGGACACAGAACCTGTCTCCTTCTTGAGCGGTATGATGGCTGGACATTCCCATCATGTTTGTACTTTCGTATGATTGTTTGTAGAGATGAATGCGGCACCTTCAGGTATCTTAAAATCGCACCCAAGGTTGAGCCAGACTTGTGCAAGTCTACAATTCTCTTCCTGATATCTTGGCTGATTCTTTAGACTTACCCATGATTCTACACAAAGAAGCAGTGTGTTTCAGGTGTGTATTTAAATACATCCACAGGTGTGTCTCTAATTAACAGAAGCTTCCAAACACATGACATCATCACATGGGCAGTCCAGAATTGTTTAAAGGCATAGTAATCTTAGTGTATGTAAACTTTTACATTGCAGAAAGTAATAAAAATGCCTTAAAACATTCTCTCTCTCTCTCTCTCTCTCTCTCTCATTATTCTGCCATTTGGCCAAAAACAGGAAAGGTTTATTCTGATTTCATGTCAGATATTAAGAAAAACATCAAAATTTGTCTTTTTATATAGTGTATGTATAAACTTCTGGTTTTATATATATACTGTATATCTATGTACTGTATCTGTGTGTGTATGTGTCTATATATATCTATGCATGTTAATCAGACCTCAGATCAGAGCCCCATGTTAATCAGAGCTCAGAGCAGACAAAAAAATAAATCAGCTCACCTCTCTTGTTCCTGCTGCCGCTCTCGAGATCTGTGTGCAGGTCACAGCACAGTATGCATAAAGCATCAGGACGTACTGTATGTAGGCACTTACTATGACCTGAGACTTTGCAATGTCCATTCACAGTGCAGCACGGGCTAGAAAAAGAAACGGAGCGGCAGGTGGATAAGCAGAGTGGCAACGCAGCACAGAGCAGGAGAGGTAAGTTTTTTTTAGATGTAATAATGTGTAATCTGATGGGGGTTTGATGAGGATTAAGGGTCTGATTCTTTTCCTCTAAATCCTAGGTGCATCTTAAAGTCCAAAAAATACAGTAACTCTGATCCTGAGAACAGGGGCCTGTTTTTCCATTCTGGTGGAGAGGATGTCCCTGCTGCTCTATTTGTTCTCTGTGGAAACGCCCAAAATAGCTGAGAGCACTATATGCGCCTATCTCCGGCAGTCCCATAGAGAAAGAATGGAATAGCAGGCTGCTTGCTCAACCTGCCACTCCATCAGTCTGGGCAAGCAGGCAGGGTCTAAACCTTAAAGGGAAATTTCCCAGTGGGCTGATGCCCAGGGAGCCACCTAAGCCCTCCTCACAGCTGTTGGCCGTGTACATAATGATGAATGCACTGATGAATGCCACGAGCATCTGGTACTTATGCACCTGGCTGGCAGCAGCCAGTGCCCTCCTGAATACTGTAATGAGGGTGGCAGTATCTCCTCCCCTCTCCATAGACTTCTATACGCAGCTGTAATCTGATACTTAAGTGAACTGGCAGTCTCAAGATGGATTCAGCAGAAAATTTTAGTCTATGAATTTATTTTTTATAAGATATATTACAAAGCTTATTATATTCACCTGTACTGTCGATTAATGCAAAGTTTTTTGAAAGTACAGTGATCATTTAAACTTGCATTAACATGTTTAAAAAGTAAAGGTGTCCACAGCCTTCAAACAATATTACAGTATATACTTCAAGTTCTTATTTTTTTGGGAGTTGTTCAGTACATTTTATCATTGTATAATAATAATAATAATAATAATAATAATAATATATGACCTCTTTTTTTCCATTCATGATTATAGTATACACAATAAAAGCTAACAAAATGACATAACTTGTATAATTCAATGCCATAATTATTGTTTGTATCCTTATTGCCAAATGTTATAGACTGAAGAAAACCTGAGAGAAACAATAGTTTACCCTCAGGCTTTATGTTATCCATCACCCCACCATTGTGTTGACATTCTAAAAAAATAGCAACATTTGTGCAAAGCAGTTGCTGGGATTAATGTCTGACATTCTTGTAATGTCTTATTTAATGAACTTATTGAAGCTTTCAATGACTAAAGCTGCTGTATAACAAAGGACAGAAATATGATTTGTCACTAGAAGAAAGCAGACTTTAAAACGTGTCATAAATTATTAGATCAGTGGGAGCCTTAAGTAATATTTCAGATTGCTTTTTTACAGTACAAATATAGCTTTTATTTCATCTGCTTGGAAATAACACATAAATCCAATACTGCATACCTTAGTACAATATGAACAGAGATTTAACCACTCATATACTGTAAGATATTTCTGGCTATCTGTTCACAAATTACAGTCCTAAAAATGAAATGATGTTTCACAGACAAACTAAAAAAACGGAATCAAAAATTTTAAAAGG
The DNA here is from genome assembly GCA_033119425.1 of Bufotes viridis. Taxonomy (NCBI): domain Eukaryota; kingdom Metazoa; phylum Chordata; class Amphibia; order Anura; family Bufonidae; genus Bufotes; species Bufotes viridis. The sequence goes on along the minus strand of CM065593.1, from coordinate 179,692,172 downwards.
GTTTTTTGGGACTTAAAGGTATATTCCAGTCACAAAAACATATAACAAACTGATCGCTGGGGTCCGATTGCTGGGGCTGCTATCAGTCACAAGAAAGGAGTCGCATACCCCTGTCCTGATGGAGTGGCAGATCGACCTGTAGTCCCATAGAGAACGAATGGAGCAGCAGCTTGCATCAGCATGGGGTTACGGACTATTTTTGAGATTGGTGGATCCCAGCAGTTGGATCCCCATCATTTAGTTGTCTACTATGCAGTATATAGAGGAATACTTTTAGTTATCGGAATAACTCTTTAAATATTAAGTACCTAAGGACAGGTCTCAATCTGATCAGGGGGGGTCTAACTCCTGCCATCCTCAACAATCAGCTGTTAGAAGAGGCTGTGTCAATGGGGAAGAGATTGAGGAGTTTTTCTTATGTCCATTAGCCACATGGCCTTTTTGCATTCCAGATGAATCAGATTGGGTTGCAATACCAAGAACAGCCACTATACAATATACGGCGCTGAGCTTGGTATATTATGAAGAGGCCATAGCACTTGTCCAAGCTTTGTGGCCCCGTCAATTAGATTATCAGTGGGGTTGCTGGAAGTTTGACCTCAACCGATAAGATAATTACTGATCCTGAGAATAGTCAGTCACTTAAATAATCATCCATACACTTTAAACCTTGAATGCTACCTGCTATAGAGCTCTGCCGTGCTCCTCACTATATGCACCAGTTCAAACAATACAAAGGCTCACAGCAAAACTTCCAATCTATTAAACTGGTGATCAAATGATCACTACTCACCATACATCAGGTACCAAAAGTGTCTTCTTTACATTATTAACATCTTCCCAAAAGGCCCATGGCAATACACTTTCCCTTACTCATTCATACCGATGGGAGTCAATTGTATATTTAAGTAGGTTAGGTGAAATCAAGTGACTCCATTAAAAAAAATCTCTAAAAGCTGCTAATTGTCATATGCATATACTGTATGTAGTATATTAAACACATAACACTTGACTAATGCTCACAGTTGCACATCTCAATTAACCCCTTCAGTAACACTGTATCCATTTTATTAATCCAATATGTTTCATGTTGTAATAATCTTTTAATTTCAACCTGAGTTCCTGAAACATTTATACATTCTAAGACTACCCATCTTAGTTCACTCAATTGATGTTTCATCTCATCAATAACAGTCTCGTGTTATTTACTCTATTTTGATTTTTTTTCTCAACATAACCTGTCTCCCCATTTTTCCCTCTCAATTCCTTGTATCTGGTGCCAATTCCTTGTTATCCTGAGAATAGGGCATCCATGCTTAGTTCCCAGAAAACTACTAATAAGCCACATTTGTTGTATTGCTAAGCCGTAAAGCGTCCTACAGTGTTAGGTCGGTCTCCTGTAAAATATCACTATTTTGTACCATATTACAGCTGCAATGTGCAGACACACCCTTCACTAAGATGGTAGTCTATGTTCGAGTCCATAGAACTGTCAGGTTGTTACGTCTGGTGGCCTTATTACACAGGCTAAATTGCAACCATATTGCAGTCATGTGAAATAGATTCAAGCAGAATCTATGCATCCAGGGCCCCTGTGCCCTCAGCATACCCTCTAAGTGAAACTCCTGGATTTAGCTTTTTACTGGAGACATTGATTATGACTTTCTGGTCATGTTTAATCTGTAAAGTATGAAAACAATCTATTCTTCACAGTAAAGTACCTGCATGGTGAGATTATACTATTTATTTAAGGAATGTAAACTCTGTTTGTTCAGCTTTGAGATTGACATTCCTGCAATGCAACTGTCTTAGGCACATCAAGTACAGATGACCGATCAAAGTACCCAATTCACTGAACTTCTCGAAATGTCATCCCACAGAATACGGAGGTTTGGTTCCATTGGCAAATTAATTTGCCACCTATATTCATGTAGAGAGGATCCCATAAATTACCAGAGCAGAAGGTGGTTTCAGATAAAAATTACGATGGTATTTCAGTTGCATACCTAACAATTTAAAAAAATCGCAAAGAGGGGCAATATATGCCGGCATGCATCACGGAAATTTTTTTTCTACAGGGCCACACCTCTATCTCCACCCAAAGCATAATAACTGACCCCCGTCACAACTGCAGCAGCCGGGGATCCGTGAGGTGAGTGTAAGTTCCTTTTTTTTACAACTCGGGACAATTTTTTTCTTGCACTTCAATATCCATTTAAATATTAGCACATGAATCATCAGATTATATATATTTTAAGGTAGAAATTGCACAAAATAATTAAGTTCTGGTCTAATATACAGGTAGAAACCAAACAAATAGTTTAGTAAGGAGCAATTTAGTAAATTTATTAATGCACATTTATGCATTAATTTCCCAGTTCAAAAAGAGGGACAATTAAGGATCAAAAAGGGCAGAGAGACTTGGGTCAAAAAGAGAGACTGGGTCTACAAAAGAGGGACACTTGGGAGATATGCAGTTGTAATAAAGTTCATTGCATGATGAAAAGTTATGCAATTTTCCAATATGATTTCCATAGGAATTCCTCCTGATATCCTCTGCTTGCAGTCATTCAATGGAAACTTTCTTTGCCTTGTTCCAGAACATAAAACTCTGTCCTGTTTATATAATGATCACACTGGTAAAAAATTAATTGCGACCCATAGTTGCAGCAAACTACTGTAGGCATCTCTAATTAATGTTCAGTGTTGGACTGGATTTGCGTGTGCCTACCAGAGAGAATTCTTCTCAAGGCCCAACCCCTATATCATCAAAAAAGTTTAATAGGTTTTGAATCAAAGAAATAGACCCTAGTGGCAGGTCATTGGCTCCAAGGGCAGCCTAATATTCTCTTTTCCTGGATCTTTGAAACCTATTACGGTATCAGAGGCTGGGCCCACCAGAGGATCCTCTGGTAGACCAGTCCATTCCTGTTTATTTTCAATTTATGTCAGGGAGGCCATACTTAGATTTCAGCTGTGTGCTTTTATTTAAACTCAGGCTCAATGAAACAAACAGGAAACTTATGTCCCCAAAATAAAGGTAATAATCTAAAAATTCTTCTTACAAGACTTTGATGAATAGACTCCTGGTTCATTCAGTTGTCTGTTGTTGCTGGAAAACATTCCTGTTTCATGTGGAGTCTCGTCAGTCACACACAGTTACTTGTGCTTGCTGAAACAGCAGCATGCAGGGAGGCATTTCACTTTCACAGTCACAACAGGCCCCCTTAAGCAGCATCTGGTGTGCTGAGAGACATCTAAGAACTTAATGAGGATGTATTAGGAGGCTAACTATGCTCACACCTAAATAGGGTATTTCATCACTTCCGAAATTTGGCTTGGCCACCCAAATTGGTACATTTCAAAGGAGCACTTTTACCTGAGATTTAAAATGTTTGCCCTACAGCCGGTGTTGCTACACAGATTTAGTGATTATAATGCATTCATGGGGTAGGCCATACTGTACAGGTAGACGATCAAGTCACTACGCATGCACATTTCTAACCATCACATTTCTGTGTTCTATTGCTTGATCAGTGGCATACCTTCCAATAAGACTGGACATGTGACTATTATGCAATCTGTAGTGGAGGGAGCCCAACGCTAGACTTCTTTCAATGCTAGTCATATCACTGTCGTAAATAGTTGTTCAGGCAACCGTACTACACCCAAGAATTCTTTCAAATAAAGATGATAAATTGGAACAGGGCAGATGACTTTAGTATACCTTGCCAACTATACTGCCGCAACATGCTGGTCATTATATGACTTGTTTCAGGCATTTTTTAACCAGTTTTTCCCATTGAAATCTGTCCATAATTCTATTACTTTTTCTGAGCTAGTGGGTGGACACTAGCTGCTTTCATGTCTGGACATACGCAGGAGATGAGGAAACAGGAGAATCTTCTCCCTAACCCTAAGAAGCAGGAGTAATTAAGGACATTATACAAGAGAACTAAGCAGGTTAGATGGGAATCCAACAGTTCAATAACCCAATAGGTCACTTACATGTTTAGTAGCAGTCTCTCTGTCAGTCTCACTCTTCCATCTCCTTCTTTCTACCCTCTCTATAAGATTCTATGCAATCTGTTCCTTCAGTGAGCAGGCAGCCCATCTTCACTGAAGATGGATATTAGCAGTGAATTGGGAGCTAGTGAAGAGAACGGGGAGCAGGAAAGGAGCCTGATAAGAGGAGAAGAAAGCATCTTTCTCCAATGATATACACTATATAGACAAAAGTATTGGGCACACTTCTAAATCACTGAATTCTTGTGTTTCATTCAGTCCTATTGCCACAGGTGTACATAATCAAGAACCATAGAGTCTACCTTTATGAGCAATTGTGAAAGAATGAGTCTTTCTAAAGACCTCACTGAATGTAAGCATGGTACTGTAATTGCAACATTGTCAGTTTGTGAAATTTCTTCCCTGTTAGTCATGCTACCATCAACTGTGATTGGTATTATTACATAGTAGTACTGTTTAGGAACCACAGCAATTCAACCATGAAGTGGCAGACCATGTAAAGTAACAAAGAGGGTTGCCAAGTGCTGAAGTGCATAATGCATAAACATTGCAAAAGCTCTGCTAACTCAGTAACAGCAGAATTCCAAACCTCCTAAGGTATTACATCAGCACACAAACTGTTCACCGGGAGCTTCATAGCATGAGTTTCCATGGCCAATCAGCTACAGGTAAGGCAACCCTAACATCACAATGCCAAGTGTCAGATGGAATGGTGTAAGGCATGCCTTCACTGGACTCTGGAGCACTGGAAACACTGTATAAGAAATGAATCAAGCTTCTTTATCTGTCAGTCCGATGGACGAGTGGGTTTGGCAAATGCCAGGAAAATGTTACCTCACTGTATTATGCATGATTGGTATAGATGGGATAATGATATGGGGTTGCTTTACACCCCCACTCAGGCCCCTTAGTTCCAGTGAAGGGAACTCGTAATATGTCATACCAATACATTTTGGGCAATTGTATGCTTCCAACTGTGTGGGACCTGTTTGGGGAAGGCCCTTCTATGTTCCAGCATGACTGTGACATAATGCCTAGGAAATTCCTATAAAGGCATAGTTGGGTGAATTATGTATTGAAGAAATTGACTGGCTCGCACAGAGCCTTGACTTCAAGCCCATCCAACACCTTTGGGATCATTCATCCCTCTCATTCAACATCAGTGTTTGAGTTCACAAATGCTCATCTGTGTGTCACACTCCAAAATCTTGTAGAAAGCCTTTCCAGAAGAGTAGAAGCTGTTTTAGCTGCAAAAGGGAATGGGTGCAACTCCATATTAATAGCTATGGATTTAGAAGTAAGTATGCAAATGAGCTCTTGGCAAACTCTGCCTCTGATTCTACCAGATGTAAGGTAACTATCCTATAAGTCAATGTTCAACCCTTTAAATAGGCTTTGAGACACGACTTGGATAATAAATAAGCCAGCACATCATCTGCAGAAAGCTGTTTTGGTGTGATTACACCTCATTAGTGCAGAGCAGAGAGTACTGGCTTAACTGGGTGAGAGGCCTAGGTAAGGATTTTGGGGGTACTATCTCTCCTTACGGATAGCCTCTCACCCAGTTAAGCAAGAACTCTCTACTGTGCAGTGATGAGAGGCAATTACTCAAAACAGCTGTCTGCAGATTTGGTGTTGGCTTATTTATTATCCAAGTCATGGCCTATTTAAAGGGTCGAACATTGACTTGATGCTGTAGCTGCCTTATGTTTGGTAGCGTCAGAGGCAGAGGTTGTTAAGAGTTCAGCTGCATACCTTATTCCCAGAATTCAAGAGAAGCATGTATAAGCCATGTCATAAAAGCTCCTTTAGTTGTAATGTATAGGTGTCCCAATATCTTCATTCACAAAGTGTATATTACAAAGTTCCTTATATTCACTTACAATATTCATTTATGAAAAAAAATTAATTGACAGTTACTGTTTAAGTGGTGCGCTCTATCATTTTTTTGTTTACTCTTGTGCTTGATGGTTGGGTCTCATGATTTAAAACTGTCTGAGAACGTTGCCAGTGGAAAGTGTTTAGTTTCTAACTTTTTTTTACTGTACTATACTTTTTTCTAGTGATAGCTAAAAAATAAGATGTTGCAGTGTTGCAAAATAGCATTTAAAACTCATTTCTACATGTAGCATTTTCAATAAATCATTTTGAAGGCTGCCACTGGTGATTGTTGAGAACAAAAGTGGCCTGTGGATCTCTGCTAATCTGCAAACTAAATACATACAGCAATTATACAACAATATTTTATAAATGTACTTTCTCCATTCCTAGTATGTGGTGATAGTTCCCCACTTTCCATGAATGGTAGCAACTTTTATTACTGTGTCCCACCTGCAATTGTGGGCCCCGTAGCAGCCGCTATGTCTGCAATGGGGGTAGTTCTGCCTCCTCACCTTAGGACACTCTGAGCTAATGAAACTCATCTATGATGTATCATACTCAGAGGCATATGCAAATAGAGATATAGCTTTCCACATTTGACACACCATCTTTAAGGCTAGATGTCTTTGTAGTAGCTATCATTTTTCTACCATACATAGACCTCAATAATAAGAAATAACAGTCATGGTATCTCCTAAAAGTACCAATTATGATAGAAATTCTGAAGAATGACACAAATGGATGTTCCTGGATGAAGTCTCATAAAAATTAATAGTATCCATCATTTTTTTTTTTACTAAAAACCCTGCAAAAATGTCTGTACATGTTAAAGTAGTATTTGTATTTTCATTGTGCTGTTAAAGGGGTTGTCTCCTCTCACTGTTACTAAGGTTCTGATTACCAGCCGGTCAGGAAACAGCAGTGTGCTCCAGCACTCGCTGTTTGAGTAGCTCCCATTGTGGTGCATGAGAGCTATGGAAACAGCGTAGCACAGCAAACTATGTTGTCTCCCTAACTCAGAAACAGCATAGCTTGTTGTGCTATCCTGATTCCGTAGCGCTCATGCACCGCAATAGGAGCTACTGAAACAGTGAGCGCCTGAGCACTGCTGTTTCCCGGCTGGTAGTTGGGACTGTGTCTCATCTGTCCTTAGTAACGGTGAGATGAGACAACATCTTTACGTTTCATTGGATGCATTTATATTATTGAGGTAATTTCAACATTTTTTTCTTGAAAAAAATTCTAACCTATTTTTCTGCATGGTTAATTTTCTAGCTTTACTTGTGTAATTAAAAATATAAAATATTCTCCATCTAGTATTTGACAGTGACTGCACTTTCCAGGCAGTACTGTCTCATGTGATGTGAATCATGTTGCCGTACACTGTTTAAATAAGAATGTCACTCAGATCTCTTATTTCTTATCCTGTAGTTTCATGATCTCCATATAAGGATAGTCACAGTGCACAACATTTTTATAAGTCTGTTTTTCCAGATTTGGCAGTCGTTCATAAAAATCATTCAAAGGTTCACCGGCCAAGTTGCTTAATGGTTATGAAACAATCCTGGCATAACAACTTCTGAAAAATATATTATCTGTTTTTACTTCTTGTACTTTTCATTGATCAAACTTTTTACATTTATGAATAAAAACCACTGAATCTTTGTTGGCACGCAAAACAAGAAAAATGCAAGGCTGGGTAAAGTGAAATATTTTCCATTTTTTTCCAGTAAGCTTTACTAATTCATTTCATTTTTATCTTGCATTTTATTTTGTTTCATTTATTCTTAGTGGTTATTTTACTTTCTGTGCTTGTTTATTTTACTTTCTGTGCTGATATCATAGACTTATTTCCAATTAACAGGTTAACATTAAAAGGGAATTATAATGTAGTATTAAAAAAAAAAAAAGAAAAAAGATTTTTTTTCCCTCCAAACTATAATTTGCAATCTTGACCATTTCCCTAATTGAAACCATATGGTTCTTCCGTAAGAATGGGGCCCCTTCAGCATTCGATCTTAGCTATGTGAATATATAACACAAACCTTCTACTAAAAAATGTGCATGCTAATTTGTTCCTCCATTGTTAAGTTAATAGCCCCTACATACATTAATTTTGTCTGGCCTTATTATATCACAAAAAAATGTTATGGAAACTGCTTCTGTTTTTTTTATCACAGCATTTAGTTTGTATAGTATTTTCAACTTTTTTTTTGCATTGCATTGCAAATGTGTGGATAGCATTTAAAAAAAAAAACACCAAATAGAAATGAATGCCGCCAGGCAAAAAACTGTTGTTTGCCCTGCAGCTGGTGTTGTTACATCAAAAAAACATACGTGCAAAAACACCACAAAATAACTGTGTTTGGAGCCTAATGTAAAAAAAAAGATGATATTTTGCATAAAGAGAGCTAAATTACAATATAAGAATCTGCCAGGAAACTTTAAAGAAAAGATCACGTGAATATTTTCTCTCCTGCCTTCCATACCTGAACAATATTGTTTTCTTTAAAAACCTTCCACAATCCCAACAATTTCTAGACATGTGAGCCATTGCATGCAGGACTTAGAGTTCATTCTCAAGACTGTATTACAGCTCTGAACAATCTCCAAATGGTACAAAGCTGTAATATGGAACATTTAGAAAGCTATGGCTCCTTCTGTACTGCTGTTTGCCTCCAATTTAATTTTGAGATGCAAGAGGTCTCTCAACATAGAATACTAATTGTTTTCAGGATGACCATTATACAGTATGTTAAAACCATAACTGTATGGAAAAATACACATAACTTTCTGATGAACTTTTATTTACTCTTTCTGGGAGGGAGATGGGAAAAACAGCAATACTGCCACATCGTTTTTTACGTTATACATTTTATGGCGTTAATTTTTTGGTGTAAATAACAAAATATCTTTATTCTCTAGGTCAGTACGATTACAGTGATACCAAACACATATAGTTTTTTTAGGTTTTGCTACTTTTTTGCAATAGAACACCTTTTTTTATTTTTATTTTTCTTTCGATGAAGTTGCGTGCGGGCTTTTGCGGGACGACTTGGATTTTTTTTATTGGTATCACTTTGGAGTAAATGGCACTTTTTGATCGCTTGTTATTTTGTATTTTGGGTGGCAAGTAAGAAAAAAATAGCAATTCTGTCTTTTTTTTTTCTTTTTTTTACGGCATTCACCGTAGGGGATAATTTATGTGATATTTATGTAGTCCGGGTCATTACGGATGCAGCAATACCAAATATATGAGGGGAGGTGTTTTTTTCATTTTTTTTATTGAAAAGTGTATTTTTTTTATGGAATCTTTATTTATTTAATAAATGTGTTTTTTTTTCTTTTTTTTACCACTTAATAGTCCCAAAAGGGGACTATAACAGACAGTATTTTGATTGTTTTTAAAATGCAATGCATTATCCCTATAATGCATTGCATTTTAATAGTAATGCTTTTTTAACAATGATCAGCAGGCTGCGCCAGAGAGGCGCAACCTGCTGGAAATTACTGAACGCTGGTCTGGGGCCTTCATAGACCCCAGCCAGCCTTCACACACATCGGCATCCTGCAATCGCATTTGCGGGGGGGGGGGAGGGGGGGGGGCGATGGGATGGGCATGTAAAGTGTTAAATAGCCCGGATCAGCACTCCTGCTGGCCCGGGCTGTCATGTGAAAGCCGGGTTCCCGCTTTCCCGGGGTTCCCAGGTTCCCGGGGGACCCGTGCAGCGCTTAGACTGGGCCGCCGTAAAAAAGCGGCGGCCCAGCCTGAGACCCCTTTGTGACCACCGTAAAAACCCATATTGGTGGTCACTAAGGAGTTAAAGGGGTTGTCTGATTTTTTTTATATTGATGATCTATCTACCTAATATCAGATCAGCCGTACCAACTACCAGCACCCTACCAATAAGCTGTTTAAAGAGAAAGCGACGCTTGTAGGAGTGCTGCCTTCTCTTTATTGTTTACTTGCTCTCCATTGCAACCACAGCAGTAAGCAGGTGTAATTATATCTCGTAGGGGCGTAGCTAACGGCTCATGGGCCCTGGTGCAAGAGTTAAGCTTGGGCCCCCCTTCCCTCAGTGCTTTGTTTGTCTTCTTATGTGGCACAAGGGTCTTTGGGCCCCCTCAGGCTCCTGGGCCCGGTAGCGACTGCTACCTCTGCACGCCCTATAGCTACGCCCATGTATCTCAGCCATCCCATTCACTTCCCTCTCAGCCAACCTGGACAATCAGAGCGCGTTTGAACTGCTTGATAAAGGGCTTCCTGCCAAAAAGGCTAAAAACATTGCACTATTCTGATGCCTACCTTCTTTAATGGCTGGATGCAATTAATTAATAAATATGCATTCCACCAGACTTGTTATGGTCTCCGAGAAGCCATCGCAAGTTGAATTCATCACATACTGAGGCTATCTCTTCTTGGGGGATTATTGTATATGAACTTAATAAAAACATACGTTCCGTTAGATGCCAAAATCTATGATAAGGGTGACAGTGCTGCAATGATCCTTTAACAAGATGGATCTAGAGCAGCAGCAGGTAGCGAAGAGACCTTGCCACAATATCTTTTAAATTAATATGGAATGAGATGGAAAGTACCTCTGTATGCCTTCATAAGAAAGCAGAGACATGCATAGGTACAGTAAAAGCCCTATGCATACAGAATGCATACAGAATGGAGCCCAAATACCGTAGTGTGAATTAGTCCTTGTCGGTTAGGTATTAGTGTCACTTGTCTGTAAAGGCCAAATATTAAATATTAAAATTAGAAATTACTCTAGCTCATTAGTAAATAAGAAATTACAATAGTTTATCAGTAAATTTTGAAGAATTTGAAATGTACAATTGGTATTAATGTTAAAAAATTGACTATAGACTCATTTCCTATGACCAGCATGTAGTATACAGTGGGATGCAAAAGTTTGAGCACCCCTGGTCAAAATTACTGTTACTGTGAACTGTTAAGCAAGTTGAAGATTACATGATCCCCAAAAGTATGGAAACCCAAGGAGAATGCATGCTCAGATAACTTTGTTAGGGTTAAGGCTTGTTCACATTCATTGTTAGGAAAGGCCAAATAATGCAGATTTCAAAGCTTTAGAAATACCCAGACTCCTCTAACCTTGTCCTAAAAGACAGCAGCCATGGGTTCTTCTAAGAAGCCCACAAAGCAGGAGACGGCTATAAGAAGATAGCACAGTGTTTTCAGGTTGTCATTTCCTCCATTTAAATTGTAATTAAGAAATGGCAGTTAACAGGAACAGTGGAGGTCAAGAGAAGGTCTGGGAGACCAAGATAGCTGCTCGTAGGATTGCTAGAAAGGCAAATCAGAACCTCCCTTTGACTGCAAAAGGCCACCTCAGTCATGCTGTGGGGTTGTGTTGCAGTCAATGACATGGGGAACATTTCACGGGTAGAGGGAAGAATGGATTCAATTAAATTCCAGCAAATTCTGAAAGCAAACATTAACACCAACAGTAAAAATGCTGAAGTTGAAAACAAGATGGCTACTACAAAAAGGTAATGATCCTAAACACACCTCAAAATCCACAATAGACTACCTCAAAGGGTGCTGAGGGTTTTAGCATGGCCCTCACATTCTGATCTGAACATAATTGAAAATTTGTGGATAGACCTCAAAAGATCAGTGCATTCAAGGTGGCCCAAGAATCTCATAAAACTGGAAAATTTTTGTAAGGAAGACTGGATAAAAATCCCTCAAACAAGAATTGAAAGACTCTTGGCTGGATACAAAAAGTGTTTACAAGCTGGGTGATACTAGATACTAACCATACAGGGTCTTCAAAGTTTTGCTTCAGGCCCTTTCCTTTTTTGTAATTTTGAAAATGTAAAAGATTAAAATAAAAAATAGTTTTTGCTTAAAATACAAAGGGAATGTGTAATTTCTAACTTTATTCTTTTTGGAGGTCATTCACAGTAATAGTAATTTTGACCAGGGGTGCCCAAACTTTTGCATGCCACTGTATGTTACAATGAACAATTTAAAATGCATCTTTAAAATGTTAATCTTTATCTTTTATCTCTGTATAATTTTTTCCCTATTATTTCCTTAAACACTCTTAAAGACTCATATGTTAAGCATGACGCAAGGTTTCATATTACTCCAGGGAGAGAATCTCTGTGTCATTCAGCAGCCCCTCAGGTCATGCATTATGAATAACAATGTGCATCAGTTTTGCCTGGAGACTACCTTTAACCCCTTAATAAAGAATGACTTAGACGTAAGTCATCTGTGGGGGCTAGTTAGCAGTGTGTGTACATGTACATCAATCTGATTGCATGCGTGCAGATGCTGTGCCTGCTCAATAACCATGGCAGCCCAACTGTAACTGACAGCCTGCCCAATTCTTATTCTGAACAGACAAGGGTGGATTGTATTTTTTAAGGGCACCATTTAATTTACCATGTCTGTTATTGGGGAATGGGAAAAAAATTATTTGTGGGGTTAAATAAAAAAAAAAAAAAAAACACAATTCCGCAAAGGTTTTGGGGATTTTGACATCACGGCTTTCACTGTAAGTTAAACATGACATGACATCCTTATTCTGCGGCTCAAAACAAATATGGTGATACCACTTTACAAATCACTGGTCAGACCACACATGGAGTACTGTGTACAGTTCTGGGCTCCTGTGAAGGCAGACATAGCAGAGCTGGAGAAGGTTCAGAGGAGGGCAACTAAGGTAATAACTGGAATGGGGGATCTACAGTACCCTAAAAGGTTATCAAAATTAGGGTTATTCACTTTAGAAAAAAGACGACTGAGGGGAGATCTAATAACTATGTATAAATATATCAGGGGTCAGTACAGAGATCTGTCCCATCATCTATTTATCCCCAGGACTGTGACGAGGGGACATCCTCTGCGTCTGGAGGAAAGAAGGTTTGTACACAAACATAGAAGAGGGTTCTTTACGGTAAGAGCAGTGAAACTATGGAACTCTCTGCCTGAGAAGGGGGTGATGGTGAGTACAATAAAGGAATTCAAGAGTGGACTGGATGTATTTCTGGAGTGTAATAATATTACAGGCTACAGCTACTAGAGAGGGGTCGTTGATCCAGGGAGTTATTCTGATTGCCTGATTGGAGCCGGGAAGGAATTTTTTTCCCCTTAAGTGCCTTCTTCCGGATCAACTTGCAGGATAACAGGCCGAACTGAATGGACAAATGTCTATTTTCAGCCTTATATACTATGTTACTATGTTACTACTTAAAAAAAATCTTTGAAAAAAGAAACATTTTCTTTGCATCGCCATTTTCTGACAGCCATAACTTTTTTTTAATATTTCAGTCTAGAGAGCTGTATGAGGGCTTATTTGTGTGGTACGTTCGGCTTTTTAATCCCTGTTATTCAGTTTTGGGGGGTTGGGGGGATAAAATTGAGAATTGTGTCATTTCCATTTTTTGTTCACTGCACAGGAATTTCAAAAAAATATTTTAATAGTTTTGACAGCGGCGATACCTGACATAAATTTTTTTTTATTGTTAATATATTTTTATAAATAAAATTGGGAAAGGGGGATGATTTAAACTTTTAATATTTTTTATTTTTTTAACTTTTTTTTTACTTTACAGTAATAGCTTTTAACCACCTTAGGGGGATAGAACCTGGAATCTTTTGAACCCTTGTCCTATTCACCCTAAGGCCTCATGCACACAACCGTGCTGTGTTTTACGGTCTGAAAATTGCGTATTCGCAAAACACAGATGTGTTCCGTAATTTGCTTAATGAAACGGGTCGCCCATTATAGAAATGCCTATTCTTGTCCGCAAAACGGACAAGAATAGGACATGCTCTATTTTTTTTTTTTGCAGGGCCATGGAACGGAGCAACACTCTGTGTGCTGTCTGCATCTTTTGCGGGATCGTTGAAGTGAATGGGTCCGCATCCGAGCAGCAGAAAATGCAGCTCGGATGTGGACAAAAACAACAGTCATGTGCATGAGGCCTAATAGAGATCTATTAGGATGAATAGGATTTTGACACACTCCCTGCTGAGCTGTGATTTGTGCACATCTTAGCAGGGAGCTCACCATGGCAGCTTGGTAAGCTTCATAAGCATCCAGGCTGCCATGGTAACCGATTAGAGCCCCACAAATTAACTACAAGGGCTCCGATGAGAAGGAAGAGGGAGCCACATCCCTCTGCCTAACTCCACAGATGCCACGATTAGTGTTGACCACGGCATCTGAGGTGTTAAATGACAGGGTTTGGCCCAATCACCGTTCCCCATCTGTGTGGCCAAATGCCTGCGGTCTGATACAGCTGGGACCTGCCATGTATGGAGTGGGCTCACTGCAGCAGCTCTTTCCATACATTCCTTCAACCACCATGACATACCGGTTTAACAGTGTTAAATAGAGTTAATTATTATTTGTTGTATTTTTCAATGGCACCATTTTGAAATACCTAAAATGTACCTATTATCTCTTATTAATTCTTTCTGAGGAGAGTGGAAAACAAACATTGCTTTTTCCGTTATAAAGTTTGTGACACTTGCCACAAGATGGGGGGTTTATTCACTCTGTTATACTCCAATGTTTTTTTTATATTTTTTGTTTAGCATGTTCAATCAATGGAGATCCTGTGCTGAAGAGAAATTAATATAGCACAAAGTGAGTTAGAAAAAGATGGATGGATATTTGGCAGCTCATGGAAGACACAAGTTGTTGCCCCATTAAGCTTATTGTATAACCTGCATCTTCTATAATCTGGCCCAGATGTCCATGTTTATGGTCCTCTAGCTACTCATAGAGATTAATGACCTTTTTTCATGTTTTGCATAAAATCCGTTCTGCTTCACTGAATGTGAATCAGGTCAGAAAAAAAGATCAGTAAGTTCTTTTGTGCATAAGACCTTCAATATTTGTAATTTTTGCCACTAAGATTTTTTTTTTATAAAATTTCATGAAGGCACTTAATAGCACCTCAGTGCTAACATTTATAAAGGAACTGTCTCTGCTCAACCATTTGGAATCTATATTCTCCATAGTACTTGTTCTCTCCTGTCCTCCATACATTATGTGTGGCACTTTTTATGTGCGTTCTGCATGATCTGAGTTGAAAAACATGATGATTACAACTACGGGTGGGTATGCAAGTTAGACTGACTCACAATTGTCCCTTGATCCCCTGTTCTAAGGGGCATCACTGCAAGAATGTCAGAGGGTCATTCAGTGCTGTCAATAGCTAGCTTTACACTGGGAAAAAATTCCATGAAAACACAATGGGCCAGATTTATCATTACACTTACATCTTACTCCACTTTTACATATGCCCAAAGTCACTTTTGGCTAGTCAGATTTATTAATGGTCCTTTAATGCTGTGATAAATGTTGTTTGACAGTAGCAGTTTATCCTTCAGTAAGTGGCTTTACAAAAGTCGCACGTCTTTACAAAAAAGTTGCGTATTCTATTAAAAAGTCGAATAAGATAAGCATGGTCCCCTCTGGAGTGAAATTGCGCATTTTTTTGCGACTTTTTAGCAACTTTTTAAATGGTTGCAATAGTAAATATGTCTAGAGATTCATTTACATAAGACAACACACCCACTTTCACAAAATTGGAGAACTTAGTGCAGAGCTTGAAAAAGTCGCAAATAAATGCGCAATTTTACCGATTGCGCATTTTTTTGTGACTTTTTCCCTCCATAAAAGTGACTTTAGCTAATGATAAATCTGGCCCAATCCCTATGAATGAGCAGTTACCGCTGTATTTTTTCTGATGTTGGGCTCTCATTGCAGGTATACGGCTAACAATTTGCAGTCTTCTAATAAATATAGTAGATGTGATATTTGTAATGTAAATGAATATTCACTGGCCAGATAAATCAATGATGAATACAACATTGTGAATACTGTAAGAAAATATTCATTAGTTCTATATAAAACTTCCATCACAATGACCTAATATTTGCAGTATAATTTTCATAGTATGTCATGGCTCATGATGAATGTCTTGTATATTACGGGCGGTAACTCTACGTCTGGCTCCACCCGATTATTTAATGTCTACAGTGTGACTAAGAAGTCATGGCCATATAATAGCACATTTGATTGGCTGGTAATTATTGTTAAGATGACCGGACCATTGTATAAAATTAGTACATTTTACTTTTTGTGTCACCCCTATCTCCTCATAGATTGTAAGCTCTCGTGAACGGGGCCCTCATTCCTCTTGTTTGAGTTGTTGACTTGTTTGTTGCTATGTTATTTATGGCTCTGTTTGTACAGGAACCCTCTGATTGTATAGCACTGTGGAATATGTTGGCGCTATATAAATATGGATTATTATTATTATGGCAGTTAGAAAGTGTCTTTGTATTGAAATATTATTTTAAAGAGAACCTGTCATGTTGAACATGGTGTTTGAGCTGCAGGCAAGTTTTAGAGGAGGAAGAGCTGAGCAGATTGATGTATATTTTTGTGGGAAAAGATTCAGTAAAGCTTGCAATTTATACATTTAAATTCCTGCTCGTTCTTGGCTTTGAAGTCCAGGAGGTGGTTCTATCAGTGATTGGCAGCCTTCCCTCTATGACTATGTATATACAGATAGCTGTCAGTCACTGATAGGACCACCTCCTTGATAGCACCGCCTACTAGACTTCAAAGCTTAGAATAAGCAGGGATGTGAACAAATAAAATACAGGAATCTTTTCCCACAAAACTATATATCAATCTGCTCAACTCCTCCTGCTTTATAACAAGCTACCTGAAGCTTACATTGTATTTTTATGGTGATAGGTTCTCTTTAATGTTGCTTATATATGACCGACTTATTCCACTGTTCAGAGTGTTCAGAGATTGTCCTCACTTCCATAAGCCTCTCACAATCTAATACCCTCTATCTCATATACATATTAGGACAGGTAGTTATCCTATCAGTATGTTTTTGAATTATGGGAGGAAACCAGAGAAACTCATGCAAGCACAAGGAGAACATACTTCTCTATTGAGTACACATTTAGGGATTCTGTGAAATGGTGAGTAGATTGATGATCAGTTGCAGAACTATTGCACAAAAAAAAAAACATGAAAATCCAGGTTCACAGTCTGTGTTTTTGCAGCATTTTGGGAATATTTTTACCCATTGACTTACTGTAAATGGATTAAAACATTAAAATAAAAAAATTATTTGAATTTGACATGAGACTGAGATGTAAGATTTTATTTTTCCTTTAAAGGGATTGTATCAAAAGACAACCTTTTTAAAAGAGTTAACTTTGAATACATAATTTCTAACAGGTGCCAGCAGCCTGCCTACCGGACTGAAAGGATCATAAGTACCTGCTCCCCCCTCACTGGTCCTCTGCATTGGCTCCCACGTTTCCATCTTCTGATCCAGAGTTTGTTTTCTTCCTCCCCATCATGGGCATGGTAATCTGATCCTCTTCTACAAGAGACACATCACCACTGAAGCCAGCGGTTGGCTGAAGAGGATTAGGTGACCATGCCCATGCTGTGTGAAGAAAAGATGAAAACAAGCTCCATAATAGAAGATGGAGACATGGCAGGTATGATCCTTTCAGTAAGGGAGGCCAGCTGGCAGTCATTTACTATCAGAAATACGACTATATTAGTTGTATTTCTGGCACAGATTTCAGGGCAAAGGTTAATTGTTCCGCAATCTGCGACTTTACCATGTTTAAAAGTGGGCGTAGACAAGCGATGGATACACCAAAGTTATGTAGAGGCGCCAGCGCAGGGGCTTAATAAGACTGGAGTCCAGGATGGTGGTGGTTTTTTCTCCACTCAACTAATTGAACTGAGGTTGACACCTGTGAACCATGTGACTGGCTCCTGTCGGCCGATTGGAGAACACATGGTATATACAGGGTCGCATTTAGTTCAATGGTGTTCATGAGTAAGGACCGTAATGTTTTTTAAGGTCTGAAATGCATTGTTCGTTGAGTCTATTCCTGTATCTGAAGATTTTAACCTGATGGAATAAATTTGCAACTTTTAAGAAGCTGGATTTTCCTGTTTTCTCATAATGGTACTTATGCACCTTGCTGGCAGCCTCAATTACCCTCCTGAATTCCACTGTATCACTGTCCTCAGTATGGTTATAGGGCAGTATTTTATTCTTTTCTGTGGTACTTGGTATATGTGGTATTTTAGATGAAAGGCTGTCCACATGATAGCTTGAGGGCATTAGTCCAACCTGCGCTGCTGTTTAGTAGTGGATCTCCACTCTGACTTTTCCCAAGCAGGGGACCCACCTCTATAATTTCTATATGCCCTAATACAACATATGAACAAGGACATAACCTTTAACTTTTTCTGCAGATATATGGAGGCATGTTGGTACTCCCCAGCTCTAAAATGATTACTATTGTGAGTTGCAACTTGATCCAAGAGTCTGGTAGGTAACAAAGTCTATATATATATATATATATATATATATATATATATATTATTTTCTTAAAGATTGTATTAGTCCAGTTCAAGCATTTGCATTATGTAATTGAGACAGAAGGAAAAATACATCTTCTTGTAAAGAGCATGGTGGCATCACACTTTGTGAACAGTGTTAAAAGCAAATCATCTCAGCAGCTGGGAAAAATGAAACAAGATAGATAGTAACAACATTGAGACAAAAGAATTATCTCTTCTAAAAGCTCCACCACCTGTTACAAAAGCTCTCACTTCCAGCAGCTGAATGCACCACATAGTTCTTTGTTCCTCTATTTCATCTCATCTCATTTGGCTCGTAATCCTTTGCTGTGTGAAAGACCTATAGGCAGCGTACAAGTATAGAGATCATAAGAATATGGAGAACTTTTCTCTGATGTGGTTTCTATGTTTTGCTTACTGAATAACATTCAGAATAATAACACGGATAAGGATGACCTTGTAGATACATAGACCTTGTTGTAGTGCAGCATCTTATGGTGGACCATTCAGTGGCATATGGATCTGTGGAGTGCCCATGACGTAGTACACACCCCTGCCATGTGCAAGCAGCCTAAGCTAAATTATCCCTCCAAATGATTTCCAAGATTTTTCCCTATTGGACTACAAATAAAAAAAGCTCCAGCATTAAATTGTGACATGATGCAATCACAAAAATGAATATCTACTAGCACTAACGTGATTTTGCAATATTTTTGCTGCAGTTTTTACTTGGTCGTCATGGACCTGGTATAACCTATGGAGTGAAAATTAGGGAAGAATTTGTGTTGTTATGAAAACATCTTTTTAATAACCATACCTTGCTTGACTAAAATTTCCCCTAAAAATAATCACCTATGTACCATTATATTATGTTGCAGTATGTCTGATTTATGTATCACAACTTTTCACAGATATTTTTTGTGGTTTTCATGAAACGGAGGGTGGTACAGCTCTGTTTCTAGAACTTAGGTCTCATTAAGATAAACGGTTTAAAACTTGATGTAAAACTTGAATTCTGTCAGCTAAAAACTGATGATTTCCCATTCGCGTAGAATTAATACTAAATAATAAAAACTGAAGAATGTCCACCCAGCTTCTCCCATGATAAATGGACTACACACGGATAGCATCTGTGTGCTGTCTGTATTTTTGCATGGGCCCATTGATTTGAATGAGCAAGTCTAGGGTAAATAAAAATATCATAGTGCATGCTGCGATTTTCTCTGAAAGGACCAATGATCTGTGAAGAAAATCAAACATGTGAACTGGCCCATTGACTTTAATGTGTCAGTGTTCATTCTGTATGCTGTGCATTCTACACAGCGGTGAAAATTGCTCATCTGAATAAGACCTAAGTGAACAGCATAAGTGCCATATTTATGAAAATGTCATCCACTTAATTAAAAAAGAAGTAAATTCCTCAGAAATCTGGGGCTCTGCACTTTGCATTCTGCATTGCCTGAGAGCAATTGACACATGCATGCTAGGAAAAATTGGTGGGGCACGGGGGTCCATACTAAGTTTTGCTATGGGGCCCTTGGAGATCTATGTACTTCCCTGATTATTAGTTTTTAGAACTTTAAAGAGAGATAGAAATTCCATAAATTGTAAAATGATTAAAAGAAAAATAAAATAAATCTATATATAGTATACCTATATAAAAAAGTCCACAGAAAAAAAAAAAACTTTATTAAACTTTGAGCTATGTTATTTGCTTTTAAGCACCCGTAGTGTTTATCTTGAAAGACTATACCTTAAAAGTAACGCATTTGTGATTATCACAGAGCCTTCTTAAGAGGAAACCAGCCATTGTGTCTTCTCTTTTTGGACTTAATTGGCATCACATTTGAAACTCAGTAAGAATCCCCTGGAGAGTAGTTGCCAAAGACTTGTTTTGAATTAAAGTCCTAAATGATCCTTGCTGAAACCTTAGCAGACATAAACAGACAAAATGCAGCTCTGTGCACTCTAATGTGGCTGGAGAGCTGACATGAATGTAATATGGCAGAATAAAGCTTTGTTCTATTCCTGAGGCACACCAAGTTCTGGCCGAACCCCTGAGATGCCAGCTGTGAATTTCATTTACTGTCTGAACGGGACAGTTCGTCCAAACAATTTAGGTCAGTTTTCGGCAATTGCTTTCTACCTTGTTATTTCTTCATTATTAGACAATTTTTTTTTACAAACAATGTACTAAATCTGAAGTACTGTAGATTCCTTTAGATGATAGTTAAAAATAAGTCACTTGACATAATTGACAACATACAGTCAGTGCAAAATCTGGATTCTATTTTATCCTGGAAATTCTTGAATTATGCTACATAAAATACAATTCTGACCTTTCTGCAATCCCTGTCAGAATCTCATGTGTCTAGCTATAGTAATAAACGACAAGGCTAAGTACTTGTTAGATGCATACTTGCCAAGATTCCTATTTGGAAAGTCAAGACTGATTACATCTATTTCACATTCAACCAAACACCTCTAATAAATGCTCAGTTTGCAAATAATTTTGAATATGTTCAACTATATTGCAAGATGGATGATTTCTGGTCCAACATTCACAAAGTCTAAAATTTCCTGCCAATGTGTACATACAGTTTAGACAGATTCCGAGCTTGAGTTGGCATAATTATTGGCAGCCATATTATGTTTATAGGCAAAGTAAGCATGCGCCATGAACTAGGAAGATATTTGATGGAGAGATATCTGCTTTACACAGTAATTGATAAATGATATGGCATTTAGTAGTCCAAAGTAAATGGTCAGAGGAATAGCTAGAAGAAACAGCCACATCTGACCCTGGCATTTAAGTGGGCCCAAAGTCACCTTTGCTAAGTATAAAACACCAGTATTATAAACGGTACATGGTAAATTTTTGCAAATAACCACACTAATCAGGTGGAATATTATAACCAAATGAGACGATATCTAACCAGCAAACATCTATATGATAGGATGGATGAAATCAGAGTTATTTCTTAAAGGTAATCTATCACTATCATCCAGGACTATTATCTGTTGTAATACATGAGTGGTGCTGGAGATAAGGAGTACAGATCTGTACTCCTGCCTCCCCCTCCCCACACATTCGCCCACTATCAGCAATCAAAGCTGTGCTAAAATACATTGTTGGGACTGCCATGCATGCACACAAGTCTATTTCTATTGTACTAGCATGGCACAGCAGTCCGGTTTGTATATTTCAGTGCAGCTTTGGAAAAAGGTAGTTGGAAAATAACAAATAACGATGTAGATTTCTTATCTGCAGTACTACTCTTGTCCAAGATTGCGGGGACATTGTGGTTTCATTTAAGTGATGAAGGACTGAAGAGAGAGTGTCAACTTCTGGGACTCCCACAATCTCAAAGACTGGGATCGATATACCTATCATATTTTTATGCATTTTGTGGCGTTTGGTGCGTTTTTTTTTTTTTTTTGCGTTTAATGATGTATTTAATTCCAACTCCAGATGAAAGTCTATGGGAAATATCAAATGCTGGGCAAACAGGCATCTTTGTGATGGCATTATTTCACCCTTGAGGTGCATTTTGAGTCAATGACATGTTTTTATTTTTCCAAATTGTAGCTTGCATGGAGTCTAGAGTTTTTTTCCCTCATTGCCTAGCCTCTTTTTTCTCTACACCTCCATCATTTTAGTTTTTTTATATAACATGTGCAACATGTTTTTTTTTGCAAGGCATTTTTACCAATGTTTTTTCCCCAAACACAGCTCTAGAAAGGAAGTGACATTACAAGGGGACACCTACTTTCCTCTAAAAAAGGAAAAAAAAGCCCCCCAAAAATGCTAGGCATGTAGAAAATATAATTTTAAACTCAAGGTGGTAAAACACACTATGGGGGTCATTTACTTTACTGAAATATACCTAAATTAGGCATCTTTCAGATGCAGATGATGGTGCAATGGTTAGTTATGTCACTATCTGCGACCTTGCCCTGCTCACGCCAGGTCTAAAATAGTGGGCGTGGTGTAAGCAGGGGAGGGGACGGGTCAGCAGGACTGTCTCATTCACCATTTTCTACACCTGTTTTAAGCATTGAAAATGGTCTAAATGTAAGACAGCTTGGATGCTGTCTTAGGCCCCTTTCACACGGGCGAGTTTTCCGCGCGGGTGCAATGCGTGATGTGAACGCATTGCACCCGCACTGAATCCTGACCCATTCATTTCAATGGGTCTGTGTACATGAGCGGTTTTTTCCACGCATCACTTGTGCGTTGCGTGAAAATCGCAGCATGTTCTATATTCTGCGTTTTTCACGCAGCCCTAGCCCCATAGAAGTGAATGGGGCTGCGTGAAAAACGCATTGCATCCGCAAGCAAGTGCGGGTGCGTTGCGTTTTTCACTGATGGTTGCTAGGAGATGTTGTTTGTAAACCTTCAGTTTTTTATCACGCGCGTGAAAAACGCGTCAAAACGCATTGCACCCGCGCGGAAAAAACTGAACAACTGAACGCAATCGCAGGCAAAACTGAATGGCTTTGCCTGTGAAATCGCACAGTTTTCACTGAACGCATCCGCAACGCATCCGGACCTAATCCGGACACGCTCGTGTGAAAGAGGCCTTACATTTAGAACTGGCTCTGGATGCGATGAAGTTATGGAGAGGCCGGCGCTTTTTCATTACTTCGGGGGATCCACCGCCAGCTACAGACCTTTATTAAGACTGGCACCCAAAATGCCGGTCTTAATAAATGTGCACCTATATGCATAAGAATACCTCAAGAATGGTACAAACATGGTGATGAAGTCTGGCTTTTTCTTAGCTTTTTTGGACAAAACTAGGTGTGAAGGAATCCTAAAAGCTCTTTTTTTTTAAATCCTTTAAGGCCTCTTGCACATAACAATATTTTGCGGACCGTATACTGGCCGTTTTTTCAGTTCAGTATACTGACAGTATACTGAACCATTCACTTCAATTGGACCGCAAAAAATACTGAAGTGTCTCCGTATTCCGTTTCCGTTTTTCAGTTCCGTTTAAATATAGAACATGTCCTATTCTTGTCCGCAAATCACGTTCAGTGGCTCTATTTAAGTCAATGGGTCTGCAAAAAAATGGAAAGCATACGGAAAGGCATCCGTATGTCTTCCGTATCCGTTCCGTTTTTGTTGAACAATCTATTAAAAATTTTTAAGCCCAGCCCAATGTTTTCTATGTAATTACTGTATACTGTATATGCCCCACAGAAAAACGGAACGGAAAAACAGAACCGAAGCGGAAACCCAACAGAAGCAGAAAAACGGAAAAACGGATCCGTTAAAAACGGACCGCAAAACACTGAAAATACCATATGTTCGTGTGCAAGAGGCCTAGCCCTAAGGACAGCCTGTTTAATGCAATATAAGATACATCAAAGGAATTATGTGTTTTCTGGTCTTGACTGGTCTTTATTGTTTGTTGATGCTTGCTTGTTGATGGCTTCAATATCAATTCCCTAAGATATTTTGGCAAGAAAAGCCTAGGATTCATGAAGTACTATGCAGATTACAACATTGTTATTACTTTTGGTGTTTATGTGATCTTGATTCTTTACAAGTTTCTCCAGTGACAAACTGCAAAGTGATATATATCAGATATAAAGATCAGAATGTTCTGGATGACAGTGCTTGGTCATTGAAACAAATAGGTGATATCTGATTCATATTCCTAATTCATTAAAGTTGACAAACCCAGCAGGTAACCCCTATTGGGTTCTGGAAAACAATATGCTGAAAGTCATTTTATTTTAAATGATTCTAAATACACATTGCTCAAATACAGGTTGCATCATTCTGTTATCCCAACATTATTATACAGTTCTCAAAGGAGGAGGGACACTAACCCTATATAATGCAATGTATCCAAAGAACAGCTGCACATGGATGTCATGAGTCTCTTTTCATACAGTATACATCTATAAAAAGGTAAATGTCTGATAAAAGGCACAAATGTAGTGTGAACTGTGCCTAAATATAACTTCTGACTCATAAATAATTTCCCAGACAAATTCTCTGTATCACACTTGCACAAATTCTCTGTATTACACTTGCCTGGTGATCCTATGATTGTGATGTATTTTCATACCTTTTTGAGAAGCCAGTGCCAACCTGATTCCATATTTTATTGCTTCAAATGTAATTTGGATTAACCAGTTTTCCATTTTTTATGTTAAGACAGAGATAATACTTAACATGTAGGTCTAAGAAACACACTTTAATACTGAAGAAATAGCTCATCTATTACAAAAGGTTTGGAAACTAGACTGAAAACAAGTTCTATATGACTTCAATATATACATGCCCTCTAGAAAAAAAAAAAAAGATACAAAAAAACTAACAAATGTGAATTCCAGTTTGTATCCAAAATATAATCCAGTTTTGAACCAGTGATGCTCAAGTGAAGTGCTGGTCAGAATATACTAGGCAACTGCTTGAATAGCAATACACCAAAGAAAGGTAATTATCGGAAATGCTCCCACTAGGCAGTTGAGAAACACATAGCTGCTGTGAAAATTTCAAATGCAATGTTATGTATAAAGGGAGAAATGGGAGAAATTCTCTACTGTAGGCCACTTTCACATGTTAAGTATTTAGTCACTGTTTTGCATCAGTATTTGTACGCCAAAACCAGTTGTAGAACCTACCAAGAAAAAGTATAATGGACAGATTTGTGACTTTTCTGGTACATTGATTAAATACTGACTATGTGAAAGTGGCCCACATGTAAGGGTGAATAATCACACAAAAACCTCTACAACTCAATTTCCTTGACCTCGCGATTTAGTAATAACATAAAAAAAAAACATTGAGTCTGTGCCTTTCACAGCATAAACCTTTTTTTTTTTCCTAGAAACATATGTTGTTCTATCTTGCTGACAGTTTTCTTGTGCATTCTTGTACTTCTCAGTACAGTTCTATTCTATAGATACAACAACACGTGCTCAGAATCACAGGCAAAACCAGAGCAAGTTCTCCCTAAAATGCCAGGTTGTAGATGTATTGTGAAATTACTTATAGTTCTTTAGCGTCAGCCAGTTAGTGCTGTAAACCAGAACCCGACAAAAGTGAGCATACTAAACACAATGCAGCAGCCTCTGCAGGCATGCACCACATTATTACAATAGAAGGTTTGCATTACCTTTTGGAAAGTCTTTTCCAGCAGAGGCAGTTCACTTTCAGCTTGTTTCTTGTTATTCTTCTTTCGGCAGCAGGAAAAATAGACTCCTCTCATGTTTTCCCAAGGCACAAGTTTAAGAATATACTAAGTTTACAGATAGCTCCACAATCCAACTCCCAGTGAAATGCTCCTCTCCATTCTAAATAAAAGTGCTGGAGATGTGTTCACCTAATGCAAGCTAACAAAGTGATGTCAACTCACACCCCTTCTCCTCCACACCCACCAGCCTTCTAATCCTTCCAGCAAAGGGATTGGCTAGCTCCCTCACCCAGGAGACTCAACTTGGCATTTC
This sequence comes from Bufotes viridis, assembly GCA_033119425.1. NCBI lineage: Eukaryota > Metazoa > Chordata > Amphibia > Anura > Bufonidae > Bufotes > Bufotes viridis. Next base: position 179,666,382 of record CM065593.1, on the reverse strand, counting down.
AGATGTCAACATGCGTTTCCAACACATAGCCGAACATCCATCCTGGGAGTGTGTGCACCAGAGAGCCTTATCCCTGCTGCAAGAAGTTCTGTCTTATGGCACCTTGCACATGCAGGTCTTTTGTTGGCGAAGAAGGAAAGTAAATAGACGAACCCACTTAACTATGTGTAGGATGAATAGGGATGAATGATTACATCAGTTCATAAGCAAAGAGAATGGTTCCAGTATTCAATATAAGATAAAAGTATCCAAACCATATTAAAGAGCCATAAAATCCATTGAAAACATCAGTACACATAACAATAACTGCTTGCGCATTTCAGGCATATACTGACTACATGGTGTAAAACCTGGTGGTCTTCCAATAGTAAATAAGCACATTGTAATGCTACTGATAGAAAAGAAGAATTTGTCAGTACTGATAAAATTAAGCAAATATGATAGTAGTGAAATCTATTAAACAAACATATAACTAAATATTCTTACAGTGAAGTATTAGAATGTCCAACAGAAACATCCAGTAACTTTCTATATTGAAAAGCTTATATTTGTGATCTCTTCCTCGGACACTGGGGTTAACCTTTTCAATACCTTGCATTATGCTGAAAGAGCTGTATCCATTGTGCACCTGGGCAGAGTGCATTAAAACCATAGATATACTAGTATTGGTGCATGTGGAAACATCCAAAAAGTGTTTATTGATCCTAATCTTTAAATGGCTAGCGGTGCACTCAAAATATTGGAATTGTGAATAAGTGAAGGAAAAAAATGGAATTTGGTGCTGAGTGGGATTCTGTGAACTGGTTGAATGACTGTATATAGAGTATGGTAAAGTTCTTTTATTTTGTGCAGATGCCGATTGTGCAGTACTGTCATAATTTAAAACTCTTTCTTCCCTTACTAGGGGAGAGGTTAATTGTCTCAAAATCAAACTTTAAATTAAACAGGCTTTAAATTAAACTGCTGGACTCGTTCTGAGCTCCCACTGAGCACCCCCACCAATCAGCTGTTTGAAGAGGCCACAGCGCTCATGCCAGTGCAGACTCCTCTTCATTACTTACATGCCTGCCATCTAGATTGTAGTGACAATGACAATGCAGTCAAACCTTCCTCTCCCTTTCACTTGAATGGCATGAACAGATGTAATTACAATGCCCCACCGCAATAATCTAGATGGTGTGCAAGTAAACATTGAAGAGGATGCAGCGCAGTTGATCAGCAGGGGTGCTGCGTGTTGGTATTGATGACCTATCCCAAGAATAGGTCATGAATATCCTAGCACTGCATAACCACATGTCCAAACCTAGAGAGTACAGATGTAGCAAAATTAATAGATAAACGTTAATCAGTGGAGCTAGCCAAGGTCGGAATACAGTGGGTTAACAAGCAGATCATGAGTTCAGGCACAACACATAGAAGCACAAACAAGAACCAAGACATTATACGCACTATGAGCTGTATCAGAGCCTGGTTTAAATCCCCACCTACACCTCTGATTGGACTCCGAACCAGAGCCCTTAATCTATTGCTCTGAATTTAGTAGATGGTCTACAGATACAAAGTGGAATGATCCAACTCTCCGTAGCCAATTGTCATAAAAAGGGAGTCTGCTTTTTCTGTGAAAAAAGGGGACATTTTGTTAATGCATGTCCTCACGTTCATCATCATGGTGAAAACAAAAAAAGAATGTTTAACCCCTCCAGGACCCAGGACGAGAAAGCTCGTCCTAATTGAGCGGTACTTAGCGTATTTGGACGAGCATTCTCGTCCTACAGTTAAACTGTCACCATGTCTACAGACATGGTGACAGCGCTGAGACCCCCACACAGCCAGGGGTCTCAGCTAACCGGCAGGGGACCAATCAGAGGGGACCACCTTGAGGGTGGTTTCTATTATATAAGCCTCACAAAGTGACTTCAAACCTAAACTGGTCCCTAAAAAGTGGGTTTTTGAAAATTTCTTAAAAATTTCAAGATTTGCTTCTAAACTTCTAACCCTTGTAACGTCCCCAAAAAATGAAATGGCATTCCCAAAATGATCGATACATGAAGTAGACATATGCGGGATGTAAATCAATAACTTCCTTTGGCGGTATTACTATGTATTATAGAAGTAGAAAAATTGAAACTTGGAAAATTGCAAATTTTTCTAAATTTTTGGTAAATTTGGTATTTTTTTTATAAATAAAACTCAAATTTTTCGACTCCATTTTACCACTGTCATGAAGTACAATGTGTGACAAAAAAACTGTCTCAGAATGGCCTGCATAAGTAAACGCGTTTTAAAGTTATCACCACATAAATTGACACTGGTCAGATTTACAAAAAATGGCTGGGTCCTTAAGGTGAAATAAGGTTGGGTCCTTAAGGGGTTAATCCCCATATTACCCTCTCTGTGGGAGTCAGAGAACTTACTTTTGTCTTTTACCGATAGTACCCGATTTTTCCTGTCTGCCGATTTGGCGCTAGACTCCAAAACTGTGAGAATTGAGGCCTTTATTAACAGTGGTGCAGGGGTTAACCTAGTTGATGGTCAGATTGGCTGTATGCATAGGTTGGCAACAAGTGCATTAGGCCATGCCTGGATTTCTGTGAACTCAATCACCAGTGGCCCCACACACAATATAATGACCCCACAGTGGCCCTCCATTCAGAATAATAAGCCCCAGTCGCCCCTCATTCAGAATAATGACCCCCATAGGCCCCCACATTGGGGGTTATATTGTATTGGGGGGGGGGCATTGGGGGTCATTATACTGTATGGTGGTCATTGGGGGTTTTATATTGAATGGGGGCTCTGGTGGTCATCATATTGAATGGAGGATCATTGGGGATAATTATACTAATTGGGTGGAAACCGTTGCTGCCTATTCCGTGATCTCAAATGTCAGTGGTGGTGAAGGTGATGATGATGACGTGTTGGACGTCACGTGGGTGCCCACAAGAGAGGAAGATGAGGGGAGTTCAGAGGGAGAGATGGAGTAGCAGAGAGGGAGGAGAAGCAGGAAGAGCTCGCAGGGCACAGGAGGCAAAAAGCAGACTGCAAATGTATCTGGAGCCATCCACCATGCACGGTCACTTCTGGCGCTCCCAGGACGCCAGCACATGGCTCCACAGTGTGGGCTTTTTTAACGTGTCAGCTGCTGACAATAGTGTCGCCATCTACAGACTGTGCTTTCAACGCATACGTTGCGGTAAGCCCAACACTCACCTAGGGATGACCGCCTTAAGAAGGCACCTGGCCTCCCATCACCGAGCCCATTGGGAGCAATGCCATCAGAACCCACAAAGCCACATTCCCGGCGCTCCAGGTGCTGCCTCTTCTCCTTCTCTTCTCTCCTCCCATTTGTCCTCCACTCCATCTTCTACTGTGCCGTCGTCACGTTCTTCTGGCAGAAGGCAGGCTTACGTGGCCCAAATGTTTGAGTGTTAAAAGTTGATGGCGCCGGATAACTCTCTTGCCCAACGGCTAACCGATGGTTTGTTGGAACTGCTAGCCCCCCAACTACTGCCATATAAACTGGTTGACTCAGAGGCGTTCAGAAAATTTTAAGCCATTGGCACACCACAATGGAACGTCCCCGGAGTGAAATATTTCCCCCAGAAGGGCATCCAAGAGCTATATGGCCATGTTCAGTGGCAAGTGAATATATCTCTGGCACACAGTGTTGGTGGCAAGATACATCTGACCACAGACACATGGTCTAGCAAACACGGGCAGGAAAGGTACATAACTTTTACTGCCCACTGGGTGAACCGTCTGACGGCCGTCAAGCATGTAACCCGTGGCTCCCGTTTGGATTTGGTGTTACCGCCAAGGATTGCATGCAGGCCTGCCTCTTCTTCTCCTACTCCATTCTCCATCTCCTCCTCGGCTAACTCTGACTCCTCCTTTTCCACTGCTACCGCCTCTTCTGCTGCGCCACCAAGCTCCGCAGAACCTCTTCGACGTGCCAGCTCAGACGTTGCCATTCTGTGCTGCGGCTGTTGTGCCTGGAGGCCAAGAGCCACACCGACCCTGCATTGCTTTCAGCTCTGCGGTCACAGGCCAATCAGTGGCTAACCCCTCTCAATTTGACAGTTGGTAAAGCGGTGTGCGACCACGGTGCAAATCTGCTGAGCGTGCTGAAATGGGGCAAGATGACACACGTGCTGTGCATGGCACACGTCCTGAACTTAGTCATGCAGCGATTCGTTGCCAAATCTCTGGCCATTTTAGAATATCTTACACGGCCACGAGTAGGCTTTGAGGTGGACTTTAAACTTTTCGGGGATCCGTGGCTGGTGGAGGAGTCCGAGGATGACATTCTCCTGATGAGCAGGAGCCAGGGCGCTCCACCACTTCCAATTTAGTGCAAATGGGGGCCTTCATACTCCAGTATTTGAAGAGGGACCCCCGTATAAAAAGCATAAAGGGCAAGGACCAGTACTGGGTGGCAAAGTACTTAGACCCCTGGTACAAACACAAAATGGCGAACATGTTACCAGCATCATCTGGCAGAATGCAGCATTTCCAGACCTTGCTGCGAGAGATGCTGCATTCTGCTGTTACGGGTGCTAGCAAAGAAATTTCAAACCACCGCGAAACAGGTGCAGGTACCAATCCTACCGCACCTGCAATAAGAGGGCGGGTTGAAGATGTGTTGGTCACTTCCCATATGAGATCATTCTTGCAGCCAACCCATCGACAGCCACCCTCTGGATCCAGCATCAGGGAACGCCCAGATCGACAGGTGTCCAACTACATCGGGTTAATGGCCGATGTGGATGCTCTGAGAAGTGAGGAACCCCTGAACTACTGGGTGTGCAGGCTGGACCTTGGGCCAGAGCTGGCACAATTTTCCATGGAACTCTTGGCTTGCCCCCTCGTCGAGTGTCCTGTCTGAAAGGACGTTCAGCGCAGCAGAGGGGATCATCACAGATAAGCGCACTCGCCTAGCTCACGACATTGTGGACTACCTCACATTTCTAAAAATGAATGAGGCATGGATCTCTGAGGAATTCAACACCTGTGACTACCACGTGTAATTGAATTTTCTCATGCCAGCCCACCCAGAACAAAGAATGGTTCTTAGTCTTAGCCAGCCCACCCAGAACAAAGAATGGTTCTTAGTCTTATGTCTATACAGTATTTTGTGGTAGTCGGTATATCGCAGGCCTCAATCAATATTTGGTGGAAACAGGTATATCGAACCCCTTAATCAGCATTTTGTGGAAGCAGGTATCTCGCAGGCCTCAATCAATATTTGGAGGAAACAGGTATATCGAAACCCTTAATAGGTATTTTGTGGAAGCAGGTATATCGCAGGACTCAATCAATATTTGGTGGAAACAGGTATCTTGAACCCCTTAATCAGTATTTTGTGTAAGCAGGTATATCGCAGGCCTCAATCAATATTTGGTGGAAACAGGTATATCGAACCCCTTAATCGGCATTTTGTGGAAGCAGGTATATAGCAGGTCTTAATCAATATTTGGTGGAAACAGGTATCTCGAACCCCTTAATCAGTATTTTGTGGAAGCAGGTATATTGTACCCCTCAATCAGTATTTTGTGGAAGCAGGTATATCGCAGACCTTAATCAATACTTGGTGGAAGAAGGATTATCGCACCCCTCAATCAGTATTTTGTGGAAGCAGGTATATCACAGGCCTCAATCAATATTTGGTGGAAGCAGGTATATCGCACCCCTCAATCGGTATTTTGTGGAAGCAGGTATATCGCAGGCCTCAATCAATATTTGGTGGAAGCAGGTATATCTAACCCCTTAATCAATATTTGGTTTAAGCAGGTATATCGCACCCCTTAATCAGTATTTTGTGGAAGCAGGTATATAGAACCCCTTAATCAATATTTGGTGGAAGCAGGTATATCACACCCCTCAATCAGTATTTTGTGGAAGCAGGTATATCAAACCCCTTAATCAATATTTTGTGGAAGCAGATATATCGCACCCCTCAATCAGTATTTTTGGAAGCAGGTATATCACAGGCCTCAATCAATATTTGGTAGAAGCAGGTATATCGCACCCCTCAATAAATATTTTGTGGAAGCAGGTATATCACAGGCCTCAATTAATATTTGGTGGAAGCATGTATATCGCACTCCTCAATCAGTATTTAGTGGAAGCAGGTATATCACAGGCCTCAATCAATATTTGGTGGAAGCAGGTATATCTAACCCCTTAATCAGTATTTTGTGGAAGCAGGTATAGCACACCTCTTAATCAATATTTTGTGGAAGCAGGTATATTGCACCCCTCAATCAATATTTTGTGGAAGCAGGTATATTGGAGGCCTCAATCAATTTTGGTGGAAGCAGGTAAATCAAACCACTTAGTCAGTATTTTGTGGAAGCAGGTATATCGAACCCTTTAATCAATATTTTGTGGAAGCAGGTATATCGCAGGCCTCAATCAATATTTGTGGAAACAGGTATATCACACCCCTCAATTATTTTTTTTGTCACAACAGTTACAGTTACACAACAGTATATCACACCACCCTGTTTATTTGAGGCAACAGGTATAACACAGTCCTCAATCATTATTTTTTGGGGGGCAACAGGTATATCACACCCATTACAAATAGTTGTTCCAATAGCGCTTGTCCCTCTATATACCTGCAGTATTGCAGCAGAATCGCACACAACTGCTGCACAATACAAATGCACTATATACTTTCAATGTTAGAAAGTATATTATAGGTATATCACACCCCTCAATCAGTTTTTTGGGGCAACAGGTATATCACACTATTTGCAATTAGTTATTCCAATAGTGTTTGTCCCTCTATATAGCTGTGGTATCACAGCAGAAACGCACACAACTGCTGCACAATACAAATGCACTATAATATACTTTCTATGTTAGAAAGTATATTATAAGTATATTACACCCCTCAATATATCACACCAATCGATAGCACACCTATACCAGTCCTTAAAAGGACTTTAGTGGCCCTATTAACTAGCATTTGGTGTCCCTAACAGCCTGTCCCTGTTCCACAAAGCAACCTCTCCCTACACTGGCAGAACACAGTATGTAAAATGGCTACCAGATCTGGTTCTGTTATAGGGTGGGGGTGTGTCCATGTGCTGAAACGTCTCAATTGGCTTTCCTGTCCCACCTGATGGATGTGTCATGGGTCAAAGTTTGGCGCAATGCAAAAGTATATGGCGCCGGTGGACATCACCATATGTTTGCATGTTTGGCGAATCGCGAACACGCAAAGTTTGCCACGAAACGACCGCTGGGCGAACCGCAAGGCCATCACTACTGGTCATGCCTTTGGGTTAACCAATGCGCCTGCAGTTTTTCAACATTTTGTTAATGACATCTTTCATCATCTGGTGGGGAAGTTTGTTGTTGTGTATCTGGATGATATACTAATTTATTCTCCAGTACAGTGTTAATTTTAGGACATGGTCAGATATCATGTCCTATAGTCAAGTATCAAAATAATGCCACTGTGACACCTGACCAAGACACCTGACTCTGACACCTGACACCTGACCCTGACTCTGACACCTGACTCTGACACCTTACCCTGACACTTGACCCTGACACCTGACTCTGACACCTGACTCTGACACCTGACATTGACAACTGACCCTGACAACTGACATTGACAACTGAGTTTGAATTATGCTCTTCATAGGTCAGGGTCAAAGTGAGAATGAGTTATAGATATACTATGTATTTGTATGCAAAATTGCATAGATGAATAAAATCCCAGGCAAAACCTAAGCAAACTTATAGCTTGCCCACCCAGGCCCACTGGACTCAAGATAAGTGCACTACCAATAAGCTATAAGCTTACTTAGGGTTAGCCTAGGATTTTATTCATCTATGCCATTCAGTATATAAAAAGTAGAATTAACCTAAAATTCGGAGCGAGGCTGACGCCTGACTTAGGTCAGTAGTCAGATGTCAGCGTCACACATGACTTGAATTTGCCTCATATCTAGCACTTAATAAAATGTTCAATTTTGTAAAGGCTGAAAGGGGTCTTGATCTTGAACATAGGCCCACTGGACCCAAGACAAGTGCACTACCACTGAGCTATAAGCTTGCTTAGAGATAGCCTGAGATTTTATTAATCTATGCCATTCAGTATATGAAAAGTAGAATGAACCTAAAATTAGGAGCGAGGCTGACGCCTGACTTAGGTCAGTAGTCAGATATGAGCGTCACACATGACTTGAATTTGCCTCATATCTAGCGCCTAATAAAATGCTAAATTTTTTAATCTATGCCATTCAGTATATGAAAAGTAGAATGAACCTAAAATTAAAGGGGTTCTGCAGTTTGTTACAACTGATGATCTATCCTCAAGATAGATCATCAGCATCTGATCGGCCGGGGTCTGACACCCGGGACCCCCGCCGATCAGCTGTTTGAGAAAGGCAGCGGCGCTGCAGGAGCGCCGCGGCCTTCTCACTGTTTACTGCTGCTAGCGCCCCGCCCAGTGACGTCACGACTTGTATCCAAGTGGCGTGGGCGAGGCTAAGCTCTGTTCACTGAATGGAGCTTATCCCCGCCCATGCCACTTGATACAAGTCGTAACGTCACTGAGCGGGGCACTATCAGCAGTAAACAGTGAGAAGGCCGCGGCGCTCCTGCAGCGCCGCTGCCTTCTCAAACAGCTGATCGGCGGGGGTCCCGGGTGTCAGACCCCGGCCGATCAGATGCTGATGATCTATACTGAGGATAGATCATCAGTTGTAACAAACTGCAGAACCCCTTTAAAAGCGAGGCTAACGCCTGACTTAGGTCAGTAGTCAGATATCAGCATCACACATGACTTGAATTTGCCTCATATCTAGGGCTTAAAAAAATGTTACATTTTTTAAAGGCTGAAAGGGGTCTTAAACTCAGGCCCACTGGACTCAAGACAAGTGCATTACCACTGAGCTATAAGCTTGCTTAGGGTTTGCCTGGGATTTTATTCATCTATGAAATTTTGTTTACAAATACATAGTATACAGTTGTGTTCAAAATTATTCTACCCCCAATGCTGTAAAGGGTTTTAGGGAATTTAGTGTACATTTGTAATTGTGTTTAGAATGAAATCTTACAAGGACTTTTTAAAGAACCAAATGCAACTAAAATGACATCAATTGTTTTTGTAATACAGTAATAAATGTTTTTTTTGTGATTTCTTCATTGACACAATTATTCAACCCCTTAAAGACTACCACTCTTAAGAACAGAGGTTCATTCAAGTGTTTTCGATCAGGTATTGAAAACACCTGTGGATGTCAAGGAGCAGCAATCAAGCATAATAAGCACGAATTAGGCAGATTTAAAATGACTTTGATACTCAGCTCCTTCTAGACATTTACTGGTGTGTTTACAAACATGGTGAAGTCAAGAGAATGGTCCAGGAAGACAAGAGAAGATGTGATTTCTCTTCACAGGAAGGGCAATGGCCATAAGAAGATTGCAAAGATGTTAAACATACCAAGAGACACCATAGGAAGCATCATTCGCAAATTCAAGGCAAAGGGGACTGTTGAAACGCTACCTGGTCATGGCAGAAAGAAGATGCTGACTTCGACTGCTGTGCGCTACCTGAAGCGCAAAGTGTTGAAAAGTCCCCGTGTGACTGCTGAGGAACTGAAAAAAGATTTGTCAGATGCGGGTACTAAAGTTTCAGCTCAAACAATAAGGCGCACACTGCTTAATGAAGGCCTCCATGCCAGAACTCCCCTTGCTGTCTCCAAAGAATAAGAAGAGTCGACTGCAGTATGTCAAAAGTCATGTGGACAAACCACAAAAGTTTTGGGATAGTGTTCTGGGGTCTGATGAAACAAAATTAGAACTGTTTGGGCCCATGGATCAACGCTATGTTTGGAGGAGGAAGAACAAGGCCTATGAAGAAAAGAACACCTTGCCTACTGTGAAGCATGGCGGGGGTCAATCATGCTTTGGGGCTGTTTTGCTTCTACAGGTACAGGGAAGCTTCAGCATGTGCAAGGTACCATGAATTCTCTTCAGTACCAGGAGATATTGGATGAAAATGTGATGCAGTCCGTCACAAACCTGAGGCTTGGGAGACGTTGGACCTTTCAACAGGACAATGATCCCAAGCATACCTCCAAGTCCACTAGAGCATGGTTGCAGATTAAAGGCTGGAACATTTTGAAGTGGCCATCACAGTCACCAGACTTAAATCCGATTGAGAACCTCTGGTGGGACTTAAAGAAAGCAGTTGCAGCGCGCAAGCCTAAGAATGTGACTTAACTGGAGGCTTTTGTCCATGAAGAATGGGCGAAGATACCCGTAGATCGCTGCAAGACACTTGTGTCAAGCTATGCTTCATGTTTAAAAGCTGTTATAACTGGAAAAGGATGTTGTACTAAGTACTAAGATTGAATGTCACTTGGGGGTTGAATAAAACTGATAATGATGTGAGCACAGAAAAGACATTTGTGGTTATTTCATTATAAATGTTATGTTATATTTGTCTGACTTACAAGTGCCTCTCTGATTTAATTGTAAACAAGATGACTGAAATGATCAAAATCAATGTCAAACTGGCCAAAACACTCAATTTCAGTGGGGGTTGAATAATTTTGAACACAACTGTATCTATAACTCATTCTCACTTTGACCCTGACCTATGAAGAGCATAATTAAAACTCAGTTGTCAGGGTCAGTTGTCAGTGTCAGGGGTCAGGTGTCAGGGGTCAGGGGTCAGGTGTCAGGGTCAGGTGTCACAGTGGCATTTTTTTGATACTTGACTATGATATCTGACCATGTCCTAAAATGAACACTGTACTCCAGACATGGAGACTCATCAAGATCATGTGAGACCGGTGTTACAGATCCTAACAGAGAATAAATTGTATGCTAAAATGGAGAAGTGTGTATTTGCAGTTCAGGAAGTGCAATTCCTGGGTTATCTACTCTCATCTTCAGGTTTTCGGATGGATCCTGAGAAGGTCCGTGCTGTGCTGGACTGGAATCGGCCTGAAAATTTGAAAGCGATTATGCGTTTTTTTTCCAGTTCACCAACCACTATCGTAATTTCATTCTGAACTACTCGTCTGTGGTTGAACCATTAACAGACATAACTAGGAAAGGTTTGGATGTCTCAGTTTGGTCTGATGCGGCATTACAAGCCTTTTAAGCGGTGAATGAGTGTTTTGCTTCTGCCCCTATACTGGTGCAACCGGATGTGTCACAGACATTCATTTTGGAAGTTGACGCATCTAAGGTTGGGATAGTAGCGGTCTTGTTGCAGGTCCTTCACCTAGTAAATAGCGCCCATGTGCATTCTTCTCTAAGAAACTCTCGGCTGCTGAGAGAAATTATGACGTGGGTGATAGGGAATTGCTGGCCATCAAGTTGGCTTTTGAAGAATGGCGGCATTGGTTGGAAGGAACAATTCATCCTATTACTGTGTCTAAAGGGGTAGTAATATCCGCCCTATATCCCGACCTTGAGGCAGAGGTGTTGAAGGCCTAGGTTTCCAAATTCTGGAAGGCATTCTGTACTCGCCTGGGGGTACAATTGTCCTTCTTTTCGGCCTTTCATCCTCAGTCTGAACGCACAAATCAGAATCTGGAGAATTACTTGAGATGTTTTGTCTCAGAGAAACAGGAGGAGTGGTCTTCGTTTTTGGCTTTGGCCGAGTATGCCATAAATAACCATAGACAGGAGTCCACTGATAAGTCGCCGTTCTTTGGGCTATATGGGTTCCACCCGCAATTTGGTACATTTTCTGGCACTGAGACTTCTGGTGTTCCTGAAGAGGAAATATTTTCCTCTTCTTTATTATCTATCTGGCGGAAAGTTCTAAATAATCTGAAAAATATGGGCAAGAAGTATAAACCTATGGCTGACAAGAGACGTATGAGTAGTCCGGCCATGAGAGTGGGTGATTTTGTGTGGCTGTCCACAAGAAACATTAAGTTGAAAATACCTTCTTGGAAGTTAGGTCCAAGGTTTATTCGTCCATATAAGATCACTGCCATTATTAACCCGGTAGCCTTTCGTCTTGAGCTTACTCAAGCTTTGAAAATTTATAATGTGTTCCATAAGTCGTTGAAAAGATATGTGCAACCTGTTGTGCCGTCCTCCTTGCCTCCCGCTTCTGTCATGGTGGACGGTAATTTGGAATTTCAAATTGCCAGGATAATTGACTACAGAGTTTTCCTTAGATCCCTCCAGTATCTCGTTCACTGGAGGGGTTACGGACCTGAGGAGAGGATGTGGGTCCCCGAGGCCGACGTTAATGCTAGTCGTCTGGTGAGGGCCTTTCATAGAGCTCATCTGGATAAAGTCGGTCCTGGGTGTCCTGAGGCCACCCATAGAAGGGTCACGGTCCCTTCCGTGATGGGGGTTAGAAAATCGGAGAGACTGTCCGCACATGATGTCATCTGACAGTCTCTTTTGGTTTCACTTCTTGCAGTGTTGTTGATAGCAATGACCACACCTCTAGTCTCAGGTGCAGCATAGAGGTCATTTCTATTATCCTATTTAGTCTAGCTACTCCCATTACTCCTTGCGGTGGATAGCTTAATTTGTTTGTGGAAGATCTGGTGTGTTGTCTTCTCCAGTGTTCCTGCTTGTCCATCTTACTGCAGAAATTACGTGTCTCGTTCCATTATATTTCTATTGGTCTTTTGGTATTAGGCCTGAGGTAGACTCGTGTTCCTTCAGCTCGGAAGGAACAGGTCGTCTGTAGCCCAGTCACTATCCCTTGGGCCCTTCAGGGTTAGCCAGGCGTTAGGTTCCTGTGAATGAACAGTCCTACCTTTTGTGGTCTGTTCATTTGGTTAGCAGCACAATGAACAATGAAGTTCCTTATGCCCTGTTGGATTAGAAGAATTTTGATATCTCTAACCTTTTAGTCCAACCAGATTGTCTGTTACTCTGCTTTAATTCTTCTAGCACCGTTCTATGGATACAGTAGGCTTAAAGAACACACCAAATGCTTAAGATAACTTCTTTATTACCTTCAACTTTTCTTCACATATAACACTGCCACCTCCGCAGCAGATAGTCCATGTACAAAACACGTGTTGAATAAATTATCACAAAATGGTGGTTCAACTGTTTAATCTTGTCATTTAACATAAAATGGTGGATATATTTCTCTCTCCAGTATCTGTACTCTCACTTTAAGTTATTTAAGCACTCTATGATCTCCCTGAGAGGTAAATCTGACCCAATAGTTCTACTTGCTCTACTTGGTTTGCACTTTGCTCTACACAATTGCAAAATGGTCACAAATTTGTGGAACTGTAAGTAAACATAAATAACTGGTTCAGTATATAGCTCTAACCACAACACTAACAATAGGAACATTATATAACTATTCTTAATACCTATTTTGGCCTCTTTGCTTCCATAAACCTGAACTCTGACTGGAACTGTGTGTCTGTTCAGCTCCTCTCCTCTGGTGTAATGATTCTAGCAGCTTCTGCTAGGGAATTTCCCACACAGGCTCCTGGGCAGTAACAACAGTTTAACTCTTTGCTTTCTGTTGTTAATTCTGCTGTGTCATTGAGCTTACGTTACATTCATATAAGTAATCGTAAAGGCATATTATCTTTCTGCTTCTGAGAACACAATATATAACTGTTACATGACATCCAAAAACATGAAGTCCACAGTAAATAACTCTGCTTTTTTCTTTAACATATAAACATATGAAGGGTATTAAGGTTATTGGCAGGTCTAGCTGTATACACATATAAGCCATATTAGCAACCTCAGACAGCTAGCCAGCTACACTCCCACCAAAATTACCTATAATTATATGTTCTTAGTGGTAGGACTTGAACATGAATTTGGGGAATTTTGCATCAGGTTCTCAACTTCCAAGTGTCTTTTATCACTCTCAAGTAGAACAACCAACTTCTGTATAGGACTTTCCAACTTGATTGGAGTAGTGAGACGTTTTCCCTTTTTGTCAAGTTTTGAGTCTCCTATTTGTAACAACACTCTTTTTACTAGTCTCTCTTCATCCTTTTGAACTTCTAGAACTTTGGCCAATTACCATTGACTTCTAGGTAAATCTTCTTCTTTTACTAACACTATGTCACCAATTTGGACATTCCTTCTGGGTGTTTGCCATTTATTTCTTAGCATCAGATTGGCTAAGTACTCTTTCCTCCATCTACTCCAATACTGTTCTGATAGATATTGAACTCTTCGCCATCTCCTTTTAGCATATAAATCCTCTTGGTGAACTTGCCAGGTAGTGGCTGTATGTAATCAGACTCAAGGCGAAGTAGATGTTTGGGAGTTAAAGGGTCCAAAACTGTTGGGTCGTTGATGTTATCAACTGTAAGTGGATGACTGTTAACAATAAACATTACTTCATAGAACAGGGTCCTAAGTGAAGCGTTCTTTTTCAACACTAAACTTAACACATTTCTTACAGTTCTGATTTGTCTTTCCCAAACTCCTCCTGTATGACTTGCACTTGGAGCATTCATGTGAAAATCACACTGCTTCTCTAACAAATACTCAGCTACCTTTTCTTTATCGATCTCTTTTAGAGCTTTCTTCAATTCATTCTTTTCTTTGACAAATTTAGATCCTTGGTTAGATTTAAGCTCTCTAACGGTACCTCTAATGGCTATGAAACAATCTCAAGGCGTTGATGAATGTGTCAGCTGACATATCTTCTAACATTTCCAGGTGAATTGCTCTGGAGCTTAGACATGTAAATATTAGTCCATATCTCTTGTACTCTTTGTGGTTCTGTTTGGTGATAAATGGGCCAAAACAATCCATTCCGCTATATAAAAAAAAAGGTCTGCGTTCCTTTCTGCAGACTACACATTTACTGATATACTTTGCTATAACTCTGCTTTTTTCACTATCCAGTAACCACCTTCTCTCATACAGCTTTGGGTAAAGCTTCTTCCCTGATGTAAGGATTTGTTGTGGTAGTGATCAATAATTAATCTTGTGAAGGTAGAATTTGTGGGTAGAATTGCTAGATGCTTAACTCTGCTAGGTAACTCTGCTAAATGCATTTTCCAATCTCCCTTCCACCTTCAGTATACCATCCTGCAGAACAAGATTAAGCTTGTACGATGGGTGGTTGTTTGGAAGCCTTTTAGGTTCTTGACTAAGTCTCTTTAACTCTTCACTGTAGAATCTCTGTTGAGCTTTCGTTCTTTCCTCTACATTCAATGATTCCTTCTTTCTGATTCCCTTTGCCGAACGTTGAATTCGAGCTACTACATTTATGACTGTATTCCATTTTGAACATCTGGCTAGTCTTTCAAGTATGTCATCTTGACACTTGGCAGCAGTGCTCAATGTTTGTACAACTTTTACTTCTGGATCACCCATAGACAATTCTGTATGACCTTTACTGGGTATGATTTCATTTCATTTTAATTCTTCAATTCTGTTACATTCAGACCTCTTGAAGCATGATCTGCTGGGTTATGTTCTGGATTTGTTATTTCCTGAATTTTCTGAACTCTGTTGGCGACAAAGATATGGAATCTTCGAGCTTCGTTGTTTATGTATCCTAGGACAACTTGTGAGTCTGTCCAAAAATATTCTTTATCTATTTTCAATTCCAATTCTTCTCTCAGAAACTTCCTTACTGATGCTGAAACAACAGCTGCTGTCAGTTCAAATCTTGTTATTATCTGAATACTGGTAGGTGCAACTCTGCCTTTCCCATAACCAGAGCACAGTGTATTTTTTCCTTCTCCTATCACTCTGATGTAGGAGCACTGACCATAACTACTGGCATCTGAAAAATGATGAAGTTCTATTTTCTTGTAATTTCCAAAATCATGAGGTACAAAACATCTGGGTATCCGAACGTCTCTCAAGTTTTGCAAGTCTCTTATATAACTCTCCCACCTTGGCCTTAAATTTTCAGGTATGGGTCCGTCCCATCCCAACTTCTGTCTGCATAATTTTTGTACTATTTCTCTTGCTTTGTGGATCACTGGGGCCAAGAATCCCAATGGATCATATATAGAAGCCACTGTGTAAAGAATCTTACGTCTAGTTGCAACTTTCTCTTCAATAGTTTCTTCAAAGAAGAACTTGTCGTTCTCTACATTTCATCCCAATCCAAGTACGTTCTGAACTGAAAGATGATTATAATTGAGATCTACATTCTTCATTGTTGATGCACGTTCAGAGTCACTGATGGATTCCAGTACCTCTTTGTTGTTTAAGATGAATTTATGAAGGCGCAGGTTTCCTCTTGCACATAACTCTTGACTTTCTTTCACTAGTTTGATTGCAGATTCTGTGGACTCTAGAGACTTATCTGTAGACTTATAAGACCATCATAAAAGTTTTTCTTCAGAAAATTTGCTGTTGATGGCCAATACTTTTCATTCTGATTTCATACCATAATTGGCGCAACCTGGAGACGATACTGCTCCAAACAAGTGTACTTTCATTCTGTATTCTGTTGGCTCTGTATCTCTGTCCTCCCACCATACAGAAACACAAGGGGGGGGGGGTCAGTCAGCACGTCCTGTATGCAGGTGCACGTAGCCATGGCAAAATATATATACAAACACAGAAATGCAACAGCACTCTGCAACCAGCACTCTGCCCTGCCTCTATACTTTACAGTGAGCCCACTGTGTACTCTTCCTGGAGCAAGATGGCTATTAGTAGGTACTATGAGTGCAAGTTCAGTTTTATACTTACTCTGATTAAAACCAGCCTCTGGGGCAGACAAACTAGTCAGGTGTGCACGACTGAGTGGAGGCCGCCACACTTCCAGCATATATTACACAGAAACACAAGGGGGGCTCAGTCAGCATGTCCCTGTATAGTGCACATAGCCATGGAATAATATATATACAAACACAGAAATGCAACAGCACTCTGCAACCAGCACTCTGCCCTGCCTCTATACTAGAAGTTATCAGAGGCGTTAGTGTACATTTTGATCAAAAAGTAATAAGCCACTCGCCATGCCAAGGCCGCGGAACCTCCATAGGAACCTTAGGAAGTCTCTATCTTAATTCTTCACATGAAACTGGTGGAACATCTTTTAACGTCACACATTACCGCTACAGGATACTTTCTGAATTTACAGAGTACTCCAGGCAAAGTGTTTGCAAGATCTGGTCCTTTTAATAGATGATCATTCAATGCAACACCATCATACTTTGCTGAGCAATCAAATACTACCCTAATCATATCTTTTTTTTTTTGAGTGGTAAACACCTTGATGTGGGATGTACCACACTTTTTCTTCTTTAGGTTGGTTATTAACTTTCTCTGCATGTCCTTCTTCAAGGATGCATTCCATGAATTTCAAATAATCATTTCTGAGTTTGGGATCTCTTCCCATCTTTTTCTTCAAACATTTCAATATTGCTAGGGCAAGATTTCTGTTATTTGGCAGACAAGGTCCTTCTCTAAAAAGTAAGGGCATTTCAAGATGACCTTGTTGATTCTGCTGAATACTTTCTTCTAGAGTGTGTACGAACTTTATGTCTTCTTGGGATACACTCTTTTCTTTAGAACTTATGCCTGCAAAGTCGGATTCAAGGATCTTGCTTACTTCTGCTGGACTTAAAGTTGGTAACTCTTGGACAGATACTTGATGACACAATCCTGTCACCTGTCTTCAGTTCTGTGATCTGCCGTTTTCCTCCAACAACACCCCATCCTAGATCAGTTTGAACAGCGTAGGGTTCACCCTCTTCTCCTGTGACTACCTTTCTTGGTACCAAAGCTTCTGGACAATCGTAGCCTATCAACAGTCCAAAACCAAACTCTTTCAGCGGGGACATTTAATGAGATATGACAGATATGTGCTTCCAATTATTGGCTCTTTCACAGGTAGGTATGCAATCTCAATCTAGAGGTATATCGTCTTTTGTGTAAGCTGGAGGTAGATCTAATGTGCAGTTTGAATGAAGTCCTCTTACTCTCAGTCCTTTGACCCTTTGACTGTTCACTAATGTGTCTCTCCCCGTCATTGTGGTGAGTTTGAGCTTCACTGGTTCTGTAGCCACTTGTAATTTCTTGCAGACTTTTTGATCAATAAAGGTGACATCACTCTGGGCATCCAGTAGCACATAGGCATATACCTTCTTGTTCCTTTTTTTAGGATTTGAAGTGCACACTGGTACAACCTTTGATGTGCCATTGCTTTCTCCTTCCCTCACTTTGCAGGAGAATACCGATACTTTATTTTCTTCCTCAGTATCTTTAGGTATTGAGTATTTATCTTTCTTTGGATGTTCTTTATGTAGTGGTGTAGGAGGGCGTCCTTTGCAAACTCTGCATGTAGCCTTTTTCTTACACTCCTTAGTAACATGGCCTTTTCGTAGGCATCTGAAACACATCTGGTTATCAAGTACAAATTTTTTATTTTCTTCTGGGGACTTCTCCTTTAATTGTTGACACTTGTGTATGGAGTGGTGCTCACCACAGCATTGATTGAAATTTGTTCAACGTAAGACCATTGTGCATAACCTTAACCTGACTTTCTACTGTCTACACACCCAGACATCCACCACCTACTGGGGTTAAGATCTTACTGTTCATCTGTTCTAAATAACCTTCCACGCACTGATAGGTTGTGGCGCTCCATGGGTTCCTACCTCTTGAATGCTTTTTTTCTAAAAACTTAATCGTTATTGAGAGCAGAGTGCTGGGGAAAAATGCTAATATTAATATTTCTAGAAACCAATTTGCCACAAAATGTGACTCCCCAACACCTTTCATTTATTCATCCCTACTTCTAAATTCATAAAATATATAGTTATCTCTTTCTCTAGATAGTGGAAAAGATAATTACTAAAGATGAGCAAATTTTAAAAAAATTCGATTCGGTCGGTTCAACGAATTTTTCGTTTTTTTTTTGTTTGATCTGTATTTATTTGCGGCTAATTTGGTTAAAAAACGTCTATTTCCTCACTACAGAGAGTCTTTATAGTGGTGTAGAACACTGTGCTTTGCAGTAACCTGCATAGGGAGTCTGCTCTGGTAGTGAAATAATACTGTGAGACCGTATGACATGCAGATGACCGGTGTCGCTCTTAGAATCACTGCACACTTCACTTATTTGGGCAGTCACGGGGCCAAAACTGAGCAAATAACTCAAGTATGAACTCAGCCTTACAGGTCGATGGTAACGGCAGGAAGAAGCGCCTTTCTCACCGTCATTAGCTGATTACACATAGATGTCTACAGACCCTGTTCTATTTAACGCTTAAACAAGTAGAGCGAACAGAGTGAGAGGGTGTCAGCAGAAAGTTTGTGTTGACGTCACAGATTATTTTGCCCTTCCTCTGATCCGTCAGAACAATAACCTCCAAAAAACGGATCCTGTCTGTTGAGCATCTGCCTTCACTCGGTCATTGAGTTGTTCCAAAACAGAGATGACACGTGAATGGAATATTTACATGTCTTCTGTGTTTTTTACCCACTCCTGCTTTTGGCTACCAAATCGCAAGCCAATTCTGATGGGACAATACAGGCCTTACAGCTGCTACACAGACAGGATCCGTTGTGCGTCTCATTTTTCCTTCCTTCTGACAGATCAAAAGAAGGTATAAACCCCAAAAAGACCACGCCACAAATAGTAAAATATCCAAATTTTATTAATTCCATAATTATAAAACAGACATAATTATATGTAGCAATTAGTACACCACCAACATCTAAGAATACATGGTAGCACAAGACGGGGGCTGTGGGAGAGACGCATCTTTCTCTCTGATCCCCAGCCGGGGACGGAACGAGTCCTATTTTGGGGCAGATACATCTATGATGTTCTGATTATCTGGCGGGGATCCGAGAGTGAGTTCGATGATTTTGTGGGGATTTTAAATAACAATAGTTTTAACATCAAACCAGCAGGACTGAAATTGATTTCTTGGATATTCACTTAAAGGTGAAAGAAGATGGAAAAATATATTCAGATTTATTCAGAAAGGAAACAGCTGTCAATTCTCTCCTCCACGCATCATCTGCACATCCGAGAAAGTTGATTAGAAATATACAGACAGGACAATTCCTAAGAATTAGGAGAATTTGTTCAACCTCAACAACGTTTGAACATCAGGCTGATAATTTACGACAACGCTTCAGACAACGAGGTTATAAGGAGAGAGATATCCAAGTGGCATATAAGAGAGCATGATCGACAAAACGGCAAACACTTCTACATCCGAGAGGGGGAAGGAGGAATGAAGGAGAAAGATATAGCAAGGTGAGGTTTATAACGGAATACAATACAGGTTTTGAGGAAGTGCAACAAGCATTAAGGAAATATTGGGATGTCCTCATACTGGACCCCCAATAAAGAGCTATAGTGGGTCCTGCCCCATTGGTGACTCCACGGAGATGTAAGAATCTCCGGGACATGTTAGTGAAAAGTCATCTTTGGGTCAGTCCCTTCAAATCATTGGACCAGAATGGGGATGCAGGCCCTGTGGTAAATGTGTAGCATGTGGAAACATTGAATGCGCAAATTGCTTTTGGGACCAAAGGAGAACACGTGAGTTCAAGATTACCCATTCAGTCACCTGTTACATAGTTACATAGTATATAAGACCAAAAAAAGACATTTGTCCATCCAGTTCGGCCTGTTTCCTACAAATTGATCCAGAGGAAGGCAAAAAAACCCTGTGAGGCAAAAGCCAATTTTCCCCACTTAAGGGAAAAAAAATTCTTTCCCGACTCCAATCAGGCAATCAGAATAACTCCCTGGATCAACGACCCCGCTCTAGTAGCTGTAGCCTGTAATATTATTACACTTCAGAAATACATCCAGGCCCCTCTTGAATTCCTTTTATTGTACTCACCATCACCACCTCCTCAGGCAGAGAGTCCCATAGTCTCACTGCTCTTACAGTGAAGAATCCTTTTCTATGTTTGTGTACAAACCTTCTTTCCTCCAGATGCAGAGGATGTCCCCTCGTCACAGTCACAGTCCTGGGGATAAATAGATGATGGGACAGATCTCTGTACTGACCCCTGATATATTTATACATAGTTATTAGATCTCCTCTCAGTCGTCTTTTTTCTAAAGTGAATAACCCTAATTTTGATAACCTTTCAGGGTACTGTTGATCCCTCATTCCAGTTATTACTTTAGTTGCCCTCCTCTGAACCCTCTCCAGCTCTGCTATGTCTGTCTTGTTCACAGGAGCCCAGAACTGTACACAGTACTCCATGTGTGGTCTGACTGATTTGTAAAGTGGTAGGACTATGTTCTCATCACGGGCATCTATGCCCCTTTTGATGCAACCCATTATTTTATTGGCCTTGGCAGTAGCTGCCTGACACTGGTTTTTGCAGCTTAATTTGTTGTTTATTAAAATTCCTAGATCCTTTTCCATGTCAGTGTTACCGAGTGTTTTACCATTTAATATGTACGGGTGACTTGCATTATTCCTTCCCATGTGCATAACTTTACATTTGTCAGTGTTAAACCTCATCTGCCATTTTTATGCCCAAGCCTCCAATCTATCCAGATCCCTCTGTAGCAGAAAACTGTCCTCTTCAGTGTTAATTACTTTACACAGTTTAGTGTCATCTGCAAAGATAGATATTTTACTGTGCAGGCCTTCTACAAGATCATTAATAAATATATTGAAGAGAATAGGGCCCAATACTGACCCCTGAGGTACCCCACTAGTTACAGTGACCCAATCTGAGTATCTACCGTTAATAACCACCCTCTGTTTTTTGTCACTTAGCCAGTTACTTACCCACATGCAGACATTTTCTTCCAGTCCGAACATCCTCATTTTATATACTAACCTTTTATGAGGTACGGTGTCAAATGCTTTGGAGAAGTCCAGATATATGACATCCATTGATTCGCCGCTGTCAAGTCTAGAACTTACCTCCTCATAGAAGCTGATTAAATTCGTTTGGCATGACCGATCCCTCATGAAGCCATGCTGATACGGTGTAATTTGCTTATTTTCATTGAGATACTCCAAAATAGCATCTCTTAGAAACCCTTCAAACAATAGATGTTAAACTTACCGGCCTATAATTTCCAGGCTCTGTTTTTGGACCCTTTTTGAATATTGGCACCACATTTGCTATGCGCCAATCCTGTGGAACATTCCCTGTCAGTATAGAGTCTGTAAATATCAGAAATAAAGGTCTGGCTATGACATCACTTAATTCCCTTAGAATACGGGGGTGTATGCCATCCAGTCCTGGCGATTTGTCTATTTTAATCTTTTTAAGTCGCTGTTGTACTTCTTCCTGGGTCAGACAGGGCACTTTTAATGGGGAATTTACTTTTACATTCTGCATTTCATCTGAAAGTTTATTTTCCTCAGTGAATATAGTGGAGAAAAAATATTTAATAGTTTTGCTTTATCCTCGTCGCTCTCTGCAACACCCCCCTCATTGCTATGTAGAGGGCCGACTCCTTCAGATTTATATTTTTTACTATTTATATAATTGAAGAACATTTTAGGGTTAGTTTTACTCTCTTTGGCAATTAATCTCTCGGTCTCTAGTTTGGCAAATTTTATTAGTTTTTACATATTCTATTTTTTTCCTTATAGTTTATCAGTGCTTCCTGACTCCCCTCCTGTTTTAGTGATTTATATGCTTTCTTTTTGTCATTTATTGCTTTCTTTACGGTTTCATTTATCCACATTGGTTTCTTATTGTTCCTTAGCCTTTTATTCCTATAAGGTATGTACCTCTCACAATTAGATGTTACAATGCTTTTAAAAATCTCCCATTTTATGGTTGTATTTTTATTTTTGAGGACTTTGTCCCAGTTAGTTAGGCCTATGGCCTCGCTTAGTTGGCTAGATTTAGCTTTTTTGAAGTTTGGTATTTTTGTTCCTCCCTTTAGAAACTCTCGTTTGAAGGATAATTGGAAGGTTATAACTTTATGGTCACTATTTCCCAGGTGTCCCCCAAACTGCACATCTGTTGTTCTATCAGGTCTATTGGTTTAATACTAAGTCCATTATGGCTGTCCCTCTAGTGGGGTGCTGAACCAGTTGGGAAAGGAAATTGTCTTTGGCTATTGCCAAGAACCTGTTTCCTTTTTGGGATGTAGAGCTTTCGGTTTCCCAGTCTATATCTGGGTAGTTGAAGTCCCCCATGATAACGACTTCATTATGATTTGCCGCCTCGTCTATCTCGTTTAGTAATAGATTTTCTGTGGACTCTGGTATATTAGGTGGTTTATAATACACTCCTATTAGTATTTTATTATTGTTTTTTGCTCCATGTATTTCTACCCACAGTGACTCCACATGTTCATGTCCCTCAGAGATGTATTCTCGAATTACGGGATTTAGACACGACTTCACATAGAGGCAGACCCCTCCACCTCTCCGGTTTTGACGATCCTTTCTAAACAGATTGTAACCTTTTATATTAACTGCCCAGTCATAGCTATCATCCAGCCGTGTCTCAGTTATTCCCCCTATGTCATAGTCCTCCTCACACATCACTAATTCCAGTTCACCAGTCTTGTTAGTCAGGCTTCTGGCATTAGTATACGTACATTTGACAGGTTTATGTGTATTTTTTACCCTACATCTTTCATTCTGAGCTGTTCTAGTCCCCCCTTCCATTCCTCCCCCAGTCACACTACCTCGCCCCTGGTCTCTATCTGCACTATCTTCCCCTCCTATAATGTAATTACCCTCCCCCCAGTCCCTAGTTTAAACACTCCTCCAACCTTCTAGCCATCTTTCTCCTCAACACAGCTGCCCCTTCCCCATTGAGGTGCAGCCCATCCCTATGATAAAGCCTGTAGCCGACAGAGAAGTCGGCCCAGTTCTCCAGGAACCCGAACCCCTCCTTCCTACACCAGTTCTTGAGCCACTTGTTAACCTCCCTAATCTCCCGCTGCCTTTCTTGTGTGGCTCGTGGTACAGGCAGTATTTCAGAAAATACTACTTTTGAGGTCCTTGCCCTAAGCTTTTGACCTAAAACCCTGAAATCATTTTTAAGGACTCTCCACCTTCCTCTAACTTTGTCATTGGTTCCGATATGGACCATGACAGCTGGATCTTCTCCAGCCCCTCCCAGTAATCTGTCAACCCAATCCGCAATGTGTCGAACTCTAGCGCCAGGAAGACAGCACACTGTTCGGCGATCACGATCTTTGTGACAGATCGCCCTATCTGTACCCCTAATAATTGAGTCTCCCACTACCAGCACCTGTCTGGCCTGCCCTGCTCTCCTGGTCCCCCCTTACTGGAGCTGACATTCCCCTGACTGGCAGAGGAAGTGTCTGGCTGCAGCGGTGCCGTCCCTGAACTGTCATCCCCCTCATCTGCCAACCATGCAAACTTGTTGGGGTGTGTCAGATCAGGGCTAGCCTCCCTGGCACTCTTCCCTCTACCTCACTTTCTTACTGTTACCCAGCTAACTACCTCACTCTCCTCAGCCTCCTCGCTACCACCCTCCCCCAAATCTACCCCATAGAGTGCTTGCTCAATGAGCAGCAAACTCTTTTCCAAATTGTCAGTGGCTTTCAGTGTTGCAACTCGCCTGTTTAGAGACTCGATGTGCGATTCCAAATGGGTAATTTGCTCACATTTTGAACAAACATTAACACCCTCGAACGGCTGTTCCAGGACTGCATACATCATACAAGATGTGCACTGGACGGCGCTGTCAATAATGGAAGTCATACTAACTGGGGATTACGCAGGAAAAGAGAGGGAAAAAAATAAATAAAAATACAATATAGAGCAGTGATAACAAGATTCTTACTTACTGTGGTCCCTTACAGCAGTAGGAAGACTAGTTAGAATCAAACCAACTGTATACAAGGATGATCTAATGAATCTCTGTTTCTTGCTCCTTTTCTCAAACTTTCTCAAACCTGTGACACGATAGGGGTGATATATTGGGCGATTTGCCCTTGTGACAAGATCTATGTGGGGATGACCTCAAGATCCTTTAAAAGGAGGGTAAGGGAACACGTACTGGCAATTGAGGGAGCTAAAAATACAGAGGATGTGAGTTCTCTGCAGTCTATCCCCAGACACTTCCTTGAGGAACATGACTCGGATGGGTTATTGCTCAGATTTTGGGGCATTGATCAGGTACTAATCTCAAGACGAGGTGGGGATTGGAAGAAAATACTTGCCCAACGTGAGACCAGATGGATTTATTTACTGGACACCATAGTACCACATGGTCTCAATGAAATGAATAGCTTTGTTCCATTTCTCTAAGGGTTCCATTAGAGACGGCCAGAGATATATATTTATGTATATTCTCAACTAATTTAGTTTTTAATATGTATTAGATTTTATGGATATTATTAATTATGTTTTTGTCTCCTCTTTAATTTTAGAAGAATTTGGCCACATGTCCACCTGATCTCCGTTTTATTATGAACTACATTTTGTCTCCCTCCTATTACCCTCCTCCCTTCTTTGATACAGATCTCCACATTATCCCCATAATAATAACCCCCTTCTGCCCTTTCCCCGTTCCACCTTTTTTTTTTCTTTTTTTCCCCTGTGGGACGATATGGATCTGCAAAGAATATCCAATATGAAAAGAAAATGAATATATGGGTTCTCTTTTCTTAGCACGGATGAATTGAGTCATCTTATATATTTTATATAATAATATTTTTTATCACTTATCACATGTGAGCACGAGCACTGGGCACAGTTTTGGCACTTGCACTTTAATACCACTTCACTTGCCGTGTTTTGGTGTTTTGTATATTGTAAGTCATTATATGATTGTTATATATGAATTCATTAGCACTGTACAGTCGTCTTTCAACATGTTTAATGGACTCTGTCTATGAATTTTTAACACAATTAGCACTTTATATCGGTTTTATCAGATGAATTCTAGTATTCACTATATGTGAGGTATATTTTATCTCCCCGATATATTGAGGTGTGTTTTCTGAGGGGTTATTTATCTTAGGGATGATGGGGCCATGCTGGGGTTTTTTCTTTGGAGAGACTCTCTGTTAGGGATCGCAATATGGCAATCAGAGCCACATATGCAGTGCGAACACGCACAGATCAACAGTTCCCCTTGCCAAGACGGCGGCAATGGACTCAGGCAGGCTATGCGCATGCGTGAATCTTTTGAGCGATTTCACGAGAGGGGTGGTGGAGGGGAGGATTAGTAATGTAGATGGGGCCTTGCGTGATTGGTAGAGATGGGGAGTGAGGAGGGGCTAATAGAGGCTGCTGGCCTATTTAAAGTGGGCCCGGAAGATGAGTAGTAGCACCCCTTGAAAAAGCTACGGTCGAAACGCATGTTGGGGTAATCTGGACGGCGCAGCACTTTGGTTAGTATTCCCTGCCTTTATTCATGATTGTTACTTACATGTAGCTAATTGATAGACTATCCTCTTGGCGCCCGTTGAGGGGAACCCTGATGGTGGGTAGTTATTGCCTCTGAGCCGCTAATGTGATGGGGGGAGTGTTGCCTTTCGTGATTTAAAGTATCTTTTCAGTTCGTATGTATGTCATTTATGAACACCTTGGGGCATGTTTGATTCAGGCATCCGTGCCCTCTCTCTGACATCATAGAACGGTTTCTAATAGGGGGGTCATAATGGTATCTCCTTGTGAACATATTTATGTTTATATGTTGAGATCTTCATGTACTGACACTGAGGGGCATACTTGTGATTGTGTATAGGTTGTACTGCTAGAATGCTGTTTGCGTCTTGTGCTACCATATATTATTAGCTGCTTCTGGTGTACAAATTGCTACGTATAATTATGTCTTTTTTATAATTATGGAATTGATAAAGTTTGGATATTTTACTATTTGTGGCGTGGTCTTTTTGAGGTTTATGATTTGGCGCAATCACGCTTATAATTGGCGCAGTTTATGTGGTAGGTGGTAGATCAGAAGAAGGGTCAAATAAATGATGATGTCAGCAAGGCCGAAAGGCAAAATAGTGGCTCAATCATGAAGTTGGGAGAGTGGAAGCAGCATGAGGAGGCCACAGAGTGGCACAATGACAGTGTGGAGGTGGCAGTCGCAGTATTAGGAGGCCACAGAGTGGCACAATGACAGTGGGGAGGTGGCAGCATCAGGAGGCCACAGAGTGGCAAGATGACATAGTGTGGAGGTGGCAGCAGCATCAGGGACCACAGAGTGGCAAGTTGACATAGTGTGTAGGTGGCAGCAGCATCAGGAGACCACAGAGTGACCCAGTGACAGATTGGGGAAGTGGGCTTCAATAACAGTACCCGCTGACGATGGTGGGTGTAAGAAGGAGCACTTGACATCAGATGTGTGGCATCAGATGGTTGGCAGCATCAGAATAGTAGCAGAGGCGGGAAGCCAGAAGAAACCTGTCTCTTTTGTCAAAGTGTTGGTGTGGCATCATGGATGATGTAGTCTGATGCATCAGGCATTGGTGGGTGAAAATCCTGGCTGATCCACACCTGATTCATCTTGACAAAGGTCAGTCTCTCCCTATTTTGGATGGACAGGCAAGTTTTTCTTGGGGTAACTATTGTTCCCAGCCGCACTAAACAGCCGCTCTGATGCCACACTACTGGCCTGGCAAGACAGCTTTTCCAGGGCAAACTCTGCCAGTTGTGGCCACAAATCCAGTTTGGCTGCCCAATAGTCTAGTGTATTTTCAATGTGGGGTGGCAGGTTGCTCTCCAAATATTCCACCACCTACTGGTTCAGGTCCTGCTCTATGTCTAGCTGCTGGTGAGTAGCTTCTTCACTATGCGGGTAAAAGAAGCTGCTCATCATTGACTCTAGACTCAAGTTGCTGCTGATGGAGCTGGTATGCTCCTGCCACCCCACCCCACCCTCCCCAGCAGCCATGCCAGTGGAACGTGAGCGCAGAGGGACCCCCCCCCCCCCCCGGTCAGTCCTGCGAGAGGATGGACGATAGCGCAGATAGGCAGCAGCCAACTGACTACATAGGATGTCTCTATAGTAGTTCAGTTTGTCCGCCCTCTCAGCTGGTGTAAAAAAGGCCCCCATTTTGGACCAATAGCGAGTGTTTATCCCGTAGTCTTGGTGACTGACAAATAACGTGGCCTCCTCAAAGGGCCTGAGGAAATGGCAGGTCTCACGAATGAGCTGCCACTCGCTGACATCGATGATCAAGAAATCGTTTATGGCCTTTCTCTGTTCGTATAGTTGGTCCAACATATGAAGGGTGGAATTCCAATGGGTGTAAACGTCGCCTATCAGCCTATGTTGGGGGATGCTGTTCTGCCGCTGCAGCTCAAGGAGGGTGTGCTTTGTGGTGTACGAGTGGCTGAAGTGCATGCAAAGTTTCCTGGCCATTTTTAGGATGACTTGCAGATGGGTGGAAGACTTTAGGAACCGCTTGACACCAGATTGAACACGTGTGCCATGCAGAGCGCATGGCTCGGCCCTCCTTGACGCAACACCGACACCATGTTCTTCCCGTTGTCAGTCACCATGTTTCCGATTTTCAGTTGTCGTGGAGAAAGACAGGATTCGATTTCTTGATGAAGGACACAGAGCACTTCTCCCCTATGTGACTATGTTCGACCAGGCAAACGAGATGCAGAACAGAGTGACACCGCCGTGCCCGGCACATGTGGTATGCTGGAGGGGCACTGTGAATTGTCCCTGCAGTGGAGGCACGTGAAGGCAGAAGCGTCATCACCTGGCCAAGTTGCTGGTGTGGCTGTGCAGGAACCACATTCACCCAGTGGGCTGTAAAGGGCATGTATTGTCCCTGACCGTAGGTATAGCTCCACACGTCGGCGCTGCCGTGCACTTTGGCAGACATCGACAAGCTCAAGGACTGGCCCACCTTCTGTTCTACATGTGTGTGCAGGGCTGGTACTGCCTTTTTGGCAAAGAAATGATGGCTTGGGACTCTCCAAATTGGCTTGGCACAAACCATCAGTTCTCTGAAAGGTGCAGAGTCCACCACTTGGAAAAGGAGGGACCGCACCGCCAGCAACTTGGACAGGAGCACGTTTAGCTTCTGCGCCATCGGATGAGTGCAAGAATACTGTTGTCTCTTGGCAATCGCTTCAGTGATCGATTGCTGACGCAATGACTGACGAGGAGTAGGAGGACTAGGAGCATCAGGACCAGCAGATGATGTGAAGGACAGCTCCCTTTAGCTGAGGTGGTGGAGCCTTTGCTGTCTGAAATCGGGAGCGTGCCATTGGGTGATGCAGCGGTTGCTGCGGCAGGCTGCACCACCACATCAGAGCCATAGTTCTCCCAGGCCACTTTATGGTGATGCTGCATATGATGATGCAGGGCCGTGGTGCCAACATGTTGGCACCCTGGCCATGCTTCACCTTCTGCCTACAGATTCTACATATGGCCATGATAACCTCCTCCGGCATCTTAACAAAAAACTGCCACACCGCTGAGTAGGTGATTTTACCCCCAACACTATGCACTGACTGACTGCTACCGCCGCTGCTTCCATGAACCCATGCAGCGCAACTTCCTGGGTAGATAGGCTCCTGCGAAGCAGGTCATCCACTCCGGGCACGTTTGGCTCCCGACCTACCACTACTGCAACCCTGCTGACTTCTGGCCAGGCTACCAACATGCCGGCTCTGCCGCTGCATCACGGGCAAACTGCCACCCTCTTCTCCTGATGATGTCCTCAACAGTCTCTGGGTCAGGAGCCTGACCGCTCCCACGCCACTCTCCTCATCACTACTTGCCCGCCTAGTGGAGGAAGCGGCGGATGTCTCCTCCACTTCTTGGCTTGCCAGTAGCTGCTAACTCTCTTCTAGTAGCTTGTCCTCACTGTATAGTGGAGCTGAGCCCACAGCATACAATAATTCTCTGGCTTATGGAACAGAAAAGGACAGAGGCAGGTTGAGGACTGATGAGGGCACATGGTCTGCTCATGGGCCATGCCAACTAAGGGTTGTGTCTGACAAATCCAACGACTCTTGGCTGGGGGTGTCTGATGTCACTCGCGACGAAGTTGAAGATCGAGTCAACCATTCAAGAACCGCTGGGTTGCTGGTCAAAAAACGACTGCTAGCTGACACTGGGAGCTCAGGCCTCTCGAAGTGACCCCTGCTGCCACGGCTCCTAACTCTGCTGCGACCTGTGCCTGCGCCAGAAACATTTAGGCCTCTGCCACTCTCCTGTGCAGGGCCTGGCACTTCTCTGTCTGACATACTGTTAGATCAAATAAATAAATAAAAAGTAAATTAAAACACCCCAAAAAAGTCTGTAATTTTCTCACTTCACCACACAATGGCTAATAAGTCTTTTTTCCCACCTAATACACACAAAAAATGGCTTTAGAACTTATAACTGCACCACTGAACGGTAAATATATTTTACTTTTGTCACTAATACACACTACAAATGGCTTTAGAACATATAACTACACTGCTGAATGGCAAATATATATTTTTTGGCCACTATTACATGACAAAAAGGGCTTTATAACATAACAGCACCGCTGAACAGCAAATATATTTTACTTTTGCCACTAATACACGCCACAAAAGGCTTTAGAACATGTAACTGCACCGCTGAACAGAAAATATATTTTACTTTTGCCACTAATACATGACAAAAAGGGCTGTGATTTTAGCACTTCACCACACAACGGCTAATAAGCCCTTTTTTCCCACTAATACAGGCCAAAAAATGCTTTAGAACTTGTAACTGCACCGCAAAAGGGCAAATAAGATGTAGAAATATTTCCTTGTAATAAACCCTGTTAATGGCTATATCAAACAGCACTTGCACCCTAATAGGAATGGTTTGCTGAAATTATAGAGCTGTATAATGGCCATTTGGATCACCAATCAGTGCAGTAATGTGTAATAGGATTGTTCCTATTACCTAGGCTGTAAGCTACCCTACTGAACCCTGTTCAACATAAATGCTTTCGAATGATTCCTCCCTATCCTTTCCCTACACCTTGAATAATCTTTCCCTGCACTTGTAAATAGTTTTTTAAGCACAATGAAGTTTTTTCTAACACTGTCCCTAGCGCCTGCTGATGTCTCTCCCTGCACTTAGTTAATGACAGAATCCAAGATGGCTGAGGCTATTTATAGTGCTGTGAAATCACAGGGCTGGCTGTCTGCTGATTGGCTGCATGCATGGCATTATGGGTGATTCCGCCCTCCCAGAGTTCCTTGCTCCATG
This sequence comes from Bufotes viridis, assembly GCA_033119425.1. Lineage (NCBI taxonomy): Eukaryota > Metazoa > Chordata > Amphibia > Anura > Bufonidae > Bufotes > Bufotes viridis. The sequence goes on along the minus strand of CM065593.1, from coordinate 179,635,320 downwards.
TCCTCACACGTGCAGCTGCCATTTTTGGAAAAAATGCGATTAGTTACCGGTGCAAATCAAATTTTTCGCTCATCTCTAATAATTACATTACATAGCGACCATGGTTCAGTTTATTAGTGGTATAAATGGGACTGTATGAGAGGAACTTTTCCATGCTGACTGCAGTACCTTCCTGGAAGCAAAAACTAGTGAAAATTACACTGGAAAACAATGTTCTCAGCATAGATATAGTCAAAATAAGGCTACATTCACACATCCGCAATTCTGTTCCGCATTTTGCGGAACGGAATTGCGGACCCATTCATTTCAATTGGGACAGACGATGTCCCGCCCGGGTCCGCAATTGCAGATCCGCACTTCCAGGTCCGCAATTGCGTTCCCGAAAAATATAGAACATGTCCTATTCTTGTCCGCAATTGCGGACAAGAAAAGGCATTTTCTATAAGAGTGCCGGCGATGTGCGGTCCGCAAAATGCGGAACGCACACTGCCGGTGTGCGTGTTTTGCGGATCCGCGGATCCGCAAGACACACATGGACGTGTGAATGTAGCCTAATAGTATGCATTACTTCGGATAATTTTTCAGTAGTGTTGTTCACGAATATTCAAATTTGTGAATTTTAATTGCGATTATCGGCACTTTGAGAATTCACGAATATTTAGAATATCTCAAAACATATTCGTAATCGCAAATATTCTTTTTTTTTTAAATACCAGAATTTTTGCAATCAAGAAAAAAATGCCTGAAGATCAGGAATTCGCGAATATATGGCAAATATTCGCCTAAATATTCACGAAATATCGCGAATTCGAATATTGCCCCTGCTGCTCATCCCTATTTTTCAGTTCCTAAGATAACCCCTTTAAGGCCAGTTTCACACTGGCATGTTCAGTCTGGCTAACACGCTCTGTGTGATGGCTTCATTTCCTGGACCGAACGCTGCTCTTCTAATATGAGCTCACAACATCCTAATGACTTAACATGTTGTGAATTCTTGCCTGACTGCCTGTCTACTGTACTGTACTCACATATTCAAGCATCATAAGTATGTGAATCATGAATGGGACATTTTCTACTGGATCATTAGGTCATTTCAGTATTACATTTTACTATTTATGCTCACTAAATTCATGTAAACTTTGCTTTATTCACCAAAACCATCCATATACATGCCCTAAGGGTACTTTCACACTACCGTTTATCGAATCCGTCAGGCATTTCCGCTGACGGAATTGCTTGCTGGATTCGTTAAAACGCTTGAAAACTGAAAGAATAACTCCCACGGATCCTTTATTCTGTTGACGGCTTAAAATAACGGATCCGCCTAAACGTACGCAAACAGATCAATTTTTTAACGGATCCGTCTAACTGATCCGCTAAAATAACGGATCCGTTTGATTCGTCATCAACCGTTTTCAAACGGAATAGCGGATCCGTTAATAATATTCAGAAAAGAAGATAAAAAATCTTTTTGAAATGCAAATTACACAGTGGCTATAAAGCCAAACGAGGGTCACATACCACTCAGATGCTGCCTCAGAAGAGAGAGGAAAGATGATGCCCGACCACGTTCGCTTTGGATTTTAGGCTCTAATCCTGGTTTCGCGATGGAGAAGACGACTTCGAGCCAGACGTCACCGTCGTTATTGGGTGCATCCAATTACTTCAGCCAGAATACGAAGGGGAGCTTTTGGAGTTTTATTTCCGGAACTGCGCAATTATCCTGACAAGTTTCACAACTACTTACGGATGAGTGTCGACAGTTTTGACAATCTACTACAAAGAGTGTCACATCACATTGAAAGACAGGACATCACTATCCGCCGAAGTGTGTCACCTGCAGAACGATTAATGATTACCCTAAGGTAAATTTATTTATTTAAATTTTGTAACTTTACATAAACCATGGTGCGAAAATGTATGTTATACTGTTATCTACCTACCTATTGATTGCACAAGCCAAGGGTAAGCATACGCCTATTGTTCTCCATGGAGAGCCCGCTATCTCTCTGAATTTGCAAAATAATGTCCTTTGGCATGTGTAAATGACTAGAGAACAAAAGGATAGCATTTTAGAATTTGCGTTTAAAAGGTCTAAAGTTCGTTGACAAAGTCCGCCAAATATATCTAGTATTTATAGCAGGCATCCTCAAACTGCGGCCCTCCAGCTGTTGCAAAACTACAACTCCCAGCATGCCAGAACAGCCTACAGGTATCAGCCTACACCAGGGCATTCTGTGAGTTGTAGTTTTGCAGCAGCTGGAGGGCCGCATTTTGAGGATGCCTGATTTATATGTTTTTTTCTGATTTGATCGTTTTTATTTACAATTTTTCTGTTTAGATTTCTTGCAACCGGTGAAAGTTTGACGTCCCTACATTATCAGTTTAGGCTTGGAATATCCACAGTTTCCGGGATTATTAAGGACACGTGCCATGCATTGTGGGAGAAGCTGCATGAGGAATTTATACCACTTACTAATCGGCAACAGTGGATTGAAATTTCAGAAAAATTTGTTGAGGTGTGCCAGTTTCCGAACTGTCTGGGGGCAGTAGACGGGAAACACATCCGCATCATAAAGCCCCAAGGCACTGGTTCGGAGTTCTTTAATTATAAAAAATATTTTTCAATAATTTTAATGGCAATAGCTGATGCCCAGTACAGGTTTGTGGCAATTGATGTTGGAGCTTACGGCAGGAGCAATGATTCCATGGTATTTAAAAATTCTGACATGGGGCGAAGGGTGTACAACAGACAATTCGATTTCCCACCGCCTCAACCACTACCAGGTACTGACACTCCCCCAATGCCCTTTGTGTTGGTTTGTGATGAGGCTTTTCAGATGTGTGGCAATATAATAAAACCTTATTCCAGCCGAGGATTAAATCAGAACAAAAGAATATTTAACTACCGCCTGACTAGGGCTCGTAGAATGGTGGAATGCACCTTTGGCATTTTGGTAGCAAAATGGCGTATATTCACCAAACCAATACAATTGAAAATAGAAACTGTTGACGAGGTAGTCAAGGCATGTGTTGTGTTACACAACTACCTCCTAATCAAAGAACCGCTAAATTTTCAGGACATTCCTGAAGACAGTGAGTTGGCAAGTTTGGAAAACTTTGGCATGCGGACCAATGTGGCTGTTTCCCGGATGAGAGACCCCTTTGCCGAATATTTCTGCTCTGATGCAGGAAGAATGACCTGGCAGGACCAAATGATTTAATTGTTCTTAGAAAATTTATTTTATAATATTCTTGATACAATAATGTTCCATGGTTATGTTCATTGAAGGTTACCGTATTGATGTTTCTAACTATATTTGTTTAATTTTGTTTAATAAACACTATTATATATATATATATATATATATATATATATATATATACTTTGAGTCTTTTAGCATATTTTTAACTGAGGAGCGTCAAATACCTGTGTTACTATGCCAGAGCTGTGAGATTATGTCAGGCCTTTATATAACCACTACTTGTCAGCATACTCTCATAACCCTGGAGGAGCGACCAATACTTGTGTCGCTACGCCAGAGCTGTGAGATTATGTCAGGCCTTTATAATACCCACTACTTGACAGCATACTCTCACAACCCTGGAGGAGCGACCAATACTTGTGTCGTTACGCCAGAGCTGTGAGACTATGTCAGGCCTTTATAATACCCACTACTTGACAACATACTCTCACAACCCTGGAGGAGCGACCAATACTTGTGTCGTTACGTCAGAGCTGTGAGACTATGTCAGGCCTTTATAATACCCACTACTTGACAACATACTCTCACAACCCTGGAGGAGCGACCAATACTTGTGTCGCTACGCCAGAGCTGTGAGATTATGTCAGGCATTTATATTACCCACTACTTGTTAGCATACTCTCACAACCCTGGAGGAGCGACCAATACTTGTGTCTCTATGCCAGAGCTGTGAGATTATGTCAGGCCTTTATAATACCCACTACTTGTTAGCATACTCTCACAACCCTGGAGAAGCGACCAATACTTGTGTTGCTACGCCAGAGCTGGGAGATTATGTAAGGCCTTTATAATACCCACTACTTGACAGCATACTCTCACAACCCTGGAGGAGCGACCAATACTTGTGTCGCTACGCCAGAGCTGTGAGATTATGTCAGGCCCTTATAATACCCACTACTTGTTAGCATACTCTCTCAACCCTGGAGGAGCGACCAATACTTGTGTTGCTACGCCAGAGCTGTGAGATTATGTCACGCCTTTATAATACCCACTACTTGTTAGCATACTCTCACAACCCTGGAGGAGCGACCAATACTTGTGTTGCTACGCCAGAGCTGTGAGATTATGTCAGGCCTTTATATTACCCACTACTTGACAGCATACTCTCACAACCCTGGAGGAGCGACCAATACTTGTGTCGCTACGCCAGAGCTGTGAGATTATGTCAGGCCTTTATAATACCCACTACTTGTCAGCAAAGCTGGAGCAGCGACAAATACTTGCTATTCAAGCTGTTCTGAGAATTTAATGGTTCTAAACTAAACCATTAAACCATTATTTAAAACTCATTAAACAACAAAAATTTTTAAACAAATATTTTTTTATTGATACAATAAAAAGCTACTTCTGATGTATAATATAAAGCACACTTCCCTCATCTCTACCACGCAAAATACTATGTGGATGTCCAAAACAGAGTGTCAAATGACAGTCTGCCTCGGACATACACATAGATTTGAGAACATAAATCAAAATCAGTATAATCTAAATTTCTTACCTTCGCAGCTCTAGGGTTCTTTGTGGGAACCCCAAAGTGGCATGGTAGCGGTAAGGCCGCTTCGAGGTTCCTCCAGACCTACTCGGACGCCAAAGTTCCTTGTTATAATCCCTCTTGTAGCGGTCCCTGATTGACCGCCACCGAACCATGATTGTATTCCCTGCAACAACAAAAAAAAAAAACACAAAGAAAAAGTTATTTTCTATAATACATGAGTTGTTGACATCAAAAATGGTTTACTATTTATTTGAAACAGAAAAACACAAAACTCCAACCTAGAGTGTCCTAGCCCAAGTATGTAAACACTACAATAGTGTGGCATATATACGGACAACTCAATATCTGTAACTGGAAGAAGCTCGCCAGTCAAACACAAAAAACAAAGAAGGAAAAAAACTCGAGCTCAAAGATTTCCAAGTATGGAAAAATATATCAAACTTTATTATCACATAATACATAATAATATACCTTTGTTAAAAAAAAGGGAAAATAGGGAGCAAAGAACAGCCACAAAAAAAAAAAAAGTTGTCTGACTATTGGTGGCCGTGACTCACATCAACTAGACAGTAACCACTTATGATCAATAAAACATACATGTACGCTATCTACAAACAAACAATGTATACTTACAGCCCTGCTCCCGTTGACTTTCTCTGAGGTCGTCCCAGTTCGGCACTATTGCCTCACAGATCTGTTGCCAGAGGAGCCGGGTTTCTTGGTGGTCTGCGTGGCGGCGGTCTGTATGGTCCCACCGAGGTGGTCGTTCCTCCACCATCTGGATGAGGAGGTTGTTATCAATGAAAAAACCAAGAACGTCCCCCTCATCCGTTCTGGTCGAAACTCTGGAACCCTAAAAGTAAAAAAATAAAAAATAAATGTAAATAAACTGTATGTTTTTAGAATTATTAATTAAGCATTAGATTATAAATACTCACACGACCACAACACCGCCGCGTGCTCCCCGACCTCCTCTGGCAGTGGCTTGACGACCTCTCTGTGCATCAATGGGAATAGATGGCTATAAAAAAAAATAAAAAATTTAATTGATGTAAAAAAATACAATGACATGTATATTTGATTTGAAAAAACAAAAAAATAGGTACCGTTTGCTGGGTCCACCCCCGACTTCCTCCTCAGTCGTCCTCTCTGGGCCGGGAGTTGACTCCTCAATAGATGTAGACTGAAGAAAATCAAAATTAAAATAAGAACACAATTTAACATTTGTAAACACTAGCCAACTTTACATACCGAATCACGTCTTCCCCTAGCATCCACCATGTACTCATACTAGATGCATTCCCCATGCAAAAGTACATAGGGGCTGCATCTAGTATGAGTACATGGTGGATGCTAGTGGTAGTAGTACCTGGGTACTACTACCCCTAGCATCCACCATGTACTCATACTAGATGCAGCCCCCATGCAAAAGTACATGGGGGCTGCATCAAGTATGAGTACATGGTGGATTCTAGAGGTAGTAGTACATAGGACTACTACTCCTAGCATTCCTATGCACTTACAGCTCCTATGTAGAAGTACATAGGAGCTGCTTATTTTTGTTTTTAATTAGTTCTTCTATCAAAAAAAACAAACTTCATACTCACCTTCAATGGCGTCCTCTCTTCTCCCTCGCAGGCAGGAACTAAGAGACAAACAGGAAGGAGGCGCAACCAGCTCCTCCTACATCCTGGCGAAGGCGCAGATCGGAACAACGGATCCGTCTGTGCGTCAATTCCACTTAACAACGGATCCGCTACCAATGCATTGCAATGTAAATTAATAGCGGATCCGCCATTGCGTCATGTGTTCCGTTATTTTGAACGGAGAAAAACATACAGCATGCCGCGTTATTTTCACCGCCAAAATAACGTTAGGGAACAGAACGGAGGACATCCTGATGCAAACGGAACGAATTGCTTTCCATTCAGAATGCATTAGGAAAAACGGAAGCGTTTCTTTTCTGTTATTGAGCCGCTGGGATGGAACTCTATAACGGAAAAGTTTAACGCTAGTGTGAAAGTACCCTAAGTGTGAAGTGTAGTTCAATGTAATACTAGAAATGTGGTGTGATTAGAGCTAAGGATTTGGAAACATTATATTCTGTCATCTCTGAATTTGTTGTGCCTGAATTACACTAAAGCAAGAGTGTATGCTTGGAAGCAGAATGTGCCATCGTCCTATTTGTTATTCATGTGTTTGAATTAATCATATGATGAATTGCAAACTTTATGTTTATAGAGTCTGTATATACTAGACAGAGGGCAAAATGTGAGGTATCCTTGGGCAAAAATATTTTCTCATATTGAAAATCATTTGAAATCACTTCATGTATTCCACTTCATGTATTCTACTTCCGGTTTCGACTCCTTCCTCCTGTGTTTAGACTTTTTGCGCTGCAAAAAGCCTTGCATGACTTTTTCAGTCAGACCATTCACTGTGGTTGGAGAGACCTCCCCCCTGCATTGACTCAATTAGAGCATCACACATAACACTAAGTACAATGCTCTTCCATGAGCTTTTTAATCTAGGCTTATCAAGATAAAAATAGACCTGATATCCCAATTCTGCTAATATAATATTTTACTAATAGATAATGTCTTTCCCTGGCAGCAGCAGTAGACTAACAATGGATTATGTATGTAAAGGATTTTTTTTCTCTGTGCTGACTGCTACAGAAGGACAATATTTTGTATTTTTTATGGTATAGACATACTGAAATGGAAAAGAAAAAAAGCCAAGGAAGTGTCCCTTGAAAGAGAATCTGTCAACACAGAACTCCCCCTTTCCAAACTACTGTAATTACTTCGTCACAAAGTGTATATATTTATACATAGCGGGTGCAATGTCAGGGAGCGATGATCGTGCTACACCCCTGCCAATCATTGAACCCGTCAGATGCAGCATTCATCACTGATCGTGGCATCTGAGAATATTAGTGAGGTTAATCGGGTAAAAAAAAAATTCTTTGCATTTGATTGCGAAGAGGCCACCACGGCCATCTTGATTGAAGACACGGAAAGCTTGTGCGGTGCATGATGAGGTTATCACGCTGGCATGGTGACCACCTCATATGTCACGACGCATGAGATTTTGCATGGGATCTTCAATCAAGAAGGCCTCAATGTCCTCTTTGCGTGCCAATGGACAAGGTGTTTTTTTATGTTTTTTTTTACTGCCATTTCAGGAAAAATTGATTTGTTAACACAAAGAACAGGGACATTCAGCTTTGCGGCGGATTAAATTTTTCCTGGAATTTGGTTCGAAGTCCACTTCAGATACTTAGAACTTGCTCAACACTACTGAGGACTCCTAAGTAATGTTGAGCAAACCCAACTGTAAAGTTCGGGTTCGTACTGGACTTTAGGGTTTTTGGTACCCGGACCTGAACCTGAACTTTTCTGTAAAAGTTTGAGTTCGAGTTTGGTGTTCGCCCATTTGATAAAGCTTGTTGAAAGGCTGCAGGGCAGCCAATCAACAAGCGTTTAAGATGTGTGCCCTTAAAAGCCATCACAGCCATGCCTACTAATGGCATGGCTGTGATTGGCCAGTGCAGCATGTGACCCAGCCTCTATATAAGCTGGAGTCACATAGTGCCACACGTCATATCAGCTCTTACTAGTGTAGGGATAGGATGCTGCTGTAGCTGTGAGGGAGAGATTAGGAAAGAATCAGATCTTGGTGTTAAGTGTGCGACCTACAGCGATTTTCTTTGAGGGTGCAATGCAACATTTTTGTACCTGAGCCCAGTGACACAGGAAAATAAGTTTTAATCCGTCTGTTAGTTAGTTGGGCGTCGGCGGCCATTTTGTGAAAGTGCAGTGCACTTGAACCTGCATATGTGCCAGGGACAATAAAATAATCCTGTTCTTGTAGTTCAGTGGGCGACATATACCCATTTTTTTAAGTGTACTTGCACTGCATATGTGCCAGGGGAAGGGAAAATAATATAGGTAATATGTCTGTGAGTTTTCCTGTAAAGTACCACTGTGCTGCATATGTGACAGTGTAATCAATTCATTAAATCCATTTGTAAGCTTCCGGGGGGGGGGGGCAATTTCTTTTTTTGTTGCTAAAAAGTCAGTTTGCGGACTGTGCTACATTTGTCATATTTAACATAAAGCAGTAAATTAATCTGTTTCATTGTGGGTGTAAAAAAATCACCTTTTTTGGACCAGAAAGTACCTTTGCGGTCTGCGCTGCATTTGTCATATGTAAAATAAAGCAGTTTAATAATCTGTTTCATTGTGGGTGTAAAAAACTCGTTTTTTGGGCCTGAAAGTACGTTTGCAGCCTGATTTGAATTTGTCATATGTAAAATAAAGCAGTTTAATAATCTGTTTCATTGTGGGAGTAAAAAAAAACACCTTTTTTGGGCCAGAAAGTACGTTTGCAGTCTGCGCTGCATTTGTCATATATAAAATAAAGCAGTTTAATAATCTGTTTCATTGTGGGTGTAAAAAATACCTTTTTTGGGTCAGAAAGTATGTTTGCGGCCTGCACTGCATTTGTCATATTTAACATAAAGCAGTAAATTAATCTGTTTCATTGTGGGTGTAAAAAATGCCTTTTTTGGGCCAGAAAGTAAGTTTGTGGCCTGCGCTGCATTTGTCATATTTAAAATAAAGCAGTAAATGAATGTGTTTCATTGTGGGTGTCAAAAAACACCTTTTTGGGGCCTGAAAGTACGTTTGCGGCCTGCGCTGCGTTTGTCATATGTCACATAAAGCAGTTTAATAATCTATTTCATAGTGGGTGTTAAAAACAACTTTTTTGGGCCAGAAAGTACGTTTGAAGCCTTCCAGGCGTTTGTCATATTTAAAATAAAGCAGTAAATGAATGTGTTTCATTGTGGGTGTCGAAAAACACCTTTTTTGGTCCTGTAAGTACGTTTGCTGCCTGCACGGCATTTCTTATAGTGAAATATAATCAGTAAATACAACTGGGACATTGTGGTTGAAAAAAGCACCTTCTTTTCTACTACTAAGTACCTTTGCAGCCTGCATGGCATTTCTGATAGTGAAATATAATCAGTAAATACAACTGCGACATTGTGGGTGAAAAGAATCACTTTTTTTGGCCATAAAGTACCTTTGCGGCCTGCATGGCATTTCTGATAGTGAAATATAATTAGTAAATACAACTGGGACATTGTGGTTGAAAAAATCACCTTCTTTTCTACTACTAAGTACCTTTGCGGCCTGCATGGCATTTCTGATAGTGAAATATAATCAGTAAATACAACTGGGACGTTGTGGGTGAAAATAATCAACTTTTTTTGTTGACCATAAAGTACCTTTGCGGCCTGCACTGCATACCTGATTGGGAAATAAATTTTGCAAATTCGTTTGTTACTTTGGTGGGTGAATGCAAAGAATGAGGAGAGCGTCAAATAAGAGACGCAGCCCTGGTCGTTGTGCTGCTGGTGTTGGTGGAGCTCCTGTTGCAGGGAGAGGACGTGGTGGATCTGTGCCAGCTACACGCCCAAATGAAAGACCTTTCTCAGGTGCAGGTAGACGACAGATCTTTCAGCGTTATTTAGTGGGCCCAAATGGCGCTCTACGAATGGTGAGGCCAGAACAAGTACAGTCGCTAGTAGAATTGGTCGCTGATAGTGCCCCCAGTACCTTCACATTGTCTCCCACCCAGTCCACTGCTAAAAGCTCAGAGTTAGTACCTGCAGGCCATGGGCATCTATCTTGCACCTCACCCCCTTTGCAAATCAGCCAAGCAGTCTTTTCCAGGCGAGCCATCCCTTACCTGCACAAATAAGTGGGGGACAAAATCATGTGTGCACCTCCTTATCTGCTCAGCGTAACACCTTCACCACCAACTTCAGCACAGCCAGGGGAAAACAACAGCAGGCAGTTTTAAAAATCATCTGTTTGGGTGACAGACCCCATGCCGCGCAGGAGCTGTGGACGGCATGTAACAACAGACCAATGAGTGGTTGGGGCCACTGAGCCTCAAGCCTGGCCTTGTGGTGTGCGATAATAGGCGAAATCTCGTAGCAGCTCTGGGCCTAGCCAGTTTGACGCACATCCCTTGCCTAGTGCATGTGCTAAATTTGGTGGTGCAGAAATTCCTGAAAAACTACCCCGATATGTTAGAGCTGCTACAGAAAGTGCGGGCCATCTGTGCGCGCTTTTGGCATTCTCACCCTGCTGCTGCTCGCCTGTCTGCGCTGCAGCATAACCTCAGCCTTCTGTACGAGCAGCAGCAGGCGATAGTGAAGTTTCAGCTGCAGTACGCACGGGTGAGTCGCTCTATAGAACAGCCCCACTTCACCACCACTGAGTGGGCCTCCATGTCAGACCTGTGTGCCTTGTTGCGCTGTTTCTAATACTCCACCAACATGACCAGTGCCGATGACACTGTTCTCAGCGTTACTATCCCACTTCTATGTCTCCTTAAATAAAATGCTTCGGGCGATGATGGAAGAGGATGTGGCACAGGAGGAAGTAGAGGAGGAAGAGGGATCATTTCCACGGTTATCAGGCCAGTCATTCACAACTGGCTCAGAGGGTGGGTTCCTGCACCAACATAGGCCAGGTACACAATTGTCCAGCCAGGGCACAGTCCTGGAGGAGGATGAGGGGGGGGGGGGGGAACCATGTTCACAGAAGGGTGGCACCCAAAGCAGCTCATGGCCATCACTTGTGCATGGCTGGAGAGATACAGAGGACACAGATGATACACCTCCCACAGAGGACAGCTTGTCCTTGCCTCTGGGAAGCCTGGCACACATGAGCGACTACATGCTGCAGTGCCTGCGCAACGACCGCTGAGTTGCCCACATTCTAACTTGTGCTGATTACTGGGTGGCCACACTGCTGGATCCCCGTTAGAAGGACAACGTGCCATCCTTAATTCCCTCACTGGAGCGTGATCGGAAGATGCGCGACTACAAACGCACGCTGGTAGACGCGCTGCTGATGGCATTCCCACCTGACAGCGGGGGCTCAGTGGAAGCACATGGCGAAGGCAGAGGAGGAGGAAGAGGTCGCCAACGCAACTGGGGCACTGCCAGCACCTCAGAAGGCAGGGTTAGCATGGCCGAAATGTGGAAAAGCTTTGTTATCAAGCCACAACAACCAGCACCACCAGCAGATATGCAATGTCTTAGCAGAAGGCAGCATTTCAGCAACATGGTGGAGCAGTATGTGTGCACACGCCTACACGTACTGACTGATGGGTCTGCCCCATTCAACTTCTGGGTCTCCAAATTGGGCACCTGGCCCGAGCTTGCCCTTTACGCCTTGGAGGTGCTGGCCTGCCCTGCAGCCAGTGTATTGTCTGAACGTGCATTTAGCATGGCAGGGGGCGTTATCATAGACAAGCACAGCCGCCTGTCCATAGCCAATGTGGACAAGGTCACGTTCATTAAAATGAACCAGACATGGAACCCACAGGACTTGTCCGTGCCTTGTGCAGAATAGACCAGCCTACCACAGCCATTTTTATACTCCAGCACACTTTCTCTTTGTTTTATTTTCCACAATGATTTGGGGTCTACCCAAATAAAAAATAAAAAAGGCTACCTCCTCCACCACCGCTTCGACCTACACCGCCACGTCCACCTACACCACTACGTCCACCGCCTCCTTAACCTCCCTACTCCATATGGACCTCCTCCTCCCTAGTTCAAGATTATTATTTTTAATTTTTATTTATTTTATTTTAAGTCAATTCCCTATCCACATTTGTTTGCAGGGCAATCGTCCTGCTCTTATCTACATTTTGCTGCCTTTTGCAGCCCTCTAGCCCTTTCCATGACTCTCTTAGAGCCATTTTAGTGCCCCAAAGTTCGGGTCTTCATTGATTTCAATGGAGTTCGTGGTCAAGTTCGGGTCCCAACTCAAACTTTGCGACAAACTTCGTCCGAACCCGAACTTCCAGGTGTTCGCTCAACTCTACTCAGATAAATATAGTTATAGTTATATAGTTCAGATAAATAGTATAGCAGGACTCTTTAATCGGTACATTAGCATACAACACATGCCATGATTGCTGGTTTATTGCAGGATAATAAAAGGGCACCGTCACACATCGTTTTTTTCAGCAGTTTGCATTTTTTAATGGCTTTTTTTGGCACTAGTGCTTTTTGAAACTGTTTGAAAGCCAGCTCAAGATGTTGGCTGATGGTCTAAGGAGGATATTAAATGCAGGCCATGCAAGCACTTTTTTGATACTAGAGGTTTTCTTAATTAGGGGGTGTTTTTGTCTTTTTGGCTAATTTTCAGCATGCTGTAGCTCTTAGTGTTTTTTAGGCACTTTCACATCACTATAGAGGAAACGCTGTAGAGGAAAAATTTCATTAAGAAAACTGTAGTGGAAGACGCAATGTTTGCAATAAACAAAATAATATATGAGTGTATAGCGATGTGGCACTACTTCCGTCCTACTTATTATACATGTACCGCATATAAACAACTCCCGTCCCGGATAAACAGTCCAAACTCCGGTTGTGCTCAGCCCAATAAAGTCCTTTGAAATAACATGACTATAAAAAAAACAGGCGCCACTCACCAGTTCGGTCCAAGAAAGTCTTCACCGTTATTCAAACGAACTTGCGATAAAAACAGAAGGTTCTGGGCAGGACAGCAATCTTTACGTTTACATTTAATATACTATAGTTTCCTTCACGTTTTTCTGGTTGTCCTTTTTAAATCCTTCCAAGTCTATAAATTGACCTCCATGATTTTTTTTGTAGTGGCAAGACAATGGGTTCTATTATTGTTTATGTGTTCATTAATCCTTTTGTTTAGTTGCCATTTCTTCCTACCCACATAAACTGTTTTGTATGAGCACTTGAGATATTACTCCTTTAGTTCCATAGATGATGTCCTTTGATGTCCTTAACCCCTTAGTCACCAGCCTATTTTGGGCCTTAATGACCAAGCGTTTTTCTTCCTTTTTTTATCGTCGCGTTCCAAAAGCTATAACGTTTTTATTTTTCCATCTATATAGCTTTATGATGGCTTGTTTTTTGCAGGACCTTACCAGGTTACCTTACCAGCTTCAGACACGCAGAGTTTGTCAGTAAGTCTGCACTGTGACTGTCTCTTCTCTGTGGGACAGGGGGGAAAGGGGACTCTTCGAGCTGCGATGCTGCTTCATGCTATTTAGTATTTTACTGTTTCATTAAGCAGTTTGCCTCCATGACACCTAATGTGCCCTCTTATACCCTTTTATCCTATCACTGTATGGTGGTGTTATCCGGTCAGTGTACAGAGGTGTTATCCGGTCACTGTATGGTGGTGATATAGAATAACTGTATGGCCATAACTGTATCCCATTCCCTGCCCACACCACCTTTTTTAGACCTGGCATGAGCGGGAAAAAAAATGAAGATTGCGGTGCTAAGGACCCAGTTCTAGCTACATCACTGCACAGCTCCTTCTCTCCTCCAGGCCCGGCCCAGCAGTGACGTCATGACATGTGTATCGCTGCAGCAGGCCTGAGGAGAGAAGGAGCGCAGGGAGCTGCGGTTAGTGAATGCCAGAACTGCCGGCTCCCCTGCGCCCCAGCAATGATAGGCATGTGAGGGGGCTACTGGGGGGGTCATTACACTGTGAGGGCCCCTTTTACAGTATAGTGACCCCCAGTGACCCCCATTTAGTATAATGGTCCCCAATGACCCTCCATTCAGTATGAGGACCACCAGAGCCCCCATTCAATATAATGACCCCCAGTGACCACCATACAGTATTATGACCCCCAGTGCTCCCTCCATCCAGGGGCCACTGGAGGTCATTATTCTGAATGAGGGGTGATTGGGGGTTATTATTCTGAATACAGGGTCACTGTGAGGTCATTATACTGTGTGAAGGGCTACTAGTGGTCATTATACAGTATAGGGGTCACTGGTGGTCATTATACCATGTGGGAGCCACAGAGGGACATGTAAATGTACAAAAATGCCTCAAGTGGGCCCACTGGGATTTATCGCCCAATGGCCCACATGAACCTGGGGCCAGCCCGGCCTCCAGCCACATAATCACAAGTTATTTTCTGTCAGGTGAATGCCCAATTTTTCTACCGTGGCCTAAAATAAAATTTTTATAGGCTCCAGCAGGACACATTTTTCCCTTTAAGTTTCTCTTTAAGACACATAAAAATGGCCCCTGATTAAAATGCATATTTTTTGTGGGAATTTTTGCCATTGATCGCCCTCTGGTATGTCACTGTCCATGTTGTGGGACTATTTGTGCACGTCTAGTAAGTATTTGGTGGCTGCAAATATGACCTGAAGGTTTTTCAGGTTGGCCTGCCATTAAAGTCAATAGGGCTAGCCGCGAACGTTTGATTGTGAACGCGTTGTTCGTCCATCACTAGTAGTAAGGGCTAGAGGGCTGCAAACGGAAGCAAAGTGGAGGTAAGAGCAGGACAGTTGCCCTGCAAACAAATGTGGATAGGGAAATGGTGGAGAAGGAGGAGGAGGTAGCCAACACTGTTTTTGTTGTTTTTTTAATTTATTTTTTAATTTTTTTTATAAATTTGGGAAGACCCCAAAACATTGGGAAATAGAAAAGAGAATGCAAAGAGAAAGTGCGCTGGAGTATAACATTGGCTGGGTGCGGCCGGTAAACTTGTCTACTCAGCACAAGGTATGGACAAGTCCTGTGGGATCCATGCCTGGTTCATTTTAATGAACCTGAGCTTGTCCAAGTTGGCTGTGGACAGGCGGCTTCGCTTGTCTGTGATACTCCGCCCCCTTTCCCTTGCTAAACACACGTTCGGACAATACACTTGCTGCAGGGCAGGCTAGCACCTCCAAGGCGTAAAGGGCAAGCTCAGGCCATGTGTCCAATTTAGAGACCCAGAAGTTGAATGGGGTAGACCCATCAGTCAGTACTTGTAGGCCTGTACACACATACTGTTCCATGTTGCTGAAATGCTACCTCCTGCTAAGATGTTCCGTATTAGCTGGTGGTGCTGGTTCTTGTGGTGCCCCAGCTGCGTTGGCGACTTCCCCCTCCTCTGCCTTCGCCTTGTGCTTCCACTGAGCCCCCGCTGTCAGTTGTGAATGCAATCAACAGCGCGTCTATCAGCGCGTGCTTGTACTCGTGCACGCTCCAGTGACGGAATTAAGGACGGCACATTGTAGTGGGGATCCAACCAGTAATCAGCACTGGTTAGAATGTGGGCAACTCGGAGGTCGTTGCATAGGCACTGCAGCATGTAGTCACTCATGTGTGCCAGGCTGCCCAGAGGCAACAAAAAGCTGTCCTCTTTGGGATGTGTATCATCTGTGTCCTCTGTATCCCCCCAGCTACGCCCCATTGATGCCCATAAGCTGCTTTGGGTGCCACCCTGCTGTGAACACAGTTCATCCTCCTCATCATCCTCCTCCTGGAGAACTGTGCCCTGGCTGGACAGTTGTGTACCTGGCCTCTGTTGGTGCAGGAACCCACCCTCCGAGCCACTTGTGAATGACTGGCCTGATACCATGGAAATGATCCCTCTTCCTCCTCCTCTTCCTCCTGTGCCACATCCTCTTCCATCATTGCCCAAAGTGTTTTTTCAAGGAGACATAGAAGTCTATCTTTTTGCGGAACGGACGAATGCAGATCCATTCAAGTTGAGGGTCTGGATTTATCCCTTCGACCGTACAGAGGTTGCCCGTGCATTGGGGACAGCAAATTACAGTCCCCAATGCACGGAACGGCCCACTTACGGCCATGTGAATGAGCCCTAACAGTTGCAGGAGGCTAAGCCCACCTCTTGCAAGTGCCCAAGCCTTCCTCCATTAAAAGCCCAAGCATGCCACTACTCAAGTTCCCAGTGCCGCCCTTTGCGCCTTCATGTCTGCCCCTCCTCTGTGATGTCATGTTCTGCACAAAACTACCCCCACTTGGTCATCATGCATCTCGCCAAAATCACACATGTGCAGAGCAGTTGAGTTTGAGCAGACTTGGGCACTCACAAGATGCAGGCTTAGGCTCCTGCAACTGTTAATCATGCTGCAGCGAGCACTAGAAAGGTTAATGTTGTTTCAGTTGATCATCTTGTATTTCTATCTCAAAGTTTAGCAAACAGTTAGGCCTTATTCACACGTCCGTTGTGTTTATGGATCTGCAAATTGCGGATCCATAAACACACCCGGCCGGCAGCCCCATAGAAATGTCTATTCTTGTCCGAAATTGCGGGCAAGAATAGGACATGCTCTACTTTTTTGCAGAGCTGCGGCCGTAAGATCGGCGGCGCGCTCCGCAAAAACTGATGCGGAAAGCACAGTGTGTGCTCTCTGCATCGTTCTGTGCCCCATTCACAGTCAATGGGTCCGCATGTATTCCGAAGAATTGCGGAATACATGCAGACGACATTGCGGACGTGTGAATAGGGCCTTAAAGTAAAGAAATGGCTTGGTTGTTAGTGAATAATTCTGATCTGCTGTGTTCTTGTTAGAGAACAGAGGTCTGTAGGGGATCAATTAAAATATATGTTTCTGATTAGGACTAGCCATGAGATCATGGAGTCTTAGTGATAAATTGATGTACTCCGTTGATTCTTCTAGAATGGTGTTTTTCAAATTTATGATTGGCCCTAATTACCGTATTGTATATTTGTCAGATTCTATAGTTTATGACCAATGCATGTTTTTAATGCAAGATAAGATCTGCAGAAGGTGGATCAAAGGTTAGAGTACATTAGATATTCATGTTCATATGTCTGAAAACCTTTTGGCCAATTAGGAATTCTAAAGTATAATAATAGGTGTTACTCCTCTTATGCATATATAATACATATATATATATATATATATATATATATATATAGCATAACTTTTGTTCAATAAATAATTTTACAGGAGGTGTAGCTTCCATTATGCATAGTGATGTGCTGAAGTTATCATGGAAATGAATATTAATGTAGCAAAGATGTCATGTATGAAAAAACACTGATGCCTATGTACTGTGGTAAACTGTTGCATTTTGAGCTGTGAATGATATGCCTTCGTCATCTGGAGTATAAAAATCCATTGTTTGTCATTGTCATTTTTGCAATCCAACATCTTTTTACTGTTTCATTTTTAAGTCTGAGCATTCAATCTGCTGTTTTTCTCAAATACACATGATTGCCTTTCCAAGAAGAAACAAGACTCAAGAATTTATTTTAGCTGCCACAAAGTCCAACATGATCCATTATTTCCTCACACTGGTAGCTTCAGGTCCTTATGGGTGAAGGCAGTCTGCTATGCAATGGCACCCAAGGAGTTTTCTTGGTAGGTTTTATTGTCAGTCTGCCCCTGCCAGACTCGATTTATACAGACCACTGACCAGATCTCTCTTAATAAAAATCTTAAACCAGTCTTTCCATATTACAGACCCCAAACCGGAGCTCCTTTAATCCAGAACTCTTTTATATTGGTCCCAGACGTGCACATGCTCGTCTCTCTCCATTCCTACATTCCTCTTCACTCCCTGGAACAAGTATGTTTTCCATCAAACAGAAATAGCATTACAACTAAACAAAATAACTTTTCAATATGCTCACCTTCTGAAATTTTTTTTTTTTCATTTGCGGTGCTACCTCTACCTGCTCATCTCCATCACTGCTTGCTTTCTTTATATTCATATGGAAAAACAAATTACAATCAGCCATTGTGACTGCAGTGTATACTGGTAAAGGAAATTGTATGACTAAATACAAGAATACAGGACATTTCTCTTTATTACAAACTCTTACTGATGACTGCTCGTCTTCATGCTGCAGTTTCTTGCTGGCAGTGGTGGGTTTTTAAATTGCATTTGGTACTGTTGTACATGTGGTTTCATATTGCAGTCTTGAGTGTTTTTTTAACCTTTTCAGACTCCATTCACTACTAAGTAAATACATTCATAATTGAAGCCAGATGGTCATTTTGAGACATAATAGCTCTTTGTAAAGTCATAGTAAATATTGTTATTTCCAACTCAGACAATATTAACATTCAAAATGTGGAAATTTGAAAAATTCATAGTGTGAAAACATGTCAAATGGTGTAGAAACTAATATATGTGATTTGACTGTTCATACTAAAAAAACAGGTTTGCTATATACCATAACGAAGAAAACAAAATAAACTTCAATGAAAATAACCAAGAGCACAAAGGGAGAGCTGGTAGTTACAGCAGCGGAAAAACTGAAAAATTTAGAATTTTTTTTTTATGCTTCTTCCTTATCTACTGTGACTCAATTCAACACACTGTAAACTGGACCTGCAGCATGCCTCACCCAGAAAGCTTTATACAATAGTTACAGCACCAGCATGCTACCAGGATGTGACAGAGCTGACGGAATAGAGGTGGCCTGTCCAGCAAATTGTGCATCCCCTAACATAATTAGTGCTCAGCCAGCAAACTAGGCGATAGCTACCCGTTTCAGCAAGAGCTGATGATATTGCCCTGCAACAACCTTACGACTACAGGGGTCCTGCCTACTGTAGAATCGCCACCCCAATAGAGGCAATCCCACTCCGGAACCTAACTACCGTAGTTAAGGCTGGGTGCTTTATATGGGTGGTATGGAATCCTATCTTGCATTTACTGAGGACAGATCGAGTAGTCGAACTGGCTGGGGTCAAAAACAGAGCAATCAATTATCAAAGCCAAAACTGTACCCAATACATAAGCCAAAAACAAGAGTGACAAAGGTTCAAAGACGCTGGTCACTAATGAGGATAGCTGTCAACTCACACGGAAATCCTGGGAGTCACCAGCCACTATCATCATGTCTGAGGGACTAAGCTGCTGTCTGATGGTTTGCCAGTGTGTTTACATGTGCAACATGTGTCCCCCATGTTATCTGTGAGTGTGTGCATGTATCCCCTGTATGAGTTGTGTGCAGCACGTGTCCACCATGTTATCTGTGTGTGCATGTGTCCCCTGTATGAGTTGTGTGCAGCACGTGTCCGCCATGTTATCTGTGTGTGTATGTGTCCCCTGTATGAGTTGTGTGCAGCATGTGTCCGCCATGTTATCTGTGAGTGTGTGCATGTGTCCCCTGTATGAGCTGTGTGCAGCATGTGTCCGCCATGTTATCTGTGAGTGTGTGCATGTATCCCCTGTATGAGCTGTGTGCAGCATGTGTCCGCCATGTTATCTGTGAGTGTGTGCATGTATCCCCTGTATGAGCTGTGTGCAGCATGTGTCCGCCATGTTATCTGTGAGTGTGTGCATGTATCCCCTGTATGAGCTGTGTGCAGCATGTGTCCGCCATGTTATCTGTGAGTGTGTGCATGTAGCCCCTGTATGAGCTGTGTGCAGCATGTGTCCGCCATGTTATCTGTGAGTGTGTGCATGTATCCCCTGTATGAGCTGTGTGCAGCATGTGTCCGCCATGTTATCTGTGAGTGTGTGCATGTATCCCCTGTATGAGCTGTGTGCAGCATGTGTCCGCCATGTTATCTGTGAGTGTGTGCATGTGTCCCCTGTATGAGCTGTGTGCAGCATGTGTCCCCAATGTTATCTGAGTGTGTGCATGTGTCCAATATATATGAGTTGTGTGCAGCATGTGTCCGCCATGTTATCTGTGAGTGTGTGCATGTGTCCCCTGTATGAGCTGTGTGCAGCATGTGTCCCCAATGTTATCTGAGTGTGTGCATGTGTCCAATATATATGAGTTGTATGCAGCATGTGTCCGACATGTTATGTGTGAGTGGTGCATGTATCCCCTGTATGAACTCTGTGCAGCATGTGTCCGTCATGTTATCTGTGAGTGTGTGCATGTGTCCCCTGTATGACTTGTGTGCAGAATGTGTCCCCAATGTTATCTGAGTGTGTGCATGTATCCCGTGTATGAGTTGTGTGCAGCATATGTCCGCCATGTTATCTGTGAGTGTGTGCATATGTCCCCTGTATGAGTTGTGTGCAGCATGTGTCCCCCATGTTATCTGTGAGTGTGTGCATGTATCCCCTGTATGAGTTTAGTGTAACATGTGTCCCCCATGTTATCCGTATGTGCATGTATCCCCTGTATGAGTTGTGTGCAGCATGTGTCCCCAGTGTTATCTGTAAGTGTGTGTGTCCTGTATGAGTTGTGTGCAGCATGTGTCCCCCATGTTATCTGTGAGCATGTGTATGTATCCCCTGTATGGTTGTGTGCAGCATATGTCCCCCATGTTATTTGCGAATGTGTGTATGTGTCTCCTGTATGAGTTTAGTGCAGCATGTGTCCCACTTGTTATCTGTGAGTGTGTGCATGTGTCCCCTTTATGAGTTGTGTGCAGCATGTGTCCCCAATGTTATCTGAGTGTGTGCATGTGTCCAATATATATGAGTTGTGTGCAGCATGTGTCTGCCTTGTTACCTGTGAGAGTGTGCATATGTCCCCTGTATGAGTTGTGTGCAGCATGTGTCCGTCATGTTATCTGTGAGTGTGTGCATATGTCCCCTGTATGAGTTGTGTTTGCATGTGTCCGCCATGTTATCTGTGAGTGTTTGCATGTGTCCCCTGTATGAGTTGTGTGCAGCATGTGTCCGACATGTTATGTGTGAGTGTGTGCATGTATCCCCTGTATGAGCTGTGTGCAGCATGTGTCCGTCATGTTATCTGTGAGTGTGTGCATGTGTCCCCTGTATGACTTGTGTGCAGAATGTGTCCCCAATGTTATCTGAGTGTGTGCATGTATCCCCTGTATGAGTTGTGTGCAGCATTTGTCCCCCATGTTATCTGAGTGTGCATGTATCCCCTGTATGAGTTGTGTGCAGCATTTGTCCCCATGTTATCTGTGAGTGTGTGCATATGTCCCCTGTATGAGTTGTGTGCAGCATGTGTCCGCCATGTTATCTGTGAGTGTGTGCATGTATCCCCTGTATGAGTTTAGTGCAACATGTGTCCCCCATGTTATCTGTATGAGCATGTTTCCCCTGTATGAGTTGTGTGCAGCATGTGTCCCCCATGTTATCTGTATGAGCATGTTTCTCCTGTATGAGTTGTGTGCAGCATGTGTCCCCAGTGTTATCTGTGAGTGTGTGTGTCCTGTATGAGTTGTGTGCAGCATGTGTCCCCCATGTTATCTGTGAGCATGCGTATGTATCCCCTGTATGGTTGTGTGCAGCATATGTCCCCCATGTTATTTGTGAATGTGTGCATGTATCCCCTATATGGTTGTGTGCAGCATTGGTCCCCCATGTTATTTGCAAATGTGTGTATGTGTCTCCTGTATGAGTTTAGTGCAGCATGTGTCCCACTTGTTATCTGTGAGTGTGTGCATGTGTCTACTGTGTGAATTGTGTGCAGCATGTGTC
This sequence comes from Bufotes viridis, assembly GCA_033119425.1. Classification (NCBI taxonomy): domain Eukaryota; kingdom Metazoa; phylum Chordata; class Amphibia; order Anura; family Bufonidae; genus Bufotes; species Bufotes viridis. The sequence continues at coordinate 179,613,325 of CM065593.1, read as the reverse complement.
CCCAGTGTTGTCTGTGAGTGTGCGCATGTGTACCCTGTGTGAGCTCTGTGTGTGTTCACCATGTGAGTTGGTGTGTGCAGCATGTTTCCTGTTGGTTAGCTGACCGTATTCAGCATGTGTCCACAGTGTTAGTTGTGAGTATGAGTGCATGTGTCCCGTGTGTGCAGCATGTTTCCCCTCTGTCAACTGTCATTGTGGGCAGTATGTGTCCACAGTGTTTGCTGTGAGTCTGTGTGCATGTGTCCTTTGTGTGAGCTGTGTGTGAGGACAGCATGTGTGAGCTGTCAGCGTGCAGGCCTGTTTGAGCTAGGAGTGTGTGCAGGACATGTGCAGCGGGCACCTCCCCCAGGGCCCTTTAAGCGGAAAAAAGAGTACTTGTTGTTTTTCGTGACGCCAGTTGCAGTGAAGCAACAAGGGCACAGGGCATTTTTTGGTGATACTGTGAATGGTGTAGGAATGCCAGAGTGGTGTAGGGTAGCCTAGTATGTCCCTTAATGTTGGTGCACGCATCACAGTACTCCTTCCTGGATACGCTGAACCCTAGGCGTTTTCTCCGACATGATGAAAAGGGGGGTTTTTGATGAAGGGGAAGCTTTACTTGAGTAAACGTTCATCAGATACAGTCTTTAAGCTTTGTCTTGGTTCCCAGCAGGCGTTAGGATTAACTGTGGCAGGCAAACTCCTCTCTGCTACATCTGTTGCTCTCTGGCTCTGCTGTACAGACGGGGAAGCTATAAAACTCAGCTTCTTCTTTATGCTGTACTTAACTTTGTAGTCTTGTCTGTCCTTAGCTTTGTCCAGGGAAACTTTCTAAAGGCTCCAACCTTCTTCCTCTACATCCAGCTGAGCTGAAGGTGCTCTGGCTCATCTGGACAGGGCTTATCCAACAGGGACGTGCTCCTGTTGCATCCCCCCTAGCAGGGGGTACACTAGACTGAACCTAACTAGAACTCCTCCCTCCTTGCAGCAAGTCGGACATGCCCACCACACCGGGATGTGTCAGAATGGAATGAAAGCTCCATTCTATGTAACTGTCGCTCTGCCATTGCCACTGCCGTCTACTGGTGGACCAGGCATATTACACTTGAACATAGCAGTTGCTTAATAGGAAATGCACATTATTTAGGACCTGGAAATAAATACATATGGTGACATTAGGTTAACCATAGGAGACAGTAGCAGGGTGCTGAAGTGGTAATGCCACTCTGGGGCGTTACACATGTCCACAGTGTTTACTGAGACTTTGTGTGCATGTGTCCCCTGTGTGAGTTGTCAGTGTGTGCAGCATGTGACCCCTGTTTGAGCTAGGAGTGTGTGCAGGATGTGTTCCCAAGTTTGAGCTGTCAGCACATGCAGCATGTTTCCTCTGGTTGAGCTGGGAGATGTTGGCATCTGTAATGGTTCAAAGTCAAACACAGTAGTAAGTGTCATGGTGCGGTTCACTGTGACAGTTTTGGCCGTGTAGGCTGGCTGCATGTCCTCTCGCGTACTGGCTGTAGGCTGTCTCGTGTGTATGCTGGTTGCTTGGGGCTGTGTGCTGGGTGCAGTGTTTCGTGGAACAGTTACATAGTAACATAGTATATACAGTAAGACCGAAAAAAGACATTTGTCCATCCAGTTCGGCCTGTTTCCTACAAGTTGATCCAGAGGAAGGCAAAAAAACCCTGTGAGGCAGAAGCCAATTTTCCTCACTTAAGGGGAAAAAAATTCCTTCCCGACTCCAATCAGGCAATCAGAATAACTCCCTGGATCAACGACCCCTCTCTAGTAGCTATAGCCTGTAATATTATTACACTCCAGAAATACATCCAGGCCCCTCTTGAATTCCTTTATTGTACTCACCATCACCACCTCCTCAGGCAGAGAGTTCCATAGTCTTACTGCTCTTACCGTTGCCTGTGAATGTTGCTCTCCCCTTGGGACTGCATACTGGCTGCGGTGTAGTGTGTGAACTGTGGCCTGTGTTTGTGGATTCCCATGTCTGCATCTCTGTGGCTCATGTCTCTGGTGTCATGAAGGCTGGCTGCAGGCTCCCTCACTCGCATACTGCTGTGTTTTCTGCTTCTGTTTCTATCCCATGTTTGTCCTCCATTCGTGTCCACCCAGATGGAGGAGAGGTTCATTCAACTTTGGGTTGCCCCCTAAAATAATGGTAAAATTAAAAAAAGAGGATTCAATAAAGAAGTGCCCTGGAGTACAAGAATATATAGTTAAGGGGAGGTAGTTATAAATTTCTATTCTGCACAAGGGATGGACAGGTCCTGTGGGATCCATGCTTGGTTCATTTTTATGAACGTCAGCTTGTCCACGTTGGCTGTGGACAGGCGGCTGCGTTTGTCAGTAATGACGCCACCTGCCGTGCTGAATACACGTTCAGTCAAAATGCTGGCCGCTGGGCAGGCCAGGCCAGCACCTCCAAGGCATAAAAGGCTAGCTCTGGCCACGTGGACAATTTGGAGACCCAGAATTTGAATGTGGCCGAACCATCAGTCAGTACGTGGAGGGGTTTGCACACGTACTGTTCCACCATGTTAGTGAAATGCTGCCTCCTGCTAACGCGTTCTGTATCAGGTGGTGGTGTAGTTGGCTGTGGCGTGGTGACAAAACATTTCCACATCTCTGCCATGCTAACTCTGCCCTCAGAGGAGCAGGTCGTGAGACAGCTGCGTTGGCGACCTCTCGCTTCTCCTCTGCCTTCGCCTTAGGCTTCCACTTGTTCCCCTGTGACATTTGGGAATGCTCTCAGTAACGCTTCTACCAACGTGCGCTTGTACTCGTGCATCTTCCTATCACGCTCCAGTGCAGGAAGTAAGGTGGGCACATTGTCTTTGTACTGGGGATCCAGCAGGGTGGCAACCCAGTAGTCCGCACACGTTAAAATGTGCGCAGGCACAGCAGCGTGTAGTCGCTCATGTGTGCCAGGCTGCCCAGAGGTACATAGAAGTGGTATTGTAACGCTGATAACGGTGTCATCGCCACTGGCCATGTTGGTGGAGTACTCGAAACAGCGCAACATGGCACACAGGTCTCGCATGGAGGCCCAGTCACTGGTGGTAAAGTAGTGCTGTTCCGCAGTGCGAATGACCCGTGCATGCTGCAGCTTAAACTCCACTATGGCCTGCTGCTGCTCACACAGTCTCTCCAGCATGTGCATGGTGGAGTTCCACCTGGTGGGCACCTCGCATCTGAGGCGGTGAGCGGGAAGGCCGAAGTTACGCTGTAGCGCAGACAGGCGAGCAGCGACAGGATGTGAACGCTGGAAGCGCGCACAGACGGCCCGCACTTTATGCAGCAGCTCTGACATGTCGGGGTAGTTGTGAATGAACTTCTGCACCACCAAATTCAGCACATGCGCCAGGCAAGGGATGTGCGTCAAACCGGCTAGTCCCTGAGCTTACGCCCATTATCGCACACCACAAGGCCGGGCTTGAGGCCCACCGGCAGAAACCACTCGTCGGTCTGTTGTTCAATACCCCGCCACAACTCCTGCGCGGTGTGGGGCCTGTCCCCCAAACATATGAGTTTTAGGACGGCCTGCTGACGTTTACCCCGGGCTGTGCTGAAGTTGGTGGTGAAGGTGTGTGGCTGACTGGATTAGCAGGTGAAAGAAGAGGAGGAGGAAGCCGAGTAGGAGGAGGAGGCTACAGGAGGCAAAGAATGATGCCCTGCGATCCTTGGCAGCGGAAGGAAGTGCCCAAAGAACTCTCCGACTGGGGCCCAGCCGCCACTACATTTACCCAGTGTGCAGTTAGGGAGATATAGCGTCCCTGGCCATGCTTACTGGTACACGTATCTGTGGTTAGGTGGACCTTGCCACAGATGGCGTTGCACAGTGCACACTTGATTTTATCAGATACTTGGTTGTGCAGGGAAGGCACGGCTCTCTTGGAGAAGTAGTGGCGGCTGGGAAGAACATACTGTGGGACAGCCATCGCCATCAGCTGTTTGAAGCTGTCTGTGTCCACCAGCCTGAATGACAGCATTTCAAAGGCCAGTAGTTTAGAAATGCTGGCATTCAGGCCCAGGGCTCGAGGGTGGGTAGGTGGGAATTTACGCTTTCTCTCCAAGGTTTGTGAGATGGAGAACTAAACGCTGCTGTGTGACATGGTGGAGATGCTTGGTGACGGAGGTGGTGGTGTTGGTGGCACATCCTCTGTTTGGTGGGCGGCAGGTGCCAACATTCCTCATGAGGCGGAGGAAGAGGCCAAGGCAGCAGCAGAAGAGGTAGCAGGGGGAGTCTGAGTGAGTTCCTTGTTTTTAAGGTGTTTACTCCACTGCAGTTCATGCTTTGCATGTAGATGCCTGGTCATGCAGGTTGTGCTAAGGTTTAGAACGTTAATGCCTCGCTTCAGGCTCTGATGGCACAGCGTGCAAACCACTCGGGTCTTGTCGTCAGCACATTGTTTAAAAAAGTGCCATGCCAGGGAACTCCTTGAAGCTGCCTTTGGGGTGCTCGTCCCTGGTGGTGGTGGCCACTGGCCAGTAGCAGGCGAACTCTCTTGGCGGCGGCTGTTCTGCTTTTGCCCCCTGCTCCCTCTTTTGCTACGATGTTGGCTCGGTCTCACCACTGCCTCTTCCTCTGAACTATGAAAGTCAGTGGCACGACCTTCATTCCATGTGGGGTCTAGGACCTCATCGTCCCCTGCATCGTCTTCCACACAGTCTTCCTCCCTGACCTCCTGTTCAGTCTGCACACTGCAAAAAGACGCAGCAGTTGGCACCTGTGTTTCGTCATCATCAGAGACGTGCGGTCTCTGATGACGTGGCATTCCCATGTCCTCATCATCAGGAAACATATGTGGTTGTGTGTCAGTGCATTCTATGTCTTCCACCACTGGGGAAGGGCTAGGTAGATTCCCTTGGGAAACCCTGCCAGCAGAGTCTTCAAACAGCATAAGAGACTGCTGCAAAACTTGAGGCTCAGACAGTTTCCCTGATATGCATGGGGGTGATGTGACAGACTGATGAGCTTGGTTTTCAGGCGCCACCTGTGCGCTTTCTGCAGAAGACTGGGTGAAAGATAATGTTGTGAAAGTGGTAGATCCACTGTCGGCCACCCAATTGACTAGCGCCTGTACTTGCTCAGGCCTTACCATCCTTAAAACGGCATTGGGCCCCACCAAATATCGCTGTAAATTCTGGCGGGTACTGGAACCTGAGGTAGTTGGTTCACTAGGACGTGTGGCTGTGACAGAACGGCCAGGTCCTCTCCCAGCACCAGAGGGTCTACTAACAACATGACCATGTCCGCGTCCCCGTCCCTTACTAGATGTTTTCCTCATTGTTACCCTTCACCACTAATAAGAAAAAAATTATTTGGCCCAATGTATTGAATTCAAATTCAGGCCTTTTTTTTACAGGCACCTAACACTATCTGACTATCTATTTATGTACCGTATTACACTAATCAAGGCACAGCAGTAACCACAGATTTAGGGGAATATCAATTATCAGCCTAGTATTTAGGCCGTGGATGAAAGGTATCCTTTTACGGACAGATTTACACTTTGAGATGCACAGTAGAGTGTGAAAAAATATATAGGATTATGCTTTCAGCACTTGTATTTTAACACTTTATGTAATATACCCTTTAACGGAAAGAAATACACTTGGAGATGCACGCTGAGTGTAATATACCCTTTTACGGACAGATTATACTTGGCCTGCTACAGCTGGAACACCAGATTTTGGGTATTGTTATTTTGGCAGTTGAATTTCACCCCAGAAAATAATATATCCTTTGACGGTCACTATGAAACTTGTCCAGTCACAGCTGGAACACCAGATTTACAGTGTTTCTATTTTTGCAACTGAATTTCACCCCAGAAAGTAATATATCCTTTGATGGACACTATGAAACTTATCCAGTCACAACTGGAACACCAGATTTACGGTATTTCTATTTTTGCAACTGAATTTAACCCCAGAAAATAATATATCCTTTGACGGACACTATGAAACTTGTCCAGTCACAGCTGGAACACCAGATTTACGGTATTTCTATTTTTGTAACTGAATTTCACCCCAGAAAAAAATATATCCTTTGCCGGACACTATTAAACTTGGCCAGCCACAGCTGAAACCACTGATTTACAGTATTGTTATTTTGGCAATTGAATTTCACCCTAGAAAATTATCTATTCTTTGCCGGACACTATTAAACTTGGCCAGCCACAGCTGGAACACCAGATTTACGGTATTTCTATTTTTGCAACTGAATTTAACCCCAGAAAATAATATATCCTTTGACAGACACTATGAATCTTGTACAGTCACAGCTAGAACACCAGATTTACGGTATTGCTATTTTTACAACTGAATCTCACCCTTGAAAATAATATATCCTTTGAGGGACACTATCAAACTTGTCCAGTCACAGCTGGAACACCAGGTTTACGCTATTTATCTTTTTGCAACTGAATTTAATCCCAGAAAATAATATATCCTTTGACGGACACTATGAAACTTGTCCAGTCACAGCTGGAACACCAGATTTACGGTATTTCTATTTTTGTAACTGAATTTCACCCCAGAAAAAAATATATCCTTTGCCGGACACTATTAAACTTGGCCAGCCACAACTGGAACACCAGATTTACGGTATTTCTATTTTAGCAACTGAATTTCACCCAAGAAAATAATATATCCTTTGACGGACACTATGAAACTTGTCCAGTAACAGCTGGAACACCAGAATTACGGTATATCTATTTTTGCAACTGAATTTCACCCCAGAATAAAGTATATCCTTTGCCGGACACTATTAAACTTGGCCAGCCACAGCTGAAACCATTGATTTACGGTATTGCTATTTTGGCAATTGAATTTCACCACAGAACAAAATATATTCTTTGCCGGACACTATTAAACTTGGCCAGCCACAGCTGAAACCACTGATTTACGGTATTGCTATTTTGGCAATTGAATTTCACCACAGAACAAAATATATCCTTTGCCGGACACTATTAAACTTGGCCAGCCACAGCTGAAACCACTGATTTACGGTATTGCTATTTTGGCAATTGAATTTCACCCCAGAAAATTATCTATCCTTTGCCGGACACTATTAAACTTGGCCAGCCAAAGCTGAAACCACTGATTTACAGTATTGTTATTTTGGCAATTGAATTTCACCCTAGAAAATTATCTATTCTTTGCCGGACACTATTAAACTTGGCCAGCCACAGCTGGAACACCAGATTTACGGTATTTTTATTTTTGCAACTGAATTTAACGCCAGAAAATAATATATCCTTTGACGGACACTATGAAACTTGTACAGTCACAGCTAGAACACCAGATTTACGGTATTGCTATTTTTACAACTGAATCTCACCCCAGAAAATAATATATCCTTTGAGGGACATCATCAAACTTGTCCAGTCACAGCTGGAACACCAGGTTTGCGCTATTTCTCTTTTTGCAACTGCATTTAATCCCAGAAAATAATATATCATTTGCCGGACACTATTAATCTTGGCCAGCCACAGCTGAAACCACTGATTTACGGTATTGCTATTTTGGCAATTGAATTTCACTCTACAAAATTATCTATTCTTTGCCGGACACTATTAAACTTGGCCAGCCACAACTGGAACACCAGATTTACGGTATTTCTATTTTAGCAACTGAATTTCACCCAAGAAAATAATATATCCTTTGACGGACACTATGAAACTTGTCCAGTCACAGCTGGAACACCAGAATTACGGTATTTCTATTTTTGCAACTGAATTTCACCCCAGAATAAAGTATATCCTTTGCCGGACACTATTAAACTTGGCCAGCCACAGCTGAAACCATTGATTTATGGTATTGCTATTTTGGCAATTGAATTTCACCCCAGAAAATTATCTATCCTTTGCCAGACACTATTAAACTTGGCCAGCCACAGCTGAAACCACTGATTTACGGTATTGCTATATTGGCAATTGAATTTCACCCCAGAACAAAATATATCCTTTGCCGGACACTATTAAACTTGGCCATCCACTGCTGGGACACCAGATTTAGGGGATTGCTATTTTGGCAATTGAATTTCACCCCAGAAAATTATCTATCCTTTGCCAGACACTATTAAACTTGGCCAGACACGGCTGAAACCACTGATTTAAGGTATTGCTATTTTGGCAATTGAATTTCACCCCAGAAAATTATCTATCCTTTGCCGGACACTATTAAACTTGGCCAGTCACAGCTGAAACCACTGATTTATGGTATTGCTATTTTGGCAATTGAATTTCACCCTAGAAAATTATCTATTCTTTGCCGGACACTATTAAACTTGGCCAGCCACAACTGAAACACCAGATTTACTGTATTTCTATTTTTGCAACTGAATTTCACCCCAGAAAATAATATATCCTTTGACGGACACTATGAAACTTGTCCAGTCACAGCTGGAACACCAGAATTACAGTATTTCTATTTTTGCAACTGAATTTCACCCCAGAATAAAATATATCCTTTGCAGGACACTATTAAACTTGGCCAGCCACAGCTGAAACCACTGATTTACGGTATTGCTATTTTGAAAATTAAATTTCACCACAGAACAAAATATATCCTTTGCCGTACACTATTAAACTTGGCCAGCCACTGCTGGGACACCAGATTTAGGGGATTGCTATTTTGGCTATTGAATTTAATCCCAGAACAAAATATATCCTTTGCCGGACACTATTAAACTTGGCCAGCCACTGCTGGGACACCAGATTTAGGGGATTGCTATTTTGGCAATTAAATTTGACCCAAGAAAATTATCTATCCTTTGCCAGACACTATTAAACTTGGCCAGCCACAGCTGAAACCACTGATTTACGGTATTGCTATATTGGCAATTGAATTTCACCCCAGAAAATGATCTATCCTTTGCCGGACACTATTAAACTTGGCCAGCCACAGCTGGAACACCAGATTTACGGTATTTCTATCTTTGCCACTGAATTTCACCCCAGGAAATAATAAATCCTTTGACGGACACTATTAAACTTGTCCAGTCACAGCTGGAACACCAGATTTATGGTATTGCTATTTTTGCAACTGAATTTCACCCCAGAACAAAATATATCCTTTGCCAGACACTATTAAACTTGGCCAGCCACTGCTGGGACACCAGATTTAGGGGATTGCTATTTTGGCAATTAAATTTGACCCAAGAAAATTATCTATCCTTTGCCAGACACTATTAAACTTGGCCAGCCACAGCTGAAACCACTGATTTACGGTATTGCTATATTTGCAATTGAATTTCACCCCAGAAAATGATCTATCCTTTACCGGACACTATTAAACTTGTCCAGCCACAGCTGGAACACCAGATTTACGGTATTTCTATCTTTGCCACTGAATTTCACCCCAGGAAATAATAAATCCTTTGACGGACACTATTAAACTTGTCCAGTCACAGCTGGAACACCAGATTTATGGTATTGCTATTTTTGCAACAGAATTTCACCCCAGAACAAAATATATCCTTTGCCAGACACTATTAAACTTGGCCAGCCACTGCTGGGACACCAGATTTAGGGGATTGCTATTTTGGCTATTGAATTGCACCCCAGAAAATTATCTATCCTTTGCCGGACACTATTAAACTTGGCCAGCCACTGCTGCGACACCAGATTTACAGTATTGCTATTTTGGCAATTGAATTTTACCCCAGAACAAAATATATCCTTTCCGGACACTGTGAAACTTGTCCAGTCACAGCTGGAACACCAGATTTACAGTATTTCTATTTTGGCAACTGAATTTCACCCCAGAAAATTATCTATCCTTTGCCGAGCTTAAGACATGTCCTCCTAGTAGGATATGTTGAACTAACCTCTCAATTTTATCAGTGTGAGGGTTTAGTATTGCCGCAGAGTGCACCTGCCTTTGCTATGGTTATGTTTTTGATTATTCTCCACATCCACATTATCGTTATCGTATGTAGGATGGTTATTGTGGTACTTGTAGTCCGTTGCTGGCATCTTCCATTGTATGCATTTTTTGCTGTTGATTGCCCCTAGCACGGACTACAAGTGCAGGATGTGCTCCCCTATATTCATGCACAACTGCATATGGGTTGAGCATATCCTGCTTGTTAAACACCACACCACGTTTTCTAATGGTTTGTATAATATGTTTGGAGGTGTATAAACTCCGATTTAAATGTGCCTGCTTTTCATCTACAGGCTACATTCAGGTGCACCTGGGAGGCTCTGGGCCATATCAGCCGGTCTCGGGTGGGGCTCACAGGCACCTCCCACCTCCCATTGCAATCATGGTTACATGCTGGAGGTCACTGGTGAGCTGTCTGTGAGTCAGGCCTTACGCTCCCGTAATGCCCAACGGCCCCTGGTATCGCCCATACTGCACAGGTAGGTTGAGTGGTAGGGCCTCGGGCTACTTGAGAGACCTTGCCGTGGTGTCCGAGCTTAAGACATGTCCTCCTAGTAGGATATGTCGAACTGACCTCTCAATTTTATCAGTGTGAGGGTTTAGTATTGCCGCAGAGTGCACCTGCCTTTGCTATGGTTATGTTTTTGATTGTTCTCCACATCCACATTATCGTTATCATATGTAGAATGGTTATTGTGGTTCCTGTAGTCCGTTGCTGGCATCTTCCATTGTATGCATTTTTTGCTGTTGATTGCCCCTAGCAACGGACTACAAGTGCAGGATGTGCTCCCCTATATACATGCACAACTGCATATGGGTTGAGCATATCCTGCTTGTTAAACACCACACCACGTTTTTTAATGGTTTCTATCCTTTGCCAGACACTATTAAACTTGGCCAGCCACTGCTGGGACACCAGATTTAGGCGATTGCTATTTTGGCAATTGAATTTCACCACAGAACAAAATATATCCTTTTTCGGACAGCAGACAGTATTACACTTGGCTAGCCACAGCTGGAACACCAGATTTAGTGGATTGTTATTTTGGCAATTGAATTTAACCCCTCAATAAAATATAAAAATTTCTATCCTGAGTTTCTAGGGGTGACAATAAGCACAGCCAAGCCCCTGATGTAGGATATAGCAAAAAAAAAAAAAAAAACTAGTATTGATGAATTAATGGACTTGGTGGCAGCTTGTGCTTGTGCACTACAAGACACAAAATGGCCGCCGATCACCCCAGAAAAAAGTGACAGAAATACGCTCTGTGCAGCCTAAAAACCAGTGAGCAATTAACTAGCATAATAACATAGTATTAGTAACATAGTAACATAGTATATAAGACCGAAAAAAGACATTTGTCCATCCAGTTCGGCCTGTTTCCTACAAGTTGATCCAGAGGAAGGCAAAAAGCCCCTGTGAGGCAGAAGCCAATTTTCCCCACTTAAGGGGAAAAAAATTCCTTCCCGCCTCCAATCAGGCAATCAGAACAACTCCCTGGATCAACGACCTCTCTCTAGTAGCTGTAGCCTGTAATATTATTACACTCCAGAAATACATCCAGTCCCCTCTTGAATTCCTTTATTGTACTCACCATCACCACCTCCTCAGGCAGAGAGTTCCATAGTTTCACTGCTCTTACAGTGAAGAATCCTCTTCTATGTTTGTGTACAAACCTTCTTTCCTCCAGACGCAGAGGATGTCCTCTCGTCACAGTCACAGTCCTGGGGATAAATAGATGATGGGACAGATCTCTGTACTGACCCCTGATATATTTATACATAGTTATTAGATCTCCCCGCAGTCTTCTTTTTTCTAAAGTGAATAACCCTAATTTTGATAACCTTTCAGGGTACTGTAGATCCCTCATTCCAGTTATTACTTTAATTGCCCTCCTCTGAACCCTCTCCAGCTCTGCTATGTCTGCCTTGTTCACAGGAGCCCAGAACTGTACACAGTACTCCATGTGTGGTCTGACTAGTGATTTGTAAAGTGGTAGGACTATGTTCTCATCACAGGCAACTATGCCCCTTTTGATGCAACCCATTATCTTATTGGCCTTGCCAGTAGCTGCCTGACACTGTTTTTTGAAGCTTAATTTGCTGTTTATTAAAATTCCTAGATCCTTTTCCATGTCAGTGTTACCAAGTGTTTTACCATTTAATATGCACGGGTGATTTGCATTATTCCTTCCCATGTGCATAACTTTACATTTGTCAATGTTAAACCTCATCTGCCATTTCTCTGCCCAAGCCTCCAATCTATCTAGATCCCTCTGTAGCAGAAAACTGTCCTCTTCAGTGTTAATTACTTTACACAGTTTAGTGTCATCTGCAAAAATAGATATTTTACTATGCAGGCCTATTTATGCTATTTTACTATGCAGGCCTTCTACAAGATCATTAATAAATATATTGAAGAGAATAGGGCCCAATACTGACCCTTGAGGTACCCCACTAGTGACAGTGACCCAATCTGAGTATCTACCTTTAATAACCACCCTCTGTTTTCTGTCACTCAGCCAGTTACTTACCCACATACAGACATTTTCTCCCAGTCCGAGCATCCTCAATTTATATACTAACCTTTTATGAGGTACAGTGTCAAATTCTTTGGAGAAGTCCAGATATATGACATCCATTGATTCGCCGCTGTCAAGTCTAGAACTTATCTCCTCATAGAAGCTAATTAAATTCGTTTGGCATGACCGATCCCTCATGAAGCCATGCTAATATGGCGTTATTTGCTTATTTTCATTGAGATTCTCCAAAATAGCATCTCTTAAAAAACCCTTCAAACAGTTTACCAACAATAGATGTTAAACTTACCGGCCTATAATTTCCAGAAGTTGAATGATTCACAGCTGTAGATCGATCACTTCATTAGGTGTTTTTGCTGAGTTTTCCCTGCCTAATCTCGCCCTCAAAGCAGCTGCATCCTATCCCTACACTAATCAGAGCAGAGTGACGTGCGGCGCTACGTGACTCCAGCTTAAATAGAGGCTGGGTCACATGCTGCACTTGGCCAATCACAGCCATGCCATTAGTAGGCATGGCTGTGATGGCTTCTTAGGGCAAGTAAAATGCTAGCTGATTGGCTGCTGTGCAGCCCTTCAGAAAGCGGGAAGAAATCGCCGAACAATGGACCCGAACCCAAACTTTTTTTAAAATGTTCGGGTCCTGGTCCGTGTCCCGAACACCCCAAAATACGGACTCAGGTTCGCTCAACTCTAGCCAGGAATCATCTTTTTTTGTCTGGCCAATTCTCAGCATTTTTGCTGGGTAGAGGCCAGGTTTCAACTGGACTTCATTATAGTCAATGGGGTCTGGAAATCAAGCAGCAGTATTGGGTAATGCCAGATCTGGAGAACTCCGACAGGCTGTACTCTCCCGGAACTAGCCTAACAGATGTGAAACTAGCCTAACAAAACTAAGAGATTTCATATGTTGCGTTTACTGCTATTCTCTCTGAAGCAGCCTGATACACCTAGGTACAGCAAGGGGTACAAGGTGTACAAAGCTACAAAGTGTGGCATGCATTCAGCCCCCCTAAGTCAATACTTTGTAGGAACACCTTTCGCTGCAATTACAGCTGCAAGTCTTTTGGGGTATGTGCATGGGCGTAGGAAGCCCTAAAAATCTGCGGGGGACAGCACTTATGGGGCCCCTGTGTCCCCGCCCACCCTCAAGCCACACCCACATATCTCTCCGCCCCCCCAAGTGCCAAAACTCTCTCCCCCCCCCCTTATGGGCCAGTGGGTCCGGTTTAAAAAAAACAAAACAAACACACACACACAAGACAAGGCATCTGTACTTACCTCCATCGGTCACAGTGATGCGATGCAGGCCTTTTCCGGCCTGTGTCCCGCACTGTACGGCTCACAGACGGTGCGATGACGTCATCGCGCCGCCTTTACCAACAACTGATAGGCTGCCGGAACTAGGCCGGCAGCCTATCAGAGAAGCAGGGAAGGGAGACGCCTCTCCCTGTCCTGCTCCGCAGCACAGCCATCTGTATCGCTGTCCTGAGGACGGTGATACAGATGACTATGGAGATGAATGCTTCCACAATTGAAGCGTTTATCTCCCTGTGCCCCGCCACCGCCGTACACATTGCTCTGCTGCCGCTGGGGGGGATTTTTGCATACCTGTCCCCCCCGCATTATTTCCTGGGGGGATCCGACCCCCCCGTCCCCCCCGCTGCTTACGCCCGTGGGTATGTGTTTACCAGCTTTGCACATCTAGAGGCTGAAGCTCAATCAGATTGGAAGGAGAGCGTCTGTGAACAGACTGAGAAAAGGGGGGCCCAAGCTAAACTCTTGCACCAAGGCCCATGAGCCTTTAGCTATGCCCCTGCTGAGGGACGTATCTCATCTATTTTCCCAGTAGACCTGATGAATCCCAGAGTAGTGACCATCTGGGGGGAGACATGTCGGACCTGATTTGCCTGATGATGTCTAGACAGCTGGGAATCTGTACTGTTCTGTAGACATGTGGACCTAATTTATTGGATTATATCTAGATAGCTGTGAACCCTACTGCTGTCTAGATATTTGAAGACTTTATGCTGGACTATGTATACACTTTTTCCCTACGATGCCCTATGAATATTATGTACCGACGTACCAGAGACTGACTAAAATACAGGGAAAAAGTATATACTATATCACTTTCACGACACAATTGGTGGAACATTTAGTGACAGATTTCTCAAACTTACACCTGGTGACCCCCTGCCATCTTAGATCCCAGGGATCGAGGGAAAGCTGAGACGACAGTGGGATCATCATTGTCAGGGCAGCACTTCTTGGTTCTTCTGTAATCTTTCCCTTCTATGGGCTGGTACATGAAACTAACTGGAGTTTTTATAACTCTCCAAGTTGGCTGCTGAGGTGCAGATTTATCCTCAGACATCACACACACTCTTTTTCTCCTTCTTCTCTGTACTGTGTGTAGGGCTGAGTCATTCCTGGGAGGCTTGTTAGAACCTATGCAACTTTATTGGGACTCATTTACAAGCACAATTTACATAAAACACGATCACAGTATTAAGCAGTGTGTTTCAGGACACTGCATCCCCTCCTGCTTTAATGCAAGTCATCCTCGACGCATCTTGCTACGATGATGCATCACCTAAAAAATGTACTCAGTACCCCATTCTTGTGCTCTCTCTACTTTGGCTATAAGAGAATTGGGTTAGGCATATACATCAGGAGCATCACAAAATAGCATTGGTAACAAGGGCCGTAGTTTCTCTTGTAACTGAGGATCTGGGGGTGCTGAACTGGCACAGCAAAACGTAAAGACCAGGATAGTCCATAACGTAAACAAAAAGGAAATTTCTCAGGAGGCTCACAGGGCATGAGTCCGTTTCCTGGGCATGAAGCATGATGGTTGTAGAACACCCCGGATGGCTTTAGTATGTCAAAGTCCATCTCCGGGCACATGACTTGAATGTTGCAAAACAAGAGTAAATATGTCTTTAGAGAGTCCTTAGAGCAAGGCAAATAATCAAGGCAATGAGTCTCTTAGGAAAAGGAAAATAATCCACCACTCCAAAACAATTTTGAGCCGTCGGTTCCTTTATTGCGGTGATGAGTTATTCATATAATAATGCAACCTCCATTAGCATGATACGCGGTCTACACGAATCACGCTAATAGAGGTTGCATTATTATATGAATAACTCATCACTGCAATAAAGGAACCGATGGCTCAAAATTGTTTTGGAGTGCTGGATTATTTTCCCTTTCCTTTTCCTGTCTAAAGAGGTCTTACCATGGAATCCTGTGCACCCAGGGACTGAAACATATGCAGCTGGTTTGCTCTATGCATGCTGCGTCCACTTTGCTTTTTACCATTTTTTGTGCCATAACAGCCTCCATTGAATCCAGGGATGCAGGTACCAGCATGCATGCTGAGCCCACTCTATGCTCTTCCTGGTGCCAAAAGGGCTACTAATAGATACAAATAAGAGCAGGTACAGCTTTATACTTACTCTAATTAAAATCTGTCATTTTGGCACCAGGAAGAAAAAATAAGGAGGGAAAGGCTTCCTTGGTAATGGTGTCTCATCCTCCAGCAATAAGGGTTTCTCCCACTGTTCTAGTTTTCGGCATACTTTCTCCAGACTTTTGGTTAGGAAGTTGACTTGATCTGTCAGGGCAGCAATTGCATCAGGAACCGGAGCTTGGGCTTCCTGACTGACTATAGGGTGACATTTTGGAGATATAGCTGGCTTATTCACAGACATTTTAACAGGCCTAGCAGGCTCTGGTTGTGGGCTTTTCCCTAGAATACTGATAGCTAGCTATATGAAGTCTAGAAAGGTAGGACTTGGGTGATGTGCAGCTAACATCTTAAACTGGCACTTCAATGAGCTCTCTGTTCTCTGTGTTTTATCTTGATCCTTTGCTTCACGAGGGTCTACCTGTATAACATCTCGTAGGGCTCCATGTAAGGATAATGCAAAGTCTCTGAGTGACTCACCAGTCTGCTGTCTCTTGCTGAAGAATCTCATCTTGACCTCTGACACAGTCCTGGGTTCAAAAGTGGTGTAGAGTCGTTCAAATATATGCTCCAGTGTTCTTTTCTCTGAGCTTGGACAGGATTTCACTTATCTGAGGGTGGCTCCTTCCAATTGTGCAATGAGGATTTCCATTTGCTGTTCTGCTGACACAGGGTACAATCTGAATACAGCCAGATCTTTAAATTCCCTTAAAGTATGAGCTTCCCCAGCATATTGTGGAAACCAGGATGCTCTTACAAAATAAGGCATAGTTATGGGCATTATGCTTAGTGTTGTAGTGGCTGGTGCTGCGACTGCTGAAGAGGACCTGTTAATGGCAATGACAGTCTTTCAATATAATGCAGGTTAAATACAGTTTTATACACTTTTTGCGTTGCATTGCTATGGGCAACTGCTACTTTGTAGGTGTCTAGCCCTTTAATAGTCACTGTGACAGCTTAATATAGAGGAGTATGGTGCTCTGTAAGGCAGATCTTGGTTCCAAACAGTCCTTACTAAGATTAATTTTTCCCAACTGCACTCACTCTGACATTCATGGATGATTCTCAGGCTGCAGGGGAGTTGGAACACTACTTTTTTTTTTTTCAAGGTCAAGCTTCTTTCACTTCCTCTATGGGTACAGCTGTTTTTCTGTCTGAGGCCAAAGCTGCACCTCAGCAGCCATCTTGGAGGGTTACAAAAACTCCATAGTTAGTTCCATGTACCAGCCCATAGAAGGGAAAGATTACAGAAGAACCAGGCTCTAGTCTCCTTTACATTAGGTGGAGAGATTCTAAGCTACAAGCTGCCCACCATAACCAAGGAAAGAAAGGTCATCTATCAGAACATAGTAATCCTAGAGAGGATACAGAAGTATATGATTATATAGTACAGCAGACATAGTACACCCCTCCAGCCTGGAGAAACAAAGGAGAAAGATTGTTATAGAGTGAAACTACCCCTTATGCAACCTTTGGGAACTAATCTGAGTCACTGCAAAAGCTGCCTTGCTGTAAATGACTTTTGCATACATTGATGACCTTTGGATCAGCTTCAGTAAAGTACTGTGAGTTTGTTAAAAGAACTGGTCTTCTTATTCTTAATCATCTCCTAAATGCACCTTACGGTGCTGGCATCATGAACACAAGGGCCCAGCCACCAAAGCGCCCTAAGCATACCCACTACCATCAAGGGCACCTCAACTTCTATCTGGCTGGTGTTCCCTACAATAGAGAGTGCCCCGGAGGATTTAGTGCTGTCTTCCTCATCACTGCACGCCAACCCAGGGAGCTACAAAACCGTGAGTACAACTACTACACCCATCAGCCCACCGTGCACTCACATACTGCCCCTGCGGTCCGGCCCACTGCACACAACCCCATAATACACACCTCAGATGCTGTAGAACATCATAATATTCACCTAAGCTGCAGCAGAACATACCTGAGCTGCAAAAGAACATTAAAGTATATACCTCAGCTGCAGCAGAACATCATAACACACACCTCAGCCACTGCAGAAGCTCATAATACACAGCTCAACTGCTACACAACATGATAAAACACATCTCAGCTGCTGTACAACATGATAGTACACATCTCAGCTGCTACAGAATATGACAATACACATCTTAGCTGCTGTACATGATAATACACACCTCATCTGCTGCAGAACATCATAATACACACCTCATCTGCTGCAGAACATGATAATATACATCTAAACTGCTGCAGAACATCATAATACACACCTCAGCTGCTACAGTACCTCATAATACACATTTTAGCTGCTGTACAATCTCATAATATACACCTCAGCTGCAGCAGAACATCATAATACACACCTCATCTGCTGCAGAACATGATAATATACATCTAAACTGCTGCAGAACATCATAATACACACCTCAGCTGCTACAGTACCTCATAATACACATTTTAGCTGCTGTACAATCTCATAATATACACCTCAGCTGCAGCAGAACATCATAATAGACACCCTCAGCTGCTGCAGAACCTCATAATAAACAGCTCAGCCGCTGTAGAACATCATAATATACATATCACAGTGGCGTAGCGCGGGAGGGGGGGGGGTTCAGTCCGTTGCCCCAGGCGCAAAATTGCAGGGGGTGGCAGCAGGGAGTGGCCCTGGTGACAAGTGGCGGGCGGCAGCAGGGCACAGGGAGATGAGCGCACTAGGCCTGCAGCCTATCAGAGGCCGGTGTAGGTGGTGTGATGACGTCATCGCGCCGCCTGAGCCGTGCAGTGCGGGACACAGGCCGGAAGAGGCCTGCATCACATCACTGCCAGCCTGATGGAGGTAAGTATATGTGTTTATTTTTTTTATATGGTACAATAGAGGAGAGGAGCACTGCGGGGGGACTTCTTACTGGCACATGATTGGGGGGCATCCAGGGGCATAGCTAATGGCTCATGGGCCCTCGTGCAAGAATTCAGCTTGGGCCCCCCTTCCCTCAGTGCCTTGTGTGTCTTCTTATGCGGCTCAGGCTCCTGGGCCCGGTAGCGACTGCTACCTCTGTACCCCCTATAGCTTCGCCCATGGGGGCATCTATGGGAGGCACTTCTTACTGGCACATGATTGAGGGGCATCTATGGGGGGCACTTCTTACTGGCACATTATTGGGGGGGGCATCTATGGGGGCACTTCTTACTGGCACATTATTGGGGGGAACTGTGGGGACATCTATGGGGGCACTTCTTACTGGCACATTATTGGGGAGCACTATGAGGGCACTTTTTACTGGCATATTATTGAGTGGTACTATGGGGGCATCAATGGGGCACTTCTTACTGGCACATTATTGGGGGCACTATGGGGGCATCTACTGAGGCCACAAAGAAGGGGTATTTTATATGGGGGAACTATGGGGGAAGGGGGAGAGTAACACTATGGGGGCTTCTACTGAGGCCAGAAAGAAGGGGTATTTTATATGGGGGCTCTGTATAGGGGCATTTTATACTGGGACACATTATGGTGGGTACTTTATATGGGGGAACTATGGGGGAAGGGGGAGAGTAACACTATGGGGGCTTCTACTGAGGCCAGAAAGAAGGCTTATTTTATATGGGGGCTCTGTATAGGGGCATTTTATACTGGGACACATTATGGTGGGTACTATGGGGAAGGGGGGAGAGGAGTACTATGGGGTCATCTATGGGGGGGCATTAAGATGATAAGCTGATGAGACCTGAGGAGAAAAGCAACATACGCTGAGGTACCTCACGCTTGTTGGAGAAGCCTTTGTTCGATTCAGTCATCTGCTAATGCAGAGCAGTCCCGGGTTAGTAAGACTGATCGTGCACGCACCTCATTACAGTGTATTGGCGACTAGAATCCTAGAGACTGAGACCAGATCTGTAGTTAGTTAGTTAGGGTTTCTGTTTGTGTCAGGCCACATGGATTGTTAACTGTTCATTACAAGGACTTCACAGTTAAAGTTACAGTTCACACTAGAGAGCTGATAAGCTGCACCACAAGCTCAAGCCAGGCTGGTGTTTATTTAGAAGAAACACTAAGACACGTGCTACATGACCAGTTATTGGAGGGGGAATACTATAGGAGTATAATAAGATTGTAAGCCGTTTTGATGTACTGCAGGCTAGCCTGCACCACACACCCAAACCATTGTTCCTGATTTTAGGGCAATTACAGTAAGGAATGAAAATAAAATGAATTACAGTAAGGTGTGGCTGTTTTATTTAAGTCTGCCAGTAGGTAATTTACCGCTCTTATCTCTAGCATCCACCAGAGGGCGCCGCACTGTGCAGCTCAAGGGTCTCAGCCTTCTGGCCGGGTGTATGTACATTTAATTGTGTGTTACCAGCAGGGGTGGGATTCAAATTTTTAACAACAGGTTCCCTACTCCGCGGTGGATACGCAGCGTCGCGACACATATACGCCGCGTCACGACACGTTTACATATACATAGACCATATATATGCAGCACATATAAATACACTATATACATGGTACACATACATAAATACACCATATACACTACACACATATTGTCACATTTCTCCCCACATGGCCCCCTCCATCCTCCATGTTGTCACATTTCTCCCCACATGGCCCCCTCCATCCTTCATATTGTCACATTTCTCTCCCCCTGGCCCCTCCATCCTCCATGTTGCCACATTTCTCCCCACATGGCCCCCTCCATCCTCCATATTGTCACATTTCTCCCCACATGGCCCCCTCCATCCTCCATACTGTCACATTTCTCCCCACATGGCCCCCTCCATCCTCCATATTGTCACATTTCTCCCCACATGGCCCCCTCCATCCTCCATATTGTCACATTTCTCCCTACATGGCCCCTCCATCCTCCATGTTGTCACATTTCTCCCCCGGCCCCCTCCATGTTGTCACATTTCTCTCCCCCAGCCACCTCCTTGCTATCTGTTGTCACATTTCTCCCCACATGGCCCCCTCCATCCTCCATGTTGTCACATTTCTCCCCACATGGCCCCCTCCATCCTTCATATTGTCACATTTCTCTCCCCCTGGCCCCTCCATCCTCCATGTTGCCACATTTCTCCCCACATGGCCCCCTCCATCCTCCATATTGTCACATTTCTCCCCACATGGCCCCCTCCATCCTCCATATTGTCACATTTCTCCCTACATGGCCCCTCCATCCTCCATGTTGTCACATTTCTCCCCCGGCCCCTCCATCCTCCATGTTGTCACATTTCTCTCCCCCCAGCCCCTCCTTGCCATCTGTTGTCACATGATCACACTCACTACCCCTCCCTAACACGACCTGACCTGTCCTGACTCCTGTCTGTGGACTGTCAGCAACTCTAGGCAGCCTCTGCTCTGGCTGCTTCCTGCCGCTGCCACGCCGCTTACTCACCAGCAGGGAGGGCTGGCAGCCTTAGTCCTGGGGGAAAATCCAGTCAAGTGGCCCGTTGCACCACCGAGTCAGCTCACCAGAGGGCTCTTTTCCTTGTGTCTAACCCGTTGCGTGATAGCGAGCCAAGCCCCATTCCGGACAGCAGAGACATGGAGCAGTATCATGATTGACTGATCTTTTTTACTACAAAATCACAGTAACAACTTTATCTCATTGTGATTTTGTTGTAAAAGATCACAGAGAGGCACAGAGCGTTATCAATCGTGTTACTGCTCTGTGTCTCTGCTGTCCAGTGCGGGCTTGGCTCTCTATCACGCAGCGGATTAGCCTCACAGGATCCGCTCGTGTTAAAGATCCCTAACCCCAATGCATGGCTACAATTACCCAGTCCAAATAAAATCTGGTCCTACCTTATCCAGGGTGTCGCTGGCATCGGCGTGATGTCCACTAGATCCAGAACAAGGTCCCTGTGGTGATAGAGAAAAAAGAATAATCACATAAGGAAGGGATGGTGACTGCCCCTGTGATATCACCAGCAGGGGCGCTGTGCTGGCCTGTAAGACTAAGCCATGCCAATGTATAGCAGGGTAATCTAGGACATTTCCCTAAGTGCTACCACACAGTACTAATGCCCACCTTGTGTCCCCACAGTAATTATGCCCACCTTTGTTCCTGTCACAGCAGTAATGCCCAGATTATGTGCCCCCTCACAGCAGTAATGCCCAGATTATGTGCCCCCTCACAGTAGCAATGCCCAGATTATGTGCCCCTGACAGTAGCAACGCCATATTATGTGCCCCCTCACAGTAGCAATGCCATATTATGTGCCCCCTCACAGTAGCAATGCCATATTATGTGCCCCCTCACAGTAGCAACGCCATATTATGTGCCCCCTCACAGTAGCAATGCCCAGATTATGTGCCCCCTCACAGTAGCAATGCCCAGATTATGTGCCCCCTCACAGTAATTATGCCATCATTTGTGCCCCCTCACAGTAATTTCGCCATCATTTGTGCCCCCTCACAGTAATTATGCCATCATTTGTGCCCCCTCACAGTAATTTTGCCATCATTTGTGCCCCCTCACAGTAATTTTGCCATCATTTGTGCCCCCTCACAGTAATTTTGCCATCATTCCCCCCACAGTAATTTTGCCATCATTTGTGCCCCCTCACGTTTATTATGCTATCATTTGTGCCCCCCTCACAGTAATTTTGCCATCATTCCCCCCACAGTAATTTTGCCATCATTTGTGCCCCCTCACATTTATTATGCCATCATTTGTGCCCCCTCAGTGAGGGGGCACAAATGATGGCATAATAATGTGAGGGCACAATGATGGCAAAACTGTGAGGGGCACAAATGATAGCAAATTACTGTGAGGGCCCTCACAGTAATTTTGCCATCATTTGTGCCCCCTCACAGTAATTTTGCCATCATTTGTGCCCCCTCACATTTATTATGCCATCATTTGTGCCTCCCTCACAGTAATTTTGCCATAATTTGTGCCCCCTCAGAGTAATTTTGCCATCATTCCCCCTCACAGTAATTTTGCCATCATTCCCCCCTCACAGTAATTTTGCCATCATTCCCCCTCACATTGTGCCCCCTCACAGTAGCTGTGCCCATCACCCATTCCCCCCTCCCTTTGGTGTGAAGTGTTGGGAGCAAAACAAAGAACAAAAAAAAGCATACTTACCTTCTCCACTGATGACAGGCTCGGCTCCCACACGGACCCTGCTACAGGCTGTGCAAGGGAAGACTGATTCCCGGGCTTTCACAGCTCCTCCCACAGCCAGCAGCAGGAAGTGCGGCCAGCAGGGGGAGCTCCTGAGCTGTGAAGCAGTGAGGTCTCACTGCTTCACTACGGAACGGCCCGGTGTGTGAGTGTAAGTTCAGCGGCGTGTGTGTGTGTGTGTGTGTGTGTGTGATGTGGTGCAGGGAGCTGCAGGACCGGATCGGGATCCCTGCTTCTCACCGGTCCTGCGAACCGGCTGTGATTTCAACAAACGGTTCGGCAGAACCGGAGAGAACCGGCTGGATCCCACCCCTGGTTACCAGCATTTGTGGTCATGCTTATTATTTAAGTAAAATACTGTTTTGGCAAAAACTGGTGTTGGAGTTGCTTACCACATTTGTGACTTCACTGTATGCTGTGGAGCCCACTCCGGTACACGGCTTACAGGTGACAACAGATACACACAGTCAGGAATCAGTAGACATGGCCCAGGAACTGCCTCTCGGCCCACACCTCTCTTGAACCTGTTTTTGCTGCTCCTTCTGCTAGCTAAGTAATGTATGCCGCCAGCTCTGCTACACTTTTCAGTGAGAATGAGCTTTTTGAGGAAGCCGGTGTCACACGGTCTGTTGTAGGTGTAGCTTGCGGCCTCATTTGTTCCCCATTGCTTTGTTGGTCCTGCAATGCAGGTGAGTGGGAGGGGGCTGTAGGCTGCTTAATACCTGTTCGGACCTTGTTCACACACCATAGGTAGTCTAGTGGTAGGACCCCATGTCATGCTGAGAAACCGTGAAGTGGTGCCTAAAGGGGCTCCGATATGTTCCTGATTGGAAATATTGGCGAATCTCTCAGCTTTTAACACCAGAGTAAGGGATTAGCCAGTGTTGTCAGGTGCTTATCCATGTGGTGCATCTTTTTTCTGTGAGTTATGTGTTTATATATTTTCATCCGCACATGTTTTATTTTGTGTAGGATGTTTGTGTGGTGCTTGTGGTTCGCGCCGGTATCCTCCATTGTATGCAATTTTTGCTGGGGATAGCCGTTCGCTGCGAACCACATGCGGAGGAACTGCCCCCCCAGTTAGAAACACGCCACAGTGTTTGGGGTTTGGAGCAGTCCCACCCATTTAGGCCACGTTTATTTTTGTGATTCTTGTTTTATATGTATTGAATGTGCCATTGCATATGGCTGGTAAACATTCTGTTGCACCTGGAAGCCGGTGTCACACGGTCTGTTGTAGGTGTAGCTTGCGGCCTCATTTGTTCCCTATTGCATTGTTGGTCCTGCAATGCAGGTGAGTGGGAGGGGGCTGTAGGCTGCTTAATACCTGTTCGGACCTTGTTCACACACCATAGGTAGTCTAGTGGTAGGACCCCATGTCATGCTGAGAAACCGTGAAGTGGTGCCTAAAGGGGCTCCGATATGTTCCTGATTGGAAATATTGGCGAATCTCTCAGCTTTTAACACCAGAGTGAGGGATTAGCCAGTGTTGTCAGGTGCTTATCCATGTGGTGCATCTTTTTTCTGTGAGTTATGTGTTTATATATTTTCATCCGCACATGTTTTATTTTGTGTAGGATGTTTGTGTGGTGCTTGTGGTTCGCGCCGGTATCCTCCATTGTATGCAATTTTTGCTGGGGATAGCCGTTCGCTGCGAACCACATGCGGAGGAACTGCCCCCCCAGTTAGAAACACGCCACAGTGTTTGGGGTTTGGAGCAGTCCCACCCATTTAGGCCACGTTTATTTTTGTGATTCTTGTTTTATATGTATTGAATGTGCCATTGCATATGGCTGGTAAACATTCTGTTGCACCTGGAAGCCGGTGTCACACGGTCTGTTGTAGGTGTAGCTTGCGGCCTCATTTGTTCCCCATTGCATTGTTGGTCCTGCAATGCAGGTGGGTGGGAGGGGGCTGTAGGCTGCTTAATACCTGTTTGGACCTTGTTCACACACCATAGGTAGTCTAGTGGTAGGACCCCATGTCATGCTGAGAAACCGTGAAGTGGTGCCTAAAGGGGCTCCGATATGTTCCTGATTGGAAATATTGGCGAATCTCTCAGCTTTTAACACCAGAGTGAGGGATTAGCCAGTGTTGTCAGGTGCTTATCCATGTGGTGCATCTTTTTTCTGTGAGTTATAAGTTGTAATCACAATGCGATTAATATAACCTGAATTATTCGCATTGAGATATTTGTTATATTCTAGCAATACAACCATTAGGAACCCAGCTTTAAGTTGAATTCGCAATGGGAACATATACTCCCATTGCGAAATCAACTTAGAGCTGAGTTCCTAATGGCTGTATTGCTAGAATATAACGAAGATAGAGAATATAGCTCTAGAGATAGAGAACTTAGCTCTAAGATCAATTCGCAATGCGAGTATATGTTCGCTTCGCGAATAAAACTTAGAGCTGGGTTCCTAATGGTTGTTGCTAGAATATAACGAAAATTGAGAATATAGTGCTATATTCGTGAATTCGTGATATTCGCCATCTTCGTTATATTCTAGCAATACAACCATTAGGAACTCAGATCTAAGTTGTAATCGCAATGCGATTAATATAACCTGTATTAATCACATTGCGATTGCAACTTAGATCTGAGTTCCCATTGGTTGTATTTTAGAATATAACAAAGATTAGGAACTCAGCTCTAAGTTTAATTCACGATGCGAATATAAATTCGCGTAACATTCGCAATATATAGAATAATGACGAATATTCGATTTCGACGAATATATGACGAATATTCAATCGAATATTCACGAAATATCGCAAAGTCGAATATGGTACCTCCCGCTCATCACTAATCTTCATCAGGTGGCAGTGTGCCTGTGAGACAGCAGGGTGGAAGTGCGTCTGTGGGACAGCAGGGTGGCAGCATGCCTGAGACAGCATGGTTGAAGCGTGCCTGTGAGACAGCAGGGTGGAAGCAATGGGAGATCTGCAGTCAAATGCAGGAGGGGTACACAATCTGCTTCTCAGGAGACTACCTGTGAGGAACCCACTAGCAGTGCACAGGTTCATAAAAGCAGCGGCCGGCAGACATCACGCAGTGGTAGAGGGAAAATGCCATACTCGGCAGTGTGGGAATTTTTTAGCAAGTCACCAGGGAGGCTAGCGTGGCAGTATGCATGATCTGTGAGCAGAAGGTGAGGTGCAGCCAAGGTGCTAATGTTGGCACGGCCCTACGTCAGGGGAAAAACATGCCACTGATTTAGTGTTGCAGCCTGATATAGCAACCACTGCATCTTCCACCAGCTCGCACCCCCTCTCCGGCAGTCAGGGCTCGGCAACATCAGCAGAAGGAAGTTCCCATTCTTTCCCATCGACTTCAACGTCATCTATAGCTCCTGATGCTCCTCTTACTCCTTACCACTTGTTTTGACAGCAATTGATCACTGAGGCAATTGCTAAAAGACAACAGTATGCGTACACTCATCTAACGGCTTAAAAGCTGAAACTGCCCCTGACCAAATTGCTGGTACAACAGTCCCTTTCCATGTAGTTGACTCTGCACATTTCAGAGAACTGATGGCTTGTGTCCAGTCAAGGTGGAGAGTCCCAAATTGTCATTACTTTTTTAAAAACTACCACTTTAAAAATTACTTCTCTAAAACAGCCCTGCACAGGTATGTTGAGTAGAAGGTGGGCCAGTCCTTGAGCCTTTCGGCGGCTGGTATAGTTCATGCCAGCACTGACGTGTGGAACTGTAACTATGGTCAAGGACAATATGTCCTTTACAGCCCACTGGGTAAATGTGGTTTTGGCCCAGCCACACCAGCATCTTGGCCAGGGGATGGCAATGCTGCCTTCACATTGTAATCGTGAGATGTTTGAGCCAATGTCCTCCTCTGCCTCCTCCACCACCTTGTCCTCAGCCCAGTGGCGGATCCAGAGCCTGGTCTCGGGAGGGGCACTTCCAGCAATCGATACGCCCCTGCTCCGATCACTACAGAAATACAGCCCCACTTACCGCTTTCATCCAGTGACGTCTCATTTGATGTAGACGTTCTCTGTCCTCATCTTCTCCTTTCAGACCAGACCAACAGTTTTCGTCCTAGCAGTTTGACAACAAAAAAAAACTCAGTTTAATACTTTACCATCATCCTCCCATCTTCTGGACAATTCATCCTACTACCCCCAATACTGTGGCGCGGTGGTCCCCAATATTATACTGCAGAAACAGATAATACCCCTGATAATACTAGTACCACACAGAGCCCCCATATAAAATACCCCTTCTTTGTGGCCTCAGTAGATTGCCCCACCCCTGGATCCGCCAGTGCCTCAGCCTCCACTGTAGTTCAGAGTGGTCTTCTAGCATACCAGCTATGCAAACCATAGCACTACTCCACCTCATCCCCCTGGCTGAACAGAGTCACATCAGGGAGGAACTGCTCCGTGTCATCAACCACAAAATCTAATCCTGGCTGTCTCCTTGCTAACTGGAGATAGGAACCATAGTAATCATTGTTAAATAATATGTGATATAATATTAATTGGTATTTAATATAGAGGATTTATTACACTACACACTGACACCATCTATAGTGATACACAAGGGCGATGGGAGGTCTGTATGAGGACGTCACGACCTGTATTTGAAGTCTACCATATATGACAATGTATAAGCCCATACATTACTAAGACACGCCTGTATCTATGGTATAAATGATTGACAGAGACAGACAAGGGGGTCGTCTTCTTACTTGCTCTGCTGGGGGTTGCTGCTGAAGATAATGGAAGAAGAACACATGGAGTCTTAAGAAGAATTTTCCTATCCTTCAACAATGATACTTCAAGGACTTTCAATATTCACACATGGACAATTAGACTAAGATTTTCTAAACTATTTTTGTAAGTAATCAACTTTTATGAAGGTTGAAAATAAATCGCATTATTCATTTTTCTATATAATTCTTGTTGAATCCTGGTGAGTGAGTCCCCCGAGTGTTCATTACTCCAAATAAGCATACACTAGATTTGGAGAGAAGTATCAAATCAGTTTCATACATATTTTTATATTAAATTTGTCATGATATTTTACAGTGCTGCATCAGCGAGGGCTGAGCCATGTGCCCTTCATGGCGCACGTCTTCAATCTGGTTGTCAATCGGTTTCTCAGGTCTCCCACAGAACTAATAGAGCTGTATAAAATGTCCAGGAAACTGTGCACATACTTCAGCCACTCTTACACTGTAAAACATGCCCTCCTTGACCTGCAAAGGCAGAATGATGCCTACATCTAACGCCCACCTGAGCCGTGAACTGGCACAGGAGGAGGAGGACATAATGCCCAGGAATACCATACATAACTAGGTGGTTTTTCTGCCCAAGCTAAAGGACAGGAGCAGCATGAGTAAATGGAAGGCGATGACGAAGACCTGGCAGATGACCCCAACATACCATGGCAGGAAGGAGGCAGGAAGTCCCTCCAAGTCCCTTGCACAAATGGCCAGGTGCATGCTGGGTTCTTTGCATAGTGACAGACGCATTATCACCATTTGGCAGAGGGATGACTACTGGCTTTCCACAATGTTAAAACCTCGCTAAAGGTCCAAAATCAGGGACTTTCTTTTACACCCTCTGAGAGGGATGAAAAACTTAACTACTATCGAGACATCATTTGTAGTCAGTTGGTCGTTGCCTACATGCGCCATTGCCTATCCTCACAAAGGTATAACTGGGGGAATTCTCTGAGCACACGCTCCACTGCCTTGACTGTTGTGGGATGGGGAGCAGGAGCAGCCCAGCTTCATCAGCATCAACTTAAGTCTTGAGTTTCTGATAAGCACTTTTCTTCACCCGCCTACTGAATAAATCACCCAGCAGCAGCAGGACATGGAGCAGAACCTGAACTAGCAGGTGGTGGCATACTTGGACTGCACCCTGTCACCCTAGCTCCAAGATCCCCTGGACTATTGGGCAGCCAAACTTTAATTGCGGCCGTAACTAGCCGAGTTTGCCCTGAGTAACCTTTCCTGCCCAGCCAGTAGTGTGGGATCACAGCCACAGGTGTTTAGCGTGGCAGGTGACATAGTTACCCCAAAGAGAACTCGCCCTTCAACACAAAATATCGAGAGACTAACCTTTATAAAGGTGAATCAGGCATGGATCAACCATGATTTCCGGACACTGTTGCTTGTTACGACAGACTAGATCCTTCTGGCAATAATGATCTGACTGTAGTGATCTGAATGTTCCACACCGGAACATTGTGAGAAATGGCCCTTGGTCCACATGCTGCTGCCACCCTATGGATGCCACATGCCTGCTTCCATCTGCTCCTACTGTCATCTGCCACCATCTTGTGTTGTCACTGCTATTGCTGTTGTCCCTGGGGCCACTATTCTGACTCTTCATGCTGTTGCCACCCTCATCTGTCTGTTCCGGGGCCACTATTGTAACTCTTCATGCTGTTGCTACCCTCTCCAGTCTGTTCTGAGGCCTCTATTGTGACTTTTCATTGTGTTGCCACCGTCACCAGACTGTTACGCTGCCACTGTTGTGACTCTTCATGCTGTTGCCACCCTCACCACTCTGTTACAGGGCAACTAGAATCCACGTATAGCCTTATTCACATCACCTTTCATTTTTCTGATCTTCTAATCCATCAGAAGAATAAAGAAAGAACAAAACGGATCAAGACATTTGAGCGTTCAGATGGTATGTATCACACGGTCAATATTTTGCATCAGGATTTGATTATGATTTGGAAGCCAAAAGCAGGAGTAGGTCTAAAACACAGAAAACATGCAAATATTTCCATCAAATTTTATCTGTTTCTGACCCACTTCTGTTTTTGCCTGATCAAATACTGATCATGTTAAGGAGGATGCTAAAAATACAGGATCTGCTTTTTTTTTGGCTGTTGTTCTGCTGATGGATTATAAAATGGGAAACAAACAGTGACATCCACACAATTTTACTGCTGACACCCTCCCCACTCTGTCATAGGGCCACTTCTTGAATATTGGGCCACTGCACAATTCAGCCCACGCTGATAAAGTATACCTGGTGCTAACTCTGACCTGTAAGGCTGAGTTCACACTTCAGTTATTTGGTCAGTTATTTCCATCAGTTTTTGTAAGCCAAATTCAGGAGCCAAGCCTTCTTTTGCATTAGCTATCATAAATAGATCTACACCTTTTCTGTGGGTTTCACCCGCACCTGCTTTTGGCTGACAATAAATGATGAGAATAACTGACTAAATAACTGAAGTGTGAACTGAGCCTAATAGTAACGCACAGTCATTCTACAGGTAACAGATGGGATTAAAAAGCATGTGTTTGGATTGCCACAACATGCAAAAACAGAACTTTTTTTTTTCTCCACTACTTTATTTTTATTACCTCCTTTTCGTTATTTTGTTCCACAAAAGAGTCATTTGGACACAGCTCCTGCAGGGGGTCACAGCGTTTTTTTGCTTTACTGAAGACTGCTGTATGCTTTTATATTTTTTTTAATAGAAGGGATTAGCTAGGAATGTTGGTAGCCTGCACGATGATGCACACATCCATATATGTGACCTAACTGTTTTGCTACTAGAAAGGATTACCTATGCAATGCACACTGATGTTCACCGAGATACACTTTCCCTAAACTTTAAATGCAGGCCGGGATAGGCCTGATTTAACGCACTTCGTGATTAATTAATTTGTAACGAAGCAAATTTCGTAGTGAAATTCAGCGAAGTATCCGAATCTAATATTTGAAAACTTTGCTCATCTCTACCTTTGACTACTCTCTCTGTTTTGTGATTTGCTACTGTGTCTCGCATCTGGTTCTGACTTTGGCTTGGTTATTCTGACTACCCTCTGTTTTCTGATTTGGTACTGCATTGTCTGCCCAATTCCGACCCATTTCTGTACGACTGAACAGCCTGTCGGATCCGTCCTGCCGCTAGTGTGAACTAGCCTAAGGCAGAGTGGTTTGCTGGTGCCATTCTACTACCTAGGACCCAGAGCACATATTCCACCAACCACCTGTCCCCAGCTATGTCCAGGAGGCACTGCAATATGGAAATTAAACATTACATTTTTTTTTCTTGCGAATATAATAAATAGCTGCAGAGTTTTAAAGGTTACAGTATTGCAAATACAGTGCATTCAGAAATTCTTCTGATCTTTTCACTTTTTACACATTTTGTTATGTTGCATCTTTGTGCTAAATTAAAATTAATTCAAGTATTCCCCCATTTCTGTTGCACTGAAAGTTCCCAAGATCACAGTTACCTCCATAATTCTTAAATGGAAGAAGTTTGGAACAACAAAGAATCTTACTAGAGCTGGTCCCCCACCAAACTACATAATCAGAGAAGAAGAACCTTGGTAAGAGAAGTGACCAAGAACCCAATGGTCACTCTAACTCAGGTCAAAATATTCTGGTGCATATGGGATAAATCAGGCATGCTCAACCTGCGGCCCTCCAGCTGTTGTAAAACTACAACTCCCACAATGCCCTGCTGTAGGCTGATAGCTGTAGGCTGTTCGGGCATGCTGGGAGTTGTAGTTCTGCAACAGCTGGAGGGCCGCAGGTTGAGCATGCCTGGGATAAATGAACAGATTGTCAACCATCACTGCAGAATTTGACCAATCTAGGCTTTATTGCAGAGTGGACAGAAAGAAGCCTCTCCTTAGTAAAATACACATTAATATTTGTAAAAAGCACATAAAGGACTGTGAGAAATAAGATTCTCTGGTCTGAGGAATCCAAGATTAAACATTTTGGCCACAATTTTAAGCGTTGTGTTTGGAGGAAACCAGGCACTGCCCATCACCTGCCCAATACCATCCCTACCTGGTGGTGGGGGTGTTTTTCAATGGCTGGGACAGGGAGCCTGGTCAGAGTTGAGGAAAAGCTGAATGGAGCCAAGTACATAGATATTCTTAATAAAAACCTGATCCTGTGTGCTGTGGACCTCAGACTGGCAATGACTTTAAGCAAACAGCCAAGACATCATAGAAGAGACGGCTCTGTGAATGCCCTTAAGTGGCCCAGCCAGAGCCCTGATTTGAACTTAATCAAATATCTCTAAAGAGACCTGAAAATGGCTGTGTACCTTTGAGCCCATCCAACCTGACAGAGCTTGAAAGGATGCAGAAAATCCCCAAACCTGGTGTGCAAACCTTGTGGCATCATATCCAAGAAGATTGGAGGCTGTAATCACTGCCAAAGGTGCTTCAACTAAATACTGAGTAAATGGTCTGAATACTTACAATATGTCAATGCAATATTTAGTTTTTCATTTTCAATAAATTAGCAAAGATTTCAGACATTCTGTTTTCACTTGTCATTATGGGGGACTGAATGCAGAACGATGGGGGGGGGGGGGATTTGTACTGTTTTTATTTTAGAACAAGGCCGCAACAAAATGTGAAAAAACAGAAAGGGTCGGAAGACTTTCTGAATTCACTGTATGTTTTTAATGAGTTGTCTCTTACTGTAGTTTACATGGTATTTATGCTGATAATCTCTAATAAATTATTGTTATTAAATATAAATAAGCATGACAACTCATTGTTGATGACAGGATATATAGAATGGTATGCCACCTGATTGAATGTATGCACATGTACATTGTAACCATAGTGCACTACAGTGTCTGAATACTGTATGTCAGATAAAGGACACATAGAACAAAAAGCTTTAAAACTTGTAATAAAGTTTGTCTGTTATTTGTATCTCACACGCTATGCTGTGAGATCCAGAAAACTGGTCTTGCTGCTGTTGTATACTAGGGCAGCAGCACAATATGCAGTGCTATTACATGCATAGAACAATGTTATGTTTGTGAAATATATGGTCACAATCTGTGCTCAGACGTTCTAATATGTACTATAATTAGAGTTGAGCGAAGCGAGCTTCGGATGCTTAATCCGAAGTCGCTTCATTCAAAACTTCGCAATAATACTGTACAGAGATTCTACTCCAATGAGCCAAAGTAAATTAGTCACGAAGTCGCGCATGACTTCATTAAATAATTTTGGTAGCTGGTTTTTAAAGTGGAAAACCACTTTAAAACTTAAAACCGAACTCAGCTTTGGTTCCATCTAGTACCTTGGAACCAAAGCCAAGTTCAGTTTTAAGTTTTAAAGTGGTTTTCCACTTTAAAAATCAACTACCGAAGTTATTCTCAGATCATAGCTAAATTTTTACCTGCACTATAGAGGGAAGAGTTTTACCTCACACCTGTGAAGCCTACACTGTTTTTACACCATGACCTATGCTCTGTCATGAATACAAAGCACATCAAAGCCTTCTGCTCTTTCATCTTATAGGATCAGATAATACAGTTGGACTTAAATATTTCGTATAAATCTTTTAGGTATTTTTTCTTTCTTTGAGAGAATAACATTCCTTTAATCTGTAAGAATTATTTTTTTCAACAGATCAGTGTAAATGAGGCATCTCAATGGTTCTCCTGAAACTCTAACATTTTAAAAGAAGGATGTTCCAAAACCATAGAAGAAAATTGTTTATTCAGTGAAATAAGTTGGGTTGCAAATACTGGCATATAACAAATTTGTTAACATGTTGTTTATATAGTCACAAGGCTTTCTTTTGTATTTCCTATACATTAACCCCTTAACCACATCAGCCCTTAAGGACCCATGACGTACCGGTACGTCATATCTTTAAAAGGAGAGTGCGGTGCAGCGGGGGTTAATAGAAACAGAAATCATTCAGCGGGCATCCTGTCACAATGCACGGGGGGTTGACCTGAATTGACCTGCGGTTTGCTGCGCTTTCTGCGATCTCTGATCCCCTGCGGTCTGTGACCGCGGGGATCAGAGATTAAATGTTCCCCAAGTTTTTGATTTTAACCCCCTCATGCAGCCCCCAATCATATTGTGGCTGCGTGGGTGCAGGGTGTGGTTGCGGGCGGCGGGAGGCAGTGCGTGAGGTGCGGGAGGCAGGCAGTGTGGCAGGCGGGATCGCAATAGCGATCCCCCGCCCGCCTCCTCTGTAATGTTTCCCTGGTGTTTCCATTGCTGACACTCTGCTAAAACTGCTGACATCTGTGCTGCAGATGTCAGCAGTTTTAACCCCTTCCATGCCCCGGTCCATATGGACCGCTGTATGGAAGGGGTTAACAGGGAGGAAGCTTTCAGAGGCGTCCTGCTTGCCATGGTACTGTAAGTCTAATCAGACTTCTGCTAAAGGCAAAAGTCTGATTAGACTATGTAAAGTAAAAAAAATACAGTACAGTACACTATATGGTGCACTGTACTGTATTAGATAGACACCAGATCCACTGGATCTACAAGAACCAAGTGGGTCTGGGTCAAAAAAAAGGAAAAAAGTGAAAAAAAGGAAAAATAAAAAAACACTGAATAAAAATTTTAAAAATAAAATACACTACACATATTTAGTATCGCTGCGTCCGTAAAAACCTGCTCTATAAAAATATCACATGACCTAAGCCCTCAAGTAAATACCGTAAAAAATAAATAAAAAAAATGGTGTAAAAAAAAGTGTAATACCAAGCGATCAAAAAGGCATCTGCCTCTCAAAATAGTAGCAATCAAACCGCCATCTCATCCCGCAAAAAATTAGCCCCTACATATGACAATGGCACTAATGGCACAAAAATATGGCACTCAGACTATGGAAACACTAAAACATTATTTTTTTTCTAAAATGCTGTTATTGTGTTAAAGTAAAAAAAAAAAAAGTATACATATTAATTATCGCTGCATCCGTAAAAACCTGCTCTACAAAACTATCACATGACCTAACCCCTCAAGTAAATACCGTAAAAAATAAAAAATAAAAACGGTGTAAAAAAAGCAATTTTTTGTCACCTTACATCACAAAAAGTGTAATAATAAGTGATCAGAAAGTCATTCGCACCCCAAAATAGTGCCAATCAAACCGTCATCTCATCCCGCAAAAAATGAGACCCTAACTAAGATAATCGCCCAAAAACTGAAAAAAAAGGCTCTCAGAATATGGATACACTAAAACATGATTTTTTTTTTGTTTCAAAAATTATATTATTGTGTAAAACTTACATAAATACAAAAAAGTATACATATCATGTATTGCCGCATCCGTAATAATCTGCTCTATAAAAATATCACATGACCTAACCCCTCAGGTGAACAGCGTAAAAAAGTAAAAATAAAAACGGTGTAAAAAAAGGCATTTTTTGTCACCTTACATCACAAAAAGTGTAATACCAAGCGATCAAAAAGTCATACGCACCCCAAAATAGTGCCAATCAAACCATCATCTCATCCCACAAAAATCATACCCAATAATCCCCCAAAAACTGAAAAAACTATGGCTCTCAGACTATGGAGACACTAAAACATGATTTTTTTTGTTTAAAAAATGAAATCATTGTGCAAAACTTACATAAATAAAAAAAAGTATACATATTATGTATCACCGCGTTCGTAATAAGCTGCTCTATAAAAAATACCACATGATATAACCTGTCAGATGAATGTTGTAAATAACAAAAAATAAAAACGGTGCCAAAACAATTATTTCATGTTACCTTGCCTCCCAAAAAGTGTAATATAGAGCAACCAAAAATCATATATACCCTAAAATAGTACCAACAAAACTGCCACCCTATCCCGTAGTTTCTAAAATGGGGTAACTTTTATGTAGTTTCTACTCGTGTCAAAAAACCAGTCCAGCAAAATCTGCCTTCCAAAAACCATATGGCATTCCTTTCCTTCTGCGCCCTGACATGTGCCCGTACAGCAGTTTACGATCACATATGGGGTGTTTCTGTAAACTACAGAATCAGGGCAATAAATATTGAGTTTTGTTTGGCTGTTAACCCTCTCTTTGTAACTGGAAAAAAATTATTAAAATGGAAAATCTTCCAAAAATGGGAAATTTTGAAATGTTATCTCTATTTTCCACTAATTCTTGTGGAACACCTAAAGGTTTAACAAAGTTTGTAAAATCAGTTTTGAACACCTTGAGCGGTGTAGTTTCTAAAATGGGGTCACTTTTTTGGAGTTTCTACTCTAGGGGTGCATCAGGGGGTCTTCAAATGGGACATGGTGTTAAAAAACCTGTCCAGCAAAATCAGCCTTCCAAAAACCATATGGCGTTCCCTTCATTCTGTGTCCTGCCATTTGGCCATACAGCAGTTTATGGCCACATATGGGGTGTTTCTGCAAACTACAGAATCAGGGCAATAAATATTGAGTTTTGTTTGGCTGTTAACCCTTGCTTTGCTACTGGAAAAAATTGATTAAAATGGAAAATTTTCCAAAAAATCGAAATTCAGAAATTTTATCTGCATTTGCCATTAACTTTTGTGGAAAACCTAAAGAGTTAACGACGTTTGTAAAATCAGTTTTGAATACCTTGAGGGGTGTAGTTTCTAGAATGGGGTCATTTTTGGGTGGTTTCTATTATGCAAAATAAATGTGGAGCCCCAGTTATGGGTCTACAACACATTGAAAGCCAGGTCTCTATTACAGAGATCACCAAATCCACCATATTAAGTGGCCCCTATGTCAAGATCCCGCTTTTTTACAAGCTTTAAGGATGTGACGGGGAAAATCTAAGCCAGTTATCCATCCACAGACAGCTGTTTCGGGGTGTTGCCCCTCATCAGTGCGGAGTAGGATTCTGGCTAACCGGGAGCAATGCCTCGGTTTGCCGTGGTTTCTATTATGTAAGCCTCACAAAGTGACTTCAGATCTGAACTAGTCCCTAAAAAGTGGGTTTTTAAAAATTTCTGAAAAATTTAAAGATTTGCTTCTAAACTTCTAAGCCTTGTAACGTCCCCAAAAAATGAAATGGCATTCCCAAAATGATCCAAACATGAAGTAGATATATGGGGAATATAAACCAATAACTTTTTTGGCATTATTACTATGTATTATAGAAGTAGAGAAACGAAAACTTGGAAAATTGCTAAATTTTCCAAATTTTTGGTAAATTTGGTATTTTTTTATAAATAAAAATGAAATTTTTCAACTCCATTTTACCACTGTCATGAAGTACAATATGTGATGAAAAAACAATCTCAGAATGGCATGCATAAGTAAAAGCGTTAAAAAGTTATCACCACATAAAGTGACACTGGTCAGATTTGCAAAAAATGGCCGGGTCCTTAAGGTGAAATAGGGCTGAGTCCTTAAGGGGTTAAAGCAGCTCTGTCACTAGGATCAACCCTATTAAACCAGGCATACTGCCTGATAGGGCATGCTGATTAAA
Organism: Bufotes viridis; assembly: GCA_033119425.1. NCBI lineage: Eukaryota > Metazoa > Chordata > Amphibia > Anura > Bufonidae > Bufotes > Bufotes viridis. The sequence continues at coordinate 179,576,114 of CM065593.1, read as the reverse complement.
ACAATACCTTTCTTTTGCCTATATGCTAAACAATTGCAGAGATATCTGCATTTATATTCATATGCAAATGACAAGTTTGAGCACTAGGAGGCAGGTCTGAATACTTTTAGCACTGCTTTGTGACACCTGTACTCTGCACACTCCCCTCCCTTTGATTGACAGTGCTAGACATCAGCATACTGAAGGTAGAGCTTTGCACTATAGCTATGTCCTAGCATCTACATATCATATACACTACTTACTTTACACTTACCACATTGAGATATGCTCAAACTTGCTCATTTACATATGAATAACAACACATATATCTCTTTATATGTTTAGCACATAGACAAAGAAAGGTATTGTTTTAATCAACATGATGAGCCCTACCAATCAGCTAGCATTTTACTTCTTGCCCTAAGAGCCCATCACAGCCATGCCTACTAATGGCATGGCTGTGATTGGTCAAGTGCAGCATGTGACCCAGCCTCTATTTAAGCTGGAGTCACGTAGCGCCGCACATCACACTGCTCTGATTAGTGTAGGGAGAGGACACAGCTGCTGTGAGGGCGAGATTAGGCAGGGAAAAGTCTGCAAAAGCACCTTATGAAGTGATCGATCTACAGCTGTGAATGATTGAACTTCTGCTAGTTACTTGCTCACTGTTTTTTAGGCTGCACAGAGCGTTTTTCTGTCACTTATTTTCTGGGGTGATCGGCGGCCATTTTGTGACTTGTGGTGCACCAGAACAAGCTGCCACCAAGTCCATCAATCCATCAATACTAGTTTTTTTTTTGCTATATCCTACATCAGGGGCTTGGCTGTGCTAATTGTCACCCCTAGAAACTCAGGATAGCAATTTCTATATTTTATTAAGGGGTTAAATACAATTGCCAAAATACCAATCCCCTAAATCTGGTGTTCCAGCTTTGGCTAGCCAAGTATAATACTGTCTGCTGTTTGACAAAGGATAGATTATTTTCTGTGGTGAAATTCAATTGTCAAAATAGTAATCCCCTAAATCTGGTGTCCCAGCACTGGCTAGCAAACTATAATAGTGTCCGCCAAAACATATATTTTGTTCTGGGGTGAAATTCAATTGCCAAAATGGCAATCCCCTAAATCTGGTGTCCCAGCACTGGCTGGCAAACTATAATAGTGTCCGCCAAAACATATATTTTGTTCTGGGGTGAAATTCAATTGCCAAAATAGCAATACCATAAATCAGTGGTTTCAGCTGTGGCTGGGCAAGTTTCATAGTGTCCTGCAAAGGATATATTTTGTTCTGGGGTGAAATTCAATTGCCAAAATAGCAATCCCCTAAATCTGGTGTCCCAGCACTGGCTGGCAAACTATAATAGTGTCCGCCAAAACATAAATTTTGTCCTGGGGTGAAATTCAATTGCCAAAATAGCAATACCATAAATCAGTGGTTTCAGCTGTGGCTGGTCAAGTTTCATAATGTCCTGCAAAGGATATATTTTGTTCTGGGGTGAAATTCAATTGCCAAAATAGCAATACCATAAATCAGTGGTTTCAGCTCTGGCTGGCAAACTATAATAGTGTCCGCCAAAACATATATTTTGTTCTGGGGTGAAATTCAATTGCCAAAATAGCAATACCATAAATCAGTGGTTTCAGCTGTGGCTGGCCAAGAAATTATATATTTTGTTCTGGGGTGAAATTTAATTGCCAAAATAGCAATACCCTGAATCTGGTGTTCCAGCTGTTGCAGGCCTAGTTTAAATCTGTCTGTAACAGGGTATATTTTATTCTGGGGTGAAATTCAATTGCCAAAATAGCAATACCATAAATAAGTGGTTTCAGCTGTGGCTGGCAAACTATAATAGTGTCTGCCAAAACATATATTTTGTTCTGGGGTAAAATTCAATTGCCAAAATAGCAATACCATAAATCAGTGGTTTCAGCTGTTGCAGGCCTAGTTTAAATCTGTCTGTAACAGGGTATATTTTGTTCTGGGGTGAAATTCAATTGCCAAAATAGCAATACCATAAATCTGGTGTCACAGCTGTGGCTGGCAAACTATAATAGTGTCCTGCAAAGGATATATTTTGTTCTGGGGTGAAATTCAATTGCCAAAATAGCAATACCATAAATCTGGTGTCACAGCTGTGGCTGGAAAACTATAATAGTGTCCGCAAAAACATATATTTTGTTCTGGGGTGAAATTAAATTGCCAAAATAGCAATCCCCTAAATCTGGTGTCCCAGCACTGGCTGGCAAACTATAATAATGTCTGCCAAAACATATATTTTGTTCTAGGGTGAAATTCGATTGCCAAAATAGCAATACCATAAATCTGATGTCACAGCTGTGGCTGGCAAACTATAATAGTGTCCGCCAAAACATATATTTTGTTCTGGGGTGAAATTCAATTGCCAAAATAGCAATACCATAAATCAGTGGTTTCAGCTGTGGCTGGCCAAGTTTCATAGTGTCCTGCAAATTATATATTTTGTTCTGGGGTGAAATTTAATTGCCAAAATAGCAATACCCTGAATCTGGTGTTCCAGCTGTTGCAGGCCTAGTTTAAATCTGTCCATAAAAGGATACCTTTCATCCAGGGCCTAAATACTAGCCCTAAAAGAGATATTCCCCTAAATCAGTGGTTACTGCTGTGCCTGGATTAGTGTAATACGCTACATAAATAAATAGGCAAATAGTGTTAGGTGCCTGTAAAAAAAGACCAGAATTTGAAATCAATACAGTACATTGGGCCAATTTTTTTTTTTCTTATTGTGGTGCTTGGTGAACGGTAACAATGAGGAAAACATCTAGTAAGGGACGCGGACGCGGTCGTGGTGGTGTTAGTGTACCCTCTGGTGCTGGGAGAGGACGTGGCCATTCTGTCACAGCCACACGTCCTAGTGAACCAACTACCTCAGGTTCCAGTACCCGCCAGAATTTACAGCGATATTTGGTGGGGCCCAATGCCGCTCTAAGGATGGTATGGCCTGAGCAGGTACATGCGCTAGTCAATTGGGTGGCCAACAGTGGATCCAGCACGTTCACAACATTTTCTCCCACCCAGTCTTCTGCAGAAGGCGCACAGGTGGCGCCTGAAAACCAAGCCCATCAGTCTGTCACATCACCCCCATGCATATCAGGGAAACTGTCTGAGCCTCAAGTTATGCAGCAGTCTCTTATGCTGTTTGAAGACTCTGCTGGCAGGGTTTCCCAAGGGAATCCACCTAGCCCTTCCCCAGTGGTGGAAGACATAGAATGCACTGATGCACAACCACTGATGTTTCCTGATGATGGGGACATGGGAATACCATCTCATCGCAGTCTGCACGTCTCTGATGATGACGAAACACAAGTGCCAACTGCTGCGTCTTTCTGCAGTGTCCAGACCGAACAGGAGGTCATTGAGGAAGACTGTGTGGAAGACGATGCAGGGGACAATGAGGTCCTAGACCCCACATGGAATGAAGGTCGTGCCACTGACTTTCATAGTTCAGAGGAACCAGGGACCGAGCACCCCAAAGGCAGCTTCAAGGAGTTCCCTGGCATGGCACTTCTTTAAACAATGTGCTGACGACAAGACCCGAGTGGTTTGCACGTTGTGCTATCAGAGCCTGAGGCGAAGCATTAACGTTCTGAAACTTAGCACAACCTGCATGACCAGGCATCTACATGCAAAGCATGAACTGCAGTGGAGTAAACACCTTAAAAGCAAGAAACTCACTCTGGCTCCCCCTGCTCCCTCTTCTGCTGCTGACTCGGCCTCTTCCTCCGCCTCGGGAGGAATGTTGGCACCTGCCGCCCACCAAAAAGAAGATGTGCCACCGACACCACCACCTGCGTCACCAAGCATCTCCACCATGTCACACGGCAGCATTCAGCTCTCCATCTCACAAACCTTGGAGACAAAGTGTAAATTCCCACCTACCCACCCTCGAGCCCGGGCCTGAATGCCAGCATTTCTAAACTACTGGCCTTTGAAATGCTGTCATTCAGGCTGGTGGACACAGACAGCTTCAAACAGCTGATGTCCATGGCTGTCCCACAGTATGTTCTTCCCAGCCACCACTACTTCTCCAAGAGAGCCGTGCCTTCCCTGCACAACCAAGTATCCGATAAAATCAAGTGTGCACTGCGCAACGCCATCTGTGGCAAGGTCCACCTAACCACAAATACGTGGACCAATAAGCACGGCCAGGGACGCTATATCTCCCTAACTGCACACTGGGTAAATGTAGTGGTGGCTGGGCCACAGGCGGAGAGTTCCTTGCCGCATGTCCTTCCGCTGCCAAGGATCGCAGGGCATCATTATTTGCCTCCTGTAGCCTCCTCCTCCTACTCGGCTTCTTCCTCCTCCTCTGCTTCCACCAGCTCATCCAGTCAGCCACACACCTTCACCACCAACTTCAGCACAGCCCGCTTCCCCAGAACACTCAGCTCTGCTACATCTCTATATATGACAGCTGCCCCAGCACACTCAACGCTACTACATCCATACACATGACAGCTACCCTAGCACCATCAGCTCTGCGACATCTATACAGATGACAGCTTCCCCAGAACACTCAGCTCTGCTATATCTCTATATATGACAGCTGCCAGAGCACACTCAGCGCTGCTACATCTATACACATGACAGCTGCCCCAGCACACTCAGCACTGTTACATCCATACACATGACAGCTTCCCCAGAACACTCAGCTCTGCTATATCTTTATATATGACAGCTGCCGTAGCACACTCAGCGCTGCTACATCCATACACATGACAGCTGTCCCAACACCATCAGCTCTGCGACATTTATACAGATGACAGCTACCCCAGAACACTCAGCTCTGCTATATCTCTATATATGATAGCTGCCCCAGCACACTCAGCTGTGTATGGATGTAGCAGAGCTGAGTGTGCTGGGGCAGCTGTCATATATAGAGATATAGCAGAGCTGAGTGTGCTGGGGCAGCTATCATATATAGAGATATAGTAGAGCTGAGTGTGCTGGGGCAACTGTTATGTTTATGGATGTTGCAGAGCTGAGAGTGCTGGGGCAGCTGTCATATATAGATATAGCAGTGCTGAGTGTGCTAGGGCAGCTGTCATATATAGGCATACAGCAGAGCTGAGAGTGCTGGGGCAGCTGTCATGTGTATTGATGTACATTGGCTATTACAGCTATAATAGAGTCTACAGTAGAAGTCTCATATATTTTTAGTAAGTAACTATACAGCTCTTATAGCTGAGTGGCTAAGTGCCTTGCCTTTAATGCAGAAGATCAAATCCCAGCATAAAGTTTTCTGAAATACAGGCTAAATTAGATTTAAATACACTGGGTGTCCCCAATCACTGACTCCATATATGGACATAGCTATATATGGAGTCAGAGCAGGGACTCCTAAACTGCGGACTCACACTGAGGGATTCCCTTAGTGGAAGTCCGGACTCGATGCTCAATACTAATAAAAACATATAAAGAAATAGTGGAGGAGAAAGAGCACAGAGAAAGGGAATTACATGAAGCCTGCTGAAGACAGCACACCTGTTATGACACTACCAGATCCTCCAACCACTGAAAGTGACCTATCCACGAGTGAGGAGTCCACTGATACTGCTCCATGCACTCTGGAAACACCACCGAATGCAGGGCATCATTCTTCAGCGCAGCCCGGGGTAAACGTCAGCAGGCCATTCTGAAACTCATATGTTTGGGGTACAGGCCCCACACCGTGCAGGAGTTGTGGCGGGGTATTGAACAACAGATCGACGAGTGGTTTCTGCCTGTGGACCTCAAGCCCGGCCTGGTGGTGTGCGATAATGGGCAAAATCTCGTTGCAGCTCTGGGACTAGCCGGTTTGACGCACATCCCTTGCCTGGCGCATGTGCTGAATTTGGTGGTGCAGAAGTTCATTCACAACTACCCCGACATGTCAGAGCTGCTGCATAAAGTGCGGGCCGTCTGTGCACGCTTCCGGCATTCACATCCTGCCGCTGCTCGCCTGTCTGCGCTACAGCGTAACTTCGGCCTTCCCGCTTAACGCCTCATATGCGACGTGCCCACCCGGTGGAACTCCACCTTGCACATGCTGGAGAGACTGCACTTTCAGCTGCACCACACACACGTCAGTTGCACTGCAGAACAGCACCACTTCACCACCAATGATTGGGCCTTCATGCGAGACCTGTGTGCTCTGTTGCGCTGTTTCGAGTACTCCACCAACATGACCAGTGGCGATGACACCATTATCAGCGTTACAATACCACTTCTATGTGTCCTTGAGAAAATGCTTAGGGCGATGATGGAAGAGGAGGTGGCCCAGGAGGAGGAGGAGGAGGGTTCATTTTTAGCACTTTCAGGCCAGTCTGTTAGAAGTGTCTTAGAGGGAGGTTTTTTGCAACAGCAGAGGCCAGGTACAAATGTGGCCAGCCAGGGCCCACTACTGGAGGACGAGGAGGATGAGGAGGAGGTGGAGGAGGATGAGGATGAAGCAGGTTCACAGCGGGGTGGCGCCCGACACAGCTCAGGCCCATCACTGGTGCGTGGCTGGGGGGATACGGAGGACGATGACGATACGCCTCCCACAGAGGACAGCTTCTCCATACCTCTGGGGAGCCTGGCACACATGAGCGACTACGTGCTGCAGTGCCTGCGCAATGACAGCAGAGTTGCCCACATTTTAACGTGTGCGGACTACTGGGTTGCCACCCTGCTGGATCCCCGGTACAAAGACAATGTGCCCACCTTACTTCCTGCACTGGAGCGTGATAGGAAGATGCGCGAGTACAAGCGCACGCTGGTAGACTCGCTCCTGAGAGCATTCCCAAATGTCACAGGGGAACAGGTGGAAGCCCAAGGCGAAGGCAGAGGAGGAGCAAGAGGTCACCAACGCAGCAGTGTTACGGCCAGCTCCTCTGAGGGCAGGGTTAGCATGGCAGAAATGTGGAAAAGTTTTGTCTCCACACCACAGCTAACTGCACCACCACCTGATATGGAACGTGTTAGCAGGAGGCAGCATTTCACTAACATGGTTGAACAGTACGTCTGCACACCCCTCCACGTACTGACTGATGGTTCGGCCTTATTCAACTTCTGGGTCTCCAAATTGTCCACGTGGCCAGAGTTAGAATTTTATGCCTTGGAGGTGCTGGCCTGCCCGGCGGCCAGCGTTTTGTCTGAACGTGTATTCAGCGCGGCAGGGGGCCTGTCCACAGCCAACGTGGACAAGCTGACGTTCATAAAAATGAACCAGGCATGGATCCCACAGGACCTGTGCCTCCCTTGTGCAGAATAGACATTTATAACTGCCTCCCCCTCAACTATGTATTCTTGTACTCCGGGGCACTTCTTTATTGAATCCTCATTTTTTTAACTTTACCATGATCTTGCGGTGCAACCCAAAGTTGAATGAACCTCTCCTCTGTCTGGGTGCTGGGCCGAAATAACTGAAAGTGGCCTTCTCCAGTGGTGAAGGATATGACGCCTTATTCCTTGCTGTGGGACCTCTCTCCTCTGTCTGGGTGCTGGGGCCGAAATAACTGAGTGGCCTTCTCCAGTGGTGGGTGATATGAAGCATGATTCCTTGCTGTGGGACCTCTTTCCTCTGTCTGGGTGCTGGGGCCGAAATAATTGAAAGTGGCCTTCTCCAGTGCTGGGTGATATGACGCATGATTCTCTGCTATGGGACCTCTCTCCGAATGATATTGGTTAATTTTTATTTATTTTATTGTATTTTAATTCATTTCCCTATCCACATTTGTTTGCAGGGCATTTACCTACATTTTGCTACCTTTTGCAGCCCTCTAGCTCTTTCCTGGACTATTTTACAGCCTTTTTAGTGCCAAAAAGTTCGGGTCCCCATTGACTTCAATGGGGTTCGGGTTCAGGTTCGGTATAAAGTTCGGGTCGAGGTTCGGATCCCAAACCCGAACATTTTCGGGAAGTTCGGCCAAACTTCTCGAGCCCGAACATCCAGGTGTTCGCTCATCTCTATTAGGAACTCAAAATGTATGTCTTCTCTAAAAAAATGTTTTTAGTTTTTTAAAGCAATGTACTAGACCCTCTCGCAAATATTATATAGCTGCATTTTAGTAAGGGGTTCCTTCCCTCATTCAGTATTGCACGAAATGGCAAAATAGAGAGAGAAAGGCGCTCATAGGGTAATGTGTTCCAGATATTTTGGTTACAGAAATAGGGTGGTCGAGCTCACCTTTTTTAGTTGTGCAAACAGAAGGCACAACGCTTGTGAGGGCAACTGAAGAGGCCGGTGCTGCCAGTATCCGCTCAGTCCAGTTGGGTGGTTGCCATAAGAAGTAAATGGGTATATTGGGTGTGAGGTAGATCCACACACCAATGAAATAACAATTGGATTAAAGGAACACTAGAAAATGAATTAGACTGTATCTAGTGGGGAGGCCATGGTTAACAAGTGTGTGGTGAGGGGGGGATAATGGGTGGGATGTGGATGGATATTGTGCAGCCAATTAAGTGTGTATGAATCACTGTAATGTATAGTTAAGGCGGTACAAGGGTATGTAAGAGGTAGTTGGTGTAAAGTTAAGGTAGATTATTAATGTAAGTGGTGTGAGTGTTTGATGGGCTGGTAGATGCACAGAGGGTTAATCCAGATTGATGTGTGTGACCATTATGAGAGGTATTAAACGAGCTGCGGAACGGTATGGGTGAATTAAAAGTCTATAGGCATATAGGAGGAAATTAGTGTTGTGATTAAGAGTGAAAGGATGGAGATTGTATAAATGGAGAGTAGGGGTAGATGATGGTGAATGTATGGAGGTGAATAGTGGGGATAAGCGGGATGGCTGTGGTATATGGACTGTGGTGGGTCTGTTGGAAGGAGAGATTGATAAATCTGATATGGGAGGACTGATCCGGTGGAGAGTTTTTGGTGAAAGGGTGGGGGTAGGTGGATCCAGTTAGAAGCAGTTACTTTCCAGCGATTCATTGAGGCCGTATGGTTCCAAACACTGTAGTTTAAAGATCCAAAACATTTCTCTCTGTCTTAGTTTTTGATAACGATTTGCCTGATCTGCTGAGATATGTTCTATTGGTGTTATGGACAGGTCATTTGGATCTTTGTCGTGGGCCTGAAAGAAATGCCTTGACACTCCATGTTTGAGGAATCCATTCACGATGTTCCACCCGTGTTTGTTCATTCTTTCTTTCAGAGTTATGGTCGTTCTCCCTATATATTGTAGCCCACAACTACATTCGAGAAGATAGATAACGTAGGTGGAAGAGCAATTCAAAAAGTGTTTTATCTGGAACTGTTCGCCTGTGATGTTGCTGCGGAATCTTGTGACACGGGTGGAGATATTCAGACAACATTTACATTTGCGATGTCCGCATTTGAAACTACCTCGTACTGGAGGGAGCAAAGAGGGGACTTGACCAGTTTTTTTCTTTTGTGTACGTAAGCGGCTTGGGGCTAGGAGGTTCTTTAATGTTTGTGATCTCCTGAAGATTATACGTGGTTCCGTCTGTATATGCTCCTTTAGGAAAGGGTCCACTAATAGTATTGGCCAATGTTTTCTGAGAATATCTCTAAGGAGTGAATGATTGATATTATAGGTAGTAAGGAACGATGTCCTGTATCTCCTGGTGGTTTCTGGATCTTTTTGGAGTTTTTTTTTGACTAAGCACCCTTCTTGGGTGTATCCTTGTGCTTGCTGGAGTGCTGCTTTAATCACCCCTTTAGGGTAACCCTTATTATAGAATCTTTTTTCGATCACTTGGCTTTGTTCATGAAAGTCTTTATCGTTTATGCAGTTCCTCCAAATTCGTTTGAATTGACTAAAGGGAATGTTATTCCTCCATTTTTTGTGGTGTGCACTATGATAATTGATATAGCTATTGCCGTCTACTTTCTTAAAAAAAGTTTTCGTTTCAATGAGATTGTTTTTAGCTGTAAGGACCAGATCCAAATACTCAATGGTTTCTTTTGAGTAGTTGGCCATGAACGTGAGGTTAAAGTTATTGTCGTTGAGGTGGGTAATGATTTTATTGATTTCCTTCAGGTCTCCATCCCAGATAAATATTAGGTCATCTATATAATGCCTATAGAAGATCAGATTATTCTTCCATGCGTGTTGGTTGTAGATGAATCGTTCCTCAATTGCCCCCATATACAAATTGGCATAACTTGGCGTGAAATGCGTCCCCATGGCGGTCTCCTTGATTTGCTTATAAATTTTCTTGTCAAAAGTGAACACATTATGATTCAATATAAAATCGATGCTGTTGAGAGTGAAAACTGGCATTGTGCCGCTGGTAATTCGTGATCTTGTTCAAGAAAGTGTCGAATTGCTTCAATTCCCACCGTATGTGGAATATGTGAATAAAGGGATGAGACGTGGAGGGTGGCCCAGATGTAGGTGTCCTTTCATTCCAGAGGTTTCAAGAGGGAAATTAAACTGGCTGAGTCCTTAAGGTATGAGGGTAACTGGATAACGTACTTTTGTAAAAGAATATCAACATAATATGACAGATTACAAGTGAGAGAGGAGACACCGGAGATGATGGGCCTCCCCGGTGGATTGGTTGTAGATTTGTGTATTTTTGGCAGGTGGTAAAATAGTCCTAAGTCTGGGTGGTCCATAATGATATATTCTTTCTCTTTTTTCGTAAGTATTTACTGGGAAATGGCCATATCCAAGAGGGCCATTAGCTCCTTGGTGTCGTTTTTCATTGGATTTTCTGTTAGAGTCTGGTAGTATTCACTATCACCTAAAATCTTTTGGGCTTCAGCCAGGTAGTCGCTGCAGTTTTGTATAACAATGCCGCCGCCTTTATCCGCATTCCTAATTATAATGGATTAGTTCTCCATGAGGTTTTTCTAGGCTACTCTTTCCCCTTTGCTCAGGTTGTTGGGAATTTTTAGATCCTTATTGATGGTTCTGAGATCTCTTGTTGCAAGGGCTGCAAATGTCTCAATGTGGCTTCCTCTATGGTGAACCGGATTGAATGTGGACTTGGGTTTGAGCCCTGTGTCGATAGCCTTGATTGTGGTTTGTTGGTGATCTTCTTTCTGTTCAGTTTGAGGTAAGTTTTTTGATTTGGATGCTTGGATCTCAAAATTTCTAGTGATGGTCATCTTTCGAATGAAGGCATTCAGATCTACAAATAGGTCAAATTCACTGAAATTGCCTGTTGGACAAAAAGACAAGCCCTTTTTCAGAAGGCTAGTTTCTGATTTGTTAAGCGTATGGGAGGAGAGATTAAATATCTTTACTAACGCTTCTTCATGTCCTTTTGTATCGGAGTTGTTTTGTTTTTGCCTTGTGCCGGCGGAATTCTGGGTCTCTTTTCTCTCTCTTGCCCCTCGTCGGCCTTTTCTAAACTTATTTGTCTTTTGGTTCCTTTGTTCTGAACCGATTTAAAGAAATCTGTTATTGTTATTGCCACTGACCCTGATGGTTGCCATAAGGTGTAAGTTGCTTCCAGGGTCAGGGTCAGTGTCCCTGACGGTTGCCGCAAGACATAGGTTGCTTCCGGGGTCAGGGTCCCGGGTCCCGGGTAGGGGTAAAAAAGACTGATGTCCTGTGAAATCTATACTGGTGTTATGAATAGTGATTGATGAATCATCTGACGAAAGTCTGGGATATTCTTTCTCGCTTTTATTACCGTTGTTGTGGAGTAGTGACTAAAAAGTCCTCAAATAAAGTCGAGCGATTGTTGCTAGAGGTCTCCTGATTTGTATAATTTGCGGATGGGGACGGCTCATCAGATATGAGGGGTTCTGAGGTGGCAATTTCGCTATTGCCAAAGGTAGTGGGGGGAAATTGAAGGTGATTGTTCGAGAGATGAAGAAGGTCGGCTGGGGGAGAGAGAGATGGACTATGATAGGGAATGAACCACTGGATGGACAGTGGTCTTAATTTGGGCGGTGGTGGATCGTGGTGTTGGCTGGTGGCAGGATTGCCAATTGGCGTGGTGGATAGAGTCAGACCATGTACTGGCGGGGGGAAATGTTGGATGCAATTGGTTCAGTGATGGACCGTGTGAGTGTAGTACCCTTAGTGTTAATAGGAACTGAATTGTGGGATTTAATGTCTAGATCCGGTGGTTTATGGTGCGCCCCCTTAGGTGATTTGGGGTCCGTTTCTCTATGTCTGTTGCTGTTGAGAAAGAGATTCTTATGGTGAAATTTTTTGAAGTGGTGTACATGTCCTAGTAGTGTATGGTGGGTGGACCAGTTTTTTCTGGTGACCCTAGTGGATAGGGAGGCAGAATGGAACGGGTTGGGTTGGGACTGGTGTTGTATGGTGGTGGTGGAGAGGGATTCAGAAGTTATGGGTTGTTTATTTGAATGAGATGAACGTGAGACATCGGTTTTGTTTAACCAATATTTGACATTACCAGTGCTGAAGTCAGTTCTATCACGATTGAGTTTTGTAGATTTACTTTCTATAGTTTCTTTTTCATATTGAAGAATTTTTGTGGTGATTATTCGATCGAATTTGATAAAATCGCTATGGGTGGAATGTTGTGCTATGGTGGCTATTTTATCATCGATTTGAGTTTTCAAGCTATCCCACAATTTTTTCCTTTTGTTGAGGAGCATGTTGATCATACCCCTAGCACAAGTAAGTAGATAATTATCCCAGTCCTTAGAAAAGACCGGATCATTTTCAAAGCTACTTCTGAATCTTAGTCTTAGTCCCCTGGGGACCAGGTTTTCCTTCAGATATATCTCTAGGAGCAGCCAGTCCATATGGTGTTGGATCTCTTCTTTTAGTAGCTTTTCAAGTCCGAAAAAAAGGCGTAGGAGATCTTTACTTTCTATAGTTGGTGTGGTACAATTTCTTGTTGTCAGTAGGAGCGCTGCTCAAGAGAAGTTAGTGGGACAGCAGCGCTCCTACTGACACCCCTATCACCCAGCTCATTCCCATCCGTTTCACACCCCACACCAGCGCTGTCAGCATCAGCGTCTCCCACATTCATCCCTTCACAGAGCCGGCCGGGATGCGGGCACACGTCATCAGTCCCGCCCCCCCCGCCGACCTCACTTCAAGCAGCGCGCACTCGGGCACGTGGTGAGCTGCACTGTCAGCGTTCTGCAGCCTCAGGAGAGCGCACGCCATCCATTCACTCACAGCGATACTAACTGCAGCTTCACACCTAAGCAGGTAATCATCTGGATATATCACTATGTTCATAACACTATTAACTATGAATAATGAAGGAACTATGTAATAATAACATCCAATTTCACCACCTACAACAATCAAATGCATTGTACAGGGTCATTCTATTCAAACCTACTATTCATCTTTGCAGCTATGCCTGTGGCCTAAGATATACATACCTAGCAGCACGGCATTCCAGGTAATCACCCCTAGCAACCATGTCTGTTTTCAACATGTCACTATTTTTATACTATTTTTAAAACTTTGTTTATGTAGTCAGTTTCCATATGGATCTTTTAGACAATTCTTTTTACACCACCTCCTATTAACAGATATATTTATATGTTTTTATTTATACACTTCTGTACTATTTTAGTAGCTATGATCATCTTACATCACGATATTGATTCTGTTTTTTAATAAGGCTTTATAACATGTACGCTTTGGGCATTTCGATGAATTTTATGAGTAAAAACATAGCATTTCAATATTGAGTTGCTTTAAAGGTTTTATGTATATATGTATATATTTTTTACGGAGCCTCTTGGCTATGCACCTGTTTTTGTCGCTGTCCTTTAATCTAGACTTGAAAAAGGGGTATTTGAACCCCGAAACGCGTAGTCAATAAATACCGTCACTGAATACACCTGCCTCAAGGTCGTCATTGTGCGCCAAGTGGTACCCATCCTGGTGTGTGGATCTACCTCACACCCAATATACCCATTTACTGATTCAGTATTGGTAGAACTCCATTCCCTGCAAACTCCATCTGTTTGGGTTCAGAGTTCTTCCCAATACATGTTTTATGTTCTTTTATGAACTTATTGTATTAGGCCGCCAGCCAGGTACATAAATAATTGATGCTCCCAGCGACAATTAAAGAGGACCTGTCATCACAAAATACAATGCAATCTGTAAGCACCATATAATAGAGCAGGAAAAGCTGAGCAGAATAATATATTGTAGTGGGAAATGATTCAGTAAAACCTGTAATTTTACATTTATATCTTTGTTTTTTTTTTGCAGCCCTGTGAAAAACTATCCGTACAGGGAGGAGGTGTTATCAGGGACTGACAGCTATCTCTTATGCACACAATGCTATCAATCACCGATAACCCCCCCTTCTTGTGTACCGATAGATATTCACAGGGCTGCAAGAAAAGAAAGATATAAATGTATAAATTACAGTTTTAAATTTTTTTCCATATCTGCTCAGCTTCACCTGCTCTATAACATGGTGCCTTCAACCTGCATTGCATTGTGTGGTGACAGGTCCTCTTTAAGTCTGGGAGCATCAAATCATTACTTACCTGGTTGCCAGATGTAAAGAGATGGTCAGGCAACCCCCTGGACATCAGCCCTGCCATGTCCCTGCATGGAGTAATGGTACAATATTGAATACCAATAGGATAGGCGAAACGTACATCGGGTGTTGGCGGTGGTGTCGCTCATTGTGGTCTGTATCTTTTATTTACCTAATGGCTATACCTTAACCACTTGAAGACCACAGGTTTATAGCCCCCTAGTGACCAGGCCCTTTTTTACAAATCCACACTACACTACTTTCACCGTTTATTGCTCGGTCATACAACTTACCACCGAAATGAATTTTACCTCCTTTTCTTCTCACTAATAGAGCTTTCATTTTGTGGTATTTCATTCTTGCTCACATTTTAACTTTTTTTGATATTTTACTTTTTTTGACAAAATTTTTGCAATTTGTCAAATAAAACTACATTTCTCTATACATTTTTCACTAAATTTATTGTTCTACATGTCTTTGATAAAAAAAAAATCTATAAGTGTATATTTATTGGTTTGGGTAAAAGTTATAGCGTTTACAAACTATGGTGCAAAAAAGTGAATTTCCGCACTTTGACTTTCCGAGCACCTGTCCTGTTTTCTGAGGTACTACAATGCCCAGACAGTAGAAACACCCCATAAATGACCCTATTTCGGAAAGTAGACACCCTAAGGTATTTACTGAGGGGCATAGTGAGTTCATGGAAGTTTTTATTTTTTGGCACAAGTTAGCGGAAATGTATTCTTATCCTACCCATTTCGGAAAGTAGACACCCTAAGGTATTCGCTGAGGGGCATAGTGAGTTCATGGAAGTTTTTATTTTTTGGCACAAGTTAGCAGAAATGGAATTTTTTTTTTTTTTTTTTTACAAAGTCTCATATTCCACTAACTTGTGACAAAAAATAAACTTTTACATGAACTCACCATACCCCCTCACAGAATACCTTGGGGTGTCTTCTTTCTAAAATGGGGTCACTTGTGTGGTATTTTTACTGCCCTGGCATATTAGGGGCCCCTAAACATCAGAAGCAGTTTGGAATCCAAATGCGTAAAAAATGTCCTGTGAAATCCTAAAGGTACTCATTGGATTTAGGGGCCCCTTTGCGCATCTTGGCTGCAAAAAAGTGGCACACGTGGTATTGTCGTACTCAGGAGAAGTAGGGCAATGTGTTTTGGGGTGTATTTTTACATATACCCATACTGGGTGTGAAAAATATCTCTGTAAATGACAATTTTTTCCATTTTTTTATACAAAGTTGTCAATTTACAGAGATATTTCTGTCACCCAGCATGGGTATATGTAAAAATACACCCCAAAACACATTGCCCTACTTCTCCTGAGTACGGCGATACCACATGTGTGCCACTTTTTTGCAGCCAAGGTGCGCAGAGGGGCCCTAAATTCAATAAGTACCATTAGGATTTCAGAGGACATTTTTACGCATTTGGATTCCAAACTACTTCTCTCGCTTTAGGGGCCCCTCAAATGCCAGGGCAGTAAAAATACCACACAAGTGACCCCATTTCGGAAATTAGACACCCTAAGGTATATGCTGAGGGGCATAGTGAGTTCATGGAAGTTTTTATTTTTTGGCACAAGTTAGCAGAAATTGATTTTTTTTTTTTTTTTTTTTTTACAAAGTCTCATATTCCACTAACTTGTGACAAAAAATAAACTTTTACATGAACTCACCATACCCCTCACAGAATACCTTGGGGTGTCTTCTTTCTAAAATGGGGTCACTTGTGTGGTATTTTTACTGCCCTGGCATATTAGGGGCCCCTAAACATCAGAAGCAGTTTGGAATCCAAATGCGTAAAAAATGTCCTGTGAAATCCTAAAGGTACTCATTGGATTTAGGGCCCCTTTGCGCATCTTGGCTGCAAAAAAGTGGCACACATGTGATATCGCCGTACTCAGGAGAAGTATGGCAATGTGTTTTGGGGTGTATTTTTACATATACCCATACTGGGTGTGAGAAATATCTCTGTAAATGACAACTTTTTCCATTTTTTTATACAAAGTTGTCCATTTACAGAGATATTTCTCTCACCCAGCATGGGTATATGTAAAAATACGCCCCAAAACACATTGCCCTACTTCTCCTGAGTACGGCGATTCCACATGTGTGCCACTTTTGTGCAGCCAAGGTGCGCAAAGGGGCCCTAAATCCAATGAGTACCTTTTAGGAGGGCATTTTTACGCATTTTTCTTCTCTCGCTTTAGGGCCCCTAAAATGCCAGGGCAGTATAAATACTGCACATGTGACCCCATTTTAGAAAGAAGACACCCCAAGGTATTCTGTGAGGGGCATGGCGAGTTCACAGAAGATTTTTTTTTTTGCCACAAGTCAGCGGAATTTGATTTTTTTTTGTTTTTTCTCACAAAGTCTCCCTTTTCCGCTAACTTGTGACAAAAAGTTCAATCTTTCATAGACTCAATATGCCCCTCATCAAATACCTTGGGGTGTCTTCTTTCCAAAATGGGGTCATATGTGATGTGTTTGTACTGCCATGGCATTTGAGGGTCTCCATAATCATTACACGTATGGCCAGCATTAGGAGTTTCTGCTATTCACCTTATATTGAGCATACAGGTAATGAGATTTTTTTTCCGTTCAGCCTCTGGGCTGAAAGAAAAAATTAACGGCACAGATTTCGTCATTCGCATCGATTGATGTGGATGAAAAAATCTCTGCCAAAAAATATGCAAGAAGAAAAAAAAAGAGGGGTCTGGCGATTGCCAGGACATAGGGGCTCCGCCCAAACATCCATACCCACTTCAGCTCCTATGTCCTGGCAAACGAGATTTCTCCGTTCACATCGATCAATCGATCGTTGTGGAGGAAGACATCTTTGCCAGATTTTTGATACAAAGTGTTTGCCAAAGCATATGAACTCCAACACCTCTCCTCAGATCATATGCCTTGGCAAACGTACCTGTACTGCAGAGGAGAAATCTCGTCTTGCAGCGCCGCATACACCGACTTCACGTGTCTTCTGACAGCAGCGCAATGCTTCTCTCAGAATGCACATCAGTGCTGCAGCTGGCTCTTTGCTTGATCCACCTAGAAGGTAAAAAAAAAAAAAAGAAAAAAAAAAACAGGCAGCAACGCAATAATTTTATTAACATTAACTTTATAGAACATTAGAAACCGAACATTTGAAACATAACTTGAACTTTTTTGCTTACCTGTGGATTTTTTTTGTTGTTTTTTTTTTTACCTTAAGGCCTCATGCTCCACGGCCGTGCATGGACCGTTGTATCTCGGCCTGGCATCCATCTGACAGCAGGAGCGCACGGCGTCACTGGTTGCTATGACGCCGTGCGCTCCGGCTGTCAGATGGATGCCAGGCCAGGATACCACGGTCCATGCACGGCGTGTTTCACGGCCGTGTGCATGAGGCCTTAGAGGATAAACCTCTCCTTCCCCGTGGGACAATGTGCAAAGCGCAAATCACCCAGAGATGTGGCGAAGTACATTATGCAATTTGTCCCAGGTGAAAGGAGAGGTTTGCAGCAGCTCTGTGTGAAAGGGCCCTAAGGGCCCTTGCACACAAGCGTTGCTCACGTATGGTGATCGCAAAGGAGCGCCCGGCCTGACTTCTCCCGCACAGACGGGGTTGCATATTGATTTATGATGCTATGTAAACCTTACAGTTCTGGAATGCATTGGATAGCACTGGCAGCAGCAGTATGCCAGTGCTATCCAATGCATTCCAGAACTGTAAGGGTTACATAGCATCATAAATTAATATGATGCTATGCGATCCCGTCTGTGCAGGAGAAGTCAGGACGGGCACCCCTTTGCGATCACCATGCGTGAGCAACGCTCGTGTGCAAGGGCCCTAAGACCCTTGTGTGCCTGGCCTGTGTCTTGCAATCCCTATGCTAATAATGTACCTGGGTGTGATACTTGCAGAAACACTCCCCTATGCATAGGGCAGGCTGGTCAGGACAGTCAGGACAAAAAACGGTGGTGTCACGCCTTAGTCCACTCCTACTACAGACAGGACATCTTTTTCTTGGGGAACGGTGGCTTGGGGTACCAGGGAAGACACTGGGGAAGTGTCTCTCATGTAGCCGGCTCACTACATCAGGGACTTGGGGCACAGAACCTCCTGGATACAGGAGTTCCGAAATGATCTCTTCCTGGAATTTAAGGAAGGATCCCGTTCTCCCAGCCTTACTGTAGAGAACGTAACTGTTATATACTGCCAATTGAATCAAATATACAGACAACTTTTTATACCAGCGTCTGGTGCGTCGGAAAACTAAATATGGAGCCAACATTTGGTCATTGAAGTCCACCCCTCCCATGTGGAGATTATAATCGTGGACTGAGAGGGGCTTTTCAATGACTCCTGTCGTCTGTTCTATTTGGACAGTCGTGTCTACGTGAATGGTGGACAGAAGGTAAACGTCCCTCTTGTCCCGCCACTTCACCGCGAGCAGTTCTTGGTCACACAAGGCAGCCCTCTCCCCCTGTGCAAGTCGGGTATTAACAAGCCGTTGGGGGAAGCCCCGGCGACTAAGCCGCGCGGTGCCACAGCATTGGATTCCGACTAGATGTAAGTGCCGAAAGAGGGCCACACTTGTGTAAAAATTGTCCACGTATAAGTGGTACCCCTTGCAGACTAAGGGTGACACCAAGTCCCAGACAATCCTGCCACTGCACCCCAGGTAGTCAGGGCATCCGACCAGCTCCAGTTTTGAGTCTTTTCCCTCATAGACCCTAAAACGATATGTATAGCCTGTGGCCCTTTCACAGAGCTTATACAATTTGACCCCGTACCGGGCGTGCTTGCTGGGGATGTACTGTTTGAGGCCAAGGCGCCCGGTGAATTGTACTAGGGACTCGTCTATGCAGATGTTCTGACTGGGGGTATACGCATCTGCAAATTTGGATGACAAATGGTCTATGAGGGGCCAAATTTTATGGAGCAGGCTGGCCTCTTGGATGACAGGTTTCATTGTCAGTAAAATGCATAAAGCGCATGATGACCTCAAACCGTGCCCTGGACATTGCAGCAGAGTACATGGGCATATAATGTATTGGGTCTTTAGACCAATATGACCGCAATATATTATTTTTAGTTATGCCCATGCTGAGGGTAAGGCCCAAAAATGTTTTAAATTCGGAAACGGTGTGGTCTCGTTTTGGTGTTTTTTTTTTTACATGGTGCCTTCAACCTGCATTGCATTGTGTGGTGACAGGTCCTCTTTAAGTCTGGGGGCATCAGATCATTACTTACCCGGTTGCCAGATCTAAAGAGATGGTCAGGCGACCCCCTGGACATCAGCCCTGCCAGTCTGTCCCTGCATGGAGTAATGGTACAATATTGAATACCAATGTAACTATAAGCAAGGGGGAAAATGATGTAACACCCATAGGGGCTGCTATGTGACTAGAAATGTCAAAGAGCCTGGCAAGTAGCTGCGACCATAGCCGGGAAAGGCAGGGTGGGCTGTTTTAACCTATTTCAGGCTTTATAGCAGCTATCTTGTTTTAAAGCTGACAATCTAAACTGTAAAACAATATTGGGTTCATGATGCTAACCTCGATACAGCCAAAATGAGAGCCTTTAGAACTCAGGTGTGGAGTGAGATCTGTAATTCATACCTCATTCCCAAGTTGGTTTGTAAAGGTTCTATTTCTGATTATGTGCAGAATAACCGTGGAGCCCCAGTTATAGGTCTTCAGCACAGTGGAAGCCAGATATCCCTCAAAGGAAGGAAAACCAAGCAAAGGGGTGTCCCCATTACAGAGATCATCAGATCCACCATATTAAGTGGTCCCTATGTCAAGAACCCGCTCTTTTACAAGCCTTACTATATGACGGGGACGTAAGCCAGATAAGAAAATCAGCCAGTTCACCTTCTTAAAGTTTAAGAGAATTGTGTGTCTCAAGAAAACAATTGTATTAAAAAAAAAAATCCACATACTGTATATTGCTGGTTGCTGAAGAAGGAGAATGTTCCTGAAACATTGTGGTAGCACAGTCTTGTGCCCTGTCTGCCTTCGTTATTTGGACTTTAAAACATGGAGTTTAGTACTTGTTGATTACATTTTTAATAAATATGAAATAAAGAAGATGTTAATATAATACATCAGGCTCTTTTGTTGCTTCAAAAACAAAATTGCCCCGTTTATCTGAATGGCGTTGGGGGGTACTCTTAGGGATCCTCTTTCTCATTAGGGAGACCAAAAGGCATGCATGAGCAGTACTGCAGCAAAAGCTGTGCTGCCTTTCTGGGAACATATATTCAAATTTTAGTATCTTAGATCTGCTGCCATGAGATAGTCTTTGTTTTGGATTTGCTTATCTCTAACTAATGGGGTGAATTATAACTACTTGGGTTACTAAAAGTGAGCATTATAACTACTGGAGGCACTACAGGGGGACATTATAACTATTGGGGCACAACAGTGTGAAATTATAAATACTGGTGGTATTACAAGCAGAGAGTATAACAACTGGGGGCACTATAGGCAGAAATTATAGCTAATTGGGGTACTATAGGGACACATTTTAACTAGTAGGGGCCCAATGGAGGGGCCTTATTACTACTGGGGGCCTTATGGAGGAGCCTTATTTTTACTGGGGACACTTTGAGAGACTTTATTACTACTCGTGGTACCTGGGAGGGTTTATCACTATTGCATTCTGCGAGAGAATTATAATTGGTGGTACTTTTGGAAGTACTATTAGTATGTCAGGAATTGTCTGTATGGTATTGTTTTTTCTTTAGTATTGAATTTGGGGACATTGGAGAGCACAGCATGAGTTATTGGGTGTAGCATCTGAAGTGGACGAGTTTGGGGTGGCCCCAACACTCTGCTGGGTCCCCCAGACACCATC
The DNA here is from genome assembly GCA_033119425.1 of Bufotes viridis. Classification (NCBI taxonomy): domain Eukaryota; kingdom Metazoa; phylum Chordata; class Amphibia; order Anura; family Bufonidae; genus Bufotes; species Bufotes viridis. Next base: position 179,554,846 of record CM065593.1, on the reverse strand, counting down.
GAGGTGTCACCACATGCTGCTGCTCTCTGGAAAGGATACTCCTGCTCCCCCTATTGGAGGTACGCCACTGTGTACAGAACGTGAATGTTGGCAGGTAGCAGTAGTGCAATGTGCACATCCCCCCCAGAGCCCTCTATATATCGCGACCCAGATTTAGTAAGAATGCCAAGTGGTGTAGTGCGGCCTAAATGTCTCTTTATGTGTCACGGTGCTCCTACCTGGATACTGCTGGACCCCAGGCTTTGCCTCTGAAGCAATAAAAAGGGAGAGTAATTGAGGGATTTGAAGAAATAACTTGAGTCCAGACCTTGAGATTAATTTTTTTTTTTTAAGACATAGTAAAATGTAATGGCGTTCAATTGTATAATCCTCTATAAGTCATTCAATATGGTGTTTTGCTTCTTTTTTTCCCATACCAAAAAACAGCTCACGGCGCATAAAAACAAAATGTAAAAAAAATTTGAAAGCAAGAAAAAAAAATGTCCTCATTGGAAACTTATCTTTGTAGTGATACCCACCAAGAAATTATAAATCAACTAAAAAGGTGAAAAATTCACGGAATTTACAATGTTCAAAAGTAAGTGATTTTGGTCCCTTGTAAACAGTCCAACCTAAAGAGATATACAATTCTTAAAAAAAATAGTCAGCAGCAAAAACTCTGGAGGAGATCAGTCTGGCTAGTCAGTTTTTTTCAGGGGTCCCTTTTCTGAGTTGCTGTTTCCTTGGCTACTTTCTGATACCCCACCAGATTTATTTGTAGTGTGTTTCTCCAAATAATTGAGCATCTCACTTAGAACGGTTTGGAAGGTGCTTAGAGCTGCGCAAATTGCTGGAGTCACGAAACCGTGAGTAATCAGGCTGAAATGCGTTAACTGTCTCTGAATATCAAGGTCTAGGATTGAAGTTGGTCTTGAGGAACCCAGTGGGGACCTGTCTTGACTTAGTAGGTCCTGAAAATGAAATTCTTTGCAGATTTGATTTGTGGCGAGTATCATCTTTTTCCTTGCAGTCTGCTCCTTCTGTTCCATGTGCTGCCTAGCCAGATATTCTCCCACAGCTTTTGCTGGAAACTGTCTCACAAGTGTATCCAAATTTTTGGGCTAAATGCAAAGCCTCTCTTTCCACTAAGTATGTCAACAGTGTTACATCAGCAGCTTTTCGTCTTCCTGCAGGTAAGTTTAAACCAAGCCTTTCCAACTTCTCTCTTAGGCAACGACCCCCATTTTTCGACTTTGCCCTTCATAATATACCACCCAGGAGAGAAGCATTGAGGCATTCAGGAGGAGGGAGACGTCTTTTCACTTCTGCTCTGGTGACCTTGTATTTAGGTGTGGAGCTTAGCAAAGAGAGGCTGCCAGGAACTGAGCAGAACAGGTCTGTAGGGTTTACTACGCAGGTACCTCCACTTCTTATAACTCCTTGACTGTTCAGCACTAGAGATGTCGCGAACATAAAATTTTCTGTTCGCGAACAGCGAACCCACTCAAATGTTCGCGAACAGGCAAACAGGGCGAAACGCAATAGACTTCTATTGGCAGGCGAATATTAAAACCCACAGTGACTCTTTCTAGCTACAATAGTGATAGAAAAGTTGTTTTAAGTTGACTAACTAAACGGCATAAATCACCTAATATTTTTAAATGGTTTAAAATAACCTATTTTATGATATCTAAATCTACTCTAACATTTTATTTTCTAACCTACTTTTAAATGATAATTTAATTACTTAACATTCTTTTATTACTTGTAAAATAAAATTCACTCTACACCATATCAAAAGCCAGGTATGTGCAGGCTGACTATCTATCCATAAGACAGGGTGTCAGCATACCTTACAATTACAGGTTTGAGCAATTTAGACAAACAAACATAAGTTCTCAATCCAAAAGGAGAGAAATTGGTTAGCATTGGTTGGCTATCTAGAGGGACCTGGTCCCTAGACCATTATCATTAGGGCGACAAAAATTAAAAATTTTTTTTTATATGCCAGCCTAACTCCTCTCTCACCGCCTAAGAGAGCTGCATAAAAATTTTCCAACATTTAACTGTCCTAAGGTTAACTTAATAAGTTTAATAAGTCTTGGATTGTCATATAAAGTCATTTGCATACACATGGCCAAGAAATGCTAATGAGCAATATAGAAGTATCTGCCTTGTTTGTAAACTGAAACACGACTTGCATGGCTTTCCCATAGTCCCATGTTATGCAAATGAGTTTATATGACAAAACAGAATAGAGAGATTATAAAATTAGTCTTTGGACAATTGCAAAACAAAAAAAAAACTATGCAGCCTTCCTAATCATTGAGATGAGAGCTAGGTGGCATATTAAAAAAATAATAATAATTTTTTTGTCACCCTAATGATAATCATCTAAGTGCACAGGTCCCCCTAGATACCTAACACTAAACAGATAATTTTCCATTTGGAAAAACTTGTTAAAACCCAGGCTGAATTGCTAAGCTATGCTGATGATCTGTCTGTCTGATGGATTGTTGGTCCTGCATATACCTGGTGCTTGGTGGCCATAGGGGAGAACTGTTCTGTGTTGTTAATTGGATGTTTTATGTAATAATACAAACAACAATAATAGTAATTTTGTCTTTGTCTGTTTTATAAAGAACAAAAATTAGGGCTTCATTAAGTATTGTACCATTTGTTTAATTATTACATCTTAAAGGGATACTGACTACTTGTTCCTGCTGTGCCATCCACTTCCTGGTGGCGGGCTTCGTTTTGTTTGATCGAAGTGTATAATTCTGCCGTGCTGCGCATGCGCCTAGGAAGTTTATTCTTCGCTAGAAATAAGTCACCATAGTGCATGCACATTCAGGACAGCACATGGTACAGACAGGAGAAAATGAGTCAAGCACGGCCAGCGGTATCCCTGACAGAGGAAAATTATGAATAAAAACGTTTTATAGACATTATGCAAAGACAGTGTTTGATGATAATAGCATAGTTTTTCTGAGATCAAGGATCCTAATACAGGAAAAAAAAAATATATATATATATATTTCTATAGGGTAAAACAGCCGTCCCTTTAAGGTATAATACTCAATCAAACATGGTACAATAGTTAATTAAAAAAAGTAATCTTTGTATTTTATAAAACAGACAAACACAATGACAGACTTACAGATATTCACCCTAACCTACCTATCATAAAATATTATTATTATTTGTATTATTACATAAAACATTCAATTGACAACACAGAGCAGTTCTCCCCTATGGCCACCAAGCACCAGGTATATGCAGGACCAACAATCCATCAGACAGACAGATCATCAGCATACCTTAGCAAGGCAGCCTGGGTTTTAACCAGTTTTTCCAAAAGGAAAATTGTCTGTTTAGTGTTAGGTATCTAGGGGGACCTGTGCACATAGATGATTATCATTAGGGTGACAAAAAAAATGTTTTTTTAATATGCCACCTAGCTCTCATCTCAATGATTAGGAAGGCTGCATAGTTTTTTTTTTGTTTTGCAATTGTTTAAAGACTAATTTTATAATCTTTTCATTCTGTTTTGTCATATAAACTCATTTGCATAACATGGGACTATGGGAAAGCCATGCAAATTGTGTTTCAGTTTAAAAACAAGGCAGATACTGCTATATTGCTCATTAGCATTTCTTGGCCATGTGTATGCAAATGAGCTTTAAATGTTGGGAAATGTTTATGCAGCTCTCTTAGGCAGTGAGAGAGGAGTTAGGCTGGCATATAAAAAAAAAAAATTACAATTTTTGTCGCCCTAATGATAATGGTCTAGGGTCCAGGCCCCTCTAGATAGCCGACCAAAGCCAAGCAATTTCTCAAACATTAATAATATGGCTAAATGTTTATTTCCCTTAAGAATTGATTATTAGTCAGAGAGACCCTTTTGAAACTCCTTCACAAAACAAAAAAACGTTTTATAGATATTATGCAAAGACAGTGTTGGATGATAATAGCATAGTTTTACTGAGATTAAGATGCCTAATACAGGAAAATATATACAGCCTGTCCATGTCCCTTTAAGGTGTAATACTCAATCAAACATACAGTAAGGTAGCTGATTAAAAAAACTAATCTTTGCATTTTATAAAACAGACAAAGTCAGATTTACAGACATTTACCCTAGCCTGCCTATCATAAAATCTTATTATTGTTGTTGTTGTTTGTATTATTACATAAAACATTCAATTGACAACACAGAACAATTCTCCCCTATGGCTGCCAAGCACCAGGTATATGCAGGACCAACAATCCATCAGACAGACAGATCATCAGCATACCTTAGCAAGGCAGCCTGGGTTTTAACAAGTTTTTCCAAAAGGACAATTGTCTGTTTAGTGTTAGGTATCTAGGGGGACCTGTGCATATAGATGATTATCATTAGGGTGACAAAAAAATTTATTTTATTTTTTTAATATGCCACCTAGCTCTCATCTCAATGATTAGGAAGGCTGCATAGTTTTTTTTGATTTTGCAATTGTTCAAAGACTAATTTTATAATCTTTCTATTCTGTTTTGTCATATAAACTCTTTGCATAACATGGGACTATGGGAAAGCCATGCAAATCGTGTTTCAGTTTACAAACAAGGCAGATACTGCTATATTGCTCATTAGCATTTCTTGGCCATGTGTATGCAAATGAGTTTTAAATGTTGGGAAATGTTTATGCAGCTCTCTTAGGCAGTGAGAGAGGAGTTAGGCTGGTATATAAAAAAAAAAATTACAATTTTTGTCGCCCTAATGATAATGGTCTAGGGTCCAGGCCCTTCTAGATAGCCAACCAATGCTAAGCAATTTCTCTCCTTTTGGATTGAGAACTTATGTTTTAAAACTCATGATTGTCATTGAAAGGTATGCTGACGCCCTGTCTTATGGATAGATAGTCAGCCTACACATACCTGGCTTTTTGCATGATCTGAGTGGTTTATGTTAAATGTGATAGAAAATGATCATTAATGATATATCAATTTTAGAAAGGGCTTTTCTTGGTTTGAGAGTTGGGGTGGACAGAGGACACTAGTTAATACTCTACCTGCTTTAACACTGCAGCTTTAAATTGAATTCACTATGCCTGACTTTGGTAGGAAGGTAAGCTGAATGTAAGAATGTAGGGTGAATTGAACATAGCATAATGTTCGCTGGCAGAAGCGAACGCGAACAAGCAATGTTCGCAGGGAACTGTTCGGGACATCTCTATTCAGCACAAGTCCACACTGGGCCTCCACAGATCCCTGGAAATCATCCCCTCAAGCACCTACAAGACCCAAGCTGGATCCAGGTAAAGGCCTTTGGTCTGGGTTTATGCCATACTGAGATCCATGGCTCATGAGAGACAAGTCATGCCGTCTGTAGGCATCTAGACAGCCAAAGTCTCTCCTCTGATCGTCCAGGCAGGAGGACTTGAGCGCCCTGGCATTATGGAGGTGAATAAAATCTGTAGGCTTCCCATGGTGGATCTGCTGTTAATATTGCTGGGAATGGTGCAAGGAATTTAAGGAGTAAGCGTCAGGGTTGACCGCTGGGTGGCTGTGCTGAAACTCATAGCGGAAGGACTGATGGTGGAGTGGAGTATACTGGTGATTTGCAGAAAAATAAGGGGAAGCAAACTCAGTTCCAGTGGTGGAATAGGTTAGAAAAGACATGGAAGAATAGGCGACACTGTAGTTGGCCACAGACTCCAGACACCCAAGCTACATCAAACAGTTACTGTTTGATCCATCATGACATATCTCATAATCGTGGACCAGTCCTGGGAATGAAGTTGACATCTTTGTCCTTAGCAAGATATAGAAAAAAAAAATATTCAACTTCGCCTACAAAGAATCATGTTTCCAGAAGATAATGCAGAGCTCGCATGAGCCACCAGATAGACCTTCTTTTGCCTTTTACTTCTACCTGAAAAAGCTGCAGGGAAAACAATGTTCCCCCTTTGCTGAAAACCAGCTCCCTGGATCAGATTTTCTACTTGCTGGATAATTTTTTATCTGATGTCGTAGGTCCCTTGGCAATAAAGAAGTTTTGAAAATTAAGCATCAGCAGTGAGAAATGGGATGACAATAGACAGAGCAAGCTTCATCCCAAGAGACAAGGAATAAATATTGTATCTTCCCCTAATAGGGATCTTTTTTTTTACTTTGCTTAGATCGATGCTATTTTATTTGTTCATTTTAGCATTTTTATTTTATTTTATATATATATTATTTTTTTTTATGTAATTTTTATTTTTGATATCAAAGTATACAATATATAAAAAAATTATATAAATCCACTTTAACATTAAGCATTATACCATCTACATTAGTCTTCTCTTTCTAACCCATGTCCCCCCCCCCCTTCCCAAATTCCCCTGTTTCCGCTGGAGCTCCTATCGTACCTAATTCCAATTGCCCCAGATCTTAAATCAAATCTGTCTTCTCCTTCCTCCCTGATATAATATGGATTCATATTCTTTTACTCTATCCATATACTCCTTCCATTCCTGAAATGATATTTACCCGAGCCCCAATACTTCACGATTATAACCTTAGCAAGAGCAATCCCTTTAAACCATAATAGTTGCTCCCTTTTTTGTCTCTTAGTCTCAGGGAAATTGCTAAGAATCACATATTTAATCCAGGCCTTATATTTCAAGGAAGAACTATTCTCTATTTTTCCAAATACTGTAGACCAAAATTCCCTAATGCCTAAGCATTCCCACAACAAATGTATATAATCACCTATGTTGACTTGACATTTAGGACATTTCTGTTCTTTATCTTTATAGATCATGGATACCAATGATTGAGTATAATATAGATGGTGTATTATTTTAATTAAAATCCACATATGTGCTCGTGAAACGGTAGGTTTTTAAATATTCCTATAAATAATATCCCAAGGGATATGTTCCCTACACTGCAAATCTCTTTTCCATTTGACTTCACTATTAAATGTGATCTTTTCTGTGTATTCTTGTTTCAATTTTAAATAAATAAGTGATATTGAAGGGTTATTTAGTATCGTATCATAACAAAAATATAAAAAGGTGTTATATGCAGTCTTTAAATAATTTTTATTTTCTGTGTGTTTCATAGCGTGACGAAATTGCTCATAACGAAATATATCTATATATTTTATTATTGTGTCCGGAAAGATTTCTATTAGTGCCTTAAATGCCCCTGAGAAAAGATCTGTGAAATTCGTGAAACACCCCGTTTTTCCCAATATTGAACATCCACTATCTTCATAAGTTCTGGTAAATTAACATTAAACTGGACATACATCAACGATCTGTCTAAGGCTCCATTCACATGTCCGTGTGTGTTTCGCAGATCCACGGATCCGCAAAACACGGACACCGGCAATGTGTGTTCTGCATTTTGCGGACCGCACATCGCCGGCACTCTCATAGAAAATGCCTTTTCTTGTCCGCAATTGCGTACAAGAAAAAGACATGTTCTATTTTTTTATGGAACGGAATTGCGGACCCGGAAGTGCGGATCTGCAATTCCGAATCCGGGCAGGACATAGAGTGTCCCCATAGGAATGAATGGGTCCGCAATTCCGTTCCGCAAAATGCGGAACAGAATTGTGGACATGTGAATGGGGCCTAACTTGGCTCCAAACTTTTTTGAACATCTTACTAAACGGGCAATCTCCCACCCCTTCCTCTGGAACCCCGGTTTCTAGAATGTGAAAAATATCCTCCTGGGGAGGCAAAAGCCCCCGAATAAATACCTGACACACGCATTTATCCAATTTTTTTTTTACACCATCTCAATTGTGCAGCTATATAATAACCTTTAAGAAAGGGGAAGGAGAGTCCTCCTTCTTCCTCATTTTTACATAAATAATGCAATTTAATTCTGACCCGTTAAAAAACTTATCTTTAGGGATGTGCGAACCCAAACTGGATAGTTCGGGTTCATACTGAATTTAGGGGTGTTCGGGACCCGGACCCGAACATTTTAAAAAAAGTTCGGGTTCGGGTCCGTTGTTCGGCGATTTCTTCCCCCTTTCTGAAGGGCTGCACAGCAGCCAATCAGCTAGCGTTTTACTTCTTGCCCTAAGAAGCCATCACAGCCATGCCTACTAATGGCATGGCTGTGATTGGCCAAGTGCAGCATGTGACCCAGCCTCTATTTAAGTTGGAGTCACGTAGCGCCGAACATCACTCTGCTCTGATTAGTGTAGGGAGAGGACGGAGCTTCTGTGAGGGAGAGATTAGGCAGGGAAAAGTCATCAAAAACACCTAATGAAGTGATTGATCTACAGCTGTGAATCATTCAACTTCTGCTAGTTAATCGCTCACTGGTTTTAGGCTGCACAGAGCGTTTTTCTGTCACTTTTTTCTGGGGTGATCGGCGGCCATTTTGTGACTTGTGGTGCACCAGCACAAGCTGCCACCAAGTCCATCAATCCATCAATACTACTGTAGGTATTTTTTTGCTATATCCTACATCAGGGGCTTGGCTGTGCTTATTATCAACCCTATAAACTCAGGATAGAAATTTCTATATTTTATTAAGGGGTTAAATACAATTGCCAAAATACCAGTCCCCTAAATCTGGTGTTCCAGCTGTGGCTAGCCAAGTGTAATACTGTCTGCTATCTGGCAAAGGATAGATTTTTTTCTGTGGTGAAATTTAATTGCCAAAATAGCAATCCCCTAAATCTGGTGTCCCAGCAGAGGCTGGCGAAATTTAATTCTGTCCGGCAAAGGATATATTTTGTTCTGGGGTGAAATTCAATAGCCAAAATAGCAATACCCTAAATCTGGTGTACCAGCAGTGGCTGGCCAAGTTTAATAGTGTCCTGCAAAGGATAGATAATTTTCTGGGGTGAAATTCAATTGCCAAAGTAGCAATACCGTACATCTGGTGTTCCAGCTGTGACTGGACAAGTTTCATAGTGTCCGTCATAGAATATATTATTTTCTGCGGTGAAATTCAGTTTCAACAATAGAAATACCGTAAATCTGGTGTCCCAGCAGTGGCTGGCAAAGTTTAATAGTGTCCGGCAAAGGATAGATTTTGTTCTGGGGTGAAATTCAATTGCCCAAATAGCAATACCATAAATCAGTGGTTTAAGCTGTGGCTGGCCAAGTTTAATAGTGTCTGGCAAAGGATATATTTTTTTCTGGGGTGAAAATCTATTGGCAAAATAGCAATACCACTAGTTTCCCTAGTGTCCGTCAAAGGATATATTATTTTCTGGGGTGAAAGTCAGTAGCAAAAATAGAAATACAGTAAATCTAGTGTTCCAGCTGTTGCAGGCCTAGTTTAAATCTGTCCGTAAAAGGGTATATTTTTTTCTGGGGTGAAATTTAATTGCCAAAATAGCAATACCCTGAATCTGGTGTTCCATCTGTTGCAGGCCTAGTTTAAATCTGTCCGTAAAAGGGTATATTTTTTTCTGGGGTGAAATTTATTTGCCAAAATAGCAATACCCTGAATCTGGTGTTCCAGCTGTGACTGGACAATTTTCCTAGTTTCCGTCAAAGGATATATTATTTTCTGGGGTGAAAGTCAGTAGCAAAAATAGAAATACAGTAAATCTGGTGTTCCAGCTGTGGCTGGACAAGTTTAATAGTGTCCGTCATAGGATATATTATTTTCTGCGGTGAAATTCAGTTTCAAAAATAGAAATACAGTAAATCTGGTGTCCCAGCTGTGATTGAACAAGTTTAATAGTATCCGTCAAAGGATAGATTTTGTTCTGGGATGAAATACAGTTGCAAAAATATAAATACAGTAAATCTGGTGTTCCAGCTGTGACTGGACAAGTTTAATAGTATCCGTCAAAGGATACATTTTGTTCTGGGTTGAAATTCTCTTGCCAATATAGCAATACCCTGAATCTGGTGTTCCAGCTGTTGCAGGCCAAGAGTTAATCTGTCCGTAAAAGGGTATATTACACTCAGCGTGCATCTCCAAGTATATTTCTTTCCGTAAAAGGGTATATTACAAAAAGTGTTACATTACAATTGCTTAAAGCATAATCCTGTAAATCTGCACGGACTAAAATCTGTCCATAAAAGGATACCTTTCATCCAGGGCCTAAATACTAGGCCTACAATTGATATTCCCCTAAATCAGTGGTTACTGCTGTGCCTGGATTACTGTAAAACGGTACATAAATGAATATGTAGTAAGGGACGCGGACGCGGTGGTGGTGGTGTTAGTGGACCCTCTGGTGCTGGGAGAGGACATGGCCATGCTGCCACAGCCACACGTCCTAGTGAACCAACTACCTCAGGTTCCAGTACCCGCCAGAATTTACAGCGATATTTGGTGGGGCCCAATGCCGTTTTAAGGATGGTAAGGCCAGAGCAAGTACAGGCGCTAGTCAATTGGGTGGCCGACAGTGGATCCAGCACGTTCACAACATTATCTCCCACCCAGTCTTCTGCAGAAAGCGCACAGGTGGCACCTGAAAACCAAGCCCATCAGTCTGTCACATCACCCCCATGCATATCAGGGAAACTGTCTGAGCCTCAAGTTATGCAGCAGTCTCTTATGCTGTTTGAAGACTCTGTTGGCAGGGTTTCCCAAGGGAATCCACCTAGGCCTTCCATAGTGGTGGAAGACATAGAATGCACTGATGCACAACCACTTATGTTTCCTGATGATGAGGGCATGGGAATACCACCTCATCGGAGTCCGCACGTCTCTGATGATGACGAAACACAGGTGCCAACTGCTGCGTCTTTTTGTAGTGTGCAGACCGAACAGGAGGTCAGGGAGGAAGACTGTGTGGAAGACGATGCAGGGGACAATGAGGTCCTAGACCCCACATGGAATGAAGGTCGTGCCACTGACTTTCATAGTTCAGAGGAAGAGGCAGTGGTGAGACCGAGCCATCGTAGCAAAAGAGGGAGCAGGGGGCAAAAGCAGAACAGCCGCCGCCAAGAGAGTTCGCCTGCTACTGGCCACCGCCACCAGGGACCAAGCACCCCAAAGGCAGCTTCAAGGAGTTCCCTGGCATGGCACTTTTTTAAACAATGTGCTGACGACAAGACCCGAGTGGTTTGCACGCTGTGCCATCAGAGCCTGAAGCGAGGCATTAACGTTCTGAACCTTAGCACAACTTGCATGACCAGGCATCTACATGCAAAGCATGAACTGCAGTGGAGTAAACACCTTAAAAACAAGGAACTCACTCAGGCTCACTCTGCTCCCTCTTCTGCTGCTGCCTCGGCCCCTTCCTCCGCCTCGTGAGGAATGTTGGCACCTGCCACCCACACCACCACCTGCGTCACCAAGCATCTCCACCATGTCACACGGCAGTGATCAGCTCTCCAACTCACAAACCTTGGAGAGAAAGCGTAAATTCCCACCTACCCACCCTCGAGCCCTGGGCCTGAATGCCAGCATTTCTAAACTACTGGCCTTTGAAATGCTGTCATTCAGGCTGGTAGACACAGACAGCTTCAAACAGCTGATGGCGATGGCTGTCCCACAATATGTTGTTCCCAGCCGTTACTACTTCTCCAAGAGAGCCATGCCTTCCCTGCACAACCAAGTATCCGATAAAATCAAGTGTGCACTGCGCAACGCCATCTGTGGCAAGGTCCACCTAACCACAAATATGTGGACCAGTAAGCACGGCCAGGGGCGCTATATCTCCCTAACTGCACACTGGGTAAATGTAGTGGCGGCTGGGCCCCAGTCGGAGAGTTCTTTGGCGCACGTCCTTCCGCCGCCAAGGATCGCAGGGCATCATTCTTTGCCTCCTGTAGCTTCCTCCTCCTACTCGGCTTCCCCCTCCTCTTCTTCCACCTGCTAATCCAGTCAGCCACACACCTTCACCACCAACTTCAGCACAGCCCGGGGTAAACGTCAGCAGGCCGTTCTGAAACTCATATGTTTGGGGAACAGGCCCCACACCGCGCAGGAGTTGTGGCGGGTTATTGAACAACAGACCGACGAGTGGTTGTTGCTGGTGGGCCTCAAGCCCGGCCTTGTGGTGTGCGATAATGGGTGAAATCTCGTCGCTGCTCTGTGACTAGCCTGTTTGACGCACATCCCTTGCCTGGCGCATTTGCTGAATTTGGTGGTGCAGAAGTTCATTTACAACTACCCCGACATGTCAGAGCTGCTGCATAAAGTGTGGGCCGTCTGTGCGTGCTTCCGGCGTTCACATCTTGCCGCTGCTCGCCTGTCTGCGCTACAGCGTAACTTCGGTCTTCCCGCTCACCGCCTCATATGCGATATGCCCACCAGGTGGAACTCCACCTTGCACATGCTGGAGAGACTGTGCGAGCAGCAGCAGGCCATAGTGGAGTTTCAGCTGCAGCACGCACGCGTCAGTCGCACTGCGGAACAGCACCACTTCACCACCAATGATTGAAGCCTCCATGCAAGACCTTTTGTGCCCTGTTGTGCTGTTTCGAGTACTCCACCAACATGGCCAGTGGCGATGATGCCGTGATCAGCGTTACAATACCACATCTATGTCTCCTTGAGAAAACACTTAGGGCGATGATGGAAGAGGTGGTGGCCCAGGAGAAGGAGGAGGAGGAAGAGGGGTCATTTTTAGCACTTTCAGGCCAGTCTCTTAGAAGTGGTTTAGAGGGAGTTTTTTTTGCAAAAGCAGAGGCCAGGTACAAATGTGGCCAGCCAGGGCCCACTACTGGAGGTTGAGGAGGATGAGGTGGAGGAGGATGAGGATGAAGCATGTTCACAGCAGGATGGCACCCAACGTATCTCGGGCCCATCACTGGTGCGTGGCTGGGGGGAAACGGAGGAAGATGACGATACCCCTCCCACAGAGGACAGATTGTCCTTACCTCTGGGCAGCCTGGCACACATGAGCCACTACATGCTGCAGTGCCTGCGCAACGACAGCAGAGTTGCCCAAATTTTAATGTGTGCGGACTACTGGGTTGCCACCCAGTAGACACGCTCTTGAGAGCATTCCCAAATGTCACAGGGGAACAAGTGGAAGCCCAAGGCGAAAGCAGAGGAGGAGCAAGAGGTCGCCAACGCAGCTGTGTTACGGCCAGCTCCTCTTAGGGCAGGGTTAGCATGGCAGAAATGTGGAAAAGTTTTGTCACCACGCCACAGCTAACTGCACGACCACCTGATACGGAACGTGTTAGCAGGAGGCAGCATTTCACTAACATGGTTGAACAGGACGTGTGCACACCACCCCACGTACTGACTGATGGTTCGGCCCCATTCAACTTCTGGGTCTCCAAATTGTCCACGTGGCCAGAGCTAGCCTTTTATGCCTTGGAGGTTCTGGCCTGCCCGGCGGCCAGCGTTTTGTCTGAACGTGTATTCAGCACCGCAGGGGGCGTCATTACTGACAAACGCAGCCGCCTGTCCACAGCCAACGTGGACAAGCTGACGTTCATAAAAATGAACCAGGCATGAATCCCACAGGACCTGTCCATCCCTTGTGCAGAATAGACATTTATAACTGCCTCCCCCTCAACCATATATTATTGTACGCCGGGGCACTTCTTTATTGAATTATTTTAATTTTACCATTATATTGCGGCGCAACCAAAAGTTGAATGAACCTCTCCTCCGTCTAGGTGCCAGGGGCCTAATTATCTGAAAGTGGCCTGTTCCAGTGGCGGGTGACATAAAGCCTGATTCTCTGCTATGCGACCTCTGTCCTCTGTCTGGGTGCCGTGGGCTAAATATCTGGAAGTGGCCTTCTCTATTGCTGGGTGACATTAAGCCTGATTCTCTGCTATGTGACCTATCTCCTCTGTCTGGGTGCCAGGGGCCTAATTATCAAAAAGTGGCCTTCTCCATTTGTGGGTGACATGACGCCTGATTCTCTGCTATGCGACCTCTGCCCTCTGTCTGGGTGCTGGGGCCTAAATAAATGAAAGTGGCTTCTCCATTGGTGGGTGACTTGAAGCCTGATTCTCTGCTATGGGACCTCTCTCTAATTGATATTACTTAAAATGTATTTATTTAATTTAATTTTAATTCATTTCCCTATCCACATTTGTTTGCAGGAGATTTACCTACATTTTGCTGCCTTTTGCAGCCCTCTAGCCCTTTCCTGGACTATTTTATAGCCTTTTTAGTGCCCAAAAGTTTGGGTCCCCATTGACTTCAATGGGGTTCGGGATGAAGTTCGGGTCGAGTTCGGATCCCAAACCCGAACATTTTCGGGAAGTTCGGCCGAACTTCTCGAACCCGAACATCCAGGTGTTCGCTTAACTCTACTTATCTTCAATCAATATTGGACTAGCAATAGTTACGTATAGTATCATTGGCAAAAGGGTAATTTTATTCAGAGCAATACGGTTAATTTGTGACAAAGGGAATATGAGACATAGTAACATAGTATATAAGGCCGAAAAAAGACATTTGTCCATCCAGTTCGACCTGTTTCCTGCAAGTTGATCCAGAGGAAGGCAAAAAACCCCTGTGAGGTAGAGCCAATTTTCCCCACTTAAGGGGAAAAAATTCCTTCCCGGCTCCAATCAGGCAGTCAGAATAACTCCCTGGATCAACGACCCATCTTTAGTAGCTATAGCCTGAAATATTATTACGCTCCAGAAATACATCCAGGCCCCTCTTGAATTCCTTTATTGTACTCACCATCACCACCTCCTCAGGCAGAGAGTTCCATAGTCTTACTGCTCTTACCGTGAAGAACCCTTTTCTATGTTTGTGTACAAACCTTCTTTCCTCCAGACCCAGAGGATGTCCCCTCGTCACAGTCACAGTCCTGGGGATAAATAGATGATGGGAGAGATCTTTGTACTGACCCCTGATATATTTATACATAGTTATTAGATCTCCCTCAGTCGTCTTTTTTCTAGAGTGAATAACCCTAATTTTGATACCCTTTCAGGGTACTGTAGTTGCCCCATTCCAGTTATTACTTTAGTTGCCCTCCTCTGAACCCTCTCTAGCTCTGCTATGTCTGCCTTGTTCACGGGAGCCCAGAACTGTACACAGTACTCCATGTGTGGTCTGACTAGTGATTTATAAAGTGGTAAGACTATATTTTCATCACGGGCATCTATGCCCCTTTTGATGCAACCCATTATCTTATTGGCCTTAGCAGCAGCTGCCTGACACTGGTTTTTACAACTTAGTTTGTTATTTATTAAAATTCCTAGATCCTTTTCCATGTCAGTGTTACTGAGTGTTTTACCATTTAGTATGTACGGGTGACTTGCATTATTCCTTCCCATGTGCATAACTTTACATTTGTCAGTGTTAAACCTCATCTGCCATTTCTCTGCCCAAGCCCCCAATCTATCCAGATCCCTCTGTAGCAGAAAACTGTCCTCTTTAGTGTTAATTACTTTACACAGTTTAGTGTCATCTGCAAAAATTTATATATTACTGTGCAAGCCTTCTACAAGATCATTAATAAATATATTGAAGAGAATAGGGCCCAATACTGAACCCTGAGGTACCTCACTAGTGACCGTGACCCAATCTGAGTGTGTACCGTTAATAACCACCCTCTGTTTTCTATTACTGAGCCAGTTACTTACCCACATACAGATATTTTCTCCTAGTCCAAGTGTTCTCATTTTATATACTAACCTTTTATGTGGTACAGCGTCAAATGCTTTGGAGAAGTCCAGATATACGACATCCATTGATTTGCCGCTGTCAAGTCTAGAACTTACCTCCTCATAGAAACTGATTAAATTAGTTTGACATGACCGATCCCTCATGAAGCCATGCTGATATGGTGTAATTTGCTTATTTTCATTGAGATACTCCAAGATAGCATCTCTTACAAAACCTTCAAACAGTTTACCCACAACAGATGTTAAACTTACCGGCCTATAATTTCCAGGCTCTGTTTTTGGACCCTTTTTGAATATTGGCACCACATTTGCTATACGCCAGTCTGGTGGAACATTCCCTGTCAGTATGGAGTCCGTGAATATCAAAAATAAGGGTCTGGCTAGGACATCACTTAATTCCCTTAGGATACGGGGTGTATGCCATCCGGTCCTGGCGATTTGTCTATTTTAATCTTTTAAGTCGCTGCTGTACTTCTTCCTGGGTCAGACAGGGCACTTTTAAAGGGGAATTTACTTTTACATTTTGCATTTCATCTGACAGTTTATTTTCCTCAGTGAAAACAGTGGTGAAGAAAATATTTAATAGCTTGGCTTTATCCTCATCGCTTTCTGCAACTCCCCTCATTGCTATGTAGAGGGCCGACTTCTTCAGGTTTATATTTTTTACCATTTATATAATTGAAAAACATTTTAGGGTTAGTTTTGCTCTCTTTGGCAATTAATCTCTCGGTCTCTAGTTTGGCAGTTTTTATTAGTTTTTACATATTCTATTTTTTTCCTTATAGTTTATCAGTGCTTCCTGGCTCCCTCCTGTTTCAGTGATTTATATGCTTTCTTTTGTCATTTATTGCTTTTTTACGGTTCTATTTATCCACATTGGTTTCTTCTTATTTCTTAGCCTTTTATTTCTATAAGGTATGCATCGATCACAATTTGATGTTACAATGCTTTTAAAAATCTCCCATTTTGTGGTTGTATTTTTATTTTTGAGGACTATGTCCCAGTTAATTGGGCCTATGGCCTCTCTTAGTTGGCTAAATTTTTGCTTTTTTGAAGTCCGGTATTCTTGTTCCTCCCTGTAGAAACTCTCGTTTAAAGGATAATTGGAAGGTTATTACTTTATGGTCACTATTTCCCAGGTGTCCCCCGACCTGCACGTCTGTTGTTCTATCAGGTCTATTGGTTAATACTAAGTCCAGTATGGCCGTCCCTCTAGTTGGGTCCTGAACCATTTGGGAAAGGTAATTGTCTTTGGCTATTGCCAAGAACCTGTTTCCTTTATGGGATGTACAGGTTTCAGTTTCCCAGTCTATATCTGGGTAGTTGAAGTCCCCCATAATAACCACCTGATTATTGTTTGCCGCCTTGTTTATCTCGTTTAGTAATAGATTTTCTATGGACTCTGGTATATTAGGTGGTTTATAGTAAACTCCTATTAGTAATTTATTATTGTTTTTGGCTCCATTTATCTCCACCCACAATGACTCCACATTTTCGTGTCCCTCACAGATGTCTTCCCGGAGTGTGGGCTTTAGACAGGACTTTATGTAAAGGCAGACCCTCCCCTCTCCGGTTTTGACGATCCTTTCTGAACAGATTGTAACCTTGTACATTAACTGCCCAGTCATAGCTATCATCCAGCCATGTCTCAGTTATTCCCACTATGTCATAATCCTCCTCACACATCACTAATTCCAGTTCCCCAGTTTTATTAGTCAGGCTTCTGGCATTAGTATACATACATTTGAGAGGTTTATGCATATTTTTTGCCCTACACCTTTCCTTCTGAACTTTTCTAGTCCCTCCTTCCATTTCTCCCCCAGTCCCACTACCTTGCCCCCGGTCTCTATCTGCACCATCTTCCCTCCTATAATGTAATTTCTCTCCCCCAGTCCCTAGTTTAAACACTCCTCCAACCTTCTAGCCATCTTTCTCCCCAACACAGCTGCCCCTTCCCCATTGAGGTGCAGCCCGTCCCTACGATAGAGCCTGTAGCCGATAGCAAAGTCGGCCCAGTTCTCCATGAACCCAAAACCCTGCTTCCTACACCAGTTCTTGAGCCACTTGTAAACCTCTCTAATCTCCCGCTGCCTCTCTTGTGTGGCCCGTGGTACAGGCAGTATTTCGGAAAATACTACCTTTGAGGTCCTTGCCCTAAGCTTTTGACCTAAATCCCTGAAATCATTCTTAAGGACGCTCCACCTTCCTCTAACTTTGTCATTGGTTCCGATATGGACCATGACCGCTGGATCTTCTCCAGCCCCTCCCAGTAATCTGTCAACCCGATCTGCGATGTGTCGAACTCTAGCGCCAGGAAGACAGCACACTGTTCGGCGATCACGATCTTTGTGACAGATCGCCCTATCTGTTCCCCTAATAATTGAGTCTCCCACTACCAGCACCCGTCTGGCCTGCCCTGTTCTCCTGGTCCCCTGCTTACTGGAGCTGACATTCCCCTGACCGGCAGAGGAAGTGTCTGGCTGCAGCGGTGCTGTCCCTGAGCTGCCATCCCCCTCATCTGCCAAACGTGCAAACTTGTTGGGGTGTGTCAGATCAGGGCTAGCCTCCCTGGCACTCTTCCCTCTACCCTGCTTTCTTACTGTCACCCAGCTAGCTACCTCACTCTCCTCAGCCTCCTCGCTACCACCCTCCCCCACATCTACCCCAAAGACTGCTTGCTCGGTGAGCAGCAAACTCTTTTGCAAATTGTCAGTGGCTCTCAGTGTTGCAATATGCCCGTTTAGAGACTCGATGTGCGATTCCAAACGGGTAATTTGCTCACATTTTGAACAAAGATATGCACCCTCAAACGGCTGTTCCAGGACTGCATACATCATGCAAGATGTGCACTGGACGGCATTGTCAATTGTGCAAGACATACTAATGGGGACATGTTCTAATTTTCTCCATTACTTTAACTACTGTTGGAGAGATATTTAATTCAGTATAATTCTCCAATTTAGTTCCAATTTGGATACCTAAGTAGGTTATAGACTCTGTGGGATCTAAAATACAAACTTTAAAGCAATGTCCTGAAGGAAACAGAGTTCTTATGGGAAGTAACTTAGATTTTTCCCAGTTTACTTCATAACCTGACACCACACCAAATTCATCTATAATCCCCATCAGCTTTGGTAAGCTGACATAGCCCCTATTCAGAAAAAACAGAGTATCATATGCGTATAGACTTATTTTATCGGCGTCCCTTTCACCACCAAAGCCCAATATTTCCTCGTCTGCTGTAATTTTGGATGCTAGAGGCTCTAAAAATATTGCAAAGAGCAATGAGGAGAGCGGGTCACCCCTGACGTGTTCCTCGTGTCAAGGAGAAGGGTCGTGAGTATTTCCCTTTAATTCTAATACTGGATAAAGGGTTCCGATATAAATTCTGAACCCATCTAGAAAAGTAATTACCTATTTTCATTCGAGTCATCACTCTCCACAGGAAGGACCACTCCACCCTGTCAAACGCTTTGTCGTCATCTAAAGACAGGATGTAGCGGTCCTCCCCCTCCCCTATTTGAATATTCAAAAATGTTCTCCTTATGTTTGACCTGGGTGGATAATGTTATGTATTAAGGTTTTAGTCTATTTGCGAGAAGCTTGGCTATGATTTTATAGTCTGTATTTAACAGAGAGATTGGTCTATATGAAGTTGTCAATTGTGGGTCTTTATCTTTTTTGAGGACCAGAGTTATAATCCCATCCATTAAAGAAGAGGGGAGAGAGCCCGTTATTCACAACTCATTTGGTACTTCCAACAACCGAGGAAGCAACACTCCCTCATGCTTACGGTATAGTTCAAAGGGGAATCCATCAGACCCCGGGGTTGTATCACCCTTAATAGATCTCAACACAGATTGTAGCTATGTTAATTGAATAGGTCTATTTAACCACTCAGTATCGTGCTCATTGAGCTCAGAGATTCATTAAGGTATTGATCGATTTTTTTCGTCATATCCCATGCACTCTGTTTGATATAAAGTGGAAAAATACATAGTAAATTTCTTTAAAATAATATCCGGGTTTTTGAGACATTCCCTGTACTGGTTTTGATAATATTGATTTTATTAATCCCTCTTTGGTTTTGTATCAACACTGTTAATAATCTACCCGGTTTCCCGGACTCACAAAAGATCTTATTTTGAGCTTTATTATATAGATATTCTTTATTTTATTAATTGTGACTGTTTTTCACTTACTTACTTAAATAATTTCCATTTCCATTTGACTAATATTTTTCCTCTAACATTTTCTGTTTTGCGCAAATATTTTTTTTGTTTCCTAATTTGATTACTGTATAGGCCACGTAAATAAGCTTTTAGTGAGTCCCAGACCATATGGATATGTGCAGTGTTAATATTGTTAATCCAGAATTGTTCAATTTCGGTATTAATCAAATATATATCACCTACTAATGACATCCAATAAGGATTAAGCTTAAAATTCCTGTATATGTTAGATTTACTCAATGCATCAATTATAACCAGAACAGGAGAGTGATCAGAAATTCCGTGGTTTTCATATTTCATTTTCTTAACCCTATTAATTAACCCAGCACTGGTGAAGGCAAGATTCAATTAGGGACATAGACCTATATGTATTGCTGAAACATGAATATGCTTGTCTGTCCCCATATAGAGAACGCCATATATCAATTAATGCCATCTCCTTACATATTCTATACAGTAATGTATTTGGTCTTATAGTTTGTTTATACTTGGTAACAATGGATTTCCTATCTATTCCTACGTTCATGACCTAATTAAAATCGCCCATCACCAGCACAGGGCACTCACTTCTCCCAGAGATAAATTACATCAATCTACCCAACACATAGGGCAAAAAGGGTGGTGGGATGTAAACAAAAGCTAAAATACTCCTTTGGCCATACCAATAACAGTGAAGGAATATATAACGTCCCTCTCTGTCAATTAAGTAATCTGTTGGTTCATAATCCACTTGATTGTGCACATATATACTAATGCCCTGGGAGAATGTAGAATAGCAAGAGTGATATACATATGTTGACCACTTCTTTTTTCCCAAGACAATAGGTTTCTTATTGGATGTGTGAGTTTCTAGCAGGGCCACTATTGTGGGTAGATGTCTGGAAACCAAATTGAAAATCGCACATCTTTTAACTTTGTCAGCAAAACCCTGTATATTCCAGGATAAAAATGTTTGTGTCATAAACATAAACTAATAGGAGTGAAAAATATAAAATAAAAAAAAAACAGATAGAAAAAAATAAAATAAATTGCCAACAGTGATTGAAGGTGCCCCAGCGGAAATATACCACCCACCCTGCCCTTTCATACTGACTTATAAGCGTAAACAACCTCATAAGTCTCTAACCTTAAGCCTCCCCTCCCCCACCATCGCCTGCTCCCCAACCACCCCCCAAAGATTAAGTGCAAACGGTATTCATTTACACATAATTAGCGAAAGTATCTCAAAGACTATCTTATTAAAGTGCTTTAGATTCCAGCCAATCGGAGGCCTCAATCGGATAAGTAAAAAAGCGGACAACATCCTTATAGATAATACGAAGTTTCGCTGGGTACATCATGGAATATTTTATATTCGCTTGTAAAAGTCTTTTCTTAATGTCTTTTTATTCTCTTCCTTTATCCTGAGTTACTTTAGAAAAATCAGGGTATATCTCAATATTTTGATTGTTATAGTTCATCGTTTGTATCTCTCTTTTCCGTCTTAAGATATAGTCCCGATCTTTGGAGCTTATTATCTTAATTAACAATGGTCTGGGACAGTCCCTGGTGGCAGTTTCCTAATAGAGATACGATGTGCACTATCCACTATAAATATTGATGATACTTTTTCAGTTCCTATTTTATTAAGTATTTATCAAGCCATCTTTGTATGAAACCCATGGGGTCATCTCTCTCTACTCCTTCTGGGAAGCCAACCAGTTTAAGATTGTATCTCCTGGATCTATCCTCCAGCTCTACCATTTTATCCTTCAGGGCTTGATGATCCATGTCAATCTCTCCTATCTTTTTTTTAATAATCTTAAGTTCTTTCTGGGACTCTGCCGCTAAAGCTTTAGTCTCTTTTACACGCTGCCTTATTTTATTAAGGTCATCCTGCTTTACTGAAATATCTGCTTTTACCGCTGCTACTGTAGCAGACAGGATACTTAATGATTGGTTTGTAGTTTTAACTGCGTCCAGGATGTCGGCCAATTTCAGGTCGATATTACTCATTTGACTGTCTACCTCAGGGGCGTTACCTGCTCGTGCCCTATTCAGTAGAGGTTCAGCTTCCTCTCCCCCTCCATTTGCATTTGCTGTTTCTGATTACCTTGAGATGAAGTTTAACAGCAGCTTTACTTTGAATAAACGTTTCTTCAAACAGCTTACAGGCTTTGTCTTGGTTCCAGCAGGCTTTGGCATTAAACTCGCAGGCAAACTCAACTCTGCTATATCTTTCTCCCACTCTGCTGTACTAACAAGCTGACTGGATAACTTGGCTTCTTACGCTGCACTTCACTTTTTAGTCGGACTTATCTTCAGCCGAGGAACTAATCTCCTGGCTCCTGAGGCTTCCATGTTTCAGCCTCCCTTGCCAGCAGAGCTTAAGGTGCTCTGGCTGGCGTGGGCACGTCCAGCAGAGACTGCCCCTGCTCAGCCTTCATCTTGCAGGGGGTGAACTACACACTAACTCTAACTGGTCCCCACTTTTCCTTAAGGAAATAGTTCTAGCCCACTTCCCTACAGAGGGGGATTAGAATGGAATGGAACGCTCCATTCTACCTACAGCTCTGCCATGTTTGCTGCCACCTGATTGTGAACCAAGCACATTACATAAACAGTTACGTAACACTAATATAAATGCACAGTGTTGAGGACCTGGCATTAAATATATAGGTGACATACAGGTTAGACCATAAAAGATAGTAGCAAGGTGCAGAAGTGGTAACACCACCCTCGTGTGTTACATACCCCCTTACTTAAAACCAAGCCACCTCGGCTTGTGATTAGAATGTGCTCTAAGGGTACCCAAGGGAAAATCAGAGCGCTGTATGAGACTAATTTCTGTTACATACACAGACTGACATAGCAACAGCGACCAGTAGGTTCCTACCCGTATGAATAGGGTGTCAATTCACAGTTGTCCCTCTCGGTAATAACCGGAGAACTAAAAAGACTGCACAAAGCGCTCAAATACTCCCGTTGTGGATACTGAGCCCTAGTACCACCGGAAGCGTGGGGGTGTCATGTACTGTAATCCCTCCACGATGCTATGAGACACCCACAAAGAGAAGGGTGGCTTTATCCTGTATACCCTTGCAAGCACTAAGGTCTAAATAAAGCTTAAAGCACAATCACCTTGTTGACTAAACAGGTAGATAAACATTTTTCCTTAAGGCAGCGCACAATACCTTAAGACATCTAGACATACACATTCATCAGCAGCGGAGTTACTCTTGATGTTGTTAGAGCTGCTTGTGACTTACCACTTGGTCCCCTTTGTGTATTAATAATACAGTACCATGCTTAGGCTTTCTAAGCTGCCGCAAGGTGACATAAGACCATTAGTATTAAAGTCCTCAGAGGCAGTCCATATAAGCATTCAAGTAAGGTGCGAGCTATCTGGCTAGCTACATTATTTTGCTAAAGTCCATACAAAAAGTGCATGATAGGTCACATTGCGGTACCCATGAAAGAGTCCATACAATGGGCAAAAGTGCTTAAAGTTGCAGAAATGGTAACACAATAATGCAAAACTAGTGCAAATACATAATACAAATACATAGTGCAATCAATTTCACATTGGAAACCATGAGCTCAGATATGTACGTTTGAGTCTTTTCTTTAAGTGCTTGGCTTCTTAAGTGCACCAAACTGGAACAAATAGTGCAGAAGTCATTTATAATCAACATGAGGTAGTAACGTCAGTATTTGTAATTCACGTGGAATGGGATATAAAATAGCATCAATTTTTGATGAGAACCCTTTAAGTAAAGGGGCTCCCACTCAACCTGAGAAGGGGGGAAAAAGGAATTGGCGCTATTGAGCGCAACTTGGGACATTTAGTTACTAAAGATGGGCGGAGTCCTAACAAAGCATGTCCATCCAGATTAGGGCCGAACAGGGCAACAAAACAAAAACAGATGGCCAATAAGTCCTCACCCTTCAAGTTCAGACAAAGATGTGGCTCTGGTCAGTCTATGATTTTTCTTTCTCTCTATTTTCAGAAGGGAAGCTCCTTAGAGGAGGTATCTGAAATCTTCCTTACTGCTGGAGCTGCTAAATGACATCAGAGGGCGCTCCTGCCCTTTGTAAGCCAGACTTGCTGCAGTGGTGGAGCTCCACTGTCCTCTAGTGGAGGCATCTGGTTGTGACCAACTGGTCACACTGGCAATGGCTGCAGCCACTTGTTGCTTTTAAAGTGTCAGAACTTCCTGCCAGAGCAGGGGAACTACGGATCTCCGGCCGCAGGGGCTGTGGTAGTTGGGACACAGCTAATGGTGTTGGGAACCGGGGACCTTTTGTTACCGCCGACTTGGTATCCCAGCTAGAAAGTAGGTGGCACCGACTTGGTATACCAGCTAGAAAGTAGGTGGCAGACCTGGAATGAGTGGCTCTTGCTGGGGCTGCGGATTCTCTTGAAATCAGAGGACCCTCTCCGCGGTCTCCTGGAGGCAGCGCACGCGGCCTGCAGCTACTGGCATATGGACCAGGGGCTTGGACAGCAGGGTCAACCCGGTGGCAAATGGCCCCCTGATCCCCTGTGTACAGACTGTGGCAGGCCTGGGGCGTTTTACAGACCTGCGGTCTAGGAACAGCTCTTTACCATCTTCATCATCCGCTAGGAAGCCACTTTTGCGCTTGATGGAGAACCATAGAACGGTCCCCCGGCGTCTTTTCAGTTGCGGATCCCCCGGTCGTGGATGGTCCAGAACCTGGATCACCCAGCCCTCGATCACCTTTTTGCAGTTCCACATAATCTTGGCGTGGGCTGTGACCTCCAGTGGACCCATGGAGTTTAGCTGGGCAGCAGAATAACTCTTCCTGGGCACCGAAGTGGACACTCCAGCCACACCAGCCGGCATTGTGGACACCTCGGGTCTTCTTTCCGGGTTCCGCTTCACTTGTGAGACCCTCACTTCTTCACGGGCAACCTCTACTTAGGGGTCACTGCCCCACACCATCTCTCCCCAGTTAGGCCTGGGAGGACGCACCATTTTGTCTTCCTCCTGCTGGCTGGGACACACTGGGAAGGGGGTGGATTCTTGAGGGTGGAGTCTTCACTCTCTGCACTTAGACAGGGCTGTTCCCAGTGGGGACTTTCATTTCCCTCTCTTGCACTGGGCGATTCTCTGTTTTCCGATACGCCAGGCATGTCCAAACTCCGGCCCTCCAGATGTTGCAAAACTACAACTCCCATCATTCCTGGACAACCTACAGCTATCAACCTACAGAAGGGCATGATGGGAGTTGTACTTCTGCAACACCTGGAGGGCCAGAGTTTGGACATGCCTGCCATACGCCATCACTGGCAAAGATGGTGGATTAACACCTCGGTTGCCGGCACGCACAATCAGGCAGCGGTTAATCCAGAAAAAATGCAGCAAAGTCATTTTTCATGGGGTTTTCTGTCAAATCTGTAGGCCTGTAACATAAAGCCCCAAAAGTAAATCCTGTTCATGATGCCAAAATTGCAATGGGTGCCTCCCCCCAGGGCTCTCTATATATCGCGACCCAGGTTTAGTAGGAATGCTGAGTGGTATAGTGTGGCCTAAATGTCTCGTTATGTGTCACAGTGCACCTACCTGGATACTGCTGGACCCCAGACTTTGGCTCGGAAACAATAAAAAGGGAGAGTAATTGAGGGATTTTAAGAAATAACTTGAGTCCAGACCTTCAGATGAAGTTTAACAGCAGCTTTACTTTGAATAAACGTTTCTTCCAACAGCTTAAGGCTTTGTTTTGGTTCCAGCAGGCTTTAGCATGAAACTGGCAGGCAACTCAACTCTGCAATATTTTTGTCTCACTCTGCTGTACTGACAAGCTGACTGGATAACTTGGCTTCTTCCTTACGCTGCACTTCACTTTTTAGTCAGACTTATCTTCAGCCGATGAACTAATCTCCTGGCTCCTGAGGCTTCTATGATTCAGCCTCCCTGGCCAGCAGAGCTTAAGCTGCTCTGGCTGGCGTGGGCACGTCCAGCAGAGACTGCCCCTGCACACCCTTTCCCCTTGCAGGGAGTGAACTGGTCCCGACCCTTCCTTAAAAAAATAGGGCTAGCCCGCTTCCTTACAGATGGGGGTTAGAATGGAATGGAACCCTCTATTCTATCTACATACAGCTCTGCCGGGTTTGCTGCCACCTGCTGGTGAACCAGGCACATTACATGAACAGTTACGTAACATTAATATATATATATATATATATATATATATATATATATATAGTGTTGAGGGACCTGGAAATAAATATAAAGATGACATACAGGTTAGACCATAAAGGATAGTAGCAAGGTGCAGAAGTGGTAACACCACTCTGGGGTGTTACGGTAGTGGCATGATGGAGGCGGTAGCAGCCGCCTTTCAGAAAGTGATGGTAAACAGACAACAGTGGCATGATGGAGGTGGCAGCAGCCATACAAAACCTGATGGTTGGCAGGTCGCACCATTGGCATGATGGAGGCATCTGCAGCCTTTTAGAAAGTGATGGTAAACAGACAGACAGCAGTGACATGATGGAGGAGGCGGCAGCAGCAGCCATACACAATGTGATGGCTGGCAGGACACAGCGTTGGCATGATGGGGGTGGCAGCAGCCGTACAGAATATGATGGTTGGCAGGTTGCAGCATTGGCATGATGGAGGTGGCGGCAGCAGCCGTACAGAACATGATGGTTGGCAGGTCGCATTAGTGGCATGATAGAGGCAGCAGCAGCCTTTCAGAAAGTGATGGTAAACAAACGGACAGCAGTAGCATGATGGAGAGGGTGGCAGCAGCCTTCCAGAAGCTGATGGTTGTCAGGTTGCAGCCTTAGCATGATGGAGGCGGCAGCAGCAGCCGTACAGAACGTGATGGTTGGCAGGTCACATCATTGGCATGATACTAGTGGCAGCAGCAGCCTTAGATAATGTGATGGTAGGCAGACAAACAGAAACAGTGGCAAGATGGGCCAAAGCCAGCAAGGTTATATCTATTCACTGGAATCCGCCAGAGGAGTGTGAAAATCTTCCTTAATCCAGTCTTGGTTTATTTTGACAAAAGTGATGTTTTCGACACTGGCAGAGAACAACTTGGTCTATTGGGGTGTCACCACACCCACTGCAGTGCTGAAAACCCTCTCTGAGATGATACTGGAGGCTAGGCAAGAAAGAAGAAAGAGAGTGTGCTGTGCCAGTTGGGGCACCTTGTTCCAGTCTGCCTACCCTGAAATCCATAGGGTCAGAGAACAGGATATACGACAGAGACTGCCCATAGTTTAGGTAAGCCTGAACATGGGTGTTGAGGCGGGAGCTGTCAGCTTGCTGACTGGCCTTAGCCTAGCCTGGCACATGAAAAAACTTCGAGATCATGTTGAGGAGACTGAAATGGCTGATGTTGCTACTGCTGCTATGACTTCTGCTGCTCATGGCAATGGGAGGGTCATGACTCTGCGGGGGGTGGAGAGGGGGGCCTCCCTTTCAGAAACACTGGCAGCAGGCATCGGCTTGCCAAAAGCTGTGGCAAGCTGTGAATACAGTGTTTCCTGATAATAATATAATTTGTCTTCCATTTCTGTGAAACGAAAACATTCCCCCATTTTGTCTTGGTAGTGAGGGTCTAAAAGTATGGGTAGCTAGTAATCATCATACTGCTTGATGTCAATAATATGCCTGTCACTGCATAAGTAAGCGAGCATACAGGTCACCAATTTGGCCAGAGTGCCCGAGGAGCCAGTTCTTTCTGGCTCTGCCCCCACTGAAACAATTGGGTGTCGTGGCCGGTGCCACCATCATCATCATTATTCTCTTTCTCCTCCAACTCCGACTCTCCTTCCTCCTCCTCATGTGGCAGTACCTCCTCCTACCCCATAGCAGTTTCTCATTGTGGTCCCCAACAGCTACAGGGCTACCTGTTGCATGAGTGTCTCTTCAAAAATACATGAGGGACAATTGCAGCATGAACGGCATGAGTTGCCTGTGCCCGACCTGGAAACAACACATGGTCTCTGCTGAGGCTGTCTGGTGCATGACCAAATGGTTTGCGGCTTTCCGCTGCTCGTACAGATGCTTGAGCATGTGCAATGTTGAATTCCAGCGAGTTGGAATGTCGAAGATTAAGCGGTGTAGCTACATACCATTCTGATGCGTTCCTTACCAGGAGAGCCAGCCCCATAATATGGTTGGAGGGAGTCAAAATGATCTGGCCATGTAGCTGGGGTGCTGCCTCTCCACTGCCATAAAAAACATTGAGCCAGTGGGCCGTGTACTGTCCCTTCCCGTAGCCGCTGCTCCAGGTGTGCACTGTGGAGTGCAGCTTGATGCGCAGTGAGAATAGCAAGGATTGACCAGCATTCTCTGCCACGTAAGAACACAAGGCTCTACTACAATGGTATGACAGCAACTGTATCACCAACAATGTGACCAGGTGGGGGTTTAGCTCATAGACAAGCTAATTGCTGACCGAGAAGTTTTTTCATGGCCAAACATTCCGTTAGAGATGTCTCGTGATAGAGTGAAAGACAAGGAGGAGTTTTAGTAGGAGAAGAAGAAGGTGATGATGATGACAAAGATTCTGTACTGCTTGGGGATGCGGGTTGGCTGCAACAAAGAGAACTAGGAGAAGGACAGACTTGTTCTGATTGGGAATACTGGCCAGTTGTATTTTCCTAAAGGATCCGGTGATGTCGCCCCATGCGCTGCAATAGAGCTCTGGTACCTACAATTGTGCTTGAATCGTGCACAATTTAATCCTACAGATCTTGCACACCTCTGTGGTTTTGTGTGCCTGCCTTGTGGAGAAAAAGCACCATACGAGAGTTGCTTGCACAGAGCTACAGACAGCCAAGCTAGGCTTATCTCAGGCACATTTTGGGCCTAACGCACCCAAAGAGGCAGTGGCATCACCAGATCTCGAAGCAGACGTGGCACTGGCTGTTTTTTTAGGTCTTGTCCAGCACACAATCATCCTACCCTCTGTGTTACTTTTGTCAGACTGTGATATATCATGGTGGTCTTCTAGGGCCACCCCTCCTGTTCTGCATTTTCCCAACTGCTGTTGCTTCCACCGCCAATGCCGTGGCTAGAGGTGTCACCATTATCTTCCCCAACCTCCTCCTCAGTTCAGCCCAAATAGTGAGGGCACTGACTCAAGTAAACAGAGAGACTCTCGGGACTATCTGCCATAGGGCATGGTGGGGTTTTCTTGCCACTTCTTAGTAAAAAGGAAGGCACCCCTCTAGGAATGGGCAGTGAAGACTGAGAGGACTCCACTGAAAGCCTTTGGGGGTGAAAGAGGAAATGCAGAAGTAAAGTTGTGACCCCTGGCTCCACAGCATGAAGTCACCTCCATGTCATCCTGCTGCAACTTAGAGGAGGATTGAAACATCCAATCCACAATCTCATCCTCTTTCTCCTCAACCATAATATTGCATTTTTCCCAAGCCAGCAGGGACAAGTACGGCCTACTACTACTACTACAACTACTTCTGGCCAGATAGGTGGTGCTACTACCAACATTCTGGCTCTGGATCTTCTGTTTGGAACTCTTCTGTAGCTGTGACATTTTTTTGCCTCTCAGATACTAGATAATGTTGTGAACTATTCTGTGTATTGGTATAGTAATCACATATATAAGATGCTAGTTTTATTATAATCAACGACCCCCCCCCCCGTAAAAATAAATAAATTAAAAACATGTGAGTAAAGAGAAACGGATTGAGGCCTAAATTCATTATCACTCCCATGTGCCATGTATATTGCTGCTGTAATCACAGATATATGAGGTTAATTAAATTGAACCCCCTAAAAAAAACTTAAATTGCAACCGTGTGGAAATGGAATTCACGTAAATGGACAATTGAGGCCTGACACTCAATTTCACATTGACACTCACAGGTAGATTGCTGCTATACTATGTGTTTTGCTGCAGTGATCACGTATATATATAGGTTAATTAGATTGAACTCCCCGTCCCCCCCAAAAAAAAAAAAATTAATTGCTATCATGTACAAATGGTATTCACGGAGACGGACGATTGAGGTTGATGTTTTAGTTTCTCCATTTTTTTTTTGGAGTGCAATAGTTTTTTTAAATTTTTGGCCGATTGTATTATGTAGGGCTCATTTTTTACGGGAAGAGGTGACGGTGATTGGAACTATTTTGGGGTGCATATGACTTTTTGATCGCTTGGTATTACATTTTTTGTGATGTAAAGTGAGAAAATATGGCTTTTTTGGCACAGTTTTTTGTTTTATGGTGTTTATCTGAGAGGTTAGGTCATGTGATATTTTAATAGACCTGTTTGTTACGGACACGGAAATACCTAAAATGTCTACACATTTTTTAAAGTTAACCACAATAAAAGCATTTTTGAAACAAAAAAAAATCGTGTTTTAGTGTCTGAATATTCTGAGAGCCATAGTTTGTTTTTTTGGGGCGATTGTCTTATGTAGGGTCTAATTTTTTGCGGGGTGAGATGACGGTTTGATTGGTTCTATTTTGGGGTACATATGACCATTTAATCACTTGGTATTACATTTTTTGTGATGTAAGGTGGCAAAAAATGGTTGTTTTAGCACAGTTTTGATTTCATTTTTTTTCTGCGTTCAGGTGTCGGGGTGGATCATGTGATATTTCTATAGAGCCAGTCGTTACAGATGTGGCATTACCCAATACATCTGTTTTTCTTTTTTTTTTTTTCTTCTTTTTCTTTTACAATTTTACCCTTTTTAACTTTCTTTTTAACTTTTTATTTTTGTCCCACTCTGGAGCTTCAACTTCTGGGGGTCTGATTCCCTCTGCAATGCATTACAATACATCCTGTATTGTAATGCATTGCATGCCAGCTTTTACACTGACAGCCTGTGAAACCCAGCCTAAGGGGCTGGATTTCACAGGTTTCCGTAGAAGGCAAGCCCCTATGTCTATGGAAGGCATTGGGATGCCTTCTCTGTCATTGGGTTCCCGTGACTGCAGCACGCAGACCCGATGGGAAAGCGGAGGAAACCCTTACCCTCTGCAAATCCCCTGCATACTGCAGTGAGCTTTGACTGCGGCATACAAGGGGTTAATACACCAGCATTGTTGTTTTCATTGATGCCGGCGTATGCAGCAGGGGCATGGCTGTCAGTGACTGCAGAGTCCAAACCGCTGATCGGGTGGGTTCAGCTCCTGCACCCCCCCAATCAGCCTGCAGTACATGTACGGCGCTGGTGATTAAGTCAAGGCCACAAGCGCAGTATATGTATGGCTTGGGTCCTCTATGAGTTAATCACATTGAAGAACTCCCCAAAAAAAAAAAATTTCAGCCGTGTGTAGAAATAAATAAACGTTAACAGATGGTTAAGGGCCAGGCCTCATGCTCAAATTCAAGTTAAGACTCACAGGTAGATTGCTGATATACCTTGTGTTTTGCTGCAGTAATAGCGTATATAAGCTGGTTTAACTGAATTGAACAAGGCCCGATAAAATATATTATTTTAACCGTGTGGAAACTGAATATACGTAAATGGACTGTTGAGGCCTGACACTTAATATACAGTAATACTCCCAGTTAAATTTCTAACATAGCCTGTGTAATGATGATCTATATGCTTGTTTATTTAAATTGAAGTCCCCAAAATAAATTTTGAATAAAGGCGTAACGCTCAATTTTATGTTAACGCTCACATTGCTGCTATACCTGTTTTTATGCTGCAGAAAGCACATATATCTAATATATAAAGCTGAGTGTGTGTGTGTGTGTGTGTGTGTATGTGTGTGTGTATGTATGTCCACTAATGGAATCCACATCGTCACATTTACAATCACAAAGTTTGGCACACAGGTACATCAGTTGTCTGGGAAGGTTTTAGACCAGGTCTCAGCTCTCTAGCACGTACTGTTCCTGAGATATTCCTAAAAAATGCAAATATGGCACATCACATGACCTACATTAGCCAATAGAAGCCTGAAGGTCTTTCTCTTCATATCCTAACTGCTATACACAAGGTCACATGTCTCTTATCAGCCAATAGAAGCTTGCAGGCCCTTAGTCTCCACATACACACAGTTTTACACTAGATTTCCATAACAATCCAGCCATTTTTCTTCACTGCTGTAGGTCAGCTTTAAAGGGGCAGGTGTCATGCCGGGAAGGGTACAAGATTCAATAGACACACAAGAAACAACAAACAAGCGTCTAGGCAAAAGCTGGGGATAATGGTCATCTCCTGACAAGATCCTATCAGCTGACCCTAGACTGCTGTGCACACGTTTAGACCCCAAAGGTGGGAATAAACGTGCTCCCGTGCCTAAAACTGAATTAGCCCTATAGTCCCTGAGATACTGGACAAGGGGGGAAAAAGGAGGAAGCAGGTGTCTAACTAACAGCCTAGACAGTTCACAAATGGAAACCAAAAACACACTTATCTTTAAAGCAGAGCAGAAACCGGAATCCACCTTTCCTCAGAGTGAGAAAGAAGCTATAACCCGCAAGGGACACTGGGTAGGTACTTGATTTAAACTCACACAAACGACCACACCCAGTGCACCTGAAGGGAGGCAGGTACAGCTCACTCCAAGTAAACAGAAAACTACACACGTGCTGCCAACCTGACAGACCTCCGCACCTAACCAGAGCAGGGCATGACAGCAGGTCAATGTGGATGACACTGTTAAGGGAGCGGCGGGCTGTGGAGGTCACAGTTCAGGGGCACGTATGGCCACCCTCAAAAAAAACCCTGCCCCCACGTCCTCCTAAGCCATGCCCCCTCCCACTCCGCAGCCGACGGAGATTAAAAAAATGAAGGTAAAAATCATCTTCTGTCAGCTACAGGGGTGGGAGGGAGGGTGACTTTCTCCCTGTAGCTCACGCTCAGACAACACAGTGCTTCTGTCTGAGAGTGAGCTGTTCAAAAGAACATCCCTGTGTCCCTCCAGGCCCTGCGTCATACGGAGGACGGGGTCTGAAAGCCAGACTGTCCAGCCTAAAACCAGATGTCTGGCGACCCTAGGAGCAGGCTGCTGTGGAGGTCAAAGTTAAGGGGCGGTCCACAATGGAGGTCAATGTTAAGAGACAGATTGCTGTAGAGTACACTGTTAAGGGGACGGGGTGTTGTGGAAATTACTGTTAGGGGGATGGGGTACTGTAGAGGTCACTAATAAAGGGGCGGCCACTGTTGAGGTCACTGTTAAAGGGGCAGGCTGCTGTGGAGGTCACTATTAAGGGGGCAGAATGCTGTTGAGGTCACTGTTAAAGGGGCAGGCTGCTGTGGAGGTCACTGATAAGATGGCGGGTGCTGTGGAAGCCCCTTAACACTGACTATGGAGGTCAGTGTTAAGGGGCGGGGTTCTGTAGAGGTCACTGTTAAGGGGGCGGGTTATTGGGGAAATCACTGTTAATGAGACGGGGTACTGTGGAGGTCACTAATAAAGGCGCGGCCGCTGTGGAGGTCACTGTTAAAGGGGCGGGGTACTGTAGATGTCACTGTTATAGTGGATACTGTCGATATCTTTTAACGACACACACAAACATTAAATGAAATCGATGAACTATACCTGTGCGAAGCCGGTTCCTTCTGCTAGTCCAATATATAAAGCTGAGTGTACAGTATGTATGTGTGTGTGTATGTATGTCTGCTAAAGGAATCCGCACCGTTGCATTTACAATCACGAAATTTGGCACACATGTACATCAGGTGTCTGGAACGGTTTTAGACCAGGTCTCAGCTCTCTAGCACGTACTGTTCCTGAGATATTCCAAAAAATGCATTATCCAGTAGAAGCCTGGTCACATGACCCTTCACATCAGCCAATAGAAGCTCGCAGGCCCTTAGTCTCCACATGAACACAGTTTTACACCAGGTTTCCATAAAAACCGAGCCATTTTTCTTCACTGTAGGTCAACTTTAAAGGAAATCTGTCACCAGGATAATCGCTATTGAAGTAAAGCCATAGCCTAATATCACTTAGTACCTTATTTCCAGATGTGCCTTTGTTCCAGCAATAGATGTTTTTTATCTTCTGAAAATCCAGTTTATTTGGTATGCAAATGAGCCAGTAAGGCCCAGGAACGTCTCCTGCCACAATGTGTCCACCCACCCCTCCTACATCACATTCAAGCCATAACTCTGCCCCCCTTTTCCCTGTTCCCAGCAGGAGGGCGGGCTTGGGCACTAGCAGGAGGCGTGCCTGGGCTCCTTCCTGCAAGAATGACGCCCCTCTGGTCACCTTACTGGCTTATTTGCATAGCAAATAAACTGGATTTTCAGAAGATATAAAATATATATTGCTGAAACAAAGGCACATCTAGAAATAAGGTACTAAGTGCTATAGGGCTATGGCTTTACTTCAATGTTGATTATCCTGGAGACAGATTTTCTTTAAAGGGGCAGGGTGCTGTGGATGACACTGTTAAGGGAGCAAAGTGCTGTGGAGGTCACAGTTCAGGGTGCAGTTAGGGTGGCCATTCAGGCCACCCTCAAAAGATGGACTTAAAAACCCCGCCCCCAGGTCCTGCTATGTCACGCCCCCGACCCAGTTAGACCATGCCCCCTCCCACTCTGCAGCCGATGGGGATTGAAAAAATGAAGGTAAAAATCAACTTCTTCTATTTCAAATAGATAAAATATACCTGTGCGAAGCCAGGTCCTTTAGCTAGTATAAAATATATATAAAAAAAATGTAATTAAATTTCATCTGTGTGTAAATGAAATTCACGCAAACGGATGATTTGCCTGATTTGCGATGTTTTGCCTCAGCCTGGCCTGCCGCGTAACCAATTCATGTCATGTGACATGTCATGCGCCTTGGTGGGCGTCGCTTGACTTCAGAACGATTGAGCGTTGCGTTGCTTGGCACCAGAGTATGTGCAGTAGCCATTAGCAGACGCTGACTTTGGCGCCGTACCTCCTTGTCCAGTGTGTAAGTTTCTTCATTATACTAAGTTGCTACGGCTGATTTTAATGTTCACTTTATTACACAGGTGTGCATAACACTTATTGATTTACACGTTTAGGTGAATTTTGATATTTACTAGTACTCCACATTGTTGGATTTTTCACATTAAGACAAGCTTTGAATTTCTTATGATCACGATATTTTTTGTAACTGTACATGTAACTGTAAGCACTGTATGACTTATTTTTCTATTTTATTGGCAATTAATTATCACTTTGCATGATGGGTATATATATGCCCAGTTGACACTGTTGGTTTATGCTTGATAAAGACCGCATTGAGTGGTTGAAACATCGCTAAAGGGTGAATAAAGGGTCCACTTTCTTCACTATCCCTGGAGTGCTGCCTTGTTTTTGATGATTATATATTTGACCATTTGACCCATGGTTTGAGGATTTGCACCGTTTTACCTGCTTTTGAGTGCTGCAGTGCCTTTTTGGTTTACTATATATATATATATATATATATATATATATATGTTGATTAAATTGAACCCCCTAAAAAAACTTAAATTGCAACCGCGTGGAAATGGAATTCACAAAAATGGACAATTGAGGCTTAATGCTCAATTTCACATTGATAAAGTCACAGAAAATAATGCACTAGACCAATAGATGCAAACATAATACATGGACTAAGCCCTCACTCTAATGAGAAAATCTGAGATTCTTAGCCACGGTGGTCTCAGGTCAGGCAGCGGCAACGCCTGGCTCTGTCAATTAAAGTGCAGAGGAGTAATGGCAACACCTGCACCTAGAGACTCATTTGCCTGGTAGGGCTAACCCTGCTGATTAAAACCATACTTTTCTTAACCCAATCAGTTATTGCATTTAGAGAAGTCCTTGTTTTAAATGATATGCAAATTAGGGTATAAGTGCACCAAGAGCAGGACCTAGCCACTTGGTGCACCTTATCTCCTCTTCTCTGCTCCTCAAGACACTCTCTCGTCTGCTTGATTAATAAGGCCAAGTGAGATGCCAGGAACAAAAGAAGTACTGTGCATGCTCCGAAAATGAGCTGAACAACTCAGGCTCAGAACTACAGGGCCAGGCAAGATAACAAATCAGAGGAGCTAAGGTGCGCTGAGTGATTAGGGCCCGCTCTCAATGCAATTAAGCCCTGCCCCTAACTTGCATATTCTTTAAAATCAAGGATTTCTCTAAAGTAAGGTATGGTCTTAATTAGCAAGGTCAGCCCTATCAGACATCAAGGCAGGTTTATTAAGGTTGGTCCTGTGGATAAATGCCCTTAAAAGCAAAGGATTTGGAGTTCTGTATAAGACGAACAACACAATTCTAACTCTATTTAGATTAAATACATTTAAATTATAGGTCCATTTTCCTGGTTTAGATCACTGTAATAGACAGCAGAGGGTGCTTAGACCTGCACTCCATACAGTGTTCAAGGAAAGAGTTTAAACCCAGGTCAGAAGGGGGAAGTAGTGTGTGGAGCACAGCAAGTTAGAGTACAGCTGTGTGACCCAGTGATGTGCCACTTGGGGTACACGTCAATGCTGCAGCCAGTCATTGGCTGCAGAGGTACACATGACCCACATCGACTCCAGAAGTTGACAAGCCACATTTTTTTTCAAAGCTGAAGAACTCCTTTAAGGGAATATAAACTGTAAACAGCACATTAATAATACACACATCTGCTGACACAAGGGGTCAAATAGTCAACCAGAATACATGAGCTGGCTTTACTGTTTTACCTTTCATGAGGTCCTTGGCTCTACTCCTGCCCTGTCACCCCATTTGGGGAAGTTGAATGATGATAATACTGAGTTTACTTTGTATACCATCCCCCAAAGAAAACATCCTCTTTTGTCACTTCCACTCGACAGTGCACTTTGTAAAGCCTACATGAAGAGACAAAGTAAACAGTTGTAAGAGGGCTTGGTATTACCGAAACTTTCATTCATAAAAGCAGAGATTATCTTATTGCAGAGACATACGGACTGCAACCAACAAAACACATTCCATGAATGTAAAATCCCTCTTGCAGCACTGTCAGCCTTAGGAGCTAGTTAAATCTGAATATACCGAACATCAACTATATTTCATAACAACAATGAAAGGTAATGACCCATATAAAACTGGCAATTGTAAGACAGAGAGGATTCCCAATGTTGATGTCCTCTCCTACATACCGTATATTGTGTTTATGTTACTAAGCCATTTACTGGTGTCTACAAGCTGAGGGCTGTGAATGGATTGCCTCACTCTCAGGGTGATATGACTTTAATCTAGCAATTCAGGCATAGATCAGGTAAATAATTCATATATTTTTAGTGGCTGAGTATTTGTGAATTAGTCAACCGGAAAAGCTAAAGACCTGGAACAAGTAGGCTATAAATATCTCTATTTCTAATCTAAACAAAGGCTGAGAGTGACTGCCATTTTGTATATGGTGTATCGCTATTTGTTGTTTTACTTGTTTTATCTTATGCCCATTTCTAATTTGATGTATGTGCAGTACTCCAGAATAGCAAAATATTTTGTGCTGAATAATGTTCTGATATATTGTATAAACCAGTATAGATTTATATGGATCAAGTAGGGTTAACAATCCTGACTCTGCCTCTGACCTAGGCCCGCCCCTAGTTTTAGCTTTAGTCTATTATTAGCTGAGGAAGTAAAAGAAGCTATGTACATGTGCCCATTCCTTTAGCTTTGCATCAAGAAAGCCATCTCTTCTTTACAGTACTACAAAGAGAGAGAAAGAAAGAACTAGAAGGTCCAGAGTATGCATGTCTGAGCATTGAAGTTGGTCAAGAGGGTATTCACTGTTTAAGGCTGATAAAGACTTAATTTCAGTGAGAGGGACATTGCTAATGCACCCTTCCATGCTTTGACACGCTCCTGGCCTACCGTATCTTAAATCTGTACCTCTCAGCTGACAATTATAGACAAGTTTGCAAGAATTTTATTGCCAGCCTTAGATTTTGCAGAGAGAGAGAGAGAGACTTGGGAGAGATAGAGCAAAGGAGTAGTACATCATTGCTTAGATCCATACATCGCTATCCGGGAAGATTTGCACTGTGAATTGTTTGGAACTGTGTTTGATACTGTTGAATGTACTACAACTCCCATTCTGAACTTTAGTAAAGAGATAAATCTATTTTAGATAGCAGGCCTGGTTACTGACTTCAGCACCTTTCAACATCCACAGCACCTAAATCTCCTGACTTGCACCCAGCAACACTTATAACCTCAAGGACACCCCAACTACCATCAAGCAGGAGCCTCAACATCTGTGTGCCCTAAAGGAGGGAAAGCTGTCCCCTCCAGTCACTGCCTGGCCCTAGGGCTCATTAGTGTGAGGATTGCCACTGTAAATAAATGTTGCATATTCAGATTAAAGCAGGTCCATCAAGACCTATCCGATATCAGTTTAATCCAGGGGAAGGCAATTGTAGACAAAATGTATCATTATTTATTTAATATAATTTAGCCACACAACAATTGCAGTTCTCGCCATTGTTAGTCATGAGGTCCGGGCCTAGCACTCTCATTAATTCTGATATTGTTTTGCCAATAGATGTGGTACAGCATTGCATTGGTTACCTTTAGGGCTCATGCACACGGCAGTATGTATTTTGCGGTCCGCAAAAAACAGATTCGCAAAAAATACGGATGACATCCATGTGCATTCTGTATTTTGCGGAACGGAACAGCTGGCCCTTTAAAGAACAGCACTATCCTTGTCCCTAATGGGGACAATAATAGGACATGTTCTATTTTTTTTGCAGAACAGAAATACGGACATACGGAAACGGAATGCCCACGGAGTAACTCCCTTTTTTGGGGGCAGACCCATTGAAGTGAATGGTTCCGCATACGTCCACCAAAAAAATGGAACGGACACAGAAAGAAAATACGTTTGTGTGCATGAGCCCTTACTGTGATAAACTCATTCCTATAGACTGATCCCCCAATGTACTAACCCATATGCTTAAACATATCCTGGCTCAGAGCATTAGCTCAGTGGAACAACTGATCTCAGCAAATGTGAAGAAAAAATATTTTTTTACAAAGTTCATTTGCGAAACTGTATATCAACCTCAGGACCGCGATACAGTTGAATAGTACAGTGGGGTATGGAAGCGGACGTCTTCCTGCCCAGCCGTTCACTCTCATAGATCACAGGTCACAAGGCCTGAAGCCTTTCAGAGGATGGTGTAGGTGGCTCTCGAGATGCAGGCCATAAGAAGTCTGTTATGGACTACATTGCAGTGAGCAGCATGGAACGGGGGTGAGGTATTTGATTTTGTTATTTTCCTTTGCCACTTTTTGGGAGCATACTATTGGACCACTGTAGGGGGCATTATTATTACTGGGGGCCACTGTAGGAGCTTTATTAATATTTTGGGGTGTTAAGGTGGTCATTATTATATTTGGTCTGGACCAAATGGATAAGAGGAATGAGAATGTCTGCTGCTAATGGAAATGAGAGGTGTGTAGTGTTGTATTCTCCTGTATGTTGGTTGCATGGAATGTAATTTAAAAGGTTACAGCCGTCCATCATGTGGTGCCTGTCATTTTGACAGGGAGATTAGCTCTGCATGCTGCGTTATTCTTTCCATCCAATCTGAAGGAACTGCTGGAGGCTCAGAAGAGTGGCATAAGAATACACTTATTTTATAACCATTTATCACTGATCTCTTCCTTGAGGGTATTCGGTTGGAATTTCTCATCACTAGTTGGTACTTCCCGTGAAAACGTTCAAGCAGTGGCCTAAGATACCAGACAATCTGTGCCTACAGGCTCCTGCATAAAGCAGTATTTCCATATGTAATCTTACCGCAGCATTCACATCCCAAGACGGTGTATTAACCTTCTATAAATTTATACATAATACATCTCTTTTCTTATGCTTACAGGCATTCTCCACTGGATTTGCCATAAATGTCCTTTAAGTGTTGGTCTCAGAGGTTCCACCCTTATCTCGAGAACAGAGCCCTGGCGTGGCGAGTGGCTTATTACCTTTTGATCAAAACGTACACTAATGTCCTCTTATAGCTTCTATCTTGGGCAGAAATCTGGTTGCAGAGTGCTGTTGCAATTTTTTTTTTGTTTGTATGTATAATTGCCACAGCTACGTGCACCTGCATACAGGGACGTGCTGACTGACCCCCCCCTTGTGTTTCTTAGAACAGAGCCCTGTGTTATGCCGCTAGGAATGGAAGGGTGGGCACATGTTTGGCTCTCAACAGTTGCTTTACGGTATTCATCTGCTTTATATAGCTGTATTTTAGAGCATTATGTCAGCCTGATGAAGGTGATGGACCGTCACTGAAATGCATTGCTCATTTGCTTTTTAGCTTGTTGTTTTAATAAATCGTTTTTACCTGAAACCCTTCTGTTTTTTAGTTCTGTACGTGAACTGTGTGTAAATGAGTATCATCTTTGCTTCAGGAAAATTTACAGCACATTTTCACGAATCCGTATGCAATACATTTTTCACTGATGGTTGCTAGGAGATGTAGATTGTTATTCTTCAGTTTTTCTTTATGCACGTGAAAAATGCATGCAATCCAGATGTAATCAGGAAGGAAAAAGCGAAACACTGAATGCAAGCACAGAAAGAACTGATTGAACTTGCATGCAAAACCATACGTTTTTCCCTGAACATATCCTGACACAATCCATATCACTTGTGTGAAAGATGCCTTACAGTAAGGCCTCTTTCACACGGGCGTCACGTGTGAGAGCCGGATGGGATGAGGGTGCATTGCGGGAAATAGCGCAATTTTTTCACGCGAGTGCAACGCGTTTTAATGTGTTTTGCACGTGATTGTGTGTGAAAAATCGGAATGTTTGGTACCTAGACCCGAACTCGGACTTCTTCACAGAAGTTTGGTTTGGGTTCGGTATTCTGTATATTTTATTATTTTCCCTTATAACATGGTTAATAATGAATGCTTACTTAAATGTGGCTTAAGGGGTTAAAAAATAAAGAAAAATTAACTCACCTCATCCACTTGATCGCGCAGCCAGCATCATCTTCTTTCTTCTTCTTTCAGGACCTGCAAAAGGATCTTTGGTGACGTATCTTCATTCAGCAGGACCTGCGCTGACGTCACCGCGCTCACCACGTGGTGAGCGCGGTTATATCACCAAAGGTCCTTTTGCAGGTCTTGAAAGGAGAAGAAAGAAGATGATGCCTGGCTGCGTGATCAAGTGGATGAGGAGAGTTTTTTTTTTTAACCCCTCAAGCAACATTTTAGGAAGCATTCTGTATTAAGAATGCTATTATTTTCCTTTATAACCATATTATAAGGCAAAATAATACAGTAAATTGACTTTAATCAATTTAGGCCTCTTTCACACTTGCATTGTGAGGATCCGACGTGCACTTCCATCGCCGGAAATGCCTGCCGGATCCGCCACAACGCAAGACAACTGAAAGCATTTGAAGACTGATTAGTCTTCAAAATGCTTTCAGTGTTACTATGGCAGCCAGGACGCTACTAAAGTCCTGGTTGCCATAGTAAGTAGTGGGGAGCCTGGGGAGCAGATACTTACAGTTCGTACGGCTCCCAGGGCGCTCCACAATGACGTCAGAGCACCCCATACGCATGGCTCACGTGATCCATGCGATCATGTGATCCATGCTCATGGGGCGCTCTGACGTCATTGTGGAGCGCCCCGGGACTCGGGAGCCGCACGGACGGTAAGTATACTTCTTCCCTGCCTCCCCACTACACTTTACCATGGCAGCCGAGACGTTAGGGTCCTGGCTGCCATGGTAACCATTCACAAAGGTAAACGTCGGATCTGGCGATGCGCCGAAACGATGTTAATGCTTTTCAATTGGCATTAATTCCGGATCCGGCATTGCGGCATGTCTTCCGGATTTTTGGACGGAGACAAATCCGCAGCATGCTGCGGTTTTGTCAACGTCCAAAAAACATTCACATACTGAACGGAAGACATCCTGATGCATCCTGAACGGATTTCTCTCCCTTCAGAATGCATTTGGATAATCCTGATCAGTATCTTTCCGTCCTAGAGCCCCGAGGACGGAACTCTAGGACGTAAATGAAAAACGCAGATGTGAAAGGGGCCTTACTTACATCTTCTTCATGTAACCATGCATGAAAATCACATTGTATCCGCACTTGCTTGCGGATGCTATGCGATTTTCACACAGCCCATTCATTTCTATTAGGCCTGCGTTGCGTGAAAAACGCAGAATATAGAACATGCTGCAATGTTCACACAACGCACAAGTGATGCCTGAAAATCACCGCTCATGTGCACAGCCCCATTGAAGTGAATGGGTCCGGATTCAGTGCGGGTGCAATGCGTTCACGTCACACATTGCACCCGCCGGAATTCTCGCCCGTGTGAAAGGGGCCTAACAGAGCTGCAGCAGAAAGGATGTGCCCCCTGAGAAAGGACACTGCCTCTGAGATAGGAGACGCCTCCCCTGAGCTGTCAAGCAACTGTAACAATGAATGGGAGCGCTCTCTGGGTCCATGTGAGGTACAGAGCTGGTTCTAGCTTTGTTAGAAAGAGATTGCCATGTACTATATGATGTGTGATTTTAATTATTTTACCTTAATCAAGGGATAAACCTTTTAAATACTTGCTGCTTCAAGATTTTGCCTTAAAAAAAATAATATTTTTGTTCAGAGTAGAAGCAGGATGAAACGTACATCGGGTTATTTGGTTCTACCACTCTGGTTTCTATATCTTATTAGTACTGTATGTGCAAATTCATTATCACTTACATATCCCCTGCAGACCTGTTCTTGAGGGGCATTTTGTATATGCAGCCTTTAACACTGTTTTACATGTGGTTAGGGTATACTTTATACAAGTAGTAGCACCATGCTTGCATGGATTTATGTTTGTTCACCATTATTAGTGGATTTTTAGATTTTAATTAATAATAATTTTGATGAGTAATTAATAAAGATCGTTATAAATTACTCAGTTATACCACCAGGGTTGCCAACCTCCTCTTCAGTTTATTTCTGGACAACTGAGCCAAAAAAAACGCATGCAGCCAACATTTTTATGAATGCATGCACCACCCATTTTAGACCACACTTCCAGCACCTGTCCTGAATGGCGGCCGTTGGTCGGCCGTTTCGTGCATTGGGGACCACAATTTGCAGTCCCTAATGCACGGGCGGATTCCGCAGATGGATCCAGACCCATTCAAATTGAAAAACGGGCACGGCCAGGCAACAGCCATGTACATGAACCCTTTCTGAGGGAAGGGGGATTCCTGCTCAACATTGAGACATGATCTGGCTGAAGCAAAGGTGTTTTGTTAGCACGGCCTTGCACTTGACTGGGTCATTTACTCCCCTTCCTGAATGTCTAATGACCTATCCTCAGGATAGGTAGTTTTTTTATTGGTTGAGGTTTGACAGCCAAAACCCCCTCCGATCAGCAGTAACACTGCAGCTTTCTCTCAGCTTTTCCTAGGCCAGTGATGTTACATTCATGTGTCACGTGGCCTAGGAGCAGCTCAGTCCCATAGAAGTGAATGGGGCAGCCGCTATACAATGCACGGAGCTGTGCTTGGTAAGCTGCGAGAAGGCAGCAGCGTTCACAGGAGAGCCAGTGCCTTCTTAAAACAGTTGATCGGCAACGTCCTGAATGTCAGACCCCCACTGATTAGATACTGATGACCCATCCGGAGGATAGATCATCAGTAAAAAAAAAAATCTTGGAAAACCCTTTTGAAAAGATTGTCTCACTTCAGCAAATAACATTTATCATGTAGAGAAATTTAAATGAAGCCTCTTACTAGTGTATTATACATATTGCTTCCATTGTTGGCTTGATTCATTTTTACATTACATTATACACTTCTCGTTTCCATAGTTACGACCACCCTGCAATCCAGCAGCAGCGGCCATGCTTGCACACTCCCATGATACTGGCCAGCTGGTAAGTTGGTGCTTTTTCCTATAGTGTAGAAGCACCGTACACGTTGCTGGATTGCAGGGTGGCCATAATCCCAGGGTACAGGCAGTGTATAATGTGATGGAAAAATGAATCAAGCCAGCAAATGAGGCAATATGGATAATGACAATACATTAGTAAGGGACTTGAATTAACTTTCTTAACATGATAAATGTCATTTGCTGAAGTGGGAAAATCCCTTTAAATATACACCACCCAGACATATAAAGTCAATAGGT
The DNA here is from genome assembly GCA_033119425.1 of Bufotes viridis. Lineage (NCBI taxonomy): Eukaryota > Metazoa > Chordata > Amphibia > Anura > Bufonidae > Bufotes > Bufotes viridis. The sequence goes on along the minus strand of CM065593.1, from coordinate 179,511,051 downwards.
AGTCTGAAAATAGTAAAAAAAAAAAATCAACGTTTTTTTCCTTATTTTTCTAATTAAGATATGGAGCAGAGGGTACATGAGTTGAGATGTGGGCCATGGCCCTGAGCCAGCCTTTGGCACGCTGCCTGAATGATGTTGACCAGGGCCGTAGATACCAGGGGCTCTGGTACAAGAGTTCAGCTTGGGCCCCCCCTTCCTCAGCGCTTAGTGGTCAGGGGAAGGGATGCACATAGCCTTTGTGCTGCCTGAGGCAAAAATTGAACCACCCATGCCCCCCCCCCCTCCCCTTTATACCTAATTCGTGACCTACCCCTTCCCTCCAGCTAGAGGTATAACTTGACCTGCATGCACTTTCTATAATACCGGTGTCTTCTTATACGGCACATGGGTCTTTGGGCCCCCTCAGGCTTCTGGGCCCTGGTAGGGACTGCTACCTCTGCACCCCCTATAGCTATTCCCCTGATGTTAACTGTTCTTTTTAATTCCTCCCCTACCCTGCCAGACCTGTGAAGAAAAGTATACTTACCTGCTCCTCACCACTCGATTGCAACTTCATGGGTCCTGGGCTATTTTGACAGTACTTCCAGTTCTCAATATCACTGATAATGAACGATAGGAATAAGTACACGTCTAAATTATTAGTAGACTGACGGATAGGTGAAGACGCTAAAATGAATATACTTTATTAGTTAATTAAATAAAATCGGGGGAACAAGTATCACTAATCCTCAGTTAATGTGAGTATGTGTAATAACAAAAGATCCCTTGCCTTCACTTTGAAATCTGAGATGGAGGAGCAATTACGACGAACCCACAAGGTACTGCCCTTCGGGATCTCTCTTTTCAGGGGAAAAGGGTGGCAGCTGTTCCAGTGTAAAAGGCTGTTAGTCGCCCTTTTTTTACCGAACAAACTGGTGCCAATCCTCTCATCCTCCATCTTCATGATGTTAAGATCAAGGAAGGTGATTTGAGTTTAATTGATCTCAGACGTGAAGAAAAGGCCACATGTGTTGATGTTAAGAGCCTTCACAAACTCATCAAATTCCTTAACTGTTCCTGTCCAAAAAAAATAACACACTACCCCTGAGCTGGTGGTAGAAGCGGCGATTGAAGAGGAATACATTGTGGTGAGGAATAAATCTCAACAGCTCAGTGACAAACTCATTTTGAGGAGAAAATTCCCTACCCTGTGTTTGCAAGAAATAGCGTACTGCCTCAATGCCCCCCTCGTGGGGAATGGAGCTATAGAGGGCCTCAACGTCGAGACTGGCAAGTAACGTATTGCCCTTGACTATTGCCCTTCACTACAAAATCACTGTGAGATAAAGTTGTCACAGTGATTTTGTAGTGAAAGGGTCACAGTGAGGCACGGAGCAGTATCTATCATGTTACTGCTTCGTGCCTCTGATGTCCACCGCGTAGCTTGGCTCTCATTCTCACTGCAGATAACACGCAGGAGATCCGCTTGTCTGCAAGAGCCCTAAAGAGAAAACAAATGGTTTAAGTATGACTTCAACATAGGTGCCAATTTGATGTGTCAAGCTATTTGTGCCCGAAACAATTGGCCTGCCCTTGAGAGGCTGTAGGCCCTTATGTTCTTTGGGCAAACTATAAAAACAGGTCAATTGTGGGTACTTGGGCAAAAGAGCCTGATATTCGGCCTTGCTAATAAGATTGGATTGCAAGGCTGGGATGAGGAGACTTTTCAGGTCCTGGCAATATCGTTCAGTGGGATTTCCTGAAAGCAAACCATGGCAATCGCCATCCTTCAAGATCTCCATGCACATCTTGAGATACTGTTCATGTCCCATCACTATGATATTGCCCCCTTTGTCTGCCGCCTTTATCACTATAGAGGTATCTTTTTCAATTGATAAGATGCCCTCCACTTCGTCCCTGGTAATGTTACTACCATACTTAATACCCTCCAGTTGCATCAAATCATCAATGACCAATTTTAAATAGATATCCATCAGGTTGGTGTCATTGATTGGGGAGTTTAATTGGGATCGGTTCTTAATAGATGTGAAGGGTACCTTACCTGGCATTTTCTCATTTTCACACAAAAGGTCAGCCAAATTCCTCATATCTGCCAAATCAGCTATATCTATGCCGAGTTCTGCACACTCATGGTTCTTAAAGAATTTCTTCCACTTTAATTTTCTCACAAATAGATTCAGATCTTTCACCCAGCCAAATAAATCAAAGGCCTGAGTGGGGACGAAAGAGAGGACCTTTTTGAAAACATTATTCTCTGCTCCTGTGAGTGTCTTATCAGATAGATTTATAACCTGGAATTTATCAGATGGCACTACAGATAATGAGGGCACTATGGAGCAGTTGAGATGGAAGGTCCCTGGCCTGAAAAATTGCCCCTCGATCGTGTTCCTCTGCCTCTCCGGGAATTCCCCCTATTCTGATAGCCTCTGGAAGACGTTGATCTGGGTTGTCTGATATTAAATGTAGATTCAACGTCTAATTCCCCTTCCGATGAAGAAGGCTCAGTCTCGGCCTCTAGTACATTTGCTGGTTTAGCTTTATAGTCGAAGAGTCGTCCCTTGCTAAAATCAGCAGTATCTTGCAAATATTGTGAATGTTTCCTCTCTTTTAATTGAGCAGTGTATTTCTGAACTGCCTGTTCTAATGCCTGTTCTTTGCGAGCAAATTCCGCTTGTGCAGAGAATTGTTTAACTGTTTCAATTTGCTCCTGGAGAATAGCAGTGCTCTGTTCAAAGAGGGATTTTTCTTCCTCTAATAAAAGGCACATGAGGCAGAGAGATGAATCAATGGATTCCGACTGCCACTTTTTTATAAATTCAGGGGATCTCAGACGCGCCCTCAGTAGTATATATATACTACCCACCCAGTTTTACATTTTTGGCCGCACTAGATGACCGTTAAATTGTGGCGAAAATCAGTAACGAACGGCTTCACCAGACAACACTGTGCGGCTTTCTGATACAGGTTTGGCTTATACATTACTAGAGGGTCTTTGTAGGAAGGATTTGACCTATTTGTTGCAGTCTTCAGTACTTCCTCTTGACGCTCGTTAGCCCACCCGTGATGAGTAGTGCTTTTGTTATTACACATACTCACATTAATTGAGGATTAGTGATACTTGTTCCCCCAATTTTAAATAATTACTTCCAGTTCTCACATGTAAACTTCCAGCACGGACGTGTGCCTCTACATTCAAAAACTGGCCTCAGCAGTGAAGTGTCCACAAAATGGCAAATGACCCAGCAGTGATGTGCTGCTTAGGGACATTTGACCAATAAGGCCAGTCATTCACTGCAGCAGTGCATGTGACCCCATCTGTGCAGGTAGTTTACATGCAGGAACCGGCATGCTGTAAGGATAGGCAAGGAGTAGGGACCAACAGATTCGGAACCAAATGACAGGCAGCAGATCCCTTCCCTTTACAGGTCTGGTGAAGTGGAATTAAAAAATAAACATTGGCCAATCCCTTCATGGTTTAGTACTATGACTTCATCATTCCAAAACATAAATTTTCTTTTTATACCATTTTTCATTCACTTGTGTGTTTTGAGTCATTGTCTGTTGCATCACCCATCTCTTCAGCTTGCAGTCATTGTGTAAAATGTTTTGATACACCTTAAAAGTCATTGTTCCCTCAAAGCAGCCATAATGCCTCCTACGCTATACTTCACAGCTGGGATAAGATTGGTGCTGGTTGGTGTGCAAACATGGCATTGTGCATTTGTGCTAAAAAAAAAATCCCACTTTTGTCTCATCTGTCCAGAGAACATTTTCCCAGAAGCATTGTGGAATATCCAGGTAGTCTTATGCCAACAGTACTACAGTACCTTACATCTTCTCCCCTATCTCTGTCTACCACCCTAAACATGATCTCCAGTTTGTCAATGATTTATAACTAACACCCTCCATAATCCAAACCTCTCAATCCTGTCTCCAAGACTTCTCTCGAGCTGCACCACTTTTCTGGAACCCCAGGCAATTAGGTTAATTTCTAATTCCCATAGTATTAAACACAGCCTAAACACACATCGCATCCCCTTTTTATGTCTCTTCTCCATTCACCTCTCTTGAACATTGTTGCTCAGACGTTCACCTGATCCTTTCATCCGACAGTATCCACCACACCCCATGTACTCCGAAGCACCACAGATACTGGCTTGAGACCTGCTCATGCAGCTTTACAGGAATCCCTCCATTTTATTAAATTTGCTGAACCATTGTACAAAGCAAACACTTTTTACCTTTGGTGCCACCCATATTTCCTCATGCACTGTAAGCTGTCACTAGTAAGGACCACACTCATCTTGTTTTAATTGTTGACTGATTTGTCAATATCTGATTTTGTTTGTTCATGTTCCCTCTGTTTGTAAAGTGATGTGAAATACGGTATGTTGGCACTATACAAAGATTATTATTGCCAGATCATTGGCCTCTGTAAAGGGGCCAATAAATGTAGCCATGCACATCCGCATATTTACCATCATATTGTACAGGATGTTTTGTATGTTTTTCCAGATTTTTTTTTAGGAGTGGCACCTTCAGGTGTGATTGCACTTCTATACTGAGAGTAGCATTCATGTGCACTTTTGCCCCACCTATCTAATAAGGGACCTTTATTAAGGTGGTACATATAGCTGTGTGTGCTCCTCCTCTCATTGGTTGCTGATGCACAAAGAGATAACTAGGAGCAACACACTATATGTGCAGGGTCTGCTCTCCTGAATGTAGATGCCCAACGGCATAGGTAGGTATAGAGTAGGACCTGCCTGACCTGAGACCACCGTGGCGCTGGGTAGGTGGGCAGAGATGTGTTTTGATCAAAATATATTGGCTAAGAGTCTGAGATTTTATCATTAGAGTGAGGGCTTAGTCCATATGTTATGTTTGCATCTATTGCTATAGTGCATTATTTTCTGTGGCCTCTGTAAAGGGACCTTTACTTTTTTTCCCTATGCTGTGGATGCTTACTCAAAATGGTCAATGAAAGACATGAACTTTACAACAGTTTGTTCATTATTAGTATAGTTAGATTGTGTTTGTATATAAATGCAGAAATCCAGGTGATTTTACTTTTTCTTGCTACTATAAATTACTTTTTGCATGTAATTGTGAACCTACTGTATGTTTTGATATTTACTAAATATCCAAATTCAATAAAAACTGCCATGTTCCTATTTTTAACAAAAAAAAATTATCCATATTGGCACATGTTATTTTTAATTTATTTTAGCCTAGACATTAATTTATGAGTGATGCTCGTCTTTTTTGGAAATCTATTTAGGTCGCATTTAATAAAACATTTCATGTTAGCTCTGAGAAACCTTTCAACTCAACACAGTATAAACAAGAGGGTAATCCATATGAAAGATATTCTACTAATGACAGCTGAAAGCTGATTGATTAGCCAAACTCTAAAAAGGTTTTTATTTATTTTTCAGCTCCACTTTTCTCAGACCTCCACTTTTTTTTTACATTCCAAAGAGAACTTGAGGTTTGCATTGTCTCATTTCCAAAAGGACAAGTCAGTAGCAAAATAAACTCCAGACCAAATAAAGGCAGTGTTATGTAAGGTGTCACTTGCTTTGACCCTCTTAAGTAAAAAAAATGGAAAAGGAAAATGCAAAATTGCTTTCATTTCTCTGTTTATCAAATTGAATACACAGAAGAGATTTACGACTAGACAAGGAAAATGAATCATATGATGAAAATGTCTCAAAACCAATTAAGAACATAAACAGAATGTGAGAATAAGGGCTCTTGCACACAAACGTTATGTGCCCGTGACCATTTTGCGGCCCGCATACTCTGCATCACTGATGCGTACACATTCACTTAAATGGGTCCACAATAACGGAGATGCGGAATGGAAGCACGGATTGGAACCCCATGGAAGATCCGTCATAGGATCTCAATAGCGGAAGAAAACGCTTCAGTTATGTCCGCATTCATTGTCAATGGGGACAAAACTGAACTGAACTAAACGGAATGCACCAAAATGCATTTCTTTCTATTTGCTTGGGTCCCCATCGTGGACAAAATAACGCTGCAGGCAGCGTTTTTCTGTCCGCGATGTGGTGCTGAGCAAGACGGATCCGTCCTGGCACACATTGTAAGTCAATGGGGACAGATCCGTTTTCTCTGACACAACAGAAAACGGTCCGTCCCCTATTGACTTTCAATGGTGTTCTATGGCTATAGAAGACATAATACAACCGGATCCGTTGATGATGGATGCATGCGGTTGTATTATGGTAACGGATGCGTTTTTGTAGATCCATAACGGATCCGCAAAAAACACTAATGTGAAAATAGCCTAAGATAACATATTAAAGGGGCTGTCCCCTTTGTAAATAAATGTCAATAATGCCATACATTACATACACAGTTTTAATTTAGCCCATATAGTGTTAGACCCCGCCACCCATAATGCATATCCTTTCAAAGATTGTGCTTCTGTCTGCGCAGGTGCTGAAAGCAGTTATGATAAATCGTGGTGATAATTGGTCATTGTTAAGGAGATGAATGGTAAAACTATTGTTTATTGATGACTGATATATGTAAATGCCTTTTATAGTTTTATTTACACTGGAATCTGTATGCATAGATTAGCCCAAACACAATTAATACTAAATACAGAGACTAAATAACGCTGCCATATAGTAACTAATGACTGAAAAGCACTGTCCACAATACCATCCTGTTTCCATGGAGTCCAGGGATGTGCGCAAATTTTATCTGCCACTTGACGGGTAAATTGGGACCATTTTGAGGTTGTAATTGTGCATAGTAGTTAAGTTTTTATGACTTGCTGACAACTTTTTGTATTAATTAACCTAGCTCCCTAACATATCTATATTAAACCCTTACCCTGGGTTCACACCTGAGCGTTTTACAGCGCGTTCAAACGCGCTGTAAAACGCTCAACAGATTAAAACCAATGCATCCCTATGGGAGTGGTTCACACTTGAGCGTTTTACAGCGCGTTTGAACGCGCTGTAAAACGCCCAACACATAAACAAGTACTTGAGCTTCTTTTGGGGCGTTTGACGCGCGTTTTGTGATTGACACCACAGTAGTCAATCACAAGAACGCGCGTTTTACGCGCGTTTCCTATTTGCAAAAACGCGCTGAAATACGCGCGACAAAAACGCGCGTAAAACGCGCGTTTTTAGAACGCTCAGGTCTGAACCCAGGGTTAAGCCCCATCACCATCACCCTTAGGCACACAAACTTATTTTCTTTTTGTGTCCATTCTGTTTTTTTGCGACCTTATCCGGAACCATTCATTTCAATGGGTCTGCAAAAAAAAAAAAAAAATGGAAGTTACTCTGTGTGCATTCTATTTCCGTATGTCCGTATTTCCATTCTGCAAAAAAATAGAACATGTCCTATTGTTGTCCGCATCACAGACAAGGTTAGGACTGTTATATTAGGGGCCAGTGTTTCTGTTACACAAAATATGGAATGCACACGGACATCATCCATTTTTGCGCTTCTGTGGTTCACAGACCGCAAAATACATATGGTCGTGTGCATGAGCCCTTACTCTCAGCGCTTTCCATGCCACCCCTAGTCTAAGTTTCCACCTTGTCACTTCAAATCTAAGACAACTACCCGTCTCCTCTACCATGACTTCCCCAAATCTGCTACTCCTCTCTCTTTCATCGATAGTCTAACCTTCTACCCTGTCATCCTGCCAAAATCTGTTCCCCCCTTCCCTCTAACTCCTAGTCTAGTCTTCTCTTAGAGAGATCATAAAGTGCTTAAATAAATTGAAGTGAGCGTACAGATACTGAAGAGAAAAATATATCCACCATTTTATGTTGAATGACGAGATTGAACAGTTGAACCACCATTAAGTAATACTTTATTCAGCACGTGTTTTGTACATGGACTATCTGGTGTGGAAGTATCAGTGTTATATATGAAGAAAAGTTGAAGTTAATAAAGAAGTTATTTCAAGCATTTGGGGTGCTCATTAAACCTACTGCTTCCATAGAACGGCGCTAGAGGAATTACAGAGTAATAGACAGTCTAGTTAGACTAAAAAGAGATATCAAAATTCTTCTAATGCCACAGCGCATAAGGCACTTCATAGTGCTGCGCCTGCCACAGAAGGCACTTTTCTGTCATGTTTCATTATTTAGGATGGAAAAAGTCCTGCAGACAGTACTTTTTCTCCCATCAAAAATAAAAGAAACTATTAACCAATGTTGTTAGTGCACCATTGAAATCAATCTTAATAATAGTGGAATTTTTTTTTCTGTTTTTCTTTAATGGAACAGACCATCAAACAATTAATCTGTAAACCTAGTCACATTTTAAATGCACATAAGTTTAGAACAGGCTTCATTCACATCTGCTTTGGAGGCTCCATCAGAAATACAGGACAAAATAGTGAAGCAATGTTGTCCACGAGGTGGTGTACATTTCATGTGACAGAAATATTGCTTTTATTATTTTCTTTGTGATGCTAGTACATTAGAGCAGAGAAAAATGCCAGTGTGAACCCAGCCTTACCCTTTCCTGGGGTCATGTACAAATTACAAAGGGAAAGCACAATCTATGGGGCACATTTATTAAGGGAGATTCACTGAAATAAAGTGGCCTAAATGGGAGGAACTGCTCAAACCCCTAACACTGTAGGGTGTTTCTAACTGGGGGAGCAGCTCCTCCGCATGTGGTCCGCAGCTGGTGGCCATCCCCAGGAAAAAATGCATACAATGTAGGATGCCGGCGCGGACCACATGCACCACAAAAGCATCCTACACAAATTGCAATAATGTGTGGATGAAGATATAAAAATACATAATTCACTGAAAATGGTGATCCACAATGATAAGCAACTGACAATGCTGGCTAAACCCTCAAGCTGATGTTAAAAGCTGAGACTTTCGCCAACATGTTCCAGTCAGGAACATATCGGAGCCCTTCTGCACCACCATAAAGGTATCTCAGCAGGCATTGGGTCCTCCCACTAGACTACCTATCGTGTGTGAACACGGTCTGAGAGGTGCTAAGATCTAACTCACAGCCAGACTCCCACATACCTGCATAGTAGGATCACTAATGCAATGTGAGGTAAATGAGTCTGCAAGCCCCACCTATAACAGACCATGTGACACAGGCTACAAGGTGCAACAGAATGTTACCAGCCAGACGCAATGGCACATTCAATACATATAAGACAGATTCATTGAAATAAAGTTGCCTAATGGGAGGAACTGCTCAAACCCCTAACACTGTAGCGTGTTTCTAACTAGGGGAGCAGCTCCTCCGCATATTGTCTGCAGCTAGCGGCTATCCCCAGCAAAAAATGCATACAATGGAGGATGCCGGTACAGACCACATGCACCACAAAAGCATCCTACACAAGATTTTTCTGTGAATTATGCACATTTATTAAGACCAGCATTTTAGACGTTGGTCTTAATAAACACCTATGCTGGCGGTGATTCCGCTGAAGTTATTTAGAGGCTCAGGCCTCTTCATAGCTTCGGCGGATCTTCGGCCAGTTCTAAATGTAAGACAACTTCTAAGTGGTCTTACATTTCGACCTTTTTCCATGCCTGAAACAGCTGTAGAAAATGGTAAATGAGACAGGCCAGCAGGATCGTCCCTTTCCCCGCCCACACCACGCCGACTTTTTTAGACCTGGCGTGAGAGGGGAGAAGTCACAGATTGCAGCTTTTGTGCTGCAATCTGTGCCTGAAATACGCCAAAATATTCATTTTGTAGAAGTCTATGTTACAAAATGAATTCCTTATGGCAAAATGAATTCTGTGTGACAAAATGACATTCTGTGGGACAAAATAAATTCTGTGAGACAAAATGAATTCTGTGCGAAAAATGAATTCTGTGTCACAAAATGAATTCTGTGCACCAAAATAACATTCTGTAAGACAAAATGAATTCTGTGTCACAAAATGACATTCTGTTCAACTACATTAATTCTGTGCCACAAAATTACTTTTTGTGCCCCAACATTAATTCTATCACAAAATGGCATTCTGTTCAACTAAATAAATTTTGTGCCACACAGTGACATTCTGTGTGACGAAATGGATTTTCACAAGATGACATTCTGTGCGACAACATGAATTCTGTGTCACAAAATTAAATGGGATTATAGATTATACAATCTCGCAATCAAATAACTTAACCCATAGATAACATTTAGAATAAGACACGTGGACACATAAATGGATAAATTAGGCCACTGCCAACTTTATTAAAGAATAGCTTACACCATAGATGTATAATAATCAAATAACTTTAAAACCACAGAATAGACCAGCCATAAGCTCGGACTAACTACCATAATCAACTCATCCACTCGCCACTTGACGGCGAGCAACTTTACCCACCGGACCATGCCAACAAAACAGGCGGCATGGGCCCCACCCCACCCAAAGCTATTTCAATCATAGCTAGCAAATCCAAATTAAATATATCTAGCCCAATGTCCGACAAATGAATTTTATCAGCAAAATACAGGCCGGGCAAACCACCTTCCAGGTCCACGTGTCTAAATGAAAATCCCCAAACCAACGGCATAAAACGCGCCATAATCCTGTTTACTCGAATTCTAATTTTATCCAGATACTTAAAGTTTGCGTAGGATAACCACAGCAATCGAGGAACCATTTCAGAGAAAACAAGGCGTGAATCAGGAAACAACCGCCTTGTTCTAACCAGGGTGGATTTGATTTAAATCAAACTGATTTAAATCGCTAGTCAGTAAGGCTTGATTTAAATCATAGTTTTCTACATAAAGCTACTTTCACAGTTGCGTTTGGGGTATTGGCGTAGGAAGCCCCAAAAATCTGGGGGGGACAGCATTTATGGGGCCCCTGTGTCCCCGCCCACCCTCAAGCCACACCCACATTTCTCCGCCCCCCCCCCCCCCCCAAGTGCCAAAAATCTCCCCCCACAGTGGGTCTGGTTTAAAAAAAAAAAAACACACACAAAACAAGACACTTATACTTACCTCCATCCGTCACAGCGATGCGATGCAGGCCTCTTCCGGCATGTGTCCCGCGCTGTACGGCTCACAGACGGCGCGATGACGTCATCGCGCCGCCTGTACCAACATCTGATAGGCTGCCGGCCTAGTGCTGGCAGCCTATCAGAGGAGCAGGGAAGGGAGACTCCTCTCCCTCTCCTGCTCCGCAGCACAGCCATCTGTATCGCTGTCCTGGGGACGGCGATACAGATGACTATGGAGATAAACGCTTCCACAATGGAAGCGTTCATCTCCATCGTTGTCCCGCCACCGCCGCACACATTGCCCTGCTGCCGCTGGGGGGGATTTTTGCATACCCGTCCCCCCCACATTATTTCTTGGGGGAGATCCGACCCCCCTGTCCCCCTCGCTTCCTACGCCCGTGGTTTGGGGATCCCCTTGTGAGATCCGTTTGATGGTCTCACAAGAGGCCCCAAACTGATCCGTTCAGCCCAAATGCATTCCGAATGGATGTGGATCTGTTCAGAATGCACTGGTTTGGCTCCATACCACCTCCTTTCCGTTTTGGAGGCGGACACCAAAACGCTGCTTGCAGAGTTTTGGTGTCCGCCTAGCAATGCTGAGCCAAATGGATCCGTCCTGACTTACGATGTAAGTCAATGGGGACGGATCTGTTTGCATTGACTTTCAATGGGGGTCAGAAGAACGTATCCGTTTGGGACTTAGCATTTTTTTCCACATATAATACAAACCGATCCGTTCTGAACGGATGCATTGGTTTGTATTTTCAGTGCGGATCCGTCTGTACAAGTACTGGACGGGCCCGCACCGAACGAAAATGTGAAAGTAGCCCTAAGACTAATTCTTGCTGGTATAACTTATAATATGCAAGTAGATGAAGATTTGCTGTGAAGAAGAGGCATGTGATCTCTGCTGAGTCAAATTCAGTTTTGAGAACTGCAAAAGTAAACCAAGCATCTGTGATAATATCTTGTAGGCAGAGAAACTGCCCAATAATGTAAGAAAGACCTCTGGAAGACCATGACATTGTGAATGGATTAATGGAATTTATTTACAAAAAAAAATTAAACATATACAGCCTTATTCTACATAATTAAAAAATGAATTTATTTCATGATGGAATAACCTTTGGATGGTAATATATTTTCCTCAAAAAGCATTTTATATAAAAAATCCAATTTAAATTAAAAAATTCAGATTTAAATCCGATTTAAATAAAAAAAATCTGATTTAAATCAAATAAATCCGATTCAAATAAATCTGATTTTTTTTAAAAATCATTGATTTTTATCCACCATGGTTCTAACCATGGTTCGCTTCATGCAGTATGCCAATTCAATAGTTCCTATCTTACCCACATCATTACCATCCGCATGAAAAATAATGACATCCGGATCCGGGTACAGAGAACACATTTCAATAATAACATCCATCAAACCTTCCCAACGCAGTCCTCTCACTCTGTTCCAGTAGATACGAACTGCATTCGTGGACCAAGAAAGGTTATCACCGTATGATTTTTTAGTCGCTCTCTGTTGGACCCAGTGCACAAATGTATGGCCGACAATCCATACAGTGATACCTGTAAAGTCTATTGAAAAACAGTCGCATTAGATAACATTCAAGGAAGGACGAATATAAAGCTTAAAACGACTAGACGACCACCTCCCAATTTTTTTAATCGCTGGCTTGCTTAAACCAGACCGAGCAGCCGTAGCTGCGGCCCCGATTCTAAATGAATGTGACGTAAGATGAAAACCATCCAAGCCCAGTTCCCGTAAACACTTAGACAAAACTGAACGAAATTGATATTGAGTTAAAGGAGTAAAATCGACATATTAGAAAAACCCCACCACCGACTGGCCTACAGTGCCAGTAGCGTGATATCATACTTACCGGGCAAATGTCACCTGACCTGACTTTACCCACATGGACCCAGGAACCTTTGCCTGGTTGATCTGTCTTAGAGTGCGGAAGAAAGAACAAAACATAATTAGCGTGAACATGCACATTCTCCAAGAACAATCCCAAACGACAACCCTTACTCTTTGGCAGTAGTTCGCTAACCCTAAAGGTTCCAAAAAACATACACGTAAAAGCGGTTGGGAAAAGCGAGGCCTTATAATCACTATTGCAGACCAAATGCGTAGCATAACATAACGATGATAACAAACCCGGGGAGATCGGACATCTGCCACCTGGAACGCACCTACCCTTCATATAGCCTTTCAAAACTTGAGTCACCATTAAATAATCCAATACCGCAGGAACACCTAAAACTCTCAGAATAAAGGAAACCCCCGATAGCACCCTTACCACCGTTGCATGGGCTAAGTTCTCTTCAAAAAGAGATAAGCAAAAGGCCAAAGCAGAAACATCATCACTACAAAACTGGGACCAACCCCTACCTTGCGTAAAACGGCACCACCTGTTCCAAGAACGGACAGAATCCAACCAAGTGGCCGGGGCAACCGAAGACTGCAGGTAAGACATACCTATGACTAAATCAGATCCCAAAGATATGGCGGGCACAATTCCCCTTCCAGGTCGGCCTCTCTCGCTAACATGCGAAATCTCTGAAACTGAAAACAAGAAACTGAATCAGCAATTGAATTATTCACTCCCGAAATATGCCTCACCTTTAACCAAATATTCAAATTCAGACAAAGAAGAACTAGATGTCGTAACAATTTGACCACTAACGGACACTTGGATGACAAACAATTAACCGCAAACAATACTCCCTTATTATCAGTATGTAAAACAATCCCCTTTTTTGAGAAAAACCTGCCCCATAAGACCAAAGATACCACAACCAGAAACAACTACAATAATACAATATTCTTTGTAACTCCATTTCCTACCCATGAATGATGCCACTCTGAAGCACACCAATGCCCATTCCAGTATTCTCCAAACCCACTCACGCCTGCTGCGTCCGTAAACAAATCGATGCAAGGAGCTAAAACAAATTCGTCCTGCCAATAATAACGACCACCGTTGAACTGCTGAAAAAATTCTAACCAAATAGACAAATCCTCCTTAACCTCCTTACCAAGTCGCACATGAAAAGCTGGATTACGAACACCTAAAATCTTTGCCGCTAATTGCCTACAAAACACACGCCCCATTGGCATAATCCTTGATGCGAATGCTAACAAACCCAACACTGACTGAACTTCTTTCACCATCACTTTACGTCTACCCAATAAATCAGATATAGCAGCCCTTATTTTAGCTACCTTAGCCAATGGCAGACAAAACCCACCCTTCACAGAATCTATAACAATACCTAAATACTCTAAACAATTAACAGGAAAGACAGTTTTATCAAACGCTAAAGGAACGCCAAACTCCGAACAAATATCAACAAAAAAATGTAAAAGATCTAAACAAACTGGTAAATCAACCAGACCTATAAACAAAAAATCATCAAAATAATGTATCACCTCTCCCCGCATGTCCCTCACGGCAACCACCCACTCCAAAAATGAAGAAAAAACCTCAAAATAAAAACAAGATACAGAACAACCCATTGGTAAACATTTATCAAAGTAAATGGAGCCCTGAAAATTAAAACCAAGTGAACTAAATGCCGCAGGATGCACTGGCAAAAGGCGAAAAGCTGATTGAATGTCAGCTTTCACCATTAACGCCCCTTTGCCGTAGTCACGCACCAGATCCACTGTGGAATCAAATGTAGTGTACTTGACTGATCATAATGACCTATCAATATCATCATTCAGCGATGCCCCATAGGGAAAAGACAAATGATGAATTAATCGGTAGGCATTAGGCTCCTTTTTTGGAACCACACCTAGCGGAGAAAGACGAAAATTAGCAAAAGGAGGGGAAGGAAAAGTACCAGAAATCCTATCCATTGCCAACTCCTTTAACAACTTAGACTATACCACTAAAGGAAACCGAGCCACGTAAGTAAATTATTTACCCACTCACAACCAACTCCCGAAAATGAAGGTAGCTGAAATCCAACTGTAAAACCTTCAAGAAGCAATTCCGCCATCTTGTGATTTGGGTAACGTTCTAGCCATGGACGTATGATCTGCTATTTTACTGGCATCCATGCTCTTTGAAACAAATTCCTTGGTTGATGGCTGAGTGGGCAAATTAGCTTTTTTGAAGCAGGGCACCATCGGGTGGCTACCTCCACAAAATGCACATTCGTGACGATATATGCATGTGGAAGGCCATCGACACTGCACCTCATTAACCGCAAAACAGGTGCCCTTCCGTAAAACAGAGGGCTGCTGAGCTGAAGCAGAAGGTTGCTGCCTGGCAGCAGAAAAGGATGTATGCTGTGGCACCAACAAATTAAGCCACAGACCCACATCCTTCGTGCCCCATCGTATACTAGGGTACACCGACAGCCTCTGCCTCACTCCCTCATCATATGTAAACCAACCTACTCCTCCAAAATTTATATACACTTCAAAAACATTATCTATGTGCTAAAATAAACCCGAACATCTTTGGGGGTACCTTTCCCCCATTACACTACAAAATATACAGTAAGCCTGCAGCCAAATATTAAACTTTCTAGGAATCGGACTTCTCCTATCCTCCTCCGATTTTTCTTCTTGCTTCTCTAACTTAATGACAAAATCCTTAGATGCAGGCAAGAGAGATAATATGTCAACTAATTCATTTCTCCATATCTTCTCTTTATCCGACATGGACAAATGAAAACCTAGAGGAGATATATTACATGGGAGTGACTTCTTGTAACAAATTTCAGCCACCCCTCTGCCCCTAGAAACTAAAGGAAGAGAGAGGGAATCCTCACCATCTGACTCCTGACCCTCCCTCTGCTCGCCCGACCTCCAGGCATCCGCAACATCACACGCCACAGCCGACGGACCAGCAGACGGAGGTACAGTTGTGTTCAAAATTATTCAACCCAGGGGTGGGATCCAGCCGGTTCTCTCCGGTTCTGCCGAACCGTTTGTTAAAATCACAGCCGGTTCGCAGGACCGGTGAGAAGCAGGGATCCCGATCCGGTCCTGCAGCTCCCTGCACCACATCACACACACACACGCCGCTGAACTTACACACACCGGGCCGTTCCGTAGTGAAGCAGTGAGACCTTACTGCTTCACAGCTCAGGAGCTCCCCCTGCTGGCCGCACTTCCTGCTGCTGGCTGCGGGAGGAGCTGTGAAAGCCCGGGAGTCAGTCTTCCCTTGCACAGCCTGTAGCAGGGTCAGTGTGGGAGCCGAGCCTGTCATCAGTAGAGAAGGTAAGTATGCTTTTTATTTTTTGTTCTTTGTTTTGCTCCTAACACTTCACACCAAAGGGGGGGAATGGGTGATGGGCACAGCTACTGTGAGGGGGGCACAAATGATTGGATAATAAATGTGTGGGGGCCACAAATTATGGCAAAATTACTGTGAGGGGGGAATGATGGCAAAATTACTCTGAGGGGGCACAAATTATGGCAAAATTACTGTGAGGGGGCACAAATGATGGCATAATAAATGTGAGGGGGCACAAATAATGGCAAAATTACTGTGAGGGGGCACAAATGATGGCAAAATTACTGTGAGGGGGCACAAATGATGGCAAAATTACTGTGAGGGCCTCACAGTAATTTTGCCATCATTAGCCCCTCACGTATTTGCCATCATTTGTGCCCCTCACATTTATTATGCCCCCTCACTGAGGGGGCACAAATGATGGCATAATAAATGTGAGGGGGCACAAATGATGGCAAAATTACTGTGAGGGGGCACAAATGATGGCAAAATTACTGTGAGGGGAGCACAAATGATAGCATAATAAATGTGAGGGGGCACAAATGATGGCAAAATTACTGTGGGGGGGGAATGATGGCAAAATTACTGTGAGGGGGGCACAAATGATGGCGAAATTACTGTGAGGGGGGCACAAATGAAGGCAAAATTACTGTGAGGGGGGCACAAATGATGGCATAATTACTGTGAGGGGGGCACATAATCTGGGCATTGCTACTGTGAGGGGGGGGCACATAATATGGTGTTGCTACTGTGAGGGGGCACATAATATGGCATTGCTACTGTGAGGGGGCACATAATATGGCGTTGCTACTGTCAGGGGGCACATAATCTGGGCATTGCTACTGTGAGGGGGCACATAATCTGGGCATTACTGCTGTGAGGGGGCACATAATCTGGGCATTACTGCTGTGACAGGAACAAAGGTGGGCATAATTACTGTGGGGGCACAAGGTGGGCATTAGTACTGTGTGGTAGCACTTAGGGGAAATGTCCTAGATTACCCTGCTATACATTGCATGGCTCAGTCTTACAGGCCAGCACAGCGCCCCCTGCTGGTGATATCACAGGGGCAGTCACCATCCCTTCCTTATGTGATTATTCTTTTTTTTCTGTATCACCACAGGAACCTTGTTCTGGATCTAGTGGACATCACGCCGATGCCAGAGACACCCTGGATAAGGTAGGACCAGATTTTATTAGGACTGGGTAATTGTAGCCATGCATTGGGGTTAGGGATCTTTAACACGAGCGGATCCTGTGAGGCTAATCCGCTGCGTGATAGAGAGCCAAGCCCCGCACCGGACAGCAGAGACACAGAGCAGTAACACGATTGATAATGCTCTGTGCCTCTCTGTGATCTTTTTACAACAAAATCACAATGAGATAAAGTTGTTACTGTGATTTTGTAGTAAAAAAAGATCAGTCAATCATGATACTGCTCCATGTCTCTGCTGTCCGGAATGGGGCTTGGCTCGCTATCACGCAACGGGTTAGACACAAGGAAAAGAGCCCTCTGGTGAGCTGATTCGGTAGTGCAACGGGCCACTTGACTGGATTTTCCCCCCAGGACTAAGGCTGCCAGCCCTCCCCTGCTGGTGAGTAAGCGGCATGGCAGCGGCAGGAAGCAGCCAGAGCAGAGGCTGCCTAGAGTTGCTGACAGTCCACAGACAGGAGTCAGGACAGGTCAGGTCGTGTTAGGGACGGGTAGTGAGTGTGATCATGTGACAACAGATGGCAAGGAGGGGCTGGGGGAGAGAAATGTGACAACATGGAGGATGGAGGGGGCCGGGGGAGAAATATGACAACATGGAGGATGGAGGGGCCATGTAGGGAGAAATGTGACAATATGGAGGATGGAGGGGGCCATGTGGGGAGAAATGTGACAATATGGAGGATGGAGGGGGCCATGTGGGGAGAAATGTGACAATATGGAGGATGGAGGGGGCCATGTGGGGAGAAATGTGGCAACATGGAGGATGGAGGGGCCAGGGGGGGAGAGAAATGTGACAATATGAAGGATGGAGGGGGCCATGTGGGGAGAAATGTGACAATATGTGTGTAGTGTATATGGTGTATTTATGTATGTGTACCATGTATATAGTGTATTTATATGTGCTGCATATATATGGTGTATGTATATGTAAACGTGTCGTGACGCGGCGTATATGTGTCGCGACGCTGCGTATCCACCGCAGAGTAGGTAACCTGTTGTTAAAAATTTGAATCCCACCCCTGATTCAACCCCCACTGAAATTGAGTGTTTTGGCCAGTTTGACATTGATTTTGATCATTTCAGTCATCTTGTTTACAATTAAATCAAAGAGGCACTTGTAAGTCAGGCAAATATAACATAACATTTATAATGAAATAACCACAAATGTATTTTCTGTGCTCACATCATTATCAGTTTTATTCAACCCCACAAGTGACATTCAATCTTAGTACTTAGTACAACATCCTTTTCCAGTTATAACAGCTTTTAAACGTGAAGCATAGCTTGACACAAGTGTCTTGCAGTGATCTACTGGTATATTCGCCCATTCTTTATGGGCAAAAGCCTCCAGTTCAGTCACATTCTTAGGCTTGCGCGCTGCAACAGATTTCTTTAAGTCCCACCAGAGGTTCTCAATCGGATTTAAGTCTGGTGACTGCGATGGCCACTTCAAAATGTTCCAGCCTTTAATCTGCAACCATGCTCTAGTGGACTTGGAGGTATGCTTGGGATCATTGTCCTGTTGAAAGGTCCAACGTCTCCCAAGCCTCAGGTTTATGACAGACTGCATCACATTTTATTTCCAATATCTCCTGGTACTGAAGAGAATTCATGGTACCTTGCACACGCTGAAGCTTCCCTGTACCTGTAGCGGCAAAACAGCCCCAAAGCATTTTTGACCCCCCGCCATGCTTCACAGTAGCCACGGTGTTCTTTTCTTCATAGGCCTTGTTCTTCCTCCTCCAAACATAGCGTTGATCCATGGGCCCAAAGAGTTCTAATTTTGTTTCATCAGTCCACAGTATACTATCCCAAAACTTTTGTGGTTTGTCCACATGACTTTTGGCACACTGCAGTCGACTCTTCTTATTCTTTAGAGACAGCCTGGGAGTTCTGGCATGGAGGCCTTCATTACGCAGTGTGCGCCTTATTGTCTGAGCTGAAACTTCAGTACCCGCATCTGACAAATCTTTTTTCAGTTCCTCAGCAGTCACACGGGGACTTTTCTCCACTTTGTGCTTCAGGTAGTGCACAGCAGTCGAAGTCAGCATCTTCTTTCTGCCACGACCAGGTAGCGTTTCAACAGTCCCCTTTGCCTTGAATTTGCGAATGATGCTTCCTATGGTGTCTCTTGGTATGTTTAACATCTTTGCAAACTTCTTATAGCCATTGCCCTTCCTGTGAAGAGAAATCACCTCTTATCTTGTCTTCCTGGACCATTCTCTTGACTTCACCATGTTTGTAAACACACCAGTAAATGTCTAGAAGGAGCTGAGTATCACAGTCATTTTAAATCTGCCTAATTGGTGCTTATTATGCTTGATTGCTGCTCTTTGACATCCACAGGTGTTTTCAATACTTGATCGAAAACACTTGAATGAACCTCTGTTCTTAAGAGTGGTAGTCTTTAAGAGGTTGAATAATTGTGTCAATGAAGAAATCACAAAAAAAACATTTAATACTGTATTACAAAAACAATTGATGTCATTTTAGTTGCATTTGGTTCTTTAAAAAGTCCTTGTAAGATTTCATTCTAAACACAATTACAAATGTACACTAAATTCCCTAAAACCCTTTACAGCATTGGAGGTTGAATAATTTTGAACACAACTGTAACAGGGGGACCAAACTGTTCAAGGAGGACAAAACAGCAGACAACGACTAAAGCACAGGGGCTAAGCCATTTTGGCACTCACCACTGAAAGAAGCCCTGGAATGGACCACCGGAGGAGATGAATCCAAGGAAGGCAGGATAGGATCTTCCAGGCACGCGCTCCCCCGCGGCTCAACACCAGAGTGGAGCTGCTGGGATTGGTGCTGCGCCGACGGAACCCGACTCCTACACTGTCGGTTCTTGCGGTGGCACGATCCAGATGATGGTCCCAGGGACACACTGGCAGGCTGGGAACTTCTGTGCGGTAGCCGGCACCCGGAACCAAAACGCTGACTGCCGTTTCCAGGGGACGCTGATCTCTGCTGCACCTCCTGTGACGTCAGACTCCTACTGCCACTTCCAGCCCGGGCTTCAGATGCCGCGCGCTTCTCCCCTCTGCGCCGCTCCTGGACAGACCAAGAAGGGGATGGAGAGAAACATGTACACTGCCTCTTCTCACATTGTGAGGAGCGCAGCGCAGGTAACACAGCAGAGGGACCCGCATCCATGGCAGCAACTTCGGGAGCTTCTTCAGCCGCACCCACAGCCGGCATCTCCGCGGACAAGGCTGGATTCCCCAGATCAGCCAAACATGCTTCCAACCAGGTAGATGTCTCCCCAGCTCCGGCGTGTCTTCTAAGCTCTGCGACAAGATCCACCATGGTAAGCAGGCAGCATACAGCAGGGCGAAACACAGGGTGGGCCGCAGCTCCTCAGATTGCAGTCCGGCTGACAGCACAAAGCCGTCAGCCACCGCAATTATATACCACTTGGACCCAAAACACACTTAACCCTTAGCCAATGCCTAACTGTTGCTGGGGCTCCTAATCTTCCTATCCCCAGCAACAATCCCACGATAGGACAGCTAACGGGCCAATTAATAATAACCTTCCCTGCCCTGGATACTAGGCTATTTTTAGCCACCTTGACCATTCACTTTCGGCTGAAAATTCCCACCAAAACGAACAGCCATTTAACCTGAGATGATCATAGTCCCATGAGGATCCCTTCATATTTTTATGTACGGGATCCTGACATTCTGTGCCACAAAATTAATTCTGTGCGACAAAATGACTTCTGTGCCAAAAAATTAATTGTCACAAAATGACATTCTGTGAGAAATATCTGTCAAACAAACTAGACAATCTTATGCTCTCATCAATCATATGTAACTGAGCAAGTATTGGAGCTGTAGGACAAGGCTCCTGAATGACATCCTTCCACTCTTCTCCAGCCAGAACAGCACTGTGTGCATTAAAGACAGGTTCTATGTTTGCCTTACAGTTTGCCTTACTTTTTATTGAAATGAATTTCCCTCTGCAGTACTGTCCAGATCCCACCCTTTCCCTTCCTGTCACAGCCATGTTATTGGCGTGTCTGCACTTCCAGATCATGCTGTTTTAGGGGGCATTTTGTTTGATATATGGGTAATGCATTCACATGATGAGATTACCTCACAGGCAGGACTGAAGTTATAAGTAGGCACCAGAGGGCATGTACTTCCCCCTCCAGAGCAGAAACCATAGGACCTACAATGACATCAGAAGAGGACAGGGCTCAATAGTATACAGTAGAAGGACCTATGATGATATCACTGTCATGTGATTAGTGCAGACCAGAAATTGTGGTAAAGGACCTACTGTATGATGCAGAACTAGATAAAGCTCAGCAGAAATAGGCAGGTAGGACCTGTAAGCATATCATGTGACATAGAGGAGCTTGGGTGAGGTGGTGATGGATTCAGTGGGACAGCAAGAGAAATGCTGGGAGTTGTAGTTCTTTCCCCTTATACCACCTTCCTCTAATGCCTTCTGAAATCACCTAATAGCTTAGACATGCTGGGAGTTCTCTAATTTCTCCTCCTCACTGTAACAACCTGTGATATTACCTAATAATTGTGTGGACATACTGGGAGTTGTAGCCTTCTCTTATACCTTTTCCCTGTATTGTACTCTAATATCATCTAATAGCCTGGACATGCTGGGAGTTGGAGTTCACTTCTCTTATAACTAATCTATGTATTGTCTACTGATATCACATAACTGTCTGAGCATGCTGGGAGTTGTAGTCCTCTTTTATACCTCCCCAATCTTATGTCCAATAGCAATCTCTCTGCCCAGCAGTGAGTAATAAGGTAAATGTAATACATTACATCCAGATAATTCTTACATAATGTGATTTTGTGGCACAGAATATCATTTTGTCACACATAATTCATTTTGTGGCACAGAATGCTATTTTATCACACATAATTCATTTTGTGGCAAAGAATGCCATTTTATCGCACAGAATTCATTTTGGGGCACAGAATATCATTTTGTTGCACAGAATGTCACTTTGTTGCACAGAATTCATTTTGTTGCATAAAATATCATTTTGTGACATAGAATTCTACTAAATAAATTTTGTTTATATAAAATGCTTTTTGTGTCACAGAATACACTGTCGACAATGGCACCCCATACGTGGCTAACTAAAATTTCCAGCACTTTTATGTGCCAGTACAATTTAAATACCGGCACCAGCCTACTGCTGGTAATACTTGCAAATCACCAGCCTACTGCTGGTAATACTTGCAACCTAGGGGCAATGTGTGTCCTGTAATGCCATTCAGTGTGGTCTCCCCATCTGGAGCTACAGTTTTTAAAACTATTGCCTACAAAAAAAAACTATTTTCAACATATTAGTCAACTCAAACATACAAACGATTTCTCAGACAAGAAAACCTTTCTTGAACCATCACGCATCCTGGATTTTTTTTTAAGGAGAATAAGTGGTATATAGGGATGAGCGGACCCGTGGATGTTCGGGTTGCCGGGTTTTAAGGGCTAGAGGGCTGCAAAAGGAAGTAAATGGGGGTAAGAGCAGGACGATTGTCCTGAAAACAAATGTGGATAGGGAAATGACTTAAAATAATATAGAATAGAAAAAAATAATAATAATAATCTTGAACTAGGAGCTGGAGGTCCAAGTGGAGTAGGAGGTTGAGGAGGAGGTGGATGTGGCGGTGTAGGTGGAAGCGGCGGTGTAGGAGGGGGAGGTAGCCAACATTGTTTTTGTTGATTTTTTTTTCCTTTTGATTTTTTTTATTTATTTTTATATTTTAATGAATGTAAGCTTGTCCACGTTGGCTGTGGACAGGCGGCTGTGCTTGTCTGTGATTACCCCCTCTGCTGTGCTAAACACACATTCGGACAACACACTTGCTTCTGGGCAGGCTACCACCTAGAAGGCGTAAAGGGCAAGCTCAGGCCATGTGACCAATTTGGAGACCCGGAAGTTGAATGGGGCAGACCCATCTGTCAGTACGTGTAGGCACACGTACTGTTCCACCATGTTGCTGAAATGTTGACTCCTGCTAAAACTTTCCGTATCAGCTGGTGGTGCTGGTTGTTGTGGCATGCTGACAAAGCTTTTCCACATTTCAGCCATGCTAACTCTCCATCCAGCTGCGTTGGCGACTTCTTCCTCCTTCTCCTCTGCCTTCGCCTTGTGCTTCCAGTGAGCCTCCGCTGTCAGGTGTGAATGCCATCAGCAGCGCGTCTACCAGCGCGTGCTTGTACTTGCACATCTTCCGATCACGCTCCAGTGACCAGGAATTAAGGACAGCATGTTGTCCTTGTAACAGGGTTCCAGCAGGGTTGCCACACAGTAATCAGCACTGGTTAGAACGTGGGCAACTCGGCGGTCGTTGTGCAGGCACGGCAGAATGTAGTCACTCATGTTTGCCAGGCTGCCCAGAGGCAACGACAAGCTGTCCTCTGTGGAAGGTGTATCATCTGTGTCCTCTGTATCCCCCCAGTCACGCTCCATTGATGCCCATAATCTGCTTTGGGTGCCACCCTGCTGTGAACACGGCTCTTCTTTCTCAGCATCCTCCTCATCCTCCAGAACTGTGCCATGGCTGGACAGTTGTGTACCTGGCCTCTGTTGGTGCAGGAACCCACCCTCCGAGCCACTTGTGAATGACTGGCCTGATAACCGTGGAAATGATCACTCTTCCTCCTCTTCTTCCTCCTGTGCCACATCCTTTTCCATCATCACCCGAAGTGTTTTTTCAAGGAGACATAGAAGTGGGATAGTAACGCTGGGGCAGTGGCGGATTATAATTGGGGCTTTTGGGTTGGTAGCCCCAGGCTCGGCATCGCTGGGGGGACCACGCCGACCCAAATGCCCACAAACTACGGCGGGGCACGGGAGCACATAGTTCCCTGCCCCACAGATCGCCACTATCGGCTTCAGGCCTAGAAGGCCTGAAGCCTATGTGGTAGTAAAATCCTGGCACAGGCAGGCGTGATGACGTCCTCGCGCAACTGGGCCGGGATGCAGCACACTAACGAGTAAGCGCCAGGAGTCTGGGACACAGGTAAGTATTAGCTTTTTTTTTTTTGTGTGCCAAATTTGGGGGACATTACTGGGGGGCACAGGAGAATATTACTGAAGGGACAGTGGGGGGCAAACTACTACATGGGGAGCCACAAACAAATTGCAACACCACACTTCGTGAAAACGTAATAAATACAAGCTTTATTAAAGGTAAAATGTTACGATACAGTACAAAAATAATTGTTTTAGACAGCAGCCATAGCAAAATGGAGGACATAAGACCAAGGAGGAGGCTGAGGGGTCAGCACATACGGGACACTGTAGACAGCATGATAAAAAGCAAGTATCCAAACTCAACTGTCTGTAAAGTGCAAAAAACTCCCAAACAATACCAAGGAAAAAAGAAAAGAGCAATAGTGACACGTGGAAAAACATAAATATAGTAAATACCTGCGGTGTGCTGGCTACTCAGCCTCCGCCTCCCAAAAGTTTTTTGCACTTTACAGACATGTGAATGTGGATACTTGCTTTTTTCATGCTGTCCACAGTGTCCCGTATGTGCTGACCCCTCAGCCTCCTCCTTGGTCTTATGTCCTCCATTTTGCTATGGCTGCTGTCTAAAACAATTATTTATGTACTGTATCGTAATATTTTACCTTTAATATAGTTTGTATTTATTACTTTCTCACGAAGTGTGGCGTTGCAATTTGTTTTTGGCTCAGTTTACATGTTTTTGCCCTCTTCGTAGTATTAAAACTATTGATCCGGTTATCATATTGGTGGCATTACTACATGGGGAGCAAACTACTACGTGGGGGCAGTGTGGGGGCAAATCACTACTGTGGGGGAAATTTATACTGTGGGGGCAGTGTGGGGGACAATTAATACTGTGGGGGACAATTACTACTGTGGGGGCAGTGTGGGGGAAAATTACTACCGTGGGGGCAGTGTGGGGGGAATTAATACTGTGGGGGCAAATTAATACTGTGGGGAGGAATTAATACTGTGTGGGCAAATTAATACCATGTGGGCAGTGTTGGGGAAAATTACTACTGTAAGGGTAGTATGGGGGAAATAAATACTGTGGGGGCAGAGTGGGGGACAATTACTACTGTGGGGATAGTGTGGGGGACAGTTACTACTGTGGGAGCAGTGTGGGGGACAATTACTACTGCGGGGGCAGTTCGGGGGACAATTACTACTGTGGGGGCAGTGTGGGTGCAAACTACTATATGGGGGAAGTGTGGGGGATGTTGCTGTTGGGTAGGAACTATAGGGGCATTTCTATTACAATGACATATTAGGGGACTTTCACACTTGTGGCATGGCTATCCGGCAGGCTGTTCCGGCGGGTGAACAGCCTGCCGGATCCGCCATGCCTTAAGTACCCGTGTGCTGCCGTGCTACTGCTCCGTCACCATTGACTATAATGGGGCGGGGGCGGAGCTACAGCGCAGCACGGCAGTGCTCGGCTAGAGATCGCCGGACTAAAAGTACTGCAGGTCCGACTTTTTAGTCCGGCGATCACTGCCGTGCTGCGCAGTAGCTCAGCCCCCCGCCCCCATTGTAGTCAAAGGGCACGGAGCAGACGGGTACTTGCGGCATGGCGGATCCGGCAGGCTGTTTACCCACCGGAACAGCCTGCCGGATAGCCATGCCGCAAGTGTGAAAGTACCCTTAGGGGACATTGTTTTTAAGGGACACTATACAGGCATTATTACCTGGATAACAATATTACTACTGTTATTACTGGGGGCACTCTAGGGGACATTATAATTGCTGTAGACACCATAGGGACATTTGGCGGTCATTTATCAAACTGGTGTAATGTAGAACTTGCTTAGTTGCCCATAGCAACCAGATTTCACTTTTAATTTTAGACAGTTCCTTTTGAAAATGAAAGGTGGAATCTGATTAGTTGCTATGGGCAACTAAGCCAGTTGTAATTTGCACCAGTTTGATAAATGACACCAATTATGAGAAATCTAACATGTCTGTGCAAAAAATTCTGTAGAGACAAGATGCGGCTGAAAGAATTAGTCATGGCGTTCTGGGGCAAACGGAGGAGAAGAGGAAAGAGAAGATCTACATGACTGGAGATGTGTAGTGTACGGGAGTTGTACTGCCCGTCACTACGGAAGGGTCACTTGGCTGCTGTCGTTCCTCTCTGTTAGGAGGAGGCTGGTAAAGGTGCTGTTTGTACCATGCAATGTAAATCAGTGTATTTTATTTCCCTGTTACTGTGAAATGTCCTATGTGCAGGCCGGCTAGGGGTGTAATTCCAGCTCTAGTCACTAGAGGGAGCTAGGTTGCCCTAGTCTATATAAGACCCAGTCAGGGGAAGGGAAAGTAGTCTAGTCTGGAGTGTGCCTTAGACAAGTGCAGGCCATGTGCCTGTGAAGGCCAAACCCAGGCCTCACGGCCTGTGAGGCATCCACCCTAGGAAGATGGTGCCCTAGGAGAAGGAATGCAGAATCTGGAGGCAATCCCTAGAGCAAGGAGGTACTAAACGTCAAGTGGAGGTAAATTATAAAGCTGGAGATTCAAGGATATAAGCCAGAAGTAGGGCATTGGGGCCTTGAAGCATCAATTCCAGTCAGGACGAGTCAGGAAGAAAGTAAGGTTCACCTGCAATTTCAAGTCCTGTATTACCACCCTCTGTTTAACCTTGCTGGATGTAAGACCACTGCAATTTTTATTGTCTGCAAAAAGGAACTGTTGGAAAGACTGCTTACTGTATCATCACTGTCTTCAGTAAAGTTTGGATTCTGTTTTCAAGTTACCAGTCTGCACCTCTGTTATTCCTACTGTAAATACGGTGTGCCACCGTTTACTGGCACTGGCGTCACGACATATCAGGGACTTAGCCATAGGCACGTTAAACTATAACACCAAGGGCACCTCACCTTCCACCTGGCTGTGTCCCTCAAGAACCCAGAGAGTGCCCCAGAGGAGCAGCGTGCCGGCCTCTCCATCACTGGCATTCCCCAGGTTAGTTCCACACATTGCCCTGACTTGGGGATGCTACATTTTGGCGTCACGAACAGGATACGCACGTTTTATGGACTGTGATCAAAAACGTGAACTTTGTGCCTTAACCAGTTTGCCAAGTGACAAAACGCCTGTTTATTTGAAGTGAACTTTGTGGACCTAAAACGTACAGAAAAGTGTCCCAAAAACCTCCAGAAAGCGCTGTGCAGTGTTGCGCTATCAAGAGGAAGAAAATCGCCACTTCAAAGTGCATTTTTGTGGACTTTTATGCTGTTTTACTAACACTGCTTGCTGTCATTGAATTGATGCATCATGGCGTCCAAGATGGCCGCGCGCGTATTGGACTTCTTCTTGCGCCATCACTGTCCTCAGTGGCGCGAAAATTTGGCGCCAAAACCCTCCAAGAAGGAGGAGAAGACGACCTGGAGGTAACGCCTTCCTTTGAGGATTATAATATGGACACCGCCTACCCTATACTGCAATACCTAGGGGGCGTGCAAGAATCGACGGGGTGGAGCCTGCTGGAACAGTGGCTCACCCTGCTACGGGGTTTCCTACCTGAATCGGAGGGATCCGGAGCCGTAGTTGGTGCAATGGAGGCGACCTCAGGAGCAACTAAGGAGCGCCCTGCGCCCCCAGCGTATACTCCCAGCGACATGGCCCAGACCTGTCCATGGCCACAAGCCGAACCCTGCCGTTTCCACCCGCAGCGAGAAGGCTTTCTCCCGCGGAACCCCGCGTGGTCGGCCCTGATGGCCGAGATCCGAGTGGCGGCAACTTTAAAAACCACCACTCAGAAAAAGTACTTTGAAGAAGTCACCAAGCGGATTTATGAGGACTCCAGAGACAGCAAGCCCCAGCTCGAACGCCGCACTGGAGTCGTGCTCGAGTTTGACAAGGTTAGAGGATTCGGCTTCATCCAAGAAACCGGCACCAACCGGGACTATTATGTAAATCGCCGGTCCGTCAAGCGCAGCTATCTCCCGGGGCGACTGCATAATCTAGCGGTCGGAGAGAAAGTGGAGTTCACTCCCGCAGAGGGCCT
Organism: Bufotes viridis; assembly: GCA_033119425.1. Taxonomy (NCBI): domain Eukaryota; kingdom Metazoa; phylum Chordata; class Amphibia; order Anura; family Bufonidae; genus Bufotes; species Bufotes viridis. The sequence continues at coordinate 179,482,565 of CM065593.1, read as the reverse complement.
GCGAGGCCCATATGCTACTGCGGTGACCCGTCCAGGACCGGTACCGGAAGACTGGGAAGAGACCGAAGATCCGGTGGAGGCAGAGGACCCGCCGGGACCCATCCGGAATACGTACCAGGAAAAGAGTTCCTTTCTCGGCCCGAACATATTCTGGCAGCCGACGATCCTGGACAAGCCTCCCAGTCCTTATCCCTCTCCAGAGCTGCCGCGACGAGAGAAGACAGCCGCTGATTGGGCGCGGATGGCCCAGTTCAGTGAAGCAATGGATGACCTGCGGAAGAACCGCCATGATAGAACCTCATCTGAGCCTGCTGCAAGTGTGCCGGAATCCAGCAGTGAGATCTCCGCCCTGGAGGAGCGGATCGCTTCCTTACAGGCTTACCTGGATGGCCTGCGGCAAGTGACAGAGGCTAAGAAAACAGCGCAGCAGTCCAGCGGTGGTGAGTTACCTGTGACCCCTGTACCACCCGAGCCCGTAGTCCAAGGTCCTACCGCTAACGCTGAGTCACCCAAGGTCCGTGTAACAGCGGATAAATTGACATATGCCAGGAGCCGGGTTCGCCGTGACGGGAGCGTTATGTCCCGGCCAGAGGAAGTGTCTACCCCAGCGCCGGCCCGTGTCCCGAGACCAGCAGCTCCTGTGTGTCCGCAACCCAGCGGGCCAGTGAGGTGGGTAGGCCCAATACCGGTGATGTTTCCAGCCCATTCTTTGTGGTGGGCACCCCTCCAAGTGGTCCTGTTGCATGGCCCAGACTACCTGCAGCACAGGGCTGCACTACCTCTGATGAACAGGGATCCTTTGATACCTACCTGTGAGCAGGCCTGCTAGGCCATTTTTGCTCATCCTCACAGGGACATCATACATGTTGCAGGAACTGTTCCTTTAAGTTTGTCAGGCTGGTGGAGCTTGCTGCCAGTTCCCCACGGCCGGTGGCATGTTTGACAAATAAGTTGCCACTGTGGAACCACTGCTCCCAGCCTGCCTCTTTCTGTTCCGGGACATCCTGCCTGCTGCTAACATTGTGGCGTCAAGTACTTTAATAATTCCAGGTTGTGCTTTTATTTGCACCTTATCCCCTTTTAACCCCCATTTCAGGTTGAAAAGGGCTTTTATGTCAGCACTTTAAATATACGCAGGACTTGCCAGGAAGATGTTACCCTGGTATTGTCAGAGTCCTGTATTGTGATTTTATGTATGTGCTGCTGACCGTATTTATTGCAAAAATTTTATATTCAAGTCTATGTGCCCAGAGATGTACCCCCTGTGTGCGAGTCTCTGTGATATGCTTTTATGGACTCATTCATTGTCATGGACTATCCTGGTATTCCCTAACATCCGCTGTGCCAGGTCAGCGCCCCAGTTCCACTCTTTATCCTGAAGAAAGAGAGCGACGCCCCTTGTCACCGCACTTCTCCGTCAGTCAGCTGGACCTGATGACAATTGTCGATGCAGATAGAATGGAGTACTGATATGTATGTATTCTTGCATGTTTTTCTTTTGTCTCTTTCAGGTGGAAATTCCAGTAGGGCGGTACCCTGGTAGAGTACGAGGGCGTACTCAGCTTAAAGCAGCGGGGTATGTAGTGTACGGGAGTTGTACTGCCCGTCACTACGGAAGGGTCACTTGGCTGCTGTCGTTCCTCTCTGTTAGGAGGAGGCTGGTAAAGGTGCTGTTTGTACCATGCAATGTAAATCAGTGTATTTTATTTCCCTGTTACTGTGAAATGTCCTATGTGCAGGCCGGCTAGGGGTGTAATTCCAGCTCTAGTCACTAGAGGGAGCTAGGTTGCCCTAGTCTATATAAGACCCAGTCAGGGGAAGGGAAAGTAGTCTAGTCTGGAGTGTGCCTTAGACAAGTGCAGGCCATGTGCCTGTGAAGGCCAAACCCAGGCCTCACGGCCTGTGAGGCATCCACCCTAGGAAGATGGTGCCCTAGGAGAAGGAATGCAGAATCTGGAGGCAATCCCTAGAGCAAGGAGGTACTAAACGTCAAGTGGAGGTAAATTATAAAGCTGGAGATTCAAGGATATAAGCCAGAAGTAGGGCATTGGGGCCTTGAAGCATCAATTCCAGTCAGGACGAGTCAGGAAGAAAGTAAGGTTCACCTGCAATTTCAAGTCCTGTATTACCACCCTCTGTTTAACCTTGCTGGATGTAAGACCACTGCAATTTTTATTGTCTGCAAAAAGGAACTGTTGGAAAGACTGCTTACTGTATCATCACTGTCTTCAGTAAAGTTTGGATTCTGTTTTCAAGTTACCAGTCTGCACCTCTGTTATTCCTACTGTAAATACGGTGTGCCACCGTTTACTGGCACTGGCGTCACGACATATCAGGGACTTAGCCATAGGCACGTTAAACTATAACACCAAGGGCACCTCACCTTCCACCTGGCTGTGTCCCTCAAGAACCCAGAGAGTGCCCCAGAGGAGCAGCGTGCCGGCCTCTCCATCACTGGCATTCCCCAGGTTAGTTCCACACATTGCCCTGACTTGGGGATGCTACAGATGTCTCTGGAAGTAAGAGGTATGTGGTGCTGTATTCTATTATATGTAGAGCTGGCTCACTACTGTTAGCTGCGTCTCATGTTCTCCTCCAAGTCTTTTTTTTATTATAATTTATCGTATTTTTCACTTTATAAGGTGCACTTTTTCCCCCCAAAGTGGGGGGGGGGGGGGGAGTCAAAGCAGCTTATAAAGTGCAGAAGTATGGCCGTCACATTGCAGGCTCTTATCTACAGACGCACCTCCAGTGTTAATAATGTGACGCGGTGCCCTCTAGTAGGAAGTGTGGGGCCCGGCGGCAGTCATTGAAGCTAAATGCTGCCATGACACGTTTAATAAGACGTGTGAGCGCTCAGTTTGCTGTTGCTTAGCTGCACTGATGCTGTGCTGTCCTCCGAACCACACCTCTCTCCCCTCCCCTACTGTGACCAGCTCCAGCACTTCTGCCCTGTATGTTGAGCTGATTGGTGGTGAGCAGACAGGAACTGCTGCCTCGCCGCCTCCACCAATCAGTTTAGTCAGTTGCCCGTCCACTCGCCACTACCAACTGCCACTACTGAACCTCCGGCACCCTGAGTCAGCACTGCTTTCCCCTGGGACTACTGGGCTGTCTCTACCTGAGACTTGGTCAGTGACAGCCTGAATATAAAGAAGGGAAGCTCAAGAGCCGACCTAGGCAAATACTTATTACATATGGCTATAACCTCTCCTCATCTATAGGAATACACCCATGTACTGCAGTACATGGGTGCACTCTTTAGGATGAGGGGAGTTATAGTGACATTTAATATAATCACTGTCCAGGAGCTGTACTATTATTGGCCTAAGTATTTGCATTAAATGTGACTATAACCCCCCTCATTCATAGGAATACACCCATGTGCAACAGTGCATGGGTGATTTTCTATGGATGAGGGGGGTTATAGGTACATTTAATATAAACACTGTCCAGGGATTGTACCATAATTGACCTGTTTATTTTAAATGTGACCATAAGCCCCCTCATCTATAGGAACACACCCATGTACTGCAGTACATGGGTGCATTCCTATGGATGATGGGGGTTATAACACAGGTGAATTACGGTACACTGGACAGTGTTTATATTATATGATCATAACCCCCTGATCCATAGGTATGCAACCATGTACTGCACATGTTTTAGCCCACCTTTTGGTTGAAAACACGTTTTTGTTATTTTCCTCCTCTAAACCTGGGGTGCATCTTATATTCAGGTGTGTCTTATAAAGCGAAAAATATGGTATGTATTTTAAATTTTGCGACTAAAAATTTAATTTGGCTCCTACATTTTCCAGTTTAGGAGCCAATGTATCCTGGGTATTTTTGCAATCCTATGTAACACTACAGATAACATAAGGTAAAAGGGTTTTCTGGGATTTATATATTGACTGTGATGTTCCAGTAAGCGCCGCAGCCTCTCTGCTCCTTACCAAACACAGCGCTGTCCATTTTATAGCACTGTGCTCAGATGAGATTGAGCTGCACCTAGGCCATGTACGATGAATGTGATGTCATGAGGCCTAGGAATAGACTGTGTTGCTCACAAAGCACCACAGCCTCTTCATACAGAAAAAAAAAAACTAAACTAAAATGGAGGGAGGGGCCCGAGTTGGGTAGACAGCCCCGAGCACATCATGCACTTAATCCGCCGCTGCGCTGAAGACTGTGTCATCGGCACTGGCCATGTTGGTGAAGTACTCGAAACAGAGCAACACGGCACAAAGGTCCCCCATGGAGGCTCACTTATTGGTGGTCAAGTGGTGCTGTTCCGCAGAGGGACTCACCAGTGCGTGCTGCAACGAAAACTCCACTATCATCTGCTGCTGCTTGCACAGTCTTTCCACCATGTGCAAGGTGGAGTTCCACCTTGTGGGTACGTCGCATATGAGGCGGTGAGCACGAAGGCCGCAGTGACGCTGCAGCGTAGACAGGTGAGTAGCAGCAGGATGAGAATTCCGAAAGCACGCACAGACGTCTGCACTTTCTGCAGCAGCTATGACATATAAGGGTCATTTTTCAGGATCTCTGCACCACTAAATTCAGCACATGCGCCAGGAAAAGATGAGCTGCTACGAGATTTTGCCCGTTATCACAGACCACCAGGCCAGGGCTTGAGGCTCAGCGACACCAACCACTCATCGGTCTCTTGTTCCATGCCCGTCCACAGCTCTTGCACAGTGTGGGGTTTGTCCCCCAAACAGATGAGTTTCAAAACAACCTGCTGTTTTCCCCCTGGCTGTGCTGAAGTTGGTGGTGAAGGTGTAACGCTGACCGGATGAGGAGGCGGTAGAGGAGAAAGCGGAGTAGGAGGAGGAGGCAACAGGAGGCAAAGAGAAATGTCCTGCAATCCTCGGTGGTGGAAGGACATGCGCCAAACTGCTATCCGTCTCAGGCCCGGCCGTCACTGCATTTACCCAATGTGCAGTTAGGGAGATATAACGTCCCTGCCCGCGCTTACTGGTCCACGTATTCGTCGTTATGTGGACCTTACCACAGATGGCGTTGCGCAGTGCACACCTGATTTTGTCCGCCACTTGGTTGTGCAGAGCAGGGATGGCTCGCCTGGAAAAGTAGTGGCGGCTGGGGACCATGCAGTGCCCTGAATAAAAGAAGACTGGTAAGTCCATGAGAGGCAGTATCTGCAATGTTAGGGACCCTTGTGCGGAAGCCACCGTGACATGGTACATTTGATCAAAAATGTGTGCTAAGTGCTTCCTTCATTCCATTTTTTTTGGAATGATACCCTTTTCCTATTTTTTTCTATTTGTTTATAATGTATTGTGCAGCCATCTTTTAACCAACCTTGTTTGCGTTATGGCTATACACTTGTGAGTGTAGATGCATATCTGCTTAGTCTGAACTCTGTCTTATAGTATATATTGAGACTGGCACCTCTTTTGGACTGAGCAACGCCCAAGTACCTGGGACTTCTCAGCACAAAAGCAATTTAGCTGGTTTCTGCAGTGCACTGAATAAAAGGAGGCTGGTAAGTCCATGAGAGGCAGTATCTGTAATGTTAGGGACCCTTGTGCGGAAGCCACCGTGACGTGGTACTTGGGCCTGACATACTTTTGATCAAAAATGTGCGCTAAGTGCTTCCTTCATTCCATTGTTTTTGGAATGAGCCCCTTTTCCTATTTTTTGCTATTAGTTTATGATGTATTGTGCAGCCATCTCTTAACCAACCTACATTAATTTCACTGTCATATATAAAGTGCACATGTATCTCACACCAAAAATTGGTATATGTCACCCACTGAACTAACAGATGCATTAACTATATTAATTTCCCGGTCACGTATGCAGTGCAGTTGTACCTCACACCAAAAATGGGAATATGCCACCCACTAGACTAGCAGACAGATTAACTATATTAATTTCCCTGTCACGTATGCAGTGCAGGTGTACCTCACACCAAAAATGGTACTATGTCACCCACCGAACTAACAGACGGATTAACTATACCAATTTCACTGTCACGTGTGCAGTGCAGGTGTACCTCACACCAAAAATGGGTATATGTCACCCACTGAACTAACAGACGGATTAACTATATTAATTTCCCTGTCACGTATGCTGTGCAGGTGTACCTCACACCAAAAATGGCAATATATCACCCACCAAACTAATGGACTGATTAACTATATTAATTTCCCTGTCACGTATGCAGTGCAGGTGTGCAAAACCACGACCACAAGAGAGTCAAGATGACCACTATTAACATGCACATCCAGCAAATTGTTTATATAAAACTTGAATTTATCATACCAAAAAGACATAGACATACAAACACATAAAAAATTGTATACAATATAACCAAAGTGTCGGTGTCAAATCAACTGACACATTCAGAGAGTCCACACATAACCCTGAATATGGGCTTAAGCATGTAAAGGCCAGCTAAATAATACAAGAATAATCTAAATAATACAAGAATTCTTCATGTAAGAGAATGGCTTAAAATATCAACACGACCCTGTGAGGCCATCTATAAGCGCCATAACCTGTGTGTCCGCTGGCGTGTGGACCCCAGCTGAGTAATAGAACACCCCACGCGTATCGCCGGCAACCTCCAGCTTCGTCAGGGGTAAAGCGTCCTGTATGGCTGATGTCCCTTATATGTATCCTACAATAACATAATCATAAGTCTCACCTGCTATAAGAATACATGTGCATCCTCATGGCGTGCCCGGCGCTGGACTGCGCCTGTGCAAAGGATTGGCTAGATAGTGGAATCACATGTCCGGAAGTGCGTTCAATCCTGTTGAAATGCAAGTGCGTCTCAAAAACAGGAAGAGCGTCAGGTCACGTGATCGGAACCCTCTCATTCATCTTTAAGTGCACATTAATAAAGTGCATGTATATATCAGTGGATCAAAAAAAAATTCTGTATAACATATTTATACAAAAAAAATTTTTTGATCCACTAATGTATACATGCACTTTATTAATGTGCTCTTTAACCACTACAAGACCACCTAACGCACGGATGCGTCCGGCGGGCAGTTCTGTAGTTCTGGGTTGACGCATCGGCGCATCATCTCGCAAGACGCGAGACTTCCTGCGTTCACAGTGCCGTGCGTCTCAGGAGTTGTACTACAGCCTGCCAGCGATGATCAATCGCTGGCAGGCTGTAGATGCGAAATAAATCGCATCAAAGATGTATATCAGACGCTGTTTTGTTAACAGCGTCTGATATACCTGCTACCTGGTCCTCTGGTGGTCCCATTTGCTGGGATCGACCACCAAAGGACCAGGTAGCTATGTAAAGTTGCACCAAACACTACACTAACCCCCCCCCCTCACTTATTAACCCCTTTTTAACCCCTCATCACCCCATCTAGATTCCCTGATCACCCCCCTGTCACTGATTACCCCCCTGTCATTGATCACACCCCTTGTAAGGCTCAATTCAGACGTCCACATGTGTTTTGCGGATCCGTGGATCCACAGATCCGCGGATCTGATCCACGGATCAGCGGATCCGCAGATCCTCAAAACATGGACACCGGCAAAGTGCTTTCCGCATTTTGCAGATCCGCACATTCCAACCAATCCCACTGAACCAGACCAATCCCACTGAAGAAAGAGCAGCTAGCTCTGAAACGCGTCTGGGTTTTAAAGTAGCGTTCTAATCTATTTTAACATCAACAACCATACAGGATTTACTATTTCTAGTCCGGATCTTCAAGAATCATTACAGTGAGAAGGTGCCTTCTCTCTTCTTGCTTCAAAACACGAGGTACGCCGTGCCGTCACCCACCCGGAAGTGACGTAGCACCGCATCACCGGAAGTAACCGCGCGTCTTAGCGCGCTCCTCCAGAGACACGCGCGAGTCAACGCGCGCACATACCAGCGATCCCAGCGGCACCCACCGGCTGACTGCGGTAAGATCACTGAGGACATCGGGAAAAGGTACTGAATTATCTACCAGCTGATATTTGCACAGACAAAGGGTTCAATTGCTGAATGTAATCCCACCAGTGGGATGAACTGTTTAAAAGGGCATATCCTACAAAAAATATTGAGGAACTTTTGAAGGCCCTATGACATTTACCTATTAACTTAAAGGGGGAATTATTTAATGCCCCATTTGGATCCTCTGTTGAACATAGTGGATCCATCCTGTTAATGTCCTATGAACCTTCAGATGGAAACATCTTTTTGAGAGACTGTATACTTTATCATAGATCACTGACAAAACGCTAAGAGATACTATGATCTAACATCTGCGATGAATGCTACCTTGGAAATTCCTCTCAGAGATCTTAATGACATTTCTTCAATTTTTATTCATTGTTTTTTTGCTTTCTGAATCCTGAATATTTTTATTTGAATATTTTGGTATATATCCTTACACATATGAGGCCTCATTAGGATACATAATACAATTTGCATTCTTCAAACATCTTTTATCTGAATAAATACTCCATACCTAAACGAATGTTGTGAGTGCCATCCTCATTATACTGCCTATATTTGCTCTATTTGTGAGCCTGGGTACGGCTCTAGTTGGATTGCGCACCACTCCCATACCTCTGCTGACGGTGAGCCACTCATTACCATTATCACAGATCCGCACATTGCCAGAACTATATAGAAAATGCCTTTTCTTCTCCGCAATTGCGGACAAGAATAGGACATGTTCTATATTTTTGCGGAACAGAAGTGCAGACCCAGAAGCACGGATCCGTAATTCCGGATCCGAGCGGGACAAAGTCTGTCCCCATAGAAATTAATGGGTCCGCAATTCCGTTCCGCAAACAGAATTGCGGACGTGTGAATGGGGCATAAGGGTCCCTTATCACCGCCAGCTAGTTACTTGTTAGGTAGTTAGCGCCCAGCCCACCGCACCGCAGTCACTGATTTTGGCACAGATATTTTCATCCACATTGATCGATGCGAATGAAAAAATCTGTGCCGTTCATTTTTATTTATTTTTTTCAGCCCAGAGGCTGAACGGAAAACAAAAATCTCATTACCCGTATCCTCAATATAAGGAGAATTGCAGAAACTCCTAATGCTGGCCATACGTGTAATGATTGCGGAGACCCTCAAAGGCCAGGGCAGTACAAACACCTCACATGTGACCCCATTTTAGAAAGAAGACACCCCAAGGTATTTAGTGAGGGGTATGGTGAGTTCATATAAAATTTGATTTTTTGTCACAAGTTAGTGGAATATGAGACTTTGTAAAAAAATATATATATATATCAATTTCCGCTTACTTGTGCCAAATTTTTTTTTTTCTGTGAACTCACATGCCCCTCACAGAATACCTTGGGTTGTCTTCTTTCCAAAAGGGGGTCACTTGTGGGGTATTTATACTGCCCTGGCATTTTAGGGGTCCTAAAGCGTGAGAATCCAAATGCGTAAAAATGCCCTGTGAAATCCTAAAGGTACTCATGGGAATTTGGGCCCCTTTGCGCATCTTGGCTGCAAAAAAGTGGCACACATGTGGTATCGCCGTACTCAGGAGAAGTAGGGCAATGTGTTTTGGGGTGTATTTTTACATATACCCATGTTGGGTGAGAGAAATATCTCTGTAAATTGACAACTTTGTATATAAAAATTTAAAAAGTTGTCGTTTACAGCGATATTTCTCACACAAAGTATGGGTATATGTAAAAATACACCCCAAAACACATTGCCCTACTTCTCCTGATTACGGCGATACCACATGAGTGACACATTTTTGCAGCCAAGATGCGCAATGGGGCCCTAAAACCAATGAGTACCTTTAGGATTTCACAGGGCATTTTTATGCATTTGGATTCTCACGCTTTAGGGCCCCTAAAAAACCAGGGCAGTAAAAATACCCCACAAGTGACCCCATTGTGGAAAGAAGACACCCCAAGGTATTCTGTGAGGGGCATGTCAAGTTCACAGAATTTTTTTTTTTTGGCACAAGTTAGCGGAAATTGATATTTTATTTTTTTTATTTTTGTTTTTTACAAAGTCTCATATTCCACTAACTTGTGATAAAAAATAAAATTTTACATGAACTCACCATACTCCTCACGGAATACCTTGGGGTGTATTCTTTCTAAAATGGGGTCACATGTGGGGTATTTATACTGTCCTGGCATTTTAGGGGCCCCTAAAGCGTGAGAAGAAGTCTGGAATCCAAATGCGTAAAAATGCCCTGTGAAATCCTAAAGGTACTCATTGGAATTAGGGCCCCTTTGCGCACCCAGGCTGCAAAAAAGTGTCACTCATGTGGTTTCGCCGTAGTCAGGAGAAGTAGGGCAATGCGTTTTGTGGTGTATTCTTATATATACCCATACTTTGTGTGAGAAATATCTCTGTAAACGACAACTTTTTAAATTTTTTTTATACAAAGTTGACAATTTACAGAGATATTTCTCTCACCCAACATGGGTATATGTAAAAATACACCCCAAAACACATTGCCCTACTTCTCCTGAGTACGGCAATACCACAGAAGTAACACTTTTTTGCAGCCTGGGTGTGCAAAGGGGCCCAAATTCCAACGAGTACCTTTAGCTTTTACATGGCTGCTCACAATTTAGCCCCGCCCAAAATGCCAGAACAGTAAACACACCCCACAAATGACCCCATTTCGGAAAGTAGACACCCCAAGGTATTCACTGAGGGGCATAGTGAGTCCGTCTGAGATTTTTTATTTTTTTTTGCCAGAAGTTAGCAGAAATGGAAACTTTATTATTATTTTTTTTCCTCAGAAAGTGTCATTTTCCGCTAACTTGGGGAAAAAAATGAAATTATACATGACCTTACCATGCCCCTCCGCGAATACTTTGGGGTGTCTTCTTTCTAAAATGGTGTCATTTGGGGGGTATTTATACTATCCTGGTATTCTAGCACCTGAAGAAACATGACAGGTGTTCAGAAAGTCAGAGCTGCTTCAAAATGCCGAAATTCACTTTTTTGCACCATAGTTTGTAAACGCTATAACTTTTACCCAAACCAATAAATATACACTTATTGGATTTTTTTTTTATCAAAGACATGTAGAACAATAAATTTTGCGAAAAATTTATATAGAAATGTAGTTTTTTAAATAAAAAATTACAACAGAAAGTGAAAAATGTCATTTTTTTTCCCAAAATTTCGGTCATTTTTGTTTAATAGCAAAAAAAGTAAAAATGTCAGCAGCAATGAAATACCACCAAATGAAAGCTCTATTAGTGAGAAGAAAAGGAGGTAAAATTAATTTGGGTGGTAAGTTGCATGATGGAGCAAGAAACGGTGAAAGTAGTGTAGTGCAGAATTGTAAAAAGTGGCCTGGTCATTAAGGGTGTTTAAGCTAGGGGGGCTGAAGTGGTTAAGATGAACGAGAGGGTTCCGATCATGTAACTTGACGCTCTTCCTGTTTTTGAGACGCATTTGCGTTTCAACAGGATTGAGCGCACTTCCGGACATGTGATTTCATTATTTAGCCGCTCCTCGGCATATTATACATCAAAGTAGTGAATTTAAGATAAATACAGGGCCGGCGCGTTCTATAGGCTGACTAGGCAGCCGCGTAGAGCGCCCCTTGGGAAGGGGCGCTGCTAGGAGCGCCGGCCCCCTTCATGCTGCAGCCGCCCGAGTGCTCTATATAGAGCCTCAGGCGGCTGCAGCACTGCCCGGGCTGGCGCGTCCATGAGGGCGCACCTCCCGGGCACAGCATGAAGAGAGGGGCTGACAGGAGGGAAGCGCTTCCCTCATTGTAGCGTGGCCGAGCCCTGTATGGACCGCCGGTACAGGGAGCATCTGTCTCCTGTACCCGGACGGACTGACAGGAAGTGAGCACACAGTGTGCGCTTCCTATCAGTCCGCCCGGGTACAGGAAACTAAAGCTCCTGTAACCGTGAAGCATACAGCGCTCGGCCACGCTACACTAGAGGTAGGGGGGGGTGAGAAAGAGGATGACAAGGGGGGGGGGGAGATTGAGAAAGAGGATGACAAAGGGAGGGGGGGGGAGTTGAGAAAGAGGATGACAAGGGGGGGGGGAGAGAATGAAAAGGGGGGAAAGAGAATGACAAGAAAAGGAGAGAGAATGACAAGAGGGGGTAGAGAATTACATGGGGGGGGGGGAGAATGACATGGGGGGGGGGAATGACAAGAAAAGGAGAGAGAATTACATGGGGGGGGAGAATGACATGGGGGGGGGGAGAATGACATGAGTGGGAAAGAGAATGACATGGGGGGGGAGTATGACAAGAAAAGGAGAGAGAATGACATGGGGGGGGGGAGAGAATGACATGGGGGGGGGGAGAAAACTGGCGTTAGTTAAAGGGGTTCTGCAGTTTATTTAAACTGATCGGCAGGGGTCCGACACTGGCAGTAGCGCCTCGGCCTTCTCGCTGTTTACCGCAGGTGCAGTGACGTCACGACTAGTATCACTGGCCTTGGCGGGGTTAAGCTCTGTTCACTTGAATGAAGCTTAGCCCCGCCCAGGCCAATGATACTAATCGTGACGTCACTGCGAGAAGGCGGAGGCGCTACTGCCAGCGCTGCTGCCTTCTCAAACAGCTAATTGGCAAGGGTCCCGGGTGTCGGACCCCTGTCGATCAGTTTAAATAAACTGCAGAACCCCTTTAATTTGGCAGATCATATGGGTGGGGCATTGTGATGTCACATGGGGGGGGGGGACGGCAAACTTTTCTTTTGCCTAGGGCGGCAAAAATCCTTGCACCGGCCCTGGGTAAATATGTTTATATATAATCTTTGATACACTGATATATACATGCACTTTATTAATGTGCACTTAAAGATGAACGAGAGGGTTCCGATCACGTGACCTGACGCTCTTCCTGTTTTTGAGGCGCACTTGCGTTTCAACAGGATTGAACGGACATGTGATTCCACTATCTAGCCAATCCTTTGCGCAGGCGCAGTCCAGCGCCGGGCACGCCATGAGGATGCACATGTATTCTTATAGCAGGTGAGACTTATGATTATGTTATTGTAGGATACATATAAGGGACATCAGCCATACAGGACGCTTTACCCCTGACGAAGCTGGAGGTTGCCGGCGATACGCGTGGGGTGTTCTATTACTCAGCTGGGGTCCACACGCCAGCGGACACACAGGTTATGGCGCTTATAGATGGCCTCACAGGGTCGTGTTGATATTTTAAGTCATTCTCTTACATGAAGAATTCTTGTATTATTTAGATTATTCTTGTATTATTTAGCTGGCCTTTACATGCTTAAGCCCATATTCAGGGTTATGTGTGGACTCTCTGAATGTGTCAGTTGATTTGACACCGACACTTTGGTTATATTGTATACAATTTTTTATGTGTTTGTATGTCTATGTCTTTTTGGTATAATAAATTCAAGTTTTATATAAACAATTTGCTGGATGTGCATGTTAATAGTGGTCATCTTGACTCTCTTGTGGTCATGGTTTTGCAGATTATGGTGTTTTTGACCACTGTTGCACTCCCATATTTGATTATTGTGTGCCCCCTTACATATATGTGAATATGCTGTGCAGGTGTACCTCACACCAAGAATGGGTATATGTCACCCATCGAACTAACAGATTGATTAATTATTATATTTTTGTGTCGGGGTACAAAGATGGTACATTGCACCCACAAAAAAATTGCTATAGGTCACCCACAGAATTAACAGCCAGATTAATTATACTATTTCTATGTCATGGGTTGAAAAGCTGGTGTATTGCACTCACAAAAAAATCATTATAGGTAACCCACAAAACAAATAGCCAGATTACTAACACTCTCCCTTGCTTCAGCTGCCTGCTTCCTGTCCCTGCCCTACTCAGAACTAATGAGCGGTGCTACGCGTGATCCAACTTGTATAGAGGCTGGGTCACATGATACACTGGCCAATCACAGCCATGCCATTATTAGGCATGGCTGTGATGGCTTCTTAGTGCCCACAGCTTAAAAACTTGTTGATTGGATGCCCTGCAGCCTTTCAAAAACGTTATTAAATGCCCAAACACCAAACTCGAACCCAAACTTTTCCGGCAAAGTTCGGGTCCAGGTACCCGAACGCGCAAAGTTCAGTACGGACCCGAACATTACAGTTCGGGTTCGCTCAACACTATTGGTATACTTTTATTGAATATGGGTGTCATCAACAGCATGTAGGATGCACAACCACCTCACCTTACACTGCAGATTCGGTAAACGTCATTCCAATATAAATAATCACTTCTTTAAAGGGGTTATCCAATGAGTAATCTAAAAAAAAAAAAAAAAACTGATATCATATAGTACATGGCAATACCTTTTTTAACATACTTACAACCAGCCCTGTGCCTCACACAACATTCATTGTGCCAATTGCTCTGCTAGATTTATTTCAAGCTGGCAGCTCAAGGGGCATGTCCTTTCTTAGGAGGGTGTCCTTTCTCCTGCAGCTAGTGGCAGTTCTTTGTCATCTCAGCAGGACAATAAAATAAGAAAAAGAGCAAACAGTAGCTGCCGCTATAAAGATAGATTTCAGTGAATAATTATTAATTATATGGAATTAGAAAAGTATTCAGATTGAAAAATATAGAGTATTTTTTGTGGCACAACCCCTTTAAACACAGTGAGTCAGATGTACTAATCCTATAGATGTCGCCAACTTAAACAGGTTGAGTAGTCTTGCACCACATTTATCCCAGTGGCCTAGGTTGGATGATAAATTCTGTGCAAGGCTAGATACTTTGCCTAACTTTACACCATATATTGATTGACATAGGATTATGGTCCAAAATGTGAAGCAATGCACCTTTTCTGATAAACCATTCCCACTTTTTAGATTATTCACAAAAAACTTACTTGCAACACTGTATAGCACAGTTTACACCAAAAGGCCCTGTTGTTTAAAACATGAAAAAGAGAAGCAACCTATAAACATTGCCTGCATAGACCTTATTCAGGGTGCTAATGCCTGTAAAGGACTGCAGAATATGTCAGTTAGAGATGAGTGAATTTTTTAAAAATTTGATCCACCTGTTCGCCGAATTTATTGGGGAAAAATTTGGTTAGGTCCGAATTTATTTGCGGCGATTTTCGTTAAAAAACAGCTATTTCCTGGCTTCAGAGAGCCTTTATAGTTGTGTAGAACACTGTGCCTTGCAGTAACACGCATAGGGAGTTTGTTCTGGTAGTAAAACAATACTGAGTCCGTATGACATGCACATGACAGGTGTCGCTCTTAGGATCACTGCACACTTCACTTATTTGGGCAGTCACGGGGCCAAAACTGACCAAATAACTAAAGTATGAACTCAGCCTTTCACGTGGATGTTAGCGCTAAGAAGAAGCGCACTCCTTTTACACCATCATCAGATGATTCCACATAGATGTCTACAGAACCTGTTCTATTAATCGCTTATACAAGTAGAGCGCCATGAGTGTACACAGTGTCAGCAGTAAGTTTGTGTTGACGTCACTGATTATTTTGCTCTTCCTCTGATCCTTTAGAACAATAACCCCAAAAAAACTGATACTGTCCTACCGACCTCCCACTGCGGCCTCCTGGCCATGCTAGCGACTTGCTGGATCCACTGCTGCTTCACGGGCAAGCTGCCACCCTCTTCGCCCGATGATGAAGCCCCTTAATCAGAGGGGGTGAAGACGTGATGACGTAGGTTTGCTACGTGGCTCCTCACTCTGACCGTTCTATCCCGCCCCACTATGCAAGACACGAGCCTCTCTATCTGAACCGCGGGACGCCCCCACCTCTGGGCCCTTTGCGTTCTGCTGGACCAGACTTTCGGCAGATCCCCTGGATTTGTCCGCCTTGTCTGGCGGTGTCTGCTTGCTGCCTCGCTCGTAGACGCAGCGGTCGCCCTCCTTTTGATGTTTTGGTCTCCGCTGCTTCCTACCGCCCCCTCCTTGGATCTTCGGTGTCGGCTGGGACCTGGTTACAGGTTTGAAGTTTGAAGTATCGAATATATGTTGCTTCGTGTCCTCCTCTGCTTCCATGTTTGACCCCTCCTCCCCCATGCCCTGTGTAATAGTTTTATCGATCTCCCCGCTTCATCTATTAATTTATAGGGAATGTGGGACAGAAGATTTCAATTTCTCAACCTTATAAAGTGTTGCTTAAAACACGATTTAATAATACACGTTCTCCGTGACCAAAGCTTGGCAAATTGATTGTCCGGGAATTTTCCTCGAAGATTGGGATAATATATTGATGAATTTAAGTTACGTTTTTTAAGTTTTGGTTTAATTTAATATTTTGCACTGAATCTATATCACACCTTTATGGCTTAATAAATGTGGTTTAAGAGATACTTATAATTGTCCATGGTGTGATTTATCTGGGGCGGATCACTTGTATATACTTTGGTCATGTATAGAGTTGAAACAATATTGGGGGGCAATTTATAATTTTATTATCCGGGAATTAACAGTTGAGATTCCGTTTACAGTGGAATGTTGGGTACTGAGTGACCTCACCAAGGTAGAATGTCCAAAATATAAAAGGGCTATTTTGATTAAAATAATGTTCTTGGCGAGACTTTTGATTGCTAGAGTTTGGTTTTCTCGAAATACTCCAAGTATTAATTCATGGGTTAAACAATTGAAGTTTTAAGATTTCCCTGCCTACACTCCCTCATTATCCCCCCCCAGGGTTGGTTGGGTATGAATGGGGAGGTGGGGGGGTAGGGTTTATTAGGGAAAAAAAGAATATAATAATGTTTTGTTTTTGGTGAATTGTATTGTTTGAATTTCTAATAAAATTTTAAATAAAAAAGATGAGTAGCATATCACAATGAGAGTGAAAGGAGCAGGATTCCTCAGCAGTGCACAGTATTTCAGAAGAGAAGTGTACTGATCTTGTTGAAGATTGTAGACTAAGACCCCTTTCACACGGGCGAGTTTTCCGTGTGGATGCAATGCGTGAGGAGGACGCATTGCACCCGCACTTGTCACTACCAGAGTTTTGAGGTGTTCTCACAACTCTGTTTCTCCGCCCCGTGATGATGTCACTACCAGAGTTTTGAGGAGTTCTCACAGCTCTGTTTCTCCGCCCCTGTGATGAGGTCTTTACTTTCAGTTTCCCTCCTCCCAGCTGTCCCTCCTGTGATTGATTCCTCTTCCTATAAATCACCCCTCTTCCTGTTTAATCGTGCGGATTATATTTCTCATCTGAGTTGTGTCAGCCGCTGGAGTATCTACACTTGTGGGGTCTCTTTACACTGGACCTGTGTTCTGCTGAAGCAAGTAACATCTGATATTGTCTGCTGAGTTTGGATCTGTCTGCACTGCTGCTGCAGCTCCTACAGATAAGTTTGCAGACATTGTGTGTTTTGGTTTGTTTGCTGACTGGATCCGAGGCGACCCCGGTTCAATCCGTGTTCTGAGCAGGGCGCCGGTGGCCGTGCCCCTCCCACTATTGTAGGGGTTTCAGCTGTCACCAGCCTTAGGACCCACCATCAGGGTCTGGGCATGGGCATAGCAGCATAGGGAGAGCTCTTAGGGTCTGACAGGGGTCACCCTTTATGCTCCCTAGTTTGGGTCCAGTCAGTAGCTTCAGCACTGTTTATGCCCCTGTTGTTCACATATACCCGTGACATTATAATCCGCCATAACCGTCTTTTGACATGGATCCGCTTTCTGTCCTGGTTGACCGCATGCATGGTCTTTTTTTGGAGGTAGCGGATCTCCGTCAATCTATGACTCAGCTTCAAGCTTCTGGCTCTGCTCGGGTCCATGGAGTTTGTTGCGAGCTGAAGGTCTCACTTCCGGAAACGTTCTCCGGGGGCAGTGAGAATTTTGTTCGCTTCAGAGAGGCATGCAAACTTCATTTCCGCTTGCTTCCCCATTCCTCTGGTGATGAGGAGCAGAGGGTGAGGATTGTCATCTCCCTGCTCAGGGGTAATGCTCAGACTTGGGCTTTTCGCTGCCATCGGGGCACTCCCCTCCGATCAGTGGATGGATTTTTGTGGCCCTGGGGCAGATATATGATGACCCAGATCGTGTTGCTCTGGCTGAATCTAGCTTACGTTTTTATGCCAGAACAAACTGTCTGCTGAGCTTTATTGTTCTGAATTTCGGAGATGGGCAGCTGATTCAAGTTGGAATGATGCTGCACTCGGAGTCAGTTCTGTCATGGTCTCTCAGAGAGATTAAAAGATGCATTTGCTTTCCATGAGAGACCAACGTCCTTAGAGTCTGCCATGTCTCTAGCGGTACGCCTGGACAGGCGCCTTAGAGAAAGAGAGGAGACTTCTCTTCCCTGCCATTTTCAGCCTAGGGGCAGTGGGGCGGACTCATTCAATGTGCAGGGGCCTCATCCTGCCTCGGTCCCCTCTGAGGAGGAGGCTATGCAGCTAGGTCGACTTGCCCCTGATAAAGGAGGATTTAGTCCTCAGAGAATGATGTGTTTCTGTTGTGGGGGCATTGGTCATTTGGCAAATGTTTGCCCCTCTAGGGAATTCATGAACTTTACTAAGGGTGATAATAAAAGAAAAATCTCAAAAGGTAAAAAAATCCTCAAGGTTTGCCCCATCTGCTACCCTGGGCAAAGTTGATGTAGGAATAGATGCTTTTCCTCTGGCCTGCAGTTCCCGTTTTCTCCTTTCTGCCAGGGTGGCGCTAGGGAGCAAAGTCATTTCTTGTGAAATTTTTGTTGATAGTGGAGCGGCCGTCAATCTTATTGACAGTCAATTTGTAGCCATGCATGGTTTTCAGGTTTGCACATTAGAAAAGGTTATACCTGTTTTTGCTATTGACTCTGCTCCACTCTCACAGAGATCCCTGAAGGGCATTGTTCACAATATCCGGTTGGCTGTGGGTGACGCTCATGTGGAGGATATATCTTGTTTTGTCCTTAACGGATTGCCTACTCCTCTAGTCTTGGGGTTACCCTGGCTCACTAGACATAACCCCACTATTGATTGGCAAGCAAGGCAAATAAATGAATGGAGTGATTTTTGTAGAGAGAATTGTCTCACAGCGACTTTTGCAGAGGTTACTACTAAGTCTGTGCCATCATTTCTCTCTGAATTTTCAGACGTGTTTTCCGAGAGTGGTGTTCAGGAGCTACCTCCTCACCGGGAGTATGACTGTCCCATTAACCTCATTCCCGGCGCCAAGCTGCCAAAATCACGCCTGTACAATCTCTCACAACCGGAAAGAATCGCGATGCGTACCTATATTTCTGAGAGTCTGGGTAAGGGGCATATCCGTCCCTCAAAATCACCTGTTGCTGCTGGCTTTTTCTTTGTTAAAAAAAAGATGGCTCTTTAAGACCTTGCCTAGATTTTAGGGAGCTGAACCGTATCACGATTCGTGATCCCTATCCCCTTCCTCTGATCCCGGACCTCTTCAATCAAATTGTTGGGGCCAAGGTTTTTCCAAATTGGATTTGAGAGGCGCGTACAACCTGGTCAGGGTCAGAGAGGGGGACGAATGGAAACGGCCTTTAATACCCCTGAGGGGCATTTCGAGAATCTCGTTATGCCTTTTGGCTTGATGAATGCTCCGGCCGTCTTTCAGCATTTTGTTAACAGTATTTTCTACCATTTAATGGGGAAATTTGTGTTGGTGTATCTTGATGATATTTTGATTTTTCCCCTGATGTCCAGACCCATCAGGATCATCTTTTTCAGGTTCTGCGGATTCTGCGGGAAAATAAATTGTACGCCAAGCTGGAGAAATGTGTGTTTATGGTATCGGAGATTCAATTTCTGGGTTTTCTCCTCTCTGCTTCTGGTTTTCGCATGGACCCGGAGAAGGTCCGTGCTGTGCTTGAGTGGGAGCTTCCTGAGAATCAGAAGGCATTGATGCACTTTCTGGGTTTTGCGAACTATTACAGAAAGTTCATTTTGAATTATTCCTCTGTTGTCAAGCCACTCACGGATATGACAAAAAAGTGGGCAGATTTTTCCTCTTGGTCGGATGAAGCGCTTACAGCTTTTTCTAAGATTAAAGAGAGTTTTGCGTCTGCTCCCATCTTGGTGCATCCAGATGTTTCTTTACCTTTTATTGTTGAGGTGGATGCTTCCGAGGTGGATGTGGTTTTGTCCCAGGGCCCCTCTCCTGCCAAATGGCGACCCTGTGCCTTTTTCTCTAAAAAACTCTCCCCTGCAGAGCAAAACTATGATGTGGGAGATAGTAAGTTGTTGGCCATCATGTTGGCTTTCGAGGAATGGCGCTATTGGTTGGAGGGGGCCAGGCAACTTATCACCGTTTTTACCGACCATAAGAATCTGGCGTACTTGAAGTCGGCCAAGCGTATGAATCCGAGACAGGCCAGATGGTCTCTGTTCTTCTCCAGATTTAATTTTGTGGTTACATTCCGCCCTGGGATTAAAAATGTGAAGGCGGATGCCCTCTCTCGTTGTTTTCCGGGAGGAGGAAACTCCGAGGACCTGGGTCCCATTTTGGAGGAGGGGGTAGTTGTTTCTGCTCTGTATCCTGATTTGGAGGCCGAGGTCCAGGCTGCCCAGACAGAGGTACCTGCTCGTTGTCCTTCTGGGAAGTTGTTTGTACCTCTTGAGTTACGTCACAAACTTTTCAAGGAGCATCACGATGCTGTTCTTGCTGGTCACCCCGGGAGTTGAGCCACTGTAGATCTCATTACTCGGAGATTTTGGTGGCCGGCTCTTCGTAAGTCAGTGGAGGGTTTTGTGGCAGCTTGTGAGACGTGCGCACGCGCTAAGGTCCCTCGTTCACGGCCTTCAGGTCCCCTTCTCCCGTTACCCATACCTTCCCGTCCTTGGACACACCTGTCCATGGACTTTATCACGGATCTTCCTCGTTCCTCAGGGAAGTCTGTGATCCTGGTGGTGGTGGACCGTTTTAGCAAGATGGCTCATTTCATACCTTTCCCTGGTTTGCCCAATGCTAAGACGTTGGCGCAAGCTTTTGTCGACCACATTGTTAAATTGCATGGCATCCCCTCTGATATTGTTTCCGATAGAGGCACGCAGTTTGTGTCCAGATTCTGGAAGGCTTTCTGTTCTCGCCTGGAGGTTTGGCTGTCCTTCTCTTCTGCTTTTCACCTGCAGTCGAATGGTCAGACTGAACGGTTCAATCAGAATCTGGAGACATATTTTCACTGTTTTGTGGCAGAGAACCAGGAGGATTGGTGTTCGTTTCTGCCTCTTGCTGACTTTGCTTTGAACAACCGTCGTCAGGAATCTTCTGATAAGTCACCATTCTTTGGTGCATATGGGTTTCATCCGCAGTTTGGGACATTCTCGGGAGGGGCCCTTCTGGTTTGCCTGAGGAGGAGAGATTTTCCTCGTCTTTGTCTACTATTTGGCAAAATATTCAGAGTAATCTAAGTAAGATGAGTGAGAAATATAAGCGTGTGGCTGATAAGAGACGTGTGCCTGGTCCGGACCTGAATGTGGGTGATCTGGTGTGGTTGTCTACAAGAAATATTAAACTGAAGGTTCCCTCCTGGAAATTGGGTCCCAAGTTTATTGGGCCTTATAAGAACCAGTCCATCATCAATCCTGTTGCCTTACGTCTTGATCTTCCACAGGTTTGGAAGATACATAATGTATTTCACAGGTCTCTCTTAAAACCATATGTCCAGCCCACGGTACCCTCCTCTTTGCCTCCTCCTCTGATTTCGGTTGATGGCAATCTGGAGTTTGAGGTTTCCAGAATTGTGAACTCTCGCCTTGTCCGCGGTTCTCTTCAGTACCTCGTTCATTGGAAGGGTTATGGTCCTGAGGAGAGGATGTGGGTTCCGGTGTCGGACATTAAAGCCACTCGCCTCATCAGGGCTTTTCATAGGGCTCATCCTGAGAAGGTGGGTCCTGGGTGTCCGGAGTCCACCCGTAGAGGGTGGGGGGGGGGGTACTGTCACTATCAGAGTTTTGAGGTGTTCTCACAACTCTGTTTCTCCGCCCCGTGATGATGTCACTACCACAGTTTTGAGGAGTTCTCACAGCTCTGTTTCTCCGCCCCTGTGATGAGGTCTTTACTTTCAGTTTCCCTCCTCCCAGCTGTCCCTCCTGTGATTGATTCCTCTTCCTATAAATCACCCCTCTTCCTGTTTAATCGTGCGGATTATATTTCTCATCTGAGTTGTGTCAGCCGCTGGAGTATCTACACTTGTGTGGTCTCTTTACACTGGACCTGTGTTCTGCTGAAGCAAGTAACATCGGATATTGTCTGCTGAGTTTGGATCTGTCTGCACTGCTGCTGCAGCTCCTACAGATAAGTTTGCAGACATTGTGTGTTTTGGTTTGTTTGCTGACTGGATCCGAGGCGACCCCGGTTCCGTCCGTGTTCTGAGCAGGGCGCCGGTGGCCGCGCCCCTCCCACTATTGTAGGGGTTTCAGCTGTCACCAGCCTTAGGACCCACCATCAGGGTCTGGGCATGGGCATAGCAGCATAGGGAGAGCTCTTAGGGTCTGACAGGGGTCACCCTTTATGCTCCCTAGTTTGGGTCTGGTCAGTAGCTTCAGCACTGTTTATGCCCCTGTTGTTCACATATACCCGTGACAGCACTGAATCTGGACCCATTCATTTCTATGGGGCTGTGCACATGAGCGGTGATTTTCACGCATCACTTCTGCGTTGCGTGAAAATCGCAGCATGCTCTATATTGTGCGTTTTTCACGCAACGCAGGCCCCATAGAAGTGAATGGGGCTGCGGGAAAATCGCAAGTGCAGTGCGATTTTCCCACATGGTTGCTTAACAACGGGACCAGATCTTTATTATTTTCCCTTATAACATGGTTATAAGGGGAAATAATAGCATTCTTAATAAAGAATGCATAGTAAAATGAAGAGGAAGGGGTTAAAAATAATAAAAGTTAACTTACCTTAGCCACTTGATCGCGTAGTTGCGATCTGTCCTCTCTTTCCCTGCATCAGCTAAGAACTAAAGGACCTGTGATGACGTCACATCACATGGTCCAATCACATAGTCCATCTT
The DNA here is from genome assembly GCA_033119425.1 of Bufotes viridis. Taxonomy (NCBI): domain Eukaryota; kingdom Metazoa; phylum Chordata; class Amphibia; order Anura; family Bufonidae; genus Bufotes; species Bufotes viridis. Next base: position 179,459,687 of record CM065593.1, on the reverse strand, counting down.
ACCATGGTGATGGACCATGTGATCGGACCATGTGATGTGACATCATCACAGGTCCTTTAGTTGTTAACTGATGCTGGGAAAGAGAGGACAGATCGCAACTACGCGATCAAGTGGCTAAGGTAAGTTAACTTTTGTTATTTTTAACCCCTTCCTCTTCATTTTACTATGCATTCTTTATTAAGAATGCTATTATTTTCCCTTATAACCATGTTATAAGGGAAAATAATAAATTCACCAGAATACCCGAAACTGGACTTCAGTGGTGAAGTCCGGCTTCGGGTCTGGGTACCAAACATATCGATTTTTCTCACGCGCGTGCAAAACGCATTACAAACGTTTGCACCCGCGCGGGAAAATCGCGCATATTCCCGCAACGCACCCGCCTCTTATGCGGGCGTCAAACATGACGCCCGTGTGAAAGAGGCCTAAGAGTAACAAGGTGGAAAGAGCAGGGTCCCCAGCAGCACAGAGTATTTCAAGAGTGTGTCAGTTGTGTTGGAAAGGACAGACAGGATTAATGGTTCTCAAAAAGCTTAGAATCAACGTTGAAAAATATATGGCAATAGAGGTGTGTGAGGACGCCATCACGATAGGACGGGTACACCATCCAGGGCAGATTGTATATGTAGGCGACATACAGAATATAAACCAGGAAACAGATTGAAGAATGGGGACAATTCGATCTGATAATTGGCGGCAGTCCTTGTAATGATTTACTGTATCTGTGGTTAACCCGCACCGGAAAGGCCTTTATGGGGTTAGTGGACAAATGCTTTTTGACTTTCCATGATTACTAAATAAAGTGTTGCCTAAGACAGGAGAGAATCGGCCAGTCTTCTGGTTATTCGAGAACGTGGTTGCGATTGAGAAAGCATTCCAAAAAAACTATTTCTCTCGACCTGGAGATGAATCCTGTCAAGATTGATGCAAGTGTGGTATCGGCTGCTCATTGAGCCAGATACTTCTGGGGGAACCTGCCTGGCATGACCAGGCCTCTAGTAGCTATAGACAATGAGAAGCCAAAGCTTCAAGATTACTTGGAGCCCGGAAGAGTCGCAAAGTTCATCAAGATCCACATCTTGGCTGGCTTGTAAATCTTTTTTTTTTTTTTAGCACAATGACTTTTTTTTCTAACACTGTCCTTAGCGCCTGCTGGCATCTCTCCTTGCATTAACTTCTTCCCGACCGCCGAACGCAGGATTGCGTCCTGGCGGCAGTTGGTTTGTTCCTCCTGGACGCGCGGGCGCGTCATCTCGCGAGACGCGCGATTTCCTGTGAACACGCGCATGCGCACGTTCACAGGATCGCGTCGGGGAGAACTTTAACTACAGCCTGCCAGCGCTGATCATGCGCTGGCAGGCTTTAGAAGTTTAAAAAAATCGCATATCAGACGCTGTTTTGTTAACAGCGTCTGATATGCTTGCTGTTCGTTCCTTTGGTGGTCCCTTTTACTTGGGACCACCAAAGGACACTTTTGTAAGTGCACCAAGCACCACACAGACCCCCCATCCATCCCCCCGTCACTGATTAACCCCTGATTAACCCCTGATTAACCCCGATCACCCCATGTCACCCCCTGATCACCCCCTGTCACCCCCCTGTCACTAATCACCCCCCTGTAAGGCTCATTCAGACGTCCGTATGTGTTTTGAGGATCCATGGATCCGCGAAACACGGACACCGGCAATGTGCTTTCCGCATTTTGCGGATCCGCACATTGCCAGAACTACATAGAAAATGCCTTTTCTTGTCCGCAATTGCAGACAAGAATAGGACATGCTCTATCTTTTGCGGAGCTGCGGCCGGATGTTTGGGAGCCAAAACCCGGAAGTTCGCGGCCGCAGCTCCGCAAATGCTGATGCGGCGAGCACATAGTGTGCTCTCCGCATCACCGCCAGCCCCATTCACACTGAATGGGTCCGCATCTATTCCGCAGATGCAGACATTTTTGCGGACGTGTGAATGAGGCCATACTACTTTTTTTTTTTTGCACATTTTTTGCCAGAGATTTTTTCATCCACATTGATCGATGCGAATGAGGAAATCTGTGCCGTTCATTTTTTTTTTTCTTTCAACCCAGAGGCTGAACGGAAAAAAAAAATCTCATTACCCGTATGCTCAATATAAGGAGAATCGCAGAAACTCCTAATACTGGCCATACGTGTAATGATTGCGGAGACCCTCAAATGCCAGGGCAGTACAAACACCCCACATGTGACCCCATTTTAGAAAGAAGACACCCCAAGGTATTCTGTGCTGGGTATGGTGAGTTCATGTAAAATTTTATTTTTTGTCACTAGTTAGTGGAAATTTGAGACTTTGTAAAAAAGATATATATATATATATATATCAATTTCCGCTAACTTGTGCCAAAAAAAAAAAAATTCTGTGAACTTGCCATGCCCCTCACGGAATACCTTGGGGTGTCTTCTTTCCACAATGGGGTCACATGTGGGGTATTTATACTGCCCTGGCATTTTAGGGGCCCTAAAGCGTGAGAATCCATATGCGTAAAAATGCCCTGTGAAATCCTAAAGGTACTCATTGGAATTTGGGCCCCTTTGTGCATTTGGCTGCAAAAAGTGTCACACATGTGGTATCGCTGTACTCAGGAGAAGTAGGGCAATGTGTTTTGGGGTGTATTTTTATATATACCCATACTTTGTGTGAGAAATATCGCTGTAAACGACAACTTTTTAATTTTGTTTTATACAAAGTTGTCAGTTTACAGAGATATTTCTCTCACCCAACATGGGTATATGTAAAAATACACCCCAAAACACATTGCCCTACTTCTACTGAGTACGGCGATACCACATGTGTGACACTTTTTTGCAGCCTAGGTGCGCAAAGGGGCCCAAATTCCAACGAGTACCTTTAGGTTTTACAGGGTTGCTCACAATTTAGCCCCGCCCAAAATGCCAGAACAGTACAAACACCCCACAAATGACCCCATTTTGGAAAGAAGACACCCCAAGGTATTCACTGAGGTGCATAGTGAGTCCGTGGGAGATTTTTTATTTTTTTGCCAGAAGTTAGCAGAAATGGAAACTTTATTATTTTTATTTTTTTCCTCAGAAAGTGTCATTTTCCGCTAACTTGGGGAAAAAAATGAAATGATACATGAACTCACCATGCCCCTCCGCGAATACTTTGGGGTGTCTTCTTTCTAAAATGGTGTCATTTGGGGGGTATTTATACTATCCTGGTATTCTAGCACCTGAAGAAACATGACAGGTGCTCAGAAAGTCAGAGCTGCTTCAAAATGCAGAAATTCACTTTTTTGCACCATAGTTTGTAAACGCTATAACTTTTACCCAAACCAATAAATATACACTTATTGGATTTTTTTTTATCAAAGACATGTAGAACAATAAATTTTGCGAAAAATTTATATAGAAATGTAGTTTTTTAAATAAAAAATTACAACAGAAAGTGAAAAATGTCATTTTTTTTGCAAAAATTTCGGTCATTTTTGTTTAATAGCAAAAAAAGTATAATGTCAGCAGCAATGAAATACCACCAATTGAAAGCTCTATTAGTGAGAAGAAAAGGAGATAAAATTCATTTGGGTGGTAAGTTGTATGACAGAGCAATAAACGGTGAAAGTAGTGTAGTGCAGAATTGTAAAAAGTGGTGTTTAAGCAAGGGGGGCTGAAGTGGTTAAGTACACTGGTAAATGGCAGAATCTAAGATGGCTGCTGCTATTTATAGGGCTGGCTGGCTGCTGATTGGCTGCATGCATGGCATTATGGCTGATCCTGCCTTCCCAGAGTTCCTTGCTCAATGTCTTCACACGTGTAGCAGCCATTTTAGGAAAAAATTTGATTCGTTACCACGAATCGCGATGAAATTCGGCTTTGGTGCGAATCGAATTTTTCCTGAAATTCAGATCTAATTCCACTTCTTCAGCTTCGATTTGCTCATCTCTAATGTCAGTGCTATATAGTGAATAAAATTAATAATTAAAAATCTATGAATGAACACTTTGAACCCCTAAAAAAATGGCAGGATATATTGGATGTACAGATCAAAAGCATTATAGCCATATGGCCTTAAAGGGGTTATCCAATTTCTCAAACAGCCCCCCCATGTCCTGGGCCCCTCACAGGTAATATACTTACCCCGCTTCCTGCACGCTCCTGGTCCCTGCACTGCTGCTGGTTTTCCCTGTACACGGATGAAAACATCCGGAGAAGCAGCAGCGACGGTGCGGGGACCAGGAGAGGCGCCGGGAGAGGGGTAAGTATATTACCCCTTATATTGAGCATACAGGTAATGAGATTTTTTTTCCGTTCAGCCTCTGGGCTGAAAGAAAAAATGAACGGCACAGATTTCTCCATTTGCATTGATTGATGTGGATGAAAAAATCTCTGCCAAAAAATATGCAAGAAGAAAAAAAAAGAGGGGCCTGGCGATTGCCAGGACATAGGGGCTCCGCCCAAACATCCATACCCACTTCAGCTCCTATATCCTGGCAAACGAGATTTCTCCGTTCACATCGATCAATCGATTGTTGTGGAGGAAGACATCTTTGCCAGATTTTTGATACAAAGTGTTTGCCAAAGCATATGAACTCCAACACCTCTCCTCAGCGCATATGCCTTGGCAAACGTACCTGTACTGCAGAGGAGAAATCTCGTCTTGCAGCGCCGCATACACCGACTTCACGTGTCTTCTGACAGCAGCGCAATGCTTCTCTCAGAATGCACATCAGTGCTGAAGCTGGCTCTTTGCTTGATCCACCTAGAAGGTATAAAAAAAAAAAAGAAAAAAAAAAACAGGCAGAAACGCAATAATTTTATTAACATTAACTTTATAGAACATTAGAAACCGAACGTTAACTTGAACATTTGAAACATAACTTGAACTTTTTTGCTTACCTATGGATTTTTTTTTTTTTTTTTACCTTAAGGCCTCATGCACACGGCCGTGGAACACGTGCATGGACCGTTGTATCTCGGCCTGGCATCCATCTGACAGCAGGAGCACACGGCGTCACTGGTTGCTATGTGTTTCACGGCCGTGTGCATGAGGCCTTAGAGGATAAACCTCTCCTTCCCCGTGGGACAATGTGCAAAGCGCAAATCACCCAGAGATGTGGCGAAGTACATTATGCACTTTGTCCCAGGTGAAAGGAGAGGTTTTCAGCAGCTCTGTGTGAAAGGGCCCTAAGGGCCCTTGCACACGAGCGTTGCTCACGTATGGTGATCGCAAAGGAGCGCCCGGCCTGACTTCTCCCGCACAGACTGGGTCGCATAGCATCATATTGATTTATGATGCTATGTAACCCTTACAGTTCTGGAATGCATTGGATAGCACTGGCAGCAGCAGTATGCCAGTGCTATCCAATGCATTCCAGAACTGTAAGGGTTACATAGCATCATAAATCAATATGATGCTATGCGACCCATCTGTGCGGGAGAAGTCAGGACGGCGCTCCTTGCGATCACCATACGTGAGCAACGCCGTGTGCAAGGGCCCTAAGACCCTTGTGTGCCTGGCCTGTGTCTTGCAATCCCTATGCTAATAATGTACCTGGGTGTGATACTTGCGGAAACACTCCCCTATGCATAGGGCAGGCTGGTCAGGACAGTCAGGACAAAAAACGGTGGTGTCACGCCTTAGTCCACTCCTGCTACAGACACGACATCTTCTTCTTGGGGAACGGTGGCTTGGGGTACCAGGGAAGACACTGGGGAAGTGTCTCTCATGTAGCCGGCTCACTACATCAGGGACTTGGGGCACAGAACCTCCTGGATACAGGAGTTCCGAAATGATCTCTTCCTGGAATTTAAGGAAGGATCCCGTTCTCCCAGCCTTACTGTAGAGAACGTAACTGTTATATACGGCCAATTGAATCAAATATACAGACACCTTTTTATACCAGTGTCTGGTGCGTTAGAAACTAAATATGGAGCCAACATTTGGTCATTGAAGTCCACCCCTCCCATGTGGAGATTATAATCGTGGACAGAGAGGGGCTTTTCAATGACTTCTGTCGCCCGTTCTATTTGGACAGTCGTGTCTGCGTGAATGGTGGACAGAAGGTAAACGTCCCTCTTGTCCCGCCACTTCACCGCGAGCAGTTCTTGGTCACACAAGGCAGCCCTCTCCCCCTGTGCAAGTCGGTTATTAATGAGCCGTTGGGGGAAGCCCCGGCGACTAGGCCGCGCGGTGCCACAGCATTAGATTCCGACTAGATGTAAGTGCCGAAAGAGGGCCACACTTGTGTAAAAATTGTCCACGTATAAGTGGTACCCCTTGCAGACTAAGGCTGGGTTCACACGAGCGTGTCCGGATTAGGTCCGGATGCGTTGCGGATGCGTTCAGTGAAAACTGTGCGATTTCACAGGCAAAGCCATTCAGTTTTGCCTGCGATTGCGTTCAGTTGTTCAGTTTTTTCCGCGCGGGTGCAATGCGTTTTGATGCGTTTTTCACGCTCGTGATAAAAAACTGAAGGTTTACAAACAACATCTCCTAGCAACCATCAGTGAAAAACGCAACGCACCCGCACTTGCTTGCGGATGCAATGCGTTTAACGCTAGCCCATTCACTTCTATGGGGCTAGGGCTGCGTGAAAAACGCAGAATATAGAACATCCTGTGATTTTCACGCAACGCACAAGTGATGCGTGAAAAAAAACGCTGATGTACACAGCCCCATAGAAATGAATGGGTCAGGATTCAGTGCGGGTGCAATGCGTTAACATCACGCATTGCACCCGCGCGGAAATCACGCTCGTGTGAATGCAGCCTAAGGGTGACACCAAGTCCCAGACAATCTTGCCACTGCACCCCAGGTAGTCAGGGCATCCGACCAGCTCCAGTTTTGAGTCTTTTCCCTCATAGACCCTAAAACGATATGTATAGCCTGTGGCCCTTTCACAGAGCCTATACAATTTGACCCCGTACCGGGCGCGCTTGCTGGGGATGTTCTGTTTGATGCCAAGGCGCCCGGTGAATTGTACTAGGGACTCGTCTATGCAGATGTTCTGACTGGGGGTATACGCATCTGCAAATTTGGATGACAAATGGTCTATGAGGGGCTGAATTTTATGGAGCCGGTCATAAGCAGGGTGGCCTCTTGGATGACAGGTTTCATTGTCAGTGAAATGCATAAAGCGCATGATGACCTCAAACCGTGCCCTGGACATTGCAGCAGAGTACATGGGCATATAATGTATATGACCGCAATACATTTTTTTTAGTTATGCCCATGCTGAGGGTAAGGCCCAAAAATGTTTTAAATTCGGAAACGGTGACTGGTTTCCACCGGAAAGGCTGGGCATAGAAGCTTTCCGGATTGGCGGTTATATATTGTGTGTCGTATCGGTTGGTTTCTGCCACAACTAAGTCGTAGAGATCCGCAGTGAAGAACAGCTCAAAAAATTCAAGGGCCGATCCGAAATTGGCTGTCTCCATGCGAACTCCTGACTGGGCGGTGAAAGGGGGCAATACGGGTTAGGCGGAAGGAGGGGATTGCCAATTAGGGTTTGCCAGCACCTCTGGGAGACTAAGGGGTCTACGGGCCTGAGAACGTGGTGGCTGCGACGGGGGAGTTAGTGCACGTGCCACCGTACCAGCAACTTCCCTTCTGGTGCTCGCCACTTCACCAGGGAATACGGCAGTGCTGGTAGAAGGTCCAGGATGTGCTGCGCTGCCGGTGTATGCCGTACCATAAAAAAGGTCAGCGCTAGCACCACTCTGCTGCATATGAGGCTCATCACGCGGGATATGCGAAACACTGACATGGGGTCTGGTACGCCTGACCGTAGCAGGGACCTCAACCTCATCATCTTCGCTAGCGGTTAGAGTGCCACTGCTGTCTACAGGTTCATATTCTGAACCACTGGATTCAGCGGGTGAGGCGTCCCCATCGCTTTCATCCATCACGGCCAGAATCCTGTATGCCTCTTCAGCGGAATACCCCTTTTTTTACCATTTTGGAGTAACTAAATTTAGGGGGTATTCCTCTGAGACTACCCAGGAAAAAGAGCACACCTACCTAGTAAAAGGGAGTGCTTGCGAAGTAACGCTGCGATCGCTAATAAAGATCCAATAACTCAAAAGTGATCTTTTATAGCGGTGCAGCGATTTTACTGTGTTTTTGCAGTGATCAGAAAAAAAAAATTCTGTCACTGCGGTGGGCGGACTGAAAGCAAATGTGCGCACAAGATCAGGCCTGATCAGGCGAACAATGCGTTTTTTATAGAGCCTAAAGTGACCCTAATGTACTGATATAGATCTGATTGCGATCAGTCTTGATCACTTACAGATACTATATTAGTATTAGTACTGATAAGCGACACTGATGACGCTAATCAGTGACTAATAAGTGACTGTGCGGTGCGGTGGGCTGGCCGCTAACTACCTAACAAGCAGCTAACTACCTGACGGTGATTAGGGACCCTTATAGGGGGGGTGATCTATGACAGGGGGGTGACAGAGGGTAATCAGGGGGTTTATATGGGTAATCAGTAATTACTGAGCTGCCTGTGTCCTCTGGTGGTGGATCCAGCAAAAGGGATCTCCAGAGGGCCAAGCAGGACTTATATCAGACGCTATTTTGTAAATAGCGTCTGATATCCGATTTTCATAGGGCGATTTATAAAATTACAGCCTGCCAGCCAATTATCGCGCTGGCAGTCTGTAGTTTCATTTCTCTTCTGTGCGTCACAGTGAACGCGCGCGTTCATGTAAAATCTCGGGTCTCACGAGATGACGCCGATAGGCGGCAGTCAGACCTGAGAGAGCCGCCGCGCTGACGCCCATCGGCATTAGCATGGCGGCAAGTGGTTAATGAAGTCATGATATAAACAGTTCTAAAAATGTCATTTTTCTCTACAGTACTCAACAGGGCTGTCTCTGACTTAATTTCCTTTCTCCAATTGCATTTACCAAGGAAAAATGTTTAGAGACAGTTCCTCTATTTAACTAATTGTTTTCTTTTGTATAAAAATATGTAAACGTCTTATCAAGTTCTCATGATCCTCCAGTGTTGTCATAAGTCTCATATGCTCAATAACAGTGACATCTAGTGGTTATTCATATAATGCCCATGATAAGTCTAAGAGGGACATCTTATGGTCATTCAGTATAAAAAACAATTGAGAGTTCCCCGTAGAAAATAATCTTGGTTATACTGACCTCACATGGCCAAATCTCAAATTACAACCCTATAGCTCTATTACTATGTATGTAGATTGCATACTACCGACATCCGGCAGCTAAAAAAACACCATACTTCATATAATTCAGAGTAGTGACCCTTTTAGGGCCAAATGGGCCACTGTAACCATAAAGATAAAGTTATATAACTAAGAAAAAAAGTCCTCTTCAAACTGATATGTACTGTAGATTGGGAATGCGACAGTGTGTAATTTCTTACATTTATGGTTTTCCTGCAGACTGATCTTTTATCATTATAATTTGATGTATAATCCATTCTTTTAACTATAATAGGCATAATCATGAGCTTTAACCGCTTAATGACCGGTGTGACACAGTGAGAGGTTTGGTGGTAAAAAACAGGTATTTTCCTCTCAGCCTGTGCTGCTGGGTTGATTGCAGCCAGGTGAGGGCAAATACTGGACCGGATTTTAGGTGCCGGTCCGGGTTTTTTGGGTGATTACCTAGCTGCACTTAAGACAGCTAGCTTCATGCAAGTGGGTCTCTCTCTGTGTTTGGGATCTGAGCCCTGTGCTGGGCTGAAAAGCTGAGACCTGTGTGTCAGAAGAGCAGGCCATTTAAAGACGGTCAGTGGACTTTTTGTGTTGCTGAGCATTCAGCCAGGTGTGAACTAACACCTAGGATTTGAGGTGATTTAACCTGGAAACTGCTGGTGTTCCGTGGAGCTCTCAGGGCTGGAAGCAAGAGCTTGCAAAGAGGCGTGCAGTCTGCCTGGAAGCCTGAGGTTGGACTTTCCTGCGGCTGAGCTGACAGCCGGGTGTGAACACGCACCTAAACCACACAGGTGAATTTGATTCAGTCTTGGACTTTTGTTTTGCCTCAAGTTTTTGCTATGTGTGTGAAGTAACACTAAGTGACTGTTTTGAGTTTTTGTTTGTGCAAGTGTGAAATAAGACACTGTTTGCTGCACTACCTGGACTCTCTTTGCCTCTGTACTGCACCCGCACCGCTGTCTACCAGAGAAACTCCCCACATTTGGTGTCGGATGCGGGCAATTGCAGTGAGGCTGGCGTGAAGCCAAAACTTTCCGTAGCATTTTTTTTTTTTTTGGGCACTGTTGTATGTCCTGGATTAAGCCTGCCAAGCTGCAACCACCAACACAGGACAAGATGGAGGAGATGATAAAGCAGCTTGTCCAGGCCAACTTAAAGCAGCAAGAGAGACATGAAGAGGCCGTCGCACAGCTGATAGAGGCTAATCAGCGACACCAGGACACGAACCAGCGGCTGCTGCAACATGTAATGGTGCTAGAAAAGTCAGGGATGCCTCAGGGAGTGCACGATGCCCGGAAAGTCCGCATGGCCGTTCCCAAGATGACACCGACAGATGATGTTGAAACCTACTTGGCGATGTTCGAAAAGGTGGCCGTGAGAGAGAGACTACCCCGAGACCAGTGGGCAGAGGTCATTGCTCCATTTCTGGCGTCCGGACCCCAACAGGTTTACTTTGATTTACCGGACGACCAAGCCGCAGACTACTCTGTGGTTAAGGGTGAGATCCTGGCGAGACTGGGGGTGAATGTGTTGGTCAGGGCCCAGCGGGTACATCAGTGGGAGTTTAACCCAGCTGAGCCAGCACGACCCCAGTATTACAATTTGCTAAAACTCTTACAAAAAATGGCTACCGACTGACGTACTTAGTCCCACTGCTATGCTGGACCGTATTGTAGCTGACAAATTCTGGAGGGCATTGCCACTACCCCTCCAGCGCTGGGTTGGCCAGACATCTCCTACTAGTGCCCTGGAGATGGTGGACCTGGTCGAACGTTATGGGGCTACTGAGGAACTTAAGGGGGAACTCTGGGGAAGGGAGTAATAAAACCCAGAAAATCCCTCCCCAGACCCTGCGGCCTGAGCTGAGAAAGACCAGCACGGGATGTGCCCTTTGGGGATCGGGACTCTATAATCTGCTGGCGGTGCCATGAGCCTGGCCATGTACGGGCCAACTGTCCCCTCCTGGGTGAGCCCATGGATGTGAACTTTGGGTATCGACAGTCATTGTATGCCAGAAGGGTCGATGTGTCAGAGGTTATCCATGAGGAACATTTGTGTCGGGTGGAGGTGGGAGACACTCCAGTGGCAGCTCTGCTGGATTCGGGAGTCAGGTGACCCTGGTGAGGGCTTCCTGGTGCGACCCACAGAGTTTACAGGCCGGAGAGTCAGGGTTTTCAGCATTCATGGAGATGTAAAAGAATACCCCACTGCTCTGTTGTCTGTAAACACGTGTGCCGGCAGGCAGGTCCATGAGGTAGCTGTAACCACGAGTATGCCCTATGATGTGATAATAGGAAGAGACTTTCCATTGTTCCCAGCCCTGTGGCCGGCCATTGTACATACAGTTCCCAGACAGGTAGGAAAACTTCCAGTAGTGAGGCCTAGCCCAGGTGAGGTGTTAGAACCCCAGAAACCCAAGGCAGAGGGACCCACAGTAGGTCCGGTGGTTGAGGAGAAGACAGTCCCCCTAAATAGGATAGGTAGAAAACATAGGAAGGTGGCTCAGCCAGGCCAAAGCCGGACCTGCAATCGAGTGTCTGGGGTCCGTAGCCAAAGGGACCCGGTTTTGGTTGTTGGGCCACCTGTGAACAGTAAGGACAGCGCTAGGGGAAGGGGACCTATAAAATAGCACAGAAAGTTGGAGACCCAAATTACAAGGTACACCAGCCAGGACTGCAAAAGCCGGAGCCGGTCTACCATGTAATTTTATGGAAACCTTGGAAGGTTAGAGAGACTTATATTGAGAACAACCCGCGGCCGGTTTATCTAGGGAAAGAGACTCCGGTCCCTCTGTCTGCTAACAGGGAAGCGGCTGCCACAGATAAAATTACTGGCAGCCTTTCCACTGAACAGACTCAGAGAGCCAAGGAGTTTGTTAGTCGGAACACAGAGGTGTTCTGTGATTTCCCTGAATGCCCTTCCATAACTCACCGTGATATTGTCACTGAGCCCCAGGCAAAAGTCTGGTTAAAGCCGTACCAGGTGCCCATGGCTCCGCGACAAGCCATCTCTGAAGGAGTGATATGGGGTTGGCCGCAGCCTGTCCCCATCTGGACAAAGAAGGAAAGTCCTGGGTCACCAGAGGGTTCGGGTGACTTCAGAACTTTTGATTTTCAGTGGAACACAGAGCAGGGCAGTTACAGGGAAAAGCGAGTGCCCGGTTCTGGGTATACTGTCTGGCGTGTGTTCACCCCCTCAGGGTTGAACAAAGGGGGGGGGGTATGTGACACAGTGAGAGGTTTTGTGGTAAAAAACAGGTATTTTCCTCTCAGCCTGTGCTGCTGGGTTGATTGCAGCCAGGTGAGGGCAAATACTGGACCGGATTTTAGGTGCCGGTCCGGGTTTTTGGGTGATTACCTAGCTGCACTTAAGACAGCTAGCTTCTATGCAAGTGGCTCTCTCTGTGTTTGGGATCTGAGCCCTGTGCTGGGCTGAAAAGCTGAGACCTGTGTGTCAGAAGAGCAGGCCATTTAAAGACGGTCAGTGGACTTTTTGTGTTGCTGAGCATTCAGCCAGGTGTGAACTAACACCTAGGATTTGAGGTGATTTAACCTGGAAACTGCTGGTGTTCCGTGGAGCTCTCAGGGCTGGAAGCAAGAGCTTGCAAAGAGGCGTGCAGTCTGCCTGGAAGCCTGAGGTTGGACTTTCCTGCGGCTGAGCTGACAGCCGGGTGTGAACACGCACCTAAACCACACAGGTGAATTTGATTCAGTCTTGGACTTTTGTTTTGCCTCAAGTTTTTGCTATGTGTGTGAAGTAACACTAAGTGACTGTTTTGAGTTTTTGTTTGTGCAAGTGTGAAATAAAACACTGTTTGCTGCACTACCTGGACTCTCTTTGCCTCTGTACTGCACCCGCACCGCTGTCTACCAGAGCAACTCCCCACACCGGGCAATTTTCCATTTTTTCATTTTTGTTTCCCAAACTAATAACTTTTTTATTTTTCCATTCACATAGCCAAAAATAATTTTTTTTTTTTTTTTTTTTTGCAGGACAAGTTGCACTTCCAAATGACACCATTTACAGTTGCAGACAATGTAGTGGGAAGCGGGAAAATATTCCAAATATGCAAATATTTGTAAAATTTGTAAAATATTCCAAGTTTGCACATGCTCAGATGCCGTAGTCACGTTTGACTACGGCATCTGAAGTGTTAAAGGTCCACAACTGACATTATCGCCAGTTCCGGACAAGAGCCGCAGGTGTGTGCTGTGTAAAACAGTAGGTACCCCGCGGCTATGCCAAAGACCCGGCCTGCGCTGTACTAGTATGTCGCTGGTCGGGAAGGGGTTAACAATAGGCCATAATTCAACACAAGGACACAGGAACCATGGTTTTTTAGATTTTACTTGTGCATTGTTTGCTTGATTCTAGTTCCCCAATTACAGCAGTAAGGGGTTTAAATTTAAATTTAAGGGGTTGTCTCACTTCAGCAAATGTCATTCATCATGTAGACAAGACACTTTCTGTATTTTGATTGTCCATATTGCTTCTGTGGCGAAACCCACCTTGCCACTGTGAACTGGAGAAGCCTAGTAGCCCGCCTCTTGCTTTCTGACTATGGCCCTGGGATGTATTGCCCGTTAAGAACTGATTTGGGCTTATGGACTTTTATTGTACAGTGCTGGCCCTTTTAAAAACAGTATAGGGACACATGGAAACTTTTTGGACAGGTAAAGCCATGCTGCCAAGGGATAATAAAGAGACCTCACCTAACTTTTTAACCCCTGGACGGATTCATTCAGGTGTCGTCCTTCCTCCCCAGCAGCAGAGTATCCTGCGGGGAGCAGAGACCGTCAGTCTCGCACCCCAGCCGCAAGACAAAATATTGAAAGGGGAGACAGTTGGTCCCCCCCCTCCACCAGCAGAGAGAGGGTCAGGGAGAGGAGCCTGCTACCCCCTCTCCCCAGCAGCAGTCTACAGTTCAGAGAGAGGAGCTTGTTACACCCTCTCTCCAGCGGCAGGCTTACCCACCAAGGGGAGATGTTACACCCCCCAACGGTGCAGATGGGACCGTGGTCTCTGCACTTACAGCACAAGGGGTAAGGACGGTCGGTCCTGTCTCCCAGCCACAGAGCGGTGTATCCAGAGGGGAGACAGACGGTCTCCCCCTCCCACAACCAGGCTCCAACCAGGCTACTTCCATGGTAGCGCTGGCCCCAGGGCAGAGTACCGCGGGTCTCTGCCCACTCAGCAACCCACCAAGGCAGTCTACCAGTCCCCCGCACAGCCGTGGTGAGGCACCTGGACATGGACAAGTTGCTACTTTATCCAGGTGTAGTAAACATTTATTGTGGGTGGGCTGTACTGCTGTTTGTGCTTCGTAGGTGGGTTGCTGGACTAACCAGGGCACTGACCGGCAGGAGGTCAGATACCCTGTTAGTCTAGTTGGTAAAGGGGAGAAGTGTGGGGAAACCCACCTCACCACTGTGAACTGGAGAAGCCTAGTAGCCCGCCTCATGCCTTCTGACTATAGCCCTGGGATGTATTGCCCGTTAAGAACTGATTTGGGCTTATGGACTTTTTTTGTACAGTGCTGGCCCTTTTAAAAACAGTATAGGGACACATGGAAACTTTTTGGACAGGTAAAGCCATGCTGCCAAGGGATAATAAAGAGACCTCACCTAACTTTTTAACCCCTGGACGGATTCATGTGATTTTTACATATGTTGCTCCCCAAGTTATGCTCATCACATAAATATGAGTTTTATCCGTATGTGATGTAAGATCAGGGAGTTATTAAAATGTATAAAAAGTGTAACTTTTCAGCTTGGAGATAATTGAGTAGATACAGTAATTGACTCAATTATCTCCTAAGCAGAGGTGAGGAATATGCTGAGTGTGTCTGTATTGTCCCCATTGTGTCTGATTGGCTGCTGTACTTGCATTGTACGTGTTGTAATGTGTTTATTGGTTGTTCTGCAAAACCCTGCGGGCTGTAATGTTTTTGGGGATTGGGAATAAAAGAGGCTGTATGGGCCAGTACAGAGAGTTCCTGCTTGACCCTCAAAATGAAATGTCATCTCGTTATTGGGGGGGATTGACTGTATGCCGATTGCCAGGAGTGTAAGCTGTTCATATTGCTTTTCCTGTTCGGCTGCTTCCAGGGTTCGTGTGTCTCTTGTTCGGGAGTTGGTGAATTTGTGTGGTTTGCTGGCTTGATTCTTTTTTTCCATCGTTTTCATCATGGTTACAACCACTCTGCAATCCAGTAATAGTGGCCGTGCTTGCACACTTTAGGAAAAGTGCCATCCTATGTGCACACCAATGGTCCCGGCCACCAGAGAGGTTAGTGCTTTTTTCCTATAGTGTGCAAGCACGACCACCGCTGCTGGATTACGGGGTGATTGCAACCATGGAAACGAGAAGTGTATAATACGATGGAAAAATGAATCAAGCCAGCAAAGGACACAATTAAAATACATTGTATTAACTTTGTCTTCATGATAAATGCCATTTGCTGACATAAGATAACTCCTTAAATGTTTTCTCTTACTGTTCTCTTACATTTAAACATGTGCTCCATAGACGCTACAGTGGATATAAAAAGTCTCCACACCCCTTTTAAAATGTCAGGTTTCTGTGCTGTAATGAGACAAAGATAAATCATTTCAGAACTTTTACCACCTTTAATGTGACCTATAAACTGTACCACTCAATTGAAAAACAAACTGAAATCTTTTAGGTTGAGGGACCTAAATCTGTCAGATTGTGAGGGCATCTAGCTGTGCACAGCCCTCTTCAGATCACCACACAGATTTTCAATTGGATTCAGGTCTGGGCTCTGGCTGGGCCATTCCAAAACTTTAATCTTCTTCTGGTTAAGCCATTGCTTTGTTGATTTGGATGTATGCTTTGGGTTGTTGTCATGCTAAAAGATGAAGTTCCTCTTCATGTTCAGCTTTCTAGCAGAAGCCTGAAGGTTTTGTGCCAATATTGACTGGTATTTGGAACTGTTCATAATTCCCTCTATCTTAACTAAGGCCCCAGTTCCAGCTGAAGAAAAACAGCCCCAAAGCATGATGCTGTCACCACCATGCTTTACTGTGGGGATGGTGTTCTTTTGGTGATGTGCAGTGTTGTTTTTGCGCTAAACATATCTTTTGGAATTATGGCCAAAAAGTTCAATCTTGGTTTCATCAGACCATAACACCTTTTCCCACATGCTTTTGAGAGACTTCCGATGTGTTTTTGCAAAATGTAGCCTGACTTGGATGTTTTCTTTCGTAATAAAAGGCTTTCGTCTTGCCACTCTACCCCATAGCCCAGACATATGAAGAACACGGGAGATTGTTGTCACATGTACCACACAGCCAGTACTTGCCAGATATTCCTGCAACTCCTTTATGTTGCTGTAGGCTTCTTGGTAGCCTCCCAAACCAGTTTTCTTCTCGTCTTTTCATCCATTTTGGAGGGACGTCCAGTTCTTGGTAAAGTCACTGTTGTGCCATATTTTCTGCACTTGATGATGACTGTCTTCACTGTGTTCCATGGTATATCTAATGCCTTTAAAATTCTTTTGTACCCTTCTCCTGACTGATACCTTTTAACAATGAGATCCCTCTGATGCTTTGGAAGTGCTCTGTGGACCATAGGTTTTGCTGTGGAATGCGACTAAGAAAATTTTAGGAAAGACCAACTAGAGCAGCTGAACTTTATTTGGGGTTAATCAGAGGCACTGTAAATGATGGCATGTGTATGCTGACTTCTCTTTAAAATGATTTTTAATGTGATTGCTTAATTCTGAACACAGCTACATCCCCAGTTTTTTTTTTGTTTTCTTCCCTCCACCTAAAAGATTTTAGTTTGTTTTTTAAATTGAGTGGTACATTTTATAGGTCGCATTAAAGGTGGAAAAAGTTCTGAAATGATTTATCTTTGTCTCATCTTTTTACAGCACAGAAACCTGACATTTTAACAGGGGTGTGTAGACTTTTTATATCCACTGTAAGTGTTTGTCCTGCGCAATGTATGCATGCCTTGAACAGCCTTTGAGGGTGAATACATTTGCACTAGATGCAAGTATGATACATATTTGGAAGTCCAGATTGTGGATCTAAATGTGCAGCTTGCAATACACAGAACCGTTGAAAACCTGGAGAAAGGTGCAGGCACTGGCTGGAGTCTGTGAAATGGAGGTGGGTGGAGAAGAGAAAGAACAGGACTATGGAGTCAGCAGCTGGATAACATTTACGAGAAGGGGTAGGGAGAAAAATGCCAGGGAGGCTAGTCCTGAGCTGGCACACCCTAGTAAATATGGTATGCCTGTTTGGCTGATATTAGGGATGAAAGCCGAGGGCCAGAAACACTGATGCAGGGCATTGCTCCTAGCAACCAGGAGGATGACTGCTGTAGGAAGGATGGAAAGAGGAGTGCAGAAAAGGTTAGGCAGATGGTGTCGGTAGGGGACTTCATTATGACAGGGTCATCTGTCATTGAGACAGTGAAGGCCAAACAGTGTGTTGTCTTCCGGGTTCTTGGGTTTAGCATATTGCGGATTGGATTGCTGGGTGGGGCTGGGGATGACCTTGTGTTCATGGTACACATTGCTACCAACGACAAAGTCAGCGGGAATAGAAGGTCCTTAAAATTATTTTAGGGAACTAAGAGAGAAGCTCAAGTCAAGGACCTCCAAAGTAGTGGTTTTTAGAAATACTGTACTCCCAGTGCCACAAGGGAATTAAATAAGTGGCTTAGAAGCTGGTGCAGAAAGGAAGGGTTTGGGTTCATTGAGAACTGGCTGATTTCTCTTTTAGCTACAGGCTCTACATTAGGGACGGGACACACCTACAGGGTGCTGCTGTTCTGGGGGAAGGAATAGTTAGATGAATGCAAAAGTTTTTAAACTAGGATCTGGGGGAGGGAGTGTGGTCATACCAATAAAGGGGTAAAAAGAGTTGATAGAGAGGGGGATATAGGAGGGGACAGTAGGTATTTAGTGTGGGCTGGGGATAGCGAGGAAAGCAGGGAGGTGACTGGGCATAACTGTACATGAAAAACAGAGTTGCTGGTAACATAAACCTGTTACAACCAACAATATAAAACAAGAAGCCCTAAAAATCTTAAATGTTCACTTTCCAGAAACTGAATGTCTCAAATTAAATAGAAACTTAAAATGTGTGTTCACAAATGCCAGACCTCGAGCAAGCAAAATGGGGATGCTGGAGTCCATGGTACTAGAGAAACACATAGTAGTTGTTGTGGCTGAGACATGCCAGGACTCTTTACACAACTGGGATCTTAATATTCAGAGTTTTACACTCTTTATGAAAGACAGGCCAATAGAAATGGTGGTGGTGTAATATACAAACCTCCTAACACCACAGATGAGATAGAAGTTCAGTTGTATAACCAAACACAGTGGCTATAATGGGAGATTTCAACTTCCCAGATTTTGATTTGGTGTCATGACTAAGTTGTCCAAAACATCTTTTATGTCAAAATGAACCAAGCCTGGATTCAGGAGGATTTTCACACTCTTACGGCTGTTTTCAATGAATAAACCTCACCTTGCTGGTGGTGGCCCATCTTGCCACTGTTGTTGTCTGCCTGCATCATGCCACTAATGCCACTTTCCAAACATCACAATATGTACGGCTCCTGCTGCTGTCTGCATCATGCCACTAATGCCAATTGACAACCATCATGTTCCCTACAGCCGCCATCATAACATCTCTGCGACCTGACGACCATCATCTTCCGTAAGGCTTCTGCTGCCTCCATCATGCTGCTGCCTTTCTGCCATATGCTTTAGCTGCTGCTGCTCCTCGCTATGAATCCCCTACTGCTACTACTATTAACGCAAAGCATCTGCTGCCATTATCTCCACTACTACCCATAGATAGCCTTTTATGTTCCATGCTATACTGCTCCTACTGCTGCCACTATTGCAGCCACATGCCACTATATCCATACAATACTCATTCCATATCCACACTGCACTACCGCTACTCCCAATTAAAAGGGAGACTTTTTTTGGACCGTTCACAACGGCCCACTTTTTTTTCTGACAATCAACACTTTTGCATGTTGTGTCATTTTTGGATACTTGGTACCTCCCAAACCACTTTTTTTTCTTTTTTACCCATAACACCGTGTATGTTTAAACATCATCTGCCCCTGATAGGGGACAAGTTTTGGAAGCTTTGGAATATGAAAATGCATTAGATATGTGCCGGCACGGTGTGTTTTTAAAAACGCTGTATGTTAAATGTAAATGAAATGTGCATTTACGTATAGCTACTGTATGTGTGTCAGTGTCACTGAGACATCCTTTATTATTGCTGTCATTGCATGCCAGAGCTTGGAGGGGGGGAAAAAATCCTACAAAATATACGAAAAGAGTTTTCCTAAAAATTATGAGTTCTAGGAGGCTACAGGGGGTTATAGAGCAACTTTCATGACAATTGGAGCAACTTGAGTTCGGCTCAAATCAATTCAGGTCCAAATAGAACTTTTTCGCTCATCTCTAATTTATAGGGCATTTTTCACACAAAAATGTTTAGATGGAAAAATAATAGTAGAGTCAATATGTAGCTTATTCGAACATTTATATAAGAGGTGCCAATTAAAATATTTTACAATTGAGACTGAAATATACAAAAATTGATGCCAATGCCTCTGACATTACCAACATTGCTTCACAGAACCAGGAATCACACTGGCATTTGTATCAAGAGGAGTTATATCATCCCTTTGGATTTCTTTAATCAGGTTCTGCTGTTGGGATCCTGTTTCTACATATGTCTGTGAACTTTCCTTCGTATTTATAATATCACAAAAACGTTGATGATGGATATTGCACGGTGGCTGTTCTGAGACTCTGTTGTTGAGGTTCCCTGACACCTTGTTTCCATATCTATTCGTTTTCCTGCAGATACCTGTAGAGCCGCTGTGCAAAGGTTCAATAACTGTGGTATGTGAACGCCTCAGAGGTCTGTAGTTTCTGTTTTGTATGTTGGCTGAGGTGCATCTGTTTCCACTGTCTGTTTTTTTGTATTCAAGGTCAACAGCATTATGACATGGGTGTATATAAAAAAGAGGGGGCAAAATAGCTTTCTTATCATTATACTTTGGAGCATTCCCATTTTGGGAAACATCTAAGCAAAGTTTTTCATTTCCAGCTGAGAGTCCATGTCCATCTTCAGACTTAAGAATGCATTGCTTATTATCTAATGTGTGATCCATGTTGTCTTCAGAATACTTGGGCTTCGATAGATCATCCTCTGGAACACCATTTCTGCAGACACTCTCCAAGCCTTGTTGCTGTTGCAGACAGTTCAGATTTATACCAGGTACAAGAGAACAAGCACTAAAAGAACAAATATAATACTATTAGCACATTTATAAAATGTCAGTGATGCCATGTTGACCATCATTGATGTGTTTCCATTGCCCCCAGCCAAGAGATGCAAGACGTGTTATTACTTGCTTGAATGTGTTCAACACAGCCCCAAGTGACTACTTGTGATGCTTTAATGTCACAACCATCCCAGCGATCACACAACCTAGCTGTCAGTTGCTACAGTAATCTCTATTCTATATATCAAGGAAACCTGTTTAAACGTTTATGACTTTTCCATAGGTATTATTATGAACAGTGTGATATGTCAATGGGAAGAAACAAAAAGAATATTCTCGTTGAGGTAGAAAATATGCAGTGTGCATCATCCCAAGGCAGTAATGGTCACGGGCTATCTGGTGAAAATACAATAGCTGATGGAGTCATTCCAGATGAACATTTTATCCTAAAAGCTGCTCTAACCATAGTTGACTGCTAAATGAATGCTTGATACTGAAGTGATATATGGTATAATAGGCTAGCATTCTACCCACATATAACTATAAAAGAATATTGTAAAACACATACACCCATAGAAGAGAACCTGTCACCATAAAATGCAGTGCAATCTGTGGGTAGAGTGTTATACAGCGAAAGCTGGGCAGTTTTTGATAGTTTTGTGTGAAAAGATTCAATAAAACTTATAATTTTATACATTTTAAATCTCTGATCTTACTGAGCTCAAGACAGTTATTATCAGTGACTGAAAGCATTCTCTGTATAAAGGCTTATCTAGACTAGTAGATAATCATTTAGGCAATTAATAACAATATCACATTTAGTCATGTAAAGCTGATGGCAGACAAGCACTTTCATGCAGAGATTATTGGGTAGAAATTTGTTCGCATGCCATTGTTTACTGGCTTTCTGACAGCCATTTTTCACCTTCCTGAAATAGCCAAATTTTCCAGATCTGGCATGTGTCACTTTATGTGTAATAACTTTGAAATGTTTTTATTTATCCAAGCCATTCAGAGATTGTTTTCTCGTGACACATTGTACTTCATGTTAGTGGTGAATTTCAGATGATATGGTTTACCTTTATTTATAAAAAAAATAAAAAATCCTACATTTACAGAGAATTGGAAAATATTCACAATTTTCTAAATTTGACGGATAGTGATACCTCATAAAAGAATTATTAACATCACCCATGTGTCTACTTTATGTTGGCATAATTTTGTAAATATTATTTCATTTTTTTAGGATATTACAAGGCTTAGAATTTGAGAAACAATTTTTAAAAGTTTAAAGAAAATTTCCAAAACCCCCTCTTTTAAGTACCAATTTAGTTATGAAGCCATTTGTGGAGCTTCCATATTAGAAGCCACACCATTTTTGAAACTACACCCCTCAAATTATTCAAAACTGATTTTTAAAACATTTTAACCCGTTAGATGTTCTACAATAATTAAAGGAAAATGGAGGTGAAATTTCAAAATTTTTACTTTTTTTTTTTGCAGATTTTTCATTTTAATCCATTTTGTTCTGTAAACATAGCAAGGGTTAATAGCAAAACAAACTTTCATATTTATTACCCTGATTCTTCAGTTTGCAGAAACACCCATGTGTGGTCTTTAACTGCTGTATGGGCACATGGCAGGGAAGGAAGTGCTCAGAAGGGAAGGAGCACCATATGGTTTTTGGAGGGAAGATTTTGCTGGACTGGTTTTGGGCACCATGTCATATTTGAGGAGGCCCCAAGGTATCCCATTTAGAAACATTTGGCTGTGAAAATTAGAAAAATTCATTTTTTTCCAATAAAATGTTGCTTTAGCTCCAGAGTTCTCATTTACACAAACAGTAACCTCCCACAATGTGTTGCCCATTTTCTCCTGAATAAGGCAAAACCTCACATGTGGTCTTAAATACTGTGTGGGCAAACCAGAGGTCTTAGAAGGGAAGGAGTTCCATATGGCTTTTGGATTGTAGATTTTATTGGAATGGTTTTCAGGTGCTATGTTGCTTTTGAAGATACCCTGAGGTACCCCTACAGTGGAAACTCCAAAAAGTGACCCTATTTTGGAAACTACGCCACTCAAGGAATTTATTGAGGCATGTAGTGAGTGCTTAAACCCCGCAGGAGCTGTGACAAATTTCATTTTTTCCAATAAAATTTGGATTTAGCCCCAGATTTTTAATTTTCACAAGTGGTAACAGGAGGTTCTCCTGAATATGGCAACACCCTATATCTGGTTGTACACTGCTGTTTGCCCACACTGCAGGATTCAAAATAGAAAGAGCTCCATGTGCATTTGAGGCCTATTTTGGTTATTTATACAGCACTGGCCAACCAATACAGATGCTCTGAGGTTAAGCAAAAAAAAGAAACCCCCAAGAAGTGAGCCCATTTTAGAAAGCACTCCCCTAACAGAATTTACCAATGGGTGTAGGGAGCATTTTGACCCCTCGGGTATTTTTTAAAAATTAATTCACAGCAGATTGTACAAAGTGAAAATTGCAATTTTTACACAAATATGCAATTTCAGTCCCCAGTATTTTGTGTCCATCATAAGCCAGTCTGAAGAGCAAGCCCCCTTATTATTAAAGGCAATCTGTCACCACGTTTGAGCCCTGTCAGCTAAACATATGCTGACGTTCAGGGTCTCATTAGCATGCCTAATGTGGGCTCATATATCCGATTAGTAGCGTTATTTTGTCAAAAAACAGGTTTTACTAACCTGTCAATCAAACATATAAGGTGCCCAAGGGGAGGCCCAGTGATGCAGGGTGCCCGGCCGCAGTCATCGCTGTATGTGCCCAGTGTCGCCTCCTAATGCTCTGTGCCGCCTCTCCCTACCTCCCCCTCCTCCTGCTCTAAGCGCTGGCTCGTGCGCACAAGGCGTGCGCACTTCACTTGAAGAAGCCGATCCAAGAAGTCCGCACGGGCGCATGCCTGTGCGCACGCGCGGACTTCTTGGATCGGCATCTTCAAGTGAAGTGCGCACTTGCCCTGTGCGCACGAGCCAGAGCTTACAGCAGGAGGAGGGAGGGAGAGGCGGAACAGAGCATTAGGAGGCGGCGCTGGGCACATACAGCGATGACTGCGGCCGGGCACCCTGCATCGCTGGAACTCCCCTTGGGCACCTTATATGTTTGATTGACAGGTTAGTAAAACCTGTTTTTTGACAAAATAACGCTACTAATCGGATAGATGAGCCCACATTAGGCATGCTAATGAGACCCTGAACGTCAGCATATGTTTAGCTGACAGGGCTCAAACATGGTGACAGATTCCCTTTAATATACTGTGATTCCTGCTTTAAGAAACACCGTACATGTGGCCCTAATCTTTTGCCTGGACATAACATAGGGCCCAGGAGTAAAAGAGAACCATGTGCATTAGAGGCCCAATGTGGTGGTTTATGCCGCTTGTGCTGACAACTGTAGATGCTTTGAGGTGAAATAATAAATGGAACCCCCAAGAAGTGACCTAATTTTGGTATCTACACCCCTTAGGGTGGTTATTAAGTGAGCATTTTGATCCCACATATATTTTGCAGAAATTGACATGCATCGGACCATGCAAAGTGAAAATTGCAAGTTTTACACAGATATGGGATTTCAGCACCCAATATGTTGTACCCAGCTATAGCCATCAGAGACTGACACTAAACCTTAGGCTACTTTCACACTCGCGTTTTGTGCGGATCCGTCATGGACAGATTAGTTCAGATAATACAGCCATCTGCACCCGTTCAGAACGGATCCGTTTGTATTATCTGTAACATAGCCAAGACTGATCCGTCTTGAACATCATTGAAAGTCAATGGAGGACTGATCCGTTTTCTATTGTGCCAGATTGTGTCAGAGAAAACGGATCTGTCCCCATTGACTTACATTGTGTGCCATGACAGATCCGTTTGGCTCAGTTTCATCAGATGGACACCAAAATGTTGCAAGCAGAATTTTGGTGTCCGCCTCCAAAACGGAATGGAGACTGAATTGATGCAAACTGATGCATTCTGAGCAGATCCCTTTCCATTCAGAATGCATTAGGGCAAAACTGATCCATTTTGGACCGCTTGTGAGAGCCCTGAATGGATCTCACAAACGGAAAACCAAAAAGCAAGTAAGTAAACCAAGGCTACTTTCACACGCGTTTTGGCTTTCCATTTGTGAGATCAGTCATGGGCTCTCACAAGCAGTCCAAAACGGATCAGTTTTGCCCTAATGCATTTTGAATGGAAAATGATCCGCTCAGAATGCATCAGTTTGCCTCCAATCAGTCTCCATTCCTCACTGGAGGCGGACACCAAACGCTGCCTGCATCGTTTTGCTGCCCTCTTGACAAAACTGAGTGCAAATCGGGCACAATAGAAAACTGATCCATCTCCCATTGACTTTCAATGGAGTTCATGACAGATCCATTTTGGCTATGTTACAGATAATGCAAACTGGATCCGTTCATGACGGATGCATGCGGTTGTATTATTGTAACGGATCCGTTTTTGCAGATCCATGATGGATCCGCCCAAAACTCGAGTGTGAAAGTAGCACAAATTGTTAGGTGAATTCCTTTTTGGGTTCCAAAATGCCATAAATGTGTATGTAAACTGCTGTTTGGGTACTCTGCATGATTCAGAAGGGAAAGACCACATTTCAACTTTTGCAGCGCAAATTTTGATGGATTGGTTTATGGGCTCTTTTGAATAGCCAGTTACCAGTGCAGCTATTTTGTGAGAATCCTTTTGTAAGAATACTTTAATTTTTTCTATCAAAGGAGCAGTTTTTTGTGGGATGAGTTGCCATCATCATTGGGACTATTTTGCTGTACATGAGACTTTTTGTTCATTATCTATTTCGCTTTTTTGTGAAACAGAATAGAGAAGAGACAGCAGCTCTCCTATTGCTTTTTGGGTTTTGTTATTGTGGCATACACCGTGCGGAATGAGTTGACATTTCCATTTTGGAATACATATGACTTTTTGATCACTTATGCTTTTTGTGAGGTGACAAAAAATGGGCACCGGTTTAATTTTTTTATGGCATTCCCCTCATGGGGTAGGATAGGCATAAGGCCATCCTTCATATAAGATAGGGCCTGGGGCTATCCATAGTATTCAGCATATTGGGCAGACTAGATGGGCCAAATGGTTCTTATCTGCCGACACATTCTATGTTTCTATGTTTCTAGATCATGTGATATTTTTTAGAGAGCTTATCGTTATGGATGCCCCAATACCGAATATGTTTTTTTTAATAGAAAATTAGCTTGATGAGTGGAAAGGGGCACTTTTTTTTAACTTAAAACGTTATTTTTTTTTTTATTCTTATAAAAAAAATGTTTAGTGCCTCATAGGCTTCCGTACATGGCAGCAACTATATACATAAAACACACCTGTTTTTACATTATTCTCAATGCCAAAAGATCACATTATGCACTTTTTCATTACCACAGTTCAATTACGACAAACAATAATTTATTCTTTCATATAAGCGATTGTACAAGTATTGAACAAGTGTTTTCAGTACAATCGTTCAGTTGCCACATGCACTTACACTACATGATTATTGACCAACATGAATCGTTAGCGTTTATACAATGATAGCTTTCAGACACCAATAAGATGGCCCCCTTTGTACAAGTGAACTGTGAAAAAACTGGAATTTAAGTGTAAACATTACAAGATTTACCGACCATTTTCCAGAAAACTATATATCACATCTGTTCAGTTCTCTTAAAGTGCTGCTTCGACATGCAGTACTTTTAGTCCGGCTGCCTCTCGCCGTGCGCTGCCACCAAAACTCCGCTCCCATCCCCATTATAGTCAATGGAGATGGAGCAGCAGTCCGGGGGCACACGTGAACTAGTGGCAAAACTGATCCGACAGGCTGTTCACCTGCCGGAACAGCCTGACGGACTCCAATGCCGCTAGTGTGAAAAGAGCCTAATTACTATCTTAAAGATCTATTGTATTACCACTATTATCTTATATGACAAATTGGTATATATAATTTTGTGGGTAAAGTTTTACAGTATTTTAAAAAACATGAACTGTTTTACCGATGCAATTCACTCTGCACCATCATGAAGTCCTCTTTAGGTATTTCTTTTGGAGTGCATTCTTCAGTCTTGAAAAAAAATCAAACAAAACATTAAACAATGGCTAGCTTTATGTTTCCACACATTACCTTTTTGTTACACAAGCATAAAACTAACAAAATAGAATTTAATTTATAATCTAGGTTAACATTCAAAATTAAACATTAAAAGGTAAGGTTAGACTTACCAACTTTGTATTCACAAAAAAATTTTTTGCTGGACAATATATAGCCATATCTATATTATAAAAATCAATGTCTGTCTGTCCTCTATAGGCATCCAAACGCCTGAACCGCTAGACACCAAATTTGGGACATATGTAAATCAGGTGTCAGGGAAGGTTTTTAGAAATGTCTCAGCTCTCTAAGTTGTACCTATCTTGAGATATTTCCATAAAAATATGGCACCATCACATGACCCATATTAGCTAATAGAAGCTCACCTTCACTCATATCCTAACTGACATACACACATATTTACACTAGGTTTCCATAACAACTCAGACATTTTCCTCAACTATTATAGGTCATTGTTAAGGGGACAGAGTGCTGTAAAGGTCACTGTTAATGGGACTGGGCACTGTGGAGGTCACTGTTAATGGGATGGGCACTGTTGATATCACTGTTAACGGGACAGGGCACTGTGAAGATCACTGTTGAGGGGCGGGGAGCTGTAGACTTGATTGTTAAGGGGGCAGGGTGCTGTGGAGATCACTGTTAAGGGGGCAGGGTGCTGTGGAGGTCACTGTTAAGGGGGTGGGGTTTGTGGAGGTCACTGTTCAGGGGAGAGGTGCTGTCGAGGTCATAGTTAAAGGCAGGGCTTGATAAATTTCCTTGGAATCTAGGAGCCAGCTAAAAAAGTTAGGAGCCAGAGGGAGCCGCGTCATAAAGCCCCCAGTAGATGCCCCCATAGTGCCCCCCCACTTCTCCATAGAGCCCCCAAATAATGCATGCCAGTACATACGGCCCACAGTAGATGCCCCCATAGTGCCCCCCCCTTCTCCATAGGGCCCCCCATAATGCTTCCCCTCCTCAATAGGTTATATGACACGTCAGACGCTGCCAGCGTCCAAGTGATCGTCCCTTGCGTCCGCCATGACATGTGGAAACCCTTACAAGGATTACAGGGTCCGAAGGGGAGGGCAGAGGGGTCCGGAGGCGAGGGCAGAGGGGTCCGGAGGCGAGGGCAGAGGGGTCCGGAGGGCACAAACACAGCGGGCACCATGACATTTTACTGAGCACTACAACCCCCAGCTGGCGCTCAGCCTCTGCAGTCCCCACATCACTACAACGCCCAGCTCTTTCCCCCTCCTGTCATCCCCCCCCCCTTGTCATTCTCTTTCCCTCTCTTGTCATTCTCTCCCCCCCCCCTTGTCATTCTCTTTCCCCCTCTTGTCATTTACTTTCCCCCTCTTGTTTCCCCCCCCCCCTTATCATTCTCTTTCCCTCTCATGTCATTCACTCCCCCCCCCCTTGTCATTCTCTTTCCCCCACCCTTGTCATTCTCTTTCCCCCACCCTTGTCGTTCTTTTTCCCCCACCCTTGTCATTCTCTTTCCCCCACCCTTGTCATTCTCTTTCCCCCACCCTTGTCATTCTCTTTCCCCACCCTTGTCATTCTCTTTCCCCACCCTTGTCATTCTCTTTCCCCCACCCTTGTCATTCTCTTTCCCCACCCTTGTCATTCTCTTTCCTCCTCTTGTCATTCCCCCCCCTTCTTGTCATTCACTTCCCTCCTTCTTGTCATTATCTTTCCCCCCCTTGTCAGTCTCTGTATGCTCCACGGGTACAGGAGCTTTAGTTTCCTGTACCCGGGCGGACTGACAGGAAGTGCACACTGTGTGCGCACTTACAGTCAGTCCGGCAGGGTACAGGAGACAGATGCACCCTGTACCCGCGGACCGTACAGGGCTCGGCCACGCTACAATGAGGGAGTGACAGGAGGGAGCACTGAGCGCTTCCCTCCTGTCAGTCCCTCTCTTTATGCTGCACCCTCATGGATGCGCCAGCCCGGACAGTGCTGCAGCCGCCTGAGGCTCTACATAGAGCGCTCGGGCGGTTGCAGCATGACGGGGGCCGGCGCTCCTAGGACGCGCCGACCCTGCGCCCGGCCACCTTTGCAAACAGGCTGACAAATACCCAGGCGCCAGGACCAAATTCCTGGTCGCCATGGCGACCTGGGATTTGTCGAGCCCTGGTTAAAGGGAAGGTAGTTAAAAAACGGTAGTTAAAAAACAGACACACTATCAGTTTTTCCTGGCCATTCTTTAACCACTTGCGCATCCATTTTCTAGCCCTCTGCCCATTTTTAATGGCTTTGGCATCCAGTTTCACTCACCTCATCCATTTGCATGTGCAGGGGTAGTCACTCTTCTCTTGATTGTTAAGGACCCGCAGAAGGACCTATGATAAGTGTGATGACATTACCACGCGCTCCCAGAATGATTGCATGGTGACATCATCATGTTGAGCGCAGTTCCTTTGGCAGGTTCTTTCACAATCAAGAGCGGAGCAACTGCCTCTGCCCGCGCAAGTGGATGAGGTGAATGATTTTTGAACTAGCATACCTGTTTTTAACGGCTGTTGCACTCCTGACTTCAATGGGGTCAGTCTGGCTGTGAAAACAGCAAAAATAGGACATGTCCTATTTTTTGACGCCCGCTATTCACTGGCCGTTACTTAAACAGACATCACATGTAGTGTTGAGCGAACAGTTCGAGCATCGTTCGGGTTCGTACCGAATTTTGGGGTGTCCGGGACCCGGACCCGAACCCGGACATTTTCAAAAAAGTTCGGGTTCGGGTTCATCGTTCGGCATGTATTTAGGCGCATTTTGAAAGGCTGCAAAGCAGCCAATCAACATGCATCATACTACTTGCCCTAAGATGCCATCGCAGCCATGCCTACTATTGGCAAGGCTGTGATTGGCCGAGTGCAGCATGTGACTCAGCCTCTTTATAAGCTTGTGCGCACGTCGGGACGTGCTCACTCCCGATGTGAATAGAACAGGGATAGACGCAGCTGATGCTAGGGCGAGAATAGGCAGGGATAATTGAATAACTGGAAGCAAATTTCTCTCCTCCACCTGTGATTCATCTGAACAACTGCAGCTGAGCTGCTTTTTGATAGGGATTGGCTATTTTTAGAGTGGCCAGAGTGAATTTTCCATCCACATGTACCTGGGCTGACCGCCGGCCGCCATTTTGCGACTTGTAGTGCTGCAGCAGAAGCTGCCACAGTGTGCATTCCAAAGCTCCAAACAAGTCAGACATCTACACCTGGGATTCAGACCAATAGCGATTTAGCAGCACAGTCCAAGGCTATTTTTTTAAAGGTTGTGCAGACCATTTTGTGGCACATGTTACTGGGCTGATAGGCGGCGGCCATCTTGGGACTAGTGCTGCAGCACAATCTCTCCCAACGTCCATTAATCACTTGTAATAGTGGTCTGTGCCATAGAAATCCTACATCAGGGACTTGGGTGTGCTTGTGTCACCCCTACTAATACCAGTCCACCTGTAATCCATACAGTCAAAAGACTGAAAGTATTCCAGTGAGGGAATTTTTTTTTATTTAAAAAGGCCAAGTTAGTTTATCTGGCGTTCAATATACTAGATACAGTTAGGCCTGCGTTTCATACATCTGGAATTAGCAAATTAATGTGCTGGGGTTGGGAAAACATATATGTACCCATACTAGAATCTGTCAAAGAAAGCGGTACTCACATATAACAGTCATTCCATCTGTAATCCATACAGTCAAAAGACTGAAAGTATTCCAGTGAGGGAATTTTTTTATTTAAAAAGGCCAAGTTAGTTTATCTGGCGTTCAATATACTAGATACAGTTAGGCCTGCGTTTCATACATCTGGAATTAGCAAATTAATGTGCTGGGGTTGGGAAAACATATATGTACCCATACTAGAATCTGTCAAAGAAAGCGGTACTCACATATAACAGTCATTCCATCTGTAATCCATACAGTCAAAAGACTGAAAGTATTCCAGTGAGGGAATTTTTTTATTTAAAAAAGGCCAAGTTAGTTTATCTGGCGTTCAATATACTAGATACAGTTAGGCCTGCGTTTCATACATCTGGAATTAGCAAATTAATGTGCTGGGGTTGGGAAAACATATATGTACCCATACTAGAATCTGTCAAAGAAAGCGGTACTCACATATAACAGTCATTCCATCTGTAATCCATACAGTCAAAAGACTGAAAGTATTCCAGTGAGGGAATTTTTTTATTTAAAAAGGCCAAGTTAGTTTATCTGGCGTTCAATATACTAGATACAGTTAGGCCTGCGTTTCATACATCTGGAATTAGCAAATTAATGTGCTGGGGTTGGGAAAACATATATGTACCCATACTAGAATCTGTCAAAGAAAGCGGTACTCACATATAACAGTCATTCCATCTGTAATCCATACAGTCAAAAGACTGAAAGTATTCCAGTGAGGGAATTTTTTTATTTAAAAAGGCCAAGTTAGTTTATCTGGCGTTCAATATACTAGATACAGTTAGGCCTGCGTTTCATACATCTGGAATTAGCAAATTAATGTGCTGGGGTTGGGAAAACATATATGTACCCATACTAGAATCTGTCAAAGAAAGCGGTACTCACATATAACAGTCATTCCATCTGTAATCCATACAGTCAAAAGACTGAAAGTATTCCAGTGAGGGAATTTTTATTTATTTAAAAAGGCCAAGTTAGTTTATCTGGCGTTCAATATACTAGATACAGTTAGGCCTGCGTTTCATACATCTGGAATTAGCAAATTAATGTGCTGGGGTTGGGAAAACATATATGTACCCATACTAGAATCTGTCAAAGAAAGCGGTACTCACATATAACAGTCATTCCATCTGTAATCCATACAGTCAAAAGACTGAAAGTATTCCAGTGAGGGAATTTTTATTTATTTAAAAAGGCCAAGTTAGTTTATCTGGCGTTCAATATACTAGATACAGTTAGGCCTGCGTTTCATACATCTGGAATTAGCAAACTGAATGTGCTGGGGTTGGGAAAACATATATGTACCCATACTAGAATCTGTCAAAGAAAGCGGTACTCACATATAACAGTCATTCCATCTGTAATCCATACAGTCAAAAGACTGAAAGTATTCCAGTGAGGGAATTTTTATTTATTTAAAAAGGTCAAGTTAGTTTATCTGGCGTTCAATATACTAGATACAGTTAGGCCTGCGTTTCATACATCTGGAATTAGCAAATTAATGTGCTGGGGTTGGGAAAACATATATGTACCCATACTAGAATCTGTCAAAGAAAGCGGTACTCACATATAACAGTCATTCCATCTGTAATCCATACAGTCAAAAGACTGAAAGTATTCCAGTGAGGGAATTTTTTTTATTTAAAAAGGCCAAGTTAGTTTATCTGGCGTTCAATATACTAGATACAGTTAGGCCTGCGTTTCATACATCTGGAATTAGCAAATTAATGTGCTGGGGTTGGGAAAACATATATGTACCCATACTAGAATCTGTCAAAGAAAGCGGTACTCACATATAACAGTCATTCCATCTGTAATCCATACAGTCAAAAGACTGAAAGTATTCCAGTGAGGGAATTTTTTTATTTAAAAAAGGCCAAGTTAGTTTATCTGGCGTTCAATATACTAGATACAGTTAGGCCTGCGTTTCATACATCTGGAATTAGCAAATTAATGTGCTGGGGTTGGGAAAACATATATGTACCCATACTAGAATCTGTCAAAGAAAGCGGTACTCACATATAACAGTCATTCCATCTGTAATCCATACAGTCAAAAGACTGAAAGTATTCCAGTGAGGGAATTTTTTTTATTTAAAAAGGCCAAGTTAGTTTATCTGGCGTTCAATATACTAGATACAGTTAGGCCTGCGTTTCATACATCTGGAATTAGCAAACTAATGTGCTGGGGTTGGGAAAACATATATGTACCCATACTAGAATCTGTCAAAGAAAGCGGTACTCACATATAACAGTCATTCCATCTGTAATCCATACAGTCAAAAGACTGAAAGTATTCCAGTGAGGGAATTTTTTTTATTTAAAAAAGGCCAAGTTAGTTTATCTGGCGTTCAATATACTAGATACAGTTAGGCCTGCGTTTCATACATCTGGAATTAGCAAACTAATGTGCTGGGGTTGGGAAAACATATATGTACCCATACTAGAATCTGTCAAAGAAAGCGGTACTCACATATAACAGTCATTCCATCTGTAATCCATACAGTCAAAAGACTGAAAGTATTCCAGTGAGGGAATTTTTTATTTAAAAAGGCCAAGTTAGTTTATCTGGCGTTCAATATACTAGATACAGTTAGGCCTGCGTTTCATACATCTGGAATTAGCAAATTAATGTGCTGGGGTTGGGAAAACATATATGTACCCATACTAGAATCTGTCAAAGAAAGCGGTACTCACATATAACAGTCATTCCATCTGTAATCCATACAGTCAAAAGACTGAAAGTATTCCAGTGAGGGAATTTTTTTTATTTAAAAAGGCCAAGTTAGTTTATCTGGCGTTCAATATACTAGATACAGTTAGGCCTGCGTTTCATACATCTGGAATTAGCAAACTAATGTGCTGGGGTTGGGAAAACATATATGTACCCATACTAGAATCTGTCAAAGAAAGCGGTACTCACATATAACAGTCATTCCATCTGTAATCCATACAGTCAAAAGACTGAAAGTATTCCAGTGAGGGAATTTTTTTATTTAAAAAGGCCAAGTTAGTTTATCTGGCGTTCAATATACTAGATACAGTTAGGCCTGCGTTTCATACATCTGGAATTAGCAAATTAATGTGCTGGGGTTGGGAAAACATATATGTACCCATACTAGAATCTGTCAAAGAAAGCGGTACTCACATATAACAGTCATTCCATCTGTAATCCATACAGTCAAAAGACTGAAAGTATTCCAGTGAGGGAATTTTTATTTATTTAAAAAAGGCCAAGTTAGTTTATCTGGCGTTCAATATACTAGATACAGTTAGGCCTGCGTTTCATACATCTGGAATTAGCAAATTAATGTGCTGGGGTTGGGAAAACATATATGTACCCATACTAGAATCTGTCAAAGAAAGCGGTACTCACATATAACAGTCATTCCATCTGTAATCCATACAGTCAAAAGACTGAAAGTATTCCAGTGAGGGAATTTTTTTATTTAAAAAGGCCAAGTTAGTTTATCTGGCGTTCAATATACTAGATACAGTTAGGCCTGCGTTTCATACATCTGGAATTAGCAAATTAATGTGCTGGGGTTGGGAAAACATATATGTACCCATACTAGAATCTGTCAAAGAAAGCGGTACTCACATATAACAGTCATTCCATCTGTAATCCATACAGTCAAAAGACTGAAAGTATTCCAGTGAGGGAATTTTTTTATTTAAAAAGGCCAAGTTAGTTTATCTGGCGTTCAATATACTAGATACAGTTAGGCCTGCGTTTCATACATCTGGAATTAGCAAATTAATGTGCTGGGGTTGGGAAAACATATATGTACCCATACTAGAATCTGTCAAAGAAAGCGGTACTCACATATAACAGTCATTCCATCTGTAATCCATACAGTCAAAAGACTGAAAGTATTCCAGTGAGGAATTTTTTTATTTAAAAAGGCCAAGTTAGTTTATCTGGCGTTCAATATACTAGATACAGTTAGGCCTGCGTTTCATACATCTGGAATTAGCAAACTAATGTGCTGGGGTTGGGAAAACATATATGTACCCATACTAGAATCTGTCAAAGAAAGCGGTACTCACATATAACAGTCATTCCATCTGTAATCCATACAGTCAAAAGACTGAAAGTATTCCAGTGAGAGAATTTTGCTTATAAAAAATAATATATTTCATTGTGGTGCGAGTTGAATCGCAACAATGAAGAAAAATACTATTAAGGGACGAGGACGCGGTCGTGGTGGTGTCCGTGGAGCCTCTGTTGCTGGTAGAGGACGTGGCCGTTCGGCTAGGCGCACACAGTAGGGAACGAACTCCCTCAACTAGCCGGCAGAATGTACCGCAATATCTCGTGGGGCCCAATGCCGCTCTTAGGATGGTAAGGCCTGAGCAGGTACAGGCATTAATCGATTGGGTGGCCGACAGTGCTTCCAGCACGTTCACCACATGGTCTTCCACCCAGTCTTCTGCGGAAAGCGCACAGGTGGCACCTGAAAACCAAGCCCATCAGTCTGTCACATCACCCCCAAGCATATCAGGGAAACGGTCTGAGCCACAAGTTATGCAGCAGTCTCTTCTTCTGTTTGAAGACTCTGCTTCCAGGGTTTCCCAGGGGCGTCCACCTAGCCCTTCCCCAGTGGAGGAAGACATACCATGCACTGGCGCACAACCACTTATGTCTCCAGATGAAGAGGACATGGGAATACCACCACAGCAGAGTCACCGACTCTCTGATGATGACGAAACACAGGTGCCCACTGCCGCGTCTTTTTGCAGTGTGCAGACTGAACAGGAGGAGGTCAGGGAGGAGACTGGGTGGAAGACGATGCAGAGGACGATGAGGTCTTAGACCCCACATGGACTGAAGGTCGTGGCGATGACTTTCACAGTTCAGAGGAAGAGGTAGTGGTGAGACCGAGACAACAGCGAAGCCAAAGAGGAGCAGGGGGCCAAAGCAGACGAGCCGCCGCCCCCAGAGTTCGCCTGCTACTGGACATCGCCAACAGGGACCCAGCCCCACAAAGGCAGCTTCAAAGAGTTCCCTGGCATGGCACTTCTTTAAACAATGTCCTACCGACAAGACCCGAGTGACTTGCACGCTCTGCCATCAGAGCCTGAGGCGAGGCATTAGCGTTCTGAACCTCAGCACAACCTGCATGACCAGGCATCTACATGCAAAGCATGAACTGCAGTGGGGTACACACCTTAAAAACCAGGCACTCGCTGAGGCTCCCCTGCTCCCTCTACCGCTGCTGCCTCGGCTTCCGCCTCGAGAGGAATGTTGCCACCTGCCGAGCAGCAAACAGAGGATGTGCCACCGACACCACCACCACCGCCACCGTCAACTAGCGTCTCCACTATATCACACAGCAGCGTTCAGCTCTCAATATCTCAAACCTTAGAGAGGAAGCGCAAATTCCCCGAGTCACCCTCGAGCCCTTGGCCTGAACGCCAGCATTTCTAAACTGCTGGCCTTTGAAATGCTGTCATTCCGGCTGGTGGACACAGACAGCTTCAAACAGCTGATGGCCATGGCTGTCCCGCAGTATGTGGTTCCCAGCCGCCACTACTTCTCCAAGACAGCCGTGCCTTCCCTGCACATGCAAGTGTCCGATAAAATCAAGTGTGCACTGCGCAGCGCCATTTGTGGCAAGGTCCACCTAACCACAGATACGTGGACCAGTAAGCACGGCCAGGGACGCTATATCTCACTAACTGCACACTGGATGAATGTAGTGGCGGCTGGGCCCCGGCGGACAGTTCCTTGGCGCACGTCCTTCCGCCCCTAGGATCGCAGGGCATCATTCTCTGCCTCCTGTAGCCTCCTCCTCCTACTCGGCTTCCTCCTCCACTGCTTCCACCAGCTCATCCGGTCAGCCACACACCTTCACCACCAACTTCAGCACAGCCCGGGGTAAACGTCAGCAGGCCATTCTGAAACTCATATGTTTGGGGACAGGCCCCACACCGCGCAGGAGTTGTGGCGGGGTATTGAACAACAGACCGGCGAGTGGTTTCTGCCGGTGGGCCTCAAGCCAGGCCTGGTGGTATGCGATAATGGGCGAAATCTCGTGGCAGCTCTGGGACTAGCCGGTTTGGCGCACATCCCTTGCCTGGCGCATGTGCTGAACTTGGTGGTGCAGAGGTTCATTCACCACTACCCCAACATGTCAGAGCTGCTGCATAAAGTGCGGGCCGTCTGTGCGCGCTTCCGCCGTTCACATCCTGCCGCTGCTCGCCTGTCTGCGCTACAGCGGAACTCGGCCTTCCCGCTCACCGCCTCATATGCGGCGTGCCCACCCGGTGGAACTCCACCTTGCACATGCTGGAGAGACTGTGCGAGCAGCAGCAGGCCATAGTGGAGTTTCAGCTGCAGCACGCTTCGCGTCAGTCGTACTGCCGAACAGCACCACTTCACCACCAATGATTGGGCCTCCATGCGAGACCTGTGTGCCCTGCTGCGCTGTTTCGAGTACTCCACCAACATGGCCAGTGGCGATGACACTGTTATCAGCGTTACAATACCACTTCTATGTCTCCTTGAGAAAACACTTAGGGCAATGATGTTAGAGGAGGTGGCCCAGGTGGAGGAGGAGGAGGATGAGGGCTCGTTTCTAACACTTTCGGGCCAGTCTGTTCGAATTGGCTCAGAGGGAGGTTTGTTTAAGCAGCAGAGGACAGGTTCACAAGTCGCCAGCCAAGGCACTGTACTGGAGGACGAGGAGGATGAGGAGGAGGTGGAGGGGACGAGGATGACGCAAGTTCACAGCGGGGTGGCAGCCCAGGCCCATCACTGGTGCGTGGCTGGGGGATACGGTGGACGATGACGATACGCCTCCCACAGAGGACAGCTTGTCCTTACCCATGGGTAGCCTGGCCCACATGAGCGAATATATGCTCCAATGCCTGCGCAACGACAGCAGAGTTGCCCACGTTTTAACGTGTGCAGACTACTGGGTGGCCACCCTGCTGGATCCCGGTATAAAGACAATGTGCCCACTTTAATTCCTGAACTGGAGCGCGACCGTAAGATGCGCGAGTACAAGCGCTACGCTGATAGAGGCGCTCTTGAGAGCATTCCCACATGTCACAGGGGAACAGGTGGAAGGTGAAGGCA
Organism: Bufotes viridis; assembly: GCA_033119425.1. Taxonomy (NCBI): domain Eukaryota; kingdom Metazoa; phylum Chordata; class Amphibia; order Anura; family Bufonidae; genus Bufotes; species Bufotes viridis. Next base: position 179,422,294 of record CM065593.1, on the reverse strand, counting down.
GAGGAGTGGCAAGAGGTCGCCAACGCAGCTGTGTCACGGCCAGCTCATCTGAGGGCAGGGTTAGCATGGCAGAAATGTGGAAAAGTTTTGACTCCACGCCACAGCTATCTGCACCGACACCTGATACGGAACGTGTTAGCAGGAGGCAGCATTTCACTAACATGGTTGAACAGTATGTCTGCACACCCCTCCACATCCTGACGGATGGTTCGGCCCCATTCAACTACTGGGTTTCGAAATTGTCCACGTGGCCAGAGTTAGCATGTTATGCCTTGGAGGTGCTTTCCTGCCCGGCGGCCAGCGTTTTATCTGAACGCGTATTCAGCACGGCAGGTGGCGTCATTACTGACAAGCGCAGCCGCCTGTCCACAGCCAACGTGGACAAGCTGACCTTCATGAAGATGAACCAGGCATGGATCCCACAGGACCTGTCCCTCCCTTGTGCAGAGTAGTCCTTATTAACTGCCTAAAACATGTCTTGTTGTGCTACGGGCCACTTCTTTATTTGATACAAATTTTATGAAACCCACAGTTGAATGAAACTCTTCTCTGTCTGGGCGCCGGGGCCTAACCAGATGAAAGTGGCCGGTTAAACTAACGGGTGACATGAAGCCATAACCTCTGCCATGCTACCTCTGTCTTCTGTCTGGGTGCTGAGGCCTAAGTCAAATAAAGCGGTCTTCTGCTGTGCTGGGGGATATGAAGCTAATCTCTGACCTCTCTCCTCTGTCTGGGTCCAAAGGCCTAAATCACTGAAAGAGGCCTTCTCCTGTGGTGTGTGATATGATGCCAGAATATGTGCTGTGGGGCCTCTCTCCTCTTCCTGGGTGCAGGGGTCAAATAAACTAAATTGTGGCCTACTCCTGTGGTGGTTGATATGATGCCTGATTCTCTGATGTGGAACCTCTCTCCTCTGTTTGGGTGAAGGGGTCAAAGTAACTCAATGGTGGCTTCTCCTGTGGTGGCTGATATGATGCCAGAATATGTGCTGTGGTGCCTCTCTCCTCTTCCTGGGTGCGGGGTCAAAGTAACTCAATGGTGGCTTCTCCTGTGGTGGCTGATATAATGCCAGAATATGTGCTGTGGGGCCTCTCTCCTCTTCCTGGGTGCAGGGGTCAAAGTAACTCAATGGTGGCTTCTCCTGTGGTGGTTGATATGATGCCTGATTCTCTGCTGTGAAACCTCTCTCCTCCATCTGGGTGTAGGGGTCAAAGTCTTTCAAAGTCGCCTTCTCCTGTGCTGATTGATATGAAGCTGATGGTTGTGCCATCTGACATGGTTGCCAGGGTCTGATTCAATGGGGGCCTACTCCTGTGGTGGGTGATCTAAATGCCTGATTCTCTGCTGTGAAACCTCTCTCCTCCGTCTGGGTGTAGGGGTCAAAGTCTTTCAAAGTTGCCTTCTCCTGTGCTGATTGATATGAAGCTGATGGTTGTGCCATCTGACATGGTTGCCAGGGTCTGATTCAATGGGGGCCTACTCCTGTGGTGGGTGATCTAAATGCCTGATTCTCTGCTGTGAAACCTCTCTCCTCCGTCTGGGTGTAGGGGTCAAAGTCTTTCAAAGTCGCCTTCTCCTGTGCTGATTGATATGAAGCTGATGGTTGTGCCATCTGACATGGTTGCCAGGGTCTGATTCAATGGGGGCCTACTCCTGTGGTGGGTGATCTAAATGCCTGATTCTCTGCTGTGAAACCTCTCTCCTCCGTCTGGGTGTAGGGGTCAAAGTCTTTCAAAGTCGCCTTCTCCTGTGCTAATTGATATGAAGCTGATGGTTGTGCCATCTGACATGGTTGCCAGGGTCTGATTCAATGGGGGCCTACTCCTGTGGTGGGTGATCTAAATGCCTGATTCTCTGCTGTGAAACCTCTCTCCTCCGTCTGGGTGTAGGGGTCAAAGTCTTTCAAAGTCGCCTTCTCCTGTGCTGATTGATATGAAGCTGATGGTTGTGCCATCTGACATGGTTGCCGGGGTCCCATTAAATTGGGGCCTACTCCTGTGGTGGGTGATCTAAATGCCTGATTCTCTGCTTTGAAACCTCTCTCCTCCGTCCGGGTGTAGGGGTCAAAGTCTGTCAAAGTCGCCTTCTCCTGTGCTGATTGATATAAAGCTTATGCTTGTGCCATCTGACATGGTTGCCGGGGTCTGATTCAATGGTGGCCTACTCCTGTGGTGGGTGATCTAAATGCCTGATTCTCTGCTGTGTAACCTCTCTCCTCCGTCTGGGTGTAGGGGTCAAAGTAACTAAATGGTGGCCTACTCCTGTGGTGGGTGATATGATGCCAGAATATGTGCTGTGGGGCCTCTCTCCTCTTCCTGGGTACAGGGGTCAAAGTAACTCAATGGTGGCTTCTCCTGTGGTGGCTGATATGATGCCAGAATATGTGCTGTGGTGCCTCTCTCCTCTTCCTGGGTGCAGGGGTCAAAGTAACTAAATGGTGGCTTCTCCTGTGGTGGTTGATATGATGCCTGATTCTCTGCTGTGAAACCTCTCTCCTCCATCTGGGTGTAGTGGTCAAAGTCTTTCAAAGTCGCCTTCTCCTGTGCTGATTGATATAAAGCTGATGGTTGTGCCATCTGACATGGTTGCCAGGGTCTGATTCAATGGGGGCCTACTCCTGTGGTGGGTGATCTAAATGCCTGATTCTCTGCTGTGAAACCTCTCTCCTCCGTCTGGGTGTAGGGGTCAAAGTCTTTCAAAGTCGCCTTCTCCTGTGCTGATTGATATGAAGCTGATGGTTGTGCCATCTGACATGGTTGCCGGGGTCCCATTAAATTGGGGCCTACTCCTGTGGTGGGTGATCTAAATGCCTGATTCTCTGCTCTGTAACCTCTCTCCTCCGTCTGGGTGTAGGGGTCAAAGTAACTAAATGGTGGCCTACTCCTGTGGTGGGTGATATGATGCCTGGTTCTCTGCTGTGGGACCTCTCTCCTCTGTCTGGGTCCAAAGGCCTAAATCACTGAAAGAGGCCTTCTCCTGTGGTGTGTGATATGATGCCAGAATATGTGCTGTGGGGCCTCTCTCCTCTTCCTGGGTGCAGGGGTCAAAGTAACTCAATGGTGGCTTCTCCTGTGGTGGCTGATATGATGCCAGAATATGTGCTGTGGTGCCTTTCTATTCTTCCTGGGTGCGGGGGTCAAAGTAACTCAATGGTGGCTTCTCCTGTGGTGGTTAGTATGATGCCAGAATATGTGCTGTGGGGCCTCTCTCCTCTTCCTGGGTGCAGGGGTCAAAGTAACTCAATGGTGGCTTCTCCTGTGGTGGCTGATATGATGCCAGAATATGTGCTGTGGTGCCTCTCTCCTCTGTCTGGGTCCAAAGGCCTAAATCACTGAAAGAGGCCTTCTCCTGTGGTGTGTGATATGATGCCTGAATATGTGCTGTGGTGCCTCTCTCCTCTTCCTGGGTGCGGGGTCAAAGTAACTCAATGGTGGCTTCTCCTGTGGTGGCTGATATGATGCCAGAATATGTGCTGTGGGGCCTCTCTCCTCTTCCTGGGTGCAGGGGTCAAAGTAACTCAATGGTGGCTTCTCCTGTGGTGGTTAGTATGATGCCAGAATATGTGCTGTGGGGCCTCTCTCCTCTTCCTGGGTGCAGGGGTCAAAGTAACTCAATGGTGGCTTCTCCTGTGGTGGCTGATATGATGCCAGAATATGTGCTGTGGGGCCTCTCTCCTCTTCCTGGGTGCAGGGGTCAAAGTAATTCAATGGTGGCTTCTCCTGTGGTGGCTGATATGATGCCAGAATATGTGCTGTGGTGCCTCTCTCCTCTTCCTGGGTGCGGGGTCAAAGTAACTCAATGGTGGCTTCTCCTGTGGTGGTTAGTATGATGCCAGAATATGTGCTGTGGGGCCTCTCTCCTCTTCCTGGGTGCAGGGGTCAAAGTAACTCAATGGTGGCTTCTCCTGTGGTGGCTGATATGATGCCAGAATATGTGCTGTGGTGCCTCTCTCCTCTGTCTGGGTCCAAAGGCCTAAATCACTGAAAGAGGCCTTCTCCTGTGGTGTGTGATATGATGCCTGAATATGTGCTGTGGTGCCTCTCTCCTCTTCCTGGGTGCGGGGTCAAAGTAACTCAATGGTGGCTTCTCCTGTGGTGGCTGATATGATGCCAGAATATGTGCTGTGGGGCCTCTCTCCTCTTCCTGGGTGCAGGGGTCAAAGTAACTCAATGGTGGCTTCTCCTGTGGTGGTTAGTATGATGCCAGAATATGTGCTGTGGGGCCTCTCTCCACTTCCTCGGTGCAGGGGTCAAAGTAACTCAATGGTGGCTTCTCCTGTGGTGGCTGATATGATGCCAGAATATGTGCTGTGGGGCCTCTCTCCTCTTCCTGGGTGCAGGGGTCAAAGTAACTAAATGGTGGCTTCTCCTGTGGTGGTTGATATGATGCCTGATTCTCTGCTGTGAAACCTCTCTCCTCCATCTGGGTGTAGGGGTCAAAGTCTTTCAAAGTCGCCTTCTCCTGTGCTGATTGATATGAAGCTGATGGTTGTGCCATCTGACATGGTTGCCAGGGTCTGATTCAATGGGGGCCTACTCCTGTGGTGGGTGATCTAAATGCCTGATTCTCTGCTGTGAAACCTCTCTCCTCCGTCTGGGTGTAGGGGTCAAAGTCTTTCAAAGTCGCCTTCTCCTGTGCTGATTGATATGAAGCTGATGGTTGTGCCATCTGACATGGTTGCCGGGGTCCCATTAAATTGGGGCCTACTCCTGTGGTGGGTGATCTAAATGCCTGATTCTCTGCTTTGAAACCTCTCTCCTCCGTCCGGGTGTAGGGGTCAAAGTCTGTCAAAGTCGCCTTCTCCTGTGCTGATTGATATAAAGCTTATGCTTGTGCCATCTGACATGGTTGCCGGGGTCTGATTCAATGGTGGCCTACTCCTGTGGTGGGTGATCTAAATGCCTGATTCTCTGCTGTGTAACCTCTCTCCTCCGTCTGGGTGTAGGGGTCAAAGTAACTAAATGGTGGCCTACTCCTGTGGTGGGTGATATGATGCCAGAATATGTGCTGTGGGGCCTCTCTCCTCTTCCTGGGTGCAGGGGTCAAAGTAACTCATTGGTGGCTTCTCCTGTGGTGGCTGATATGATGCCAGAATATGTGCTGTGGTGCCTCTCTCCTCTTCCTGGGTGCAGGGGTCAAAGTAACTAAATGGTGGCTTCTCCTGTGGTGGTTGATATGATGCCAGAATATGTGCTGTGGGGCCTCTCTCCTCTTCCTGGGTGCAGGGGTCAAAGTAACTCAATGGTTGCTTCTCCTGTGGTGGCTGATATGATGCCAGAATATGTGCTGTGGGGCCTCTCTCCTCTTCCTGGGTGCAGGGGTCAAAGTAACTCAATGGTGGCTTCTCCTGTGGTGGCTGATATGATGCCAGAATATGTGCTGTGGGGCCTCTCTCCTCTTCCTGGGTGCAGGGGTCAAAGTAACTAAATGGTGGCTTCTCCTGTGGTAGTTGATATGATGCCTGATTCTCTGCTGTGTAACCTCTCTCCTCCGTCTGGGTGTAGGGGTCAAAGTAACTAAATGGTGGCCTACTCCTGTGGTGGGTGATATGATGCCTGGTTCTCTGCTGTGGGACCTCTCTCCTTTGTCTGGGTGCTGTGGTCAAAATAATAGTAAGTGACCTTCTCCATTGGTGGGTGACTTGAAGCCTGATTCTGTGCTATGGGACCTCACTCCAATTAATATTGTTTACTATCTTATATGAAGGATGGCCTTATGCCTAATCCCATGCATGCTTAAACTCCTTCACTGTATTTGCAGCTACCACTTCTGCAGGAAGGCTATTCCATGCGTCCACTACTCTCTCAGTAAAGTAATTCTTCCTGATATTACTTTTAAACCTTTGCCCCTCTAATTTAAAACTATGTCCTCTTGTAGCAGTTTGTCTTCTTTTAAATATTCTCTCCTCTTTTACCGTGATGATTCCCTTTATGTATTTAAAAGTTTCTATCATATCCCCTCTGTCTCTTCTTACTTCCAAGCTATACATGTTAAGGTCCTTTAACCTTTCCTGGTAAGTTTTGTCCTGCAATCCATGTACTAGTTTAGTAGCTCTTCTCTGAACTCTCTCCAAAGTTTCAATATCATTGAACCCGAACCTTGGACAACCCTAAGGACCTGGGGTACTTAATATGAACTTGATATGGAATAATTCCAGGGAGACAGCAGATATTTTAAAGGCATATGCAAAAATGGATAATGGTGTACTGGGGGTCCCTAATTTCAACTTTTGTTTTCCATATTCTAAAATATAAAATTTTCTTGTACATGAACATGCCCCAAAAGTTGGTAATTGGGACTGTTTTATGTAATCAAACCTTTTGGAAGGAAGAAGCTCTATGTTTCTGTTTCTCTACCATTTGTACACATGGCCCAGAAGTAGAGTTGAGCGAACTTCTATTTTTAATTCGGTGTCCAAAGTTCGGGTTATCGTAGCATCCAGTTATGGATTCCGCTACCGCGTACCTTAACGGCATTTGGAATCCATAAGGGGCTGCTTGATTGAACCCGAACCTTGGACAACCCTAAGGACCTGGGGTGACGTCACAGTCATGTGATCAGTGCAGGGGGCGTGGCTCAGTACTGGATCACCTCTTATCCAATCCAGTGCTGAGCCACGCCCCCTGCACTGATTACATGACGGTGACGTCACCCCAGGTCCTTAGGGTTGTCCAAGGTTCGGGTTCAATGAAGCAGCCCCTTATGGATTCCAAATGCCGTTATGGTCCGCGATAGCGGAATCCATAACGAGATGCTACGATAACCCGAACCCGAACTTTGGACGCCGAACTAAAAATAGAAGTTCGCTCAACTCTAATTTTTGGGAACATTTGTTTTAGAGAAATTCAAATTGACGCAGAAATTGACCAAGAAATTTACGATATTCTGTATGAAATGGTGGTCTTTGGATCTCAGTAGAATTCCTTTAAATGGCAGAAAATACTGTAGACAGAACCATACAGATCTAAATAGTCAATAGGTCATACATTACTCCACATTAGTTACATTTGGCCTACAAGTGGAATATATTTTTCTGCTATGTAACACTCCTAACTGCAACCTAGCAAGATGCCGTAGGGTTTTATAAAACAATTTATTTAGAAAATTATCACTCAATGAAGAACTTTGTGTATTTAGGTCATGTGAAAAAGAAAGGGAATCCAGCTCACCTGCTTTGCAAATACTCAGCGGTCAGGCTCCTCCTGTGCACGGATTGTAAGGTGAGACCTTGCATGTAGGATATACCAAAAGGAAAGAAAAATCCAGTACTTTCAATGTTCTTTTCAAGCCGTAACTTCTTTATTCCGGTGGGTACAAATATTACAGCTGTTCACATCACAAGCGGTAAAAACACACGGTCTTGTGTCAGTCGACGCGTTTCAAACTTTACAGTTCTTATTCATGACTTCACTCATTCATGGTGATGGTGATGTGAACAGCTGTAATAGTTGTACCCACCAGAATAAAGAAGTTACGGCTTGAAAAGAACATTGAAAGTGCTGGATTTTTCTTTCCTTTTGGTGTATTTAGGTCAGTTTGGGATTGAGACATTGGGGTGTTGCAAATTTGTGAGGCAATAACCTGAATTACTTTCAAATACAGAAAGTCGATCACAAAGGGGTGGAAAAAGACATGTAATCTGCTAAATACATCATGGAAAAGAGCTATTACCCATATGATAACAAATGAGACACTTATATTAAAAGGGGCACGCATTGCAATTTCTAAAGCATTTGGGTATTTTGGGCCAAGTTAAATGACCCACATGTGAGCTACCTTTTTATTTAAATGAATACACTTTGTCAGATTATTTATCTTTTTTTCTTTCCTGTTAGCTAACAAGTCTCCTCTCTCCCATATAAATAGTAAGCTCTGTAGGGTTGGTGGTGGGATTGGTTTTAAGACAGAAACCAGAGAAGGGGATAAATCCCTAAAATATAATTATATTTGTGCATACTATACAATATGTTTTTTTTTTATTTTAAACTCATGCTTTGTACTGTATTTATATGATGTATACATGTCAAGCAGCAGAAATATTTTACTGTTGCAGAAATATCTTAACTTCTAGCTTTTTTCCTTTCTCAATAAAAATAATTGAAAAAAAAAGTCTTACTGTACCTCTGTCACTGTTTGCTTAAATGAAAAATTAGAGCTGGTGTCAAGATGATTCATGTCTCCCTCTTCTGTGTAACACAGCGATTTTGCTGGAAGGGAGTGATGGAGGCTGTTGGATATAGCATTAAGTCGAAACAGAAGCTCATCTATCAAGTCCTCAAATTCATCCAAGTAGTAATTCTGTCAGTAGCAAAAAAAAAAAAAAAAAAAACTTTAAACTAGACTCAAGATCATTACAAAAATGTATTATCATGAAAGTAACTCCTTCCTATGACACAACATAACTGTATGGAGATTCTTTAATTAACTTACGGCGAAATAACATACTGTTATGTCGCCAATCCTAGCACTCACAGTGTCCGAAGAATGAGAGATTGGCTGAAACTCCGTGGTAATTTGTGAAAGGACCAATCATAGCAGTCCCCTGTAAACACTGTTATTGGTGGGTCTGCATAGATGCCCCAATCAGCACAGTTTAGAAATAAAAAAAGACAGTTAAAGGCTCTGATCTGGTGAAGTTAACTGTGGAAAACACAGTCTGTGTTTTGTGATAAACCTCTTCATCGCCTTTGTACCCCAGTGTGTTTGACTCCCAACCCCTAACCTTTGTATAAGGGAGTTTTTTTTCCTTTTCTTTTTCCCATAAATCACTTTTAAATAAATCTGTTAGCTATAGGTAGTTTGTGTGTGTAAGTTTAGTCCGTCAGTGTCATAGTTATTTACCATTCATTTATGGGGAGTTACATGTACAGTTTATACAGACACAATATGGACAAAAGCATTGGGACACCTACAGGAGCTTTTATGACAATCTATTGCAAATCCATAGGCATTTGTAAGGTCAGACACTGATGTTGGACGCGAGGGCCTGGCTTACAATCTCCATTTTAGCACATCCCAAACCATGCATTTATGGACCTTGCATTGTGCACTGGAGCACAGTCATGCTACAACTTGTTTCCACAAAGTTGTAATCATACACATATCTTGAATGCTTCGGTTTGCTGAAGCACTAAAGGCTATAAATACCTTTTGGGGACATTGTTTTCTTTATTATTGCATTCTACTCATACACTCATACAAGAGCAGCAGGCTTTCTGTTTATATTGATTCCTGTTATCTCACAGCCATATATAGTCCTTATCTCTGAACTCCTAACAGCTCAAGCACTTACTTAAAGGGGTTGTCTCACTTCAGTAAGTGGCATTTATCATCTAAAAAAAGTTAATACATTTTTCCATCAAATTATACACTGCTCGTTTCCATGGTTACGACCACCATGCAATCCAGCAGCAATGGCCGTGCTTTGCACACTATAGGAAACAATGCCGGCCTTTTTGGTGGCCAGGTGGGAGCTCACAGAGGCTGGTGATTTTTTTATAGTATGCAAGCACAGCCACACTGCTGGATTACAGGGTGATTGTAACTACAGATGAACGAATTTCTACAAAGTTCGATTTGGCTGATTCGCTGAATTTCACAAAAAAATTTGTTTTGTGACAAATTACCAAACGATGCGCTTCGTGGCGAAGTAAGTAGCGGGTGCAATAAAAGGGGGCTGCGATGGCGCAGCCCCCGTCATTGTACCCCGCAGATGCCGAATTCATACATGATTGCGGAATCAGAGTGTAAAATTTACAATAAATTTTTTTATTTTTATCAAACGTACCGCCTCCATTTTCTTGCGACGGGCCGGCCGCCGCCATCTTGCTTGAAGATCTCGATCAAAATCTTGTGTGGCACAAGATTACGTCATAACCCAGGCTGGCGCATTGCACCCGCGCGGAAAAAACAAAACAACTGAACGCAATCGCAGACAAAACTGACTGAACTTGCTTGCAAAATGGTGCGAGTTTCCCTGAATGCATCCTGAGCTAATCCTAAGGCACCTTCTTGCGAGGAAGCTAAGCTAGTTACTTACACTGCCAGTTACACAGATGACATCAGTGCTCTTTTGCTTTTGTCGACCAATTATTGAAAGCACCAGTCGTCTTGCATGACATACAAGTTCTTTAAATGTCACGAGATGCTTGCTGCGATGTGCCTTCTTTGAGCATTTGGCAACAGAAGTAAGAATTCCTTTGTGCTATTAAAAACAGAAACACTGAAATCATAATAATGATCACACCTATCAAAGTAAAAATAGTTTAATTACTGTGGTCGGCTGCATTATTCTGCCACAGGAGCTACGTACTCCAGCAAAAATCTAGGTACATTTTTTATCCAAAAACATATATAGATGTAATCTACGGACCTCACTCCACTTTGTAGAAAGTCCACTTTATTGAGCACAATGCATGATGCAAGGAGTAGTACTCAACAGATGCAGCCGTCTGGCTACATCTGTTGAGTACTACTCTCTGCATCTTGCATTGTGCTCAATAAAGTGGACTTTCTACAAAAGTGCTGTGGATTACATCTATATCTGTTTTTGGAATTAAATTTTATGTATTCCTTTTTACCACTGTGTACCACCCCTGCACTTGCCCCCGCTAATCTGGACTTCGATGGTGGTTTTGTGTGGTGCCAACCATTTCTTTTTTTCTTTTCTATGGCAAACATTTTTTATAATTCTTGAAAGCTTGATAATGAATTGGACTGCATGCGGAAATGACACACTCCCAGCCTTTCTTTAGCTTCAGTGGGTACATGTATAGAGACTTATTTTTCAGGCAATTCTCAACCTATGTTTGTGTCATGAACTAATTTACATAAGTTTTAGAAGGAAACATGCATGTTAAAATTATATAACGTACATATATACACAAACTCTCCTTAACCCCTTCCACATGATACAGCACAATAGTACAGCAGAGTGATGGCAAGGGCTCAGGAGCTGGACCTGAACCATTGCTTGCAGGTGCCAGTTGTACAATATGGCTGGCACCCTGCTCTCTCTGCTGAGACTGGAGATCCATCGGCAGCTTAACCCCCTCAGATGCCACAGTCAACAGCATCTATGTCATCTGAGCACTCTCCAGCACTCCTGTGAACACTGATGAGACCATTATTAGTACCAATGCAGAACCTGCTTTCATTACTGAACACTATTGTTTGCCATTGATGGCTACATCATAGTGTTCAAGTGGGGAGGGGGCAGGGAGAGCCTACAGCCATCATGCATAGTGTGGAGATACACAGGACCAACACCAGGTGTAGGGCGTCATTAGCTATCATGGCCGTTTCCATCTGGTATTTGTGGAGGGAAGTTTGACCAGAACGTCTGGGACTTTGTGGAACCAGTCCTACTGCCTCTTTTTTTAACTCAGCTAGCAGGCATGGTGTTCCAACAAGATAACACCCGCACACATACTCTCTGTGCTGCACAATATACTCTTCAGGGTATTCAGCAGCTCCCCTGGCAAGCTCAATGTCTGGGACAGGATAGGGCAACAAATCTCCCATGCACAGCAGCCAACAACCAGGAGGATATCCAGAATCTGTATGATCTGCATGATCATGCCAGCATGGCAGCCTGTATCGCAGCAAGGGGAGATGACACCCAGTAATAATGCGATCCTTCCTCAACATATACTTTGCTGCAGAACCCACCTTGATTGACCAAGCACCACTTGCAGTTTATACTTTGTCAATCTTAGCTCAATCGCATTAAGTTTTTCTGGTGTTTTTTTTTCAATTTCCAGTAATGCACTTAAACATTTTCAGGAACCTCACAGCCAGCAGCACTTCTAAGAATGCTCTGTATCTAATTGTCTCTTTTAGGCTTTCTATGGAACTGTAATCCGCACTCTGGAAAAGCAGAGACAATGAAAGCTGCCGGTGCAGAGAATTCTGAGACATGCTGCTGCACTTTTCTGGTGTCAGTAAAGGTTTAGGTACCATTTAAAGGGCATCAGAAGAAACTGGCTGGCATGTTGCATGTGCGTTGGGCAGCTGAAGACATCTGCGTTGGTCCCATGTTCATATTTCCCTGCAATGCTGAGAAAAAGCTGAAGTTTTAATATATGCAAATGAGCCTCTAGGAGCAACAGGGGAATGCCGTTACACTTAGTGGCTCAGCTCTCTCTGCAACGCTCATGCCCTCTGCACTTTGATTGACAGGGCCAGACATGATGATGTTTTCACTGCCTGACCCTGTCAATCAAAATGGAGAGGTCACGGCAGTAGCAAAGAAAGCTGAGCCTCCGGGTGTAACAGCAATGCCCCTGTTGCTCCTAGAGGCTTATTTGTATATATTCAAACATCATTTTTCTCAGCAATGTGGACACATACCGTGTGAACATGAGACCAACACAGATGCCTTCAGCTACCAAGTGCACATGCAGCAGGTCAGCCAGTTTCATAAGTACAAATCTGCTGACAGATGCCCTTTAAGGCAGGGGATTTCAAACTCCTGGCCCTCCAGCTATCGCAAAACTACAACATCCATCATACCCGGACAGCCTACAGCTATCAGGGCATGCTGCAAGTTTTTTTGCATGAGTTTGACATCAATGATTTAAGGGGTTAACTATTATTTCTCATACCATTTCTCATATTATATATCTATTGTATGTGTAAATATATAAATATATATATATATATATATATATATATATATATACACACACACACACACAGTATATACTGGGACAAGGGTTAAATACATGTAATTAAAAGACTCAATATAAAAATAATGTTCTGTCTCATGTCAGGAAAAGACAGAAGACATTGTACAGCAACATTTTATTCTTTTTATATTAGTAATGTTGTCTTTACAGAAATTTGTGCTTACCATTCCATTCCATAAAATGGTAAATGCGATGAAGAGTGCTCCATAAAAACATGTTTTTGAAATGTTGTTATATTTAATTTGATTTTGCAATAATTGGATATGTTTGGTACCAGGAACTCCTAGTAAATGCATGAAAATTGTCTGGATTGAATTTAGCACACTACAAAACGAATAGCTTTCAGAGGAGAATATGACATATCCTAATGAGGAATAGGCCATGGTGAAGACAATTCCAATGAGCTGCAAAACAAATTTGTAAAACGTCAATCACATACAATCATTTAATTACACAATCAGATAGTCAAAAGGTTACTTTCACATAACTTTGCATAAATCCATAGTACTCATTGATTATCTCATCAGAGAAAAATGCCTTGTTCTAGAGTGAGCAGCAGTACCCCCACCTTCTAAACTAAGGGGCACATTTATTAAAAGCCCTAAACTGGCGGTGGTTCCACCAAAGTTTAGAAGAGGCACCGGCCTCTTCATAACTTCAGCTGAGCCTCCGTCAGTTCTAAATGTGAGACAGCTTTCTAGCTGTCTTACATTTAGAGGTTTTTTTTACACCTAAAACAGGCATAGAAAATAGTAAATGCCATGAGCAGGGAGAAATCAGAGATTGTGGCGCAACAGCTAGTTCTGCGCAGTCTGTGCCTGAAATATACCTAATTTAGGTGTATTTCAGGATGATAAATGCCCCTATAACTTTCTCTCTGAAATTTGTGAGAAACCCCCTTGATAAACACAACATTACTGCTTGCTCCCTGAAAGAACAGACTACAACATCCCATAGAAGTCAATGGATGGAGAGAAGGGGGAATGGCAGTGAGCAGCACAGTGAAAAAGACAAGCAAAGTTATGACTAATAGTAAGCCTTATCGCTCACCCACGAGCTTTATTCACATCTATACTGCTCAGTATTTCTATATAAATTATAAACTTATATGTTGCTTATGAGTCATTCGAAGTAACAGGAAGCAGATTCTGCAGCTGCTAGCTTCCAGCCACCGGCAAAGGGGCAACTAATAATGCATAAGTCATATTATGGTCAGTTGTAGTGCTATCACTCATGTCTACACATATCACAGCTTATTCTGAAATGACAGGTACAGCTTAAGGTTAATGATTTTCAATTTTGGAGACCAAAATAAATAGAAAATATTTTTTCCTTATATAGCACTAACACATTCCACAGCACTGCACAGATAATGTTTACATCAGACCCTGAATACTCTGTTTTATACGATAATTGTGAATGCATTAAAGGGGTTGTCTCATTTCGCTGTTCCTAAGGCGAGATGAGAAAGTCCCAACCACCTGCTGGCTGGGAAACAGCAGAGCGCTCTGGCACTCTGCTGTTTCAGTAGCTCTCATTGCCGTGCATGAGAGCTATGGAAAAAGCGTAGTACAGCCAGCTATGCTGTTTCCCTAACTCAGAAACAACATTGCTGGTTGTGCTATGCTGTTTCCCTAACTCAGAAACAACATTGCTGGTTGTGCTATGCTGTTTCCCTAACTCAGAAACAACATTGCTGGTTGTGCTATGCTGTTTCCCTAACTCAGAAACAACATTGCTGGTTGTGCTATGCTGTTTCCGTAGCTCTCATGCACAGTAATGAGAGCTACTGAAACAACACAGTGCCAGAGCGCTCCGACGTTTTCTGGCTGGGAGGTGGTTGGGACTGTATCTCATCGCACCTTAGTAACGCCGAGATGAGACAACCCTTTAAGGGTAATAAATCAGAATCAGTAAAATATAGTATATTTAAATTTTTGTTTTGTTTATACATGCAAATTATGAAATGGTGTTCAGAGGTGAAGATATGCTTTAAAAAGCTGTAGGTGGAAGCTAAACCACACAAACTCAGATACATGGCCTCTATGCTGAACAGATACATTTAATTATTATCTGTTAATTTCTTTTTAACTATTCAAAGTGACCTATAATTCATTTTTGCAGTGTACTTTATTTATTTTACTGTTTTAATCACACAATAGGCACTATGGGTGTCTATAGTGCTTTGGAATAAGTGCACCTGTACACTGCTGACATGTATGCAGCGTACAGGTGTAAAGATTTTACAGTACTGCATGCATAGGGGCGGCAATGAGCTCAATACTGGCAGAAGCATGCATCACTGCTCCTGCCTGTGCCCAATCCACTCATTGTAAGCATAGAATAAGACATTGGTATAGGAGACCCTGCACTGATGTGCTATGTCAGACTTTAGCCGAGCGGCGGTTTCAGGCTGAACAGCTAAAGTCTGCCATAGTACATCGTGCAGGGTTTTAGGCTGGAATACTCGGTGAATCACAGAACCATTCAAGTTGAATGGGTCTGGATACGTCTGCGGCAGCCGCACGGATGTTGGCTGTGCATTGGGGACCACAAATTGCGGTCCCCAATGCACGGAACAGTCAAGCAACGGCCATGTGTATGAGACCTTATCTGTATGTAATAGTTCAGGGTACAAATGGAAAATTAGCTTTCTATCACCTCTTTAAATGAATTAAAGACAAAATTTCCCTGAAAATGCGGTTCGGATGCAAACAAACAAAAAATATGTTCATGTGCATGAGCCTTTATACTACTTTAAAGCCCATCCTCTCTGCTTAAGCGGAATGGCTGCCCGATAGGGGATCGCCCCATGTCAGAACCTAGTGAAAACCCTAGATAGCCCTGACAAGAGATAGATACCACCACCAGATAGATCTAACAAAGAAATATGTCAATACATCAATGGCCCTGATAATTCATGTCAATAGTCCCAATTCCTTCAACAACTCATATAATCACTTATAGATAATGTATCCGAAATGAAATCCACATCCAAAAAGAATATAGTAAACAATCTCAATAGTAATTCATCTCTGCAGAATAAAGGAAAGAATCAGATATAATCAAAATTATATCATGTGTCCCAAACACTAATACGTGTCCCAGACACAGGCACATGTCCCAATGCGTTTCCCTGCACCGTTTCAGGTGTCAGTTCCCAAGGGGACTCAATTTGTACCCACACAATAGTTGGTTATCTATACCAATGAGCAAAGAGGGAAGGCTTAATTTCTACCTTCACAGTGGTTAATTGAATGTGATGCACAATTAACCCAAAAAACAAAATGTATGATAAGTTCAGAATAGCTTGCTAATAAGTATAAAGAGCACAGCAGAAAACAATAAAAACTACCAAAAGTACAGTATGTCTGTTATATGAGGCATGACGGGGTCTTTAGCCTGGTATAATGATACAATCTTATCAGGCTAGGGATTAAATCAGCATATATTTGGCTTCACAGTATACCTAGGCATGCCTATAGATAATATGATACAATGATAACAACTGCCCAATGTCCCATGAACAATTGCAGTTTATAATAGGGGCGTTCGAACGCCCAGATACTGTGGCGGGCCACGGGAGCACATAGTTCCCTGCCCCGCCGCCTATCACTACCATAGGCTTCAGGAATAGTAGGCCTGATGCCTATATGGTAGTAAAAACCTAGTGCAGTTGTGCGTGATGAAGTAATCGCGCGCCTGCAGGACGCAGGGCTTTGATGTATGTGTGCCTGCCTCACCATCCTGGATACAGGTAAGCATTAGCCTCTTTTTTTTTTTTGTGTGTGTGCCAACTTTGGGGGGCAAATGAGGACATATTACTGCAGGGACAGGGAGGGGGGGAATGATTTCATGGGGGCAAATTACCTAATGGGGCAAATTACATAATGAGGGGCAGTGTAATCAGAGAGTTATGAGATGGTGGGGGTCCGACTCCTGGCAGGGAGCTGTTTGAGGAGCCAACGATGTTCCAGTGAGCGATGCAGCCTCTTTGCTCCTTACCAAGCACATCTCTGTCCATTTGATAGCACTGTGCTTAGTATTGCAGCTCAAACCCAATCACTCAGATGGGATTGAGCTACACCTAGGCCACGTGAACGATGCATGTGATGTCATATGGCCTAGGAAGAGACTGTGGTGCTCACTAAGCACTGCAGCCGCCTCTTCATACAGAAAAAAAAAGGAAACTAAAATGGAGGGAGAGGCCCAAGTTGGGTAGACAGCTCTGGGCCTATCATGCACTCAATCCGCCCCTGCCCATGAAACAGTGTATTTGCATGCACTAACATGCCTCAGCAAGATGTGCCAAGCAGGTGTATGTGCCGAGTCTCATGCCACCAGGGTCACGCACCCATTCTTTGGTGGTCAGGTGGTGGAGAGTTTGGTGCCTATACAGCAAAATCTGGCTAAGTGGATGATTTAACATGTGGCAGATTTTTTTACATAAACATTTATGGAACAGAAAATCAGTTTTATTCATCTTAATTCATTTGCATAAAATTTCTGCAACAAAATCTGCTATGCATGAAAGCACCCTAAGGCCCCTTTCACACGGGCGAGTTTTCCGCGCGGGTGCAATGCGTGATGTGAACGCATTGCACCTGCACTGAATCCGGACCCATTCACTTCTATGGGACTGTGCACATGACAGTTGATTTTCACGCATCACTTTTGCGATGCGTGAAAATCGCAGCATGCTCTATCTTCTGCGTTTTTAACGGAACGCAGGCCCCATAGAAATGAATGGGGCTGCGGGAAAATCGCCAGCATCCGTAAGCAAGTGCGGATGCTTTGCGATGTTCCCGCATGGTTGCTATGCAACCATCGGGATGTGTAACCGGTTCTGTATTATTTCACATTATAACATAGTTATAATGTAAAATAATACCCTTGGCCATCTTCCTAATGTTTAAACAGGTGCAGAATGGGTTAAAAATAATAAACTAATATTAACTTACCTGTTAGCTTCACATGGCCCAATCACCTGCTCCATCACTATGGAGCAGGTGATTGGGCCATGTGACCATGTGACATCATCACAGGTCCTTTTCCTACTAGCAAGCTAACGGAGAGGAGGCCGGGCTTCGCGATCAAATGGGACAGGTAAGTTAATATTAGTTTATTATTTTTAACCCATTCTGCACCTGTTTAAACATTAGGAAGATGGCCAAGGGTATTATTTTACATTATAACTATGTTATAATGTGAAATAATACCAGCGGGACAATTTCTGACCCAAACATGCACTTCTGTGAAGAAGTGCAGGTTCGGGTCTGGGTACCAAAAGTGCTGATTTTTCTCCCGCGCGTGCAAAACGCATGACAGCGCTTTGCACTCGCAGGGAAAAATCGCGGCGATTCCCGCAACGCACCCGCACTGTTTGACGGAGTGCACCCGCAACGCCCATGTGAAAGGGGCCTAAAAGTTTACATTCTCACCACTCCGGCATAGAAAAGCTCTCCAAAAGACATGTTTGTACTGCACCTAGAGATATCAGATTCAGCAGATTAGCATGGTCAGAAATGCTGACAGATTCCTTTTAGCACCCCCTTGGTGCTGAATATCTGGACCATTCTTTTAAAACTGAGACACTGTCAATGTATGTCACCACACGTGGTAAGTTTAGTTAACTTAGCTACATATGTACGTATGTACAGTAGCTGCCATTTGTACTTACATCTAATAGCAGATATAGAATTTAAAGGAGAAACAAAGAGTGCACATTACAATATGATCAACATATGCTACATCTATAATGAGACATGATTATTTATTACCATTTATGTCAGTTAAGAAGTTTATGGCCAACATACAAAACCATTTTGATTATTCAGATTTCATTATAAAACACACGGCGTTTAACATAAAAATACTCACCACTGTGAATACTGATCTGGAGCAAGAATGCTGAAATACTGCCACACAAGGAGACATCATTTTGTAAAAACGGAGAAGTTTTGTAAATTTAAGTACCATTAAGAATAAAATGGTCCCATGCAAACATCGAGTCCACTAAAACAGAAGAAAACAAATAAATGTTTACAAATTAGCTAAAAGTAATAATTTTGTTGAATCTACAATTTAATATGTAGCAACAATTTGTTATTCCCCTAAGATTTGCTTGAGTGATGTTTATCTCAATTCAAAAATAAAATTATGTTTTAGCTGTAGCCGAATATAAAATAAACATAGTTATGTACTATCCCTACAGTGCATTGCATTTTAATGTCAGGGCTATACTGACATTAACCAGCAGGCTGCGCCAGAGAGGCACAGCCTGCTGGAAACTACTCAAGGCAGGCTTGGGGCCTACATCAGACCTCAGCCAGTCTTTACATGCATCAATTTTTTAAATTTTAAAAGTGCACAAAAGATGTATGAAGCTCAAGCTGAGGCTGCTCTATATGCAGCTGGTGCCAGCTGTATAATACAGCTGACACCTACCATAATAACTAGAATTAGCGATAACTCAGATCATGTGGGAAATTAAACCCTGAAATGCCAATACTTTTCATTAGTTATAATAGCTCATTTTTTCTAGGGAGCAATCATCATGGGAAATAAAATTGCTACTGTCTTAGTACATACAAAACCTGTCTTAACCACACACGAGGACCTGTTACTTCAGAAAACTGAGCTAAAGAGCTGCCTCATCCTCCTCTCTGCTCTGCTTGTCAGGGATTATGATTAGGGATGAGTGAATCGACTGTGGATGAAACATCCGAAGTCGATTCGTATAAAACTTCGTTCTAATACTGTACGGAGCAGGAGCTCCATACAATATTAGAATGTATTGCCTCCGATGTATTGCCTCCGAAACGTGTTCGGTTCCAAGGTACCACTACGGAGCCAATACATTCTGATACCGTACGGAGCTCCTGCTCCGTACAGTATTAGAACGAAGCTTTATGCAAATGGACTTTGGATGTTTTATCCAAAGTCGATTCGCTCATCCCTAATTATGATCCTGAATACAGGTTAATATGAACTTCAGCTGAATCTCTGTAGGAATGGAGTTCATGAGGAGACATGAAGTACAGAGAGGAGGGTGGGGATATGGCTAATGAGCAGCAGCACTTGTATGCAGTCTTCATTACCACAGACCCACATTACCACAGTCTGTCCTGTCCATCCTCTTTGTACTTGAGGTCTCCTCATGAACTTCTTTCCTACAGAGATTCAGTTGAAGATTATATTCAGGATTATAATCCCTGACAAGTAGAGCAGAGAGGAGGATGAGGCAGCTCTTTACCTCAGTGTTGTGAAGTAACTTGTCCTGTTGTGTGATTAGGACATGTTTTGCGTGTACTAATAGGTCAGTGGCCATTTTATTTCTCATAATGATTTCTCCCCAGACAAAACAAGCCATTATAACTAAAGAAATGTTTTTAGGAATATATTTATAATAAAGTAATATTTAAGTATTTTCATTTTCTTAATTCCCAGAGAACCCTTTTAATGCCATAAAAGCAAAACCCAAAAAACAATGGCAGAAATGTTTTTTCTATTTCAGTCCACAAAGATTTTTTCAATTTTCCAATGTAAAATATGGTAAATTAAATGCTGCTTTTAAAAACCACAACTTGTGATGCTAAAAGCAAGCTCTCATACAGCTATGTGAATGGAAAAGTAAAAAAAAGTCACCTTGGAGTGCAAGATGGAAACCAGCTCCCAGCTCCATCCACTGTACAATGGACAGAGCTGTGTAGTTCCAGCTATAACTTTTACCCTGGGTTCACACCTGAGCGTTTCTGAGACGCGCGTTTTACGCTCGTTTTTGTCGCGCGTATTACAGCGCGTTTTTGCAAATAGGAAACGCGCGTCATACGCGCGTTCGTGACTCTGGAGACCAATTGAAAAAGGCATATCTACACTTTAACGCATGTTAAACGCGCGTTTTACGCGCGTTCCCATTGAAGTCTACAGTATGTGTGCAAACGCGCGACAAAACTTCTTTGAGCGTAGGGCGTTTTACAGCGTGTTCAAACGCGCTGTAAAACGCTCAGGTGAGAACCATGCCCATAGGGAAACATGAGTTTTCCCCTGTTGAGCGTTTTACAGCGCGTTTGAACGCGCTGTAAAACGCGCAAGTGTGAACTGAGGGTTAGTGCCAGAGCTACAAGTCAATAGCTGACCGGTGGAGATGTGGGGTGTTAAACATCCATGATCTCATATTGATGGCCTACCCTGGGACCATGGAATAGCCCTTTAAAAATTAAACCTGAACTTTGATTATTTGCTATAAACAACAAGACCAGTTTTTAGAAAAAAAAACACACACTTTATTCTCAGCCTAAGGCCTCATGCACATGGCAGCGGGTCCGCAATATGCGTGCTTCGGCTGTGTGCTCACTGGATGGGTCTGCATTCCGGAGCTGCAGTGCGAAATGGAGGCAGGGAACCCCACGGAAGCACAGTTTCTATTTTTTTGTGGTGCGGACGGATCACAGACCCATTCAAGTTGAATGGGTCTTGATCCATCCTGGCTGACACGCGGACATTGCCCGTGCATTGGGGACCCCAAAATGCAGTCCCCAATGCACGGAACGGCCGCACAATGGCCATGTGCATGAGGCCTAAGGCCCCATTCACACGATGGTATTTTTGATCCACATCCGATCCGCACTTTTTGCCGATTAGATGCGGACTAATTCATTTCAATGGGGTCGCAAAAAATGCAGACTGCACACTGTGTTCTGTCCACATCTGCATGTCAGTCTGCAGTCCCAGACAAAAATATGTATTGTCTCAATAGGTCAGAAAAAAACGGATGCAACATGGACGTCACAACACATGCCATCCGAATTTTTGCAGACCCATGTTTTGCTGACCAGAAAATACATACAATCGTGTGAATGCACCTCTATCAGTACTTTCAAACATATTGGATTTTGCACATTTTGGCAGAAATTTTATCACAATGTGGTTTCTTACAGAAGCAGTCCTATAAACAACTAGAAAAAGATACCTTTTCTACAGCAACAATGAGGCTGACGTCTATAAAAACTTTTAAAAATCCTCTTTGGAGATGATCCATTATATCCACAGTAAGCATGAAATGGAAGATTTGGCAGCTGTAGTAACACAGGCTGAGCACAATTGTAGAGGCCTGTAGTTCAAAAAATTCAAATATGACACAATTGGCAAGTTTTGCCAGAAAGAATAAAACTGAAATGCAGACATGGTCTGATTACTATCTGAAATTATTAATTAAATTATGACAATTAGCAGCTAAAATATGACACCTGATTAGATCTCCTTTTGTTTTAGCACTTTGCCATCAGAACAGTTTTACAGTGCAGTGAAGATGTATTTCATCCTAATGTGTTCTATATTTGCATATTTGTCATTCTTATGCATCATTCGCACATCAGTGCTTGGTCGGTGATTTCTGTCAGTGATTTTGAGCCAAAACCAGGTGCGGCTCCAAACACAGAACAGGTGCAGATCTTTCCTTTACACCTTATGGCTATGGAGGCTCCAATCTTGGCTTTGGCTCACAATCACTGATGGAAATCACTGACCAAAACACTGACGTGTGAATGAGGCTATAGGCTGAGTTTACATCACGTTTCTGTGTTATGTTTAAAGTATACAAAAAACATATACGTTAAACGAATGCCTTGGACGGATGCCATACAGTTACATCCACTACTATACAGTTGCATTGTAAACAAAATGTCTTTTTGCCGGACACTACAGGATATAAAAAATGTGTTGTCCTGCGCTTTTGAATCCTTTTTTCCCCCCAAACTATACGTTAAACGTAGGGAGAAAACGTGATGTGAACCCAGCCTTAGGCCTCATGTCATTAAACTGCATCACAGAAACTTCCGGGAAGCAGCGCTCGCATGGAGTGCCACCTCCTCTCATCAATATATATGGCCTGCACAACCCCTTTAACATGACCTATGTCTTTCAATTCAATATTTTTAACTCATTCCAAAAGATGTATTTTAGCAAATGTGAGTTGAACTATTATGAAAGAAATTAAGGCCTTGTTCACACCTTCGCGAGATCCGGCAGGCTGCTCTGTGCTGGATCCTCAACTTCACAACCAGATCCTCATTGACTGCAGACAATTTTTGGCATAAATGCTGGATTTCAGATGGACAAAAATCATTGCATGCAATGGTGTTTTGTCTGGCCAACAGGCAGCATTTGCGCCGGATCAGGCAGCTGGATCTCTTGAATAGAGATGTGAACGGGGCCAAAGTTATCTCAAAAGAAAACCTGAAAAATTTTAATTCACAAAATTAATTAGTATGACATACCTCTACCCAGTTCCATGGTTCTCGCCAATAGTTTCTGATACCCCTCTGAATCATAATATTCATTTGTAGATAAAAAAATATAAGAATCATTCCAAGGTACATCAGCTGTCAAAAAATACAGAATCCATACATATTAATGGGACTCATTCATGTAATTTCTTAAAATACCTTAACATGTAAAATAGAGGCCCCATACATGTTTAAGAGACAGATTTGTACACCATAAATGAGGAATTTACAAATCTTCAAATCAACATCAATGTGTTTTCTTTTCCAATATTAAGGCCTCCTGCACATGACTGTATCCGTTTTGTGGTCTACAAACCGTGGATCAACAAAACACGGACTCCGACCATGTGCATCCAGCCATTTTTTCTAAACCCTGTAGAAATGTCCTATCCTTGTCCACAAAAAAGAGGAGAATAGGATATGTTATATCTTTTTTGCAGGGCCGCAGAACGAACATACAGATGTGGACAGCATACTGTGTGCTGTTCACCTCATTTGTGTCCCCTTAGAACTAGATAGGTCTGCATCTGATGTGCAAAAAATCCAAATCTGAAGTGGACCAAAAATATGGTCGAGTGCATGAGGCCTTAGAGGAGCTGTCTTATGTATCATGATTGTCCATATTACCTCCTTTGAAGGCTTGATTCATTTTTTCCACTGCAATATACACTACTCGGTTCCAGGGGTCACTGCTATAGCGCAGCTATGATGTGGCAGGGATAGTGGCTGCCACGCATGCATGCCTATATGTAGCATCCCGGGGTAAGGGAGAGAGAGAGATGCCAGTGATGGAGAGGCTGACACGTGGGTCCTCTGGGGCACACTCTAGTTTGAGGGACACAGGCTGGATGTTAGGGGAGGTGCCCTTGGTGTTATGATTTAACGTGCCTGTGGCCAGGTCCCTTTAAGTTCGTGACGTAACTGTGGCACACCGATTTACAGTGGGAATAATGGAGGTGCAGACACTTGAGGTGAAACAGAACTCTTCTTTACTGAACAATGGCAACTTCATACACACTCCTTGTAGTTCCACAGAAGACAATTGGTATACAGCAGGCTTCACATTGGTAATGGCAGGTATAGCGTGGCAAGGTTACACAGAGGGTAAATAGGCTCACAGTACAGGCTGCATCCCTAAGGATCCTGACTGGTAAAAACTTCCAAGGCCCGTATGCCCTATAGATGGCTTTATCCTTGGGAACACTGAAGTACCTCCTCTGATCTGTAATATCCTCTTGCACTCACTTTCTCTCTCTGCCTCTCAGCTTGACTGGGTAATGGCACTGCTGGGTTTCTCTCTGCTGATTGGAGGACTCAGGAGGGAACCTTCTCCTGGACTCAGGACTCTCTTCTGGAAGGAATACTCAGGACTCTCTCCTGGACGGTGGTTCCTTTGGCTCACGACCTGGACTGGGCTAGCTCCAGTCTTAGACTGACTGCACATGAGCTGATCTTGCCCTCACATGCTCAGGGCCTGCATTGCACTCTCTCAGGCTCCAGGGCCTGGACTCCCTATCCCCTGCCTGGGCCTAGCTATTTAAACTAGGGGCTCCCTAGCTTCCTCAACTGTCTGGGAGGCTAAACGACACCCCTAGCAGGCCTGTACACAAAAACACATGACATTTGCAGGGTAAAACAGTGCATAAAATGACAAAATACCAATCTCCCCACGTGAGGGGGAAAAACGTGACCCTTGTAACCCCTTAGTAGTGCCCACCATTACCGAGTGGGACACTACATATGTGTGCTCCCACTCTCCTGGCCACCAGAAAGACCGACACTTTTTCAAACAGTTGTAACCCCTGGATATGAGCAGTGTATAATGTGATGAAAGAATGAATCGACAGCAAAGAGGAAATATGGATAATCACAATTAGTAGGTGCCTTGTATTAACTTTGTCTACATGATAACTGCCATTTGCAGAAGTGAGACAGTCTCTTTAACCACCTAACTGTTTTGCCTGAGTCCAGCTCAGGCAGTGGGAAAAGTAGCAAATTGGAGAAGGAGGGCTGCTTTAGATGGTGATATCTCCTGAATAGTAGCAGCTAAATGACAACTAAAGTCGAAGCAACAAAGGAGAAATCACTGTTAGAAATCGAGTCGGGAATAATCGTGGGAAAAACCTTTTACTTTCAGCTGCATTCACAGTATCCCGATTTCTATTGCTGTCATTCTGGTATTGTCTGAAAGCTTGGAATGCCAGCTTTAACACAGTTGCATGTTTCTAGCTGCTACCATTTAGGCGATAGCAGCATCTAAAGCAGCCCTCCCCACCTCCAGTTAGCTACTTTTCCCACTGCTGGAGCTGGACTGGGGTAAAACAGTTAGGGGGTTAATATTCTGTATAACAAGTTGAGAAACCAGGACTGGGATAGGGTGAAGGGGCAGGTGGTTTCATATTCAAGTAGCCAGGTCAAAGCCAAAGTAATAAGTAGAGCACCAAATCATTAGGCAAAAAAGTTATAACAGAAATAGGGTCAGACTAAACTAATCAAATTCAATATGAATTTCACAAAAAAAAATTATGCAAAATAAATCCAACGTTTTTGCAAATCACTTTAGATGAATCACGTAAAAAATGGTGCCCAGCATCAATTTACTGTGAATATTGACAAGAAAAACCATGAGGGAGGGAGAAGATGAAGGGTCATATGACACTGGGGTGGAGGGCTGGTCCTGATTGGCTCAGAAACTGAAGGAAAGCTTGATCAGCCAATTAGGAGGCAGAATGCAGGCATGTTTCTACAGTTCATAGCATTACTGCCAGCACCCCAATAGCATACAATCTGCTTCAACCACTGAGCAATTTCAGAATAAATTTACTGTTAGTAATTGGGCATTTCAGTGCATTACACCTGTATTACTGAATGCGTTACATATTACTGCAGGATAATGGGTAGTTACTGGAAAAGTAATACTGCAATAACGCAATTTTTATACCCATGTTATTAAACACATTGCGTATCACTGCAAGATAACTAGTAGCTACAGCAAAAGCAATACTGCGATAACACTAGTTTTATACCCGTGTTATTAAATGTGTTGCATATTACTCCAAGATAACAGGTAGTTACAGTAAAGCAATACTGCAATAATGCTATTTTATACCAGTGCTATTAAACACATTGCATATTACTGTAAGATAACTGGTAGTTACAGCAAAAGCAATACTGCAATGATGCCATTTTTATACCCATATTATTAAACGCATTGCATATTACTTCAAGATAATGGGTATTTACAACAAAAGTAATACTACAATAAAGGCATTTTAATATCAATTTTATTTTTACTGCAAAAAATGTTGTATTATTCCAAGATACCGTGTAGTTGAAAGACATTTTACTGCAAAAATTGCATTGTTATACCCATGTTAGTGAACACATTAGTTGAAAGAATTTTTAATGCAAAAATTGCATTACTATATCCGTATTAGTGAACGCATCACTGCATCAGACCATGTCGTTCAAAGACATTTTACTACAAAAAATCCATACCTTATACCAGTATTAGTGGAGTTAAAAGACATTTTACTGCATAAGTTATATTCTTCTACCTGTGCTAGTGAACTAATTTTGCTGCAAAAGTTGCATTATTATGTCTGTGTTATTGAATACATTACTGCATCATACCCTGTAGTTCAAAGGCATTTGACTGCAATATTT
Organism: Bufotes viridis; assembly: GCA_033119425.1. Taxonomy (NCBI): domain Eukaryota; kingdom Metazoa; phylum Chordata; class Amphibia; order Anura; family Bufonidae; genus Bufotes; species Bufotes viridis. The sequence continues at coordinate 179,395,653 of CM065593.1, read as the reverse complement.
TTATTGTTACACCCGTGTTAGTGAATGCATTACTTCAACTGACTGTGTAGTTCAAATACATTATCTGCAAAAATTGCATTATTATGCCTATGTTACGGAAAACATTCTATTACTGTAGTATACCATGTAGTTCAAACACATTTTACTGCAAAAACTGCATTACTACCAAACCAAAGTAAATAGTTAACACCAGCATGCAGCGTGATTGTAGAAAGGGAAGAACATTTAATTGCTCCTCTGTCTTTAAATACAAAAACAAAATTAGCAATTTTGCTAGTACCATTTAATAATCTATCTACCAAACCATGACATTTCATTTATAAGAAACACATGAATTTTCATTTATAGGCCTCATAATAAAATGCCTAGAAGATGGAAGAGTGGAAAACGAAAGTCCCATGCCTCATCATCCGAGAATCAGAATGTGCATAGTAGCAGCAGCACCAGCCATCCAGTCAGTTGTCATAGTAGGCCAAAGTTCTCCCTGGCATCCGATAGGTGCCACAATATTATTGAGGGCAAATAAGGTGAGATTCTGCAGAACAATCCACTGTTTCCCATAACAATAACACTGTGGGCCAGATTTATCATTAGCTAAAGTCACTTTAATGGAGTGAAAAAGTCGCACAAAAATTTGCAATCAGTAAAATTGCGCATTTTCTTGCGACTTTTTCAAGCTCTGCACTAAGCTCTCCAGTTTTGTGAAAGTGGGCGTGTTTTCTTATGTAAATGAATCTCTAGACAGATTTACTATTGCGACCATTTAAAAAGTCGCAATTTCACTCCAGGGGGGACCATGCTTATTTTATGCGACTTTTTAATAGAACATGCAACTTTTTTGAAAAGATGTGCGACTTTTGTAAAGCCACTTACTGAAGGATAAACTGCTACCGTCAAACCACATTTATCACAGTATTAAAGGACCATTAATAAATCTGACTAGCCAAAAGTGACTTTGGGCATATGCAAAAGTGGAGTAAGATGCAAGTGTAATGATAAATCTGGCCCATTGTTTGTGGGCAATTTGCAGTTTTTATTGATACCGTATGAATTTTTGCATATTTGATTTCTGCAGAAACAATTTGGAAACGAATCAAATTTTAGATAAATTCAAAAACTCAGACACAAAATAAATTTGAAGGAGCTCATATCTAGTTCAAACTTTAAAGGGCATATGTCAGTAGACTTGTACCCATGAAACTGGCTGAAGAAAAAATTAATTTTTAATATATACAAGTGAGCCTCTAGGAGCAAGAAGGGTGTTGCTGTTACACCTAAAGGCTCTGCTTTCTCTGCAACTGCCCCACCCTCTCCACATTGATTGACTCTAGGAGAAGTCAGGTCCAGGCATGACGAAGCTTACACTGCCTGGTCCTATCAAAGTTCAGAGAGTGTGGCAGAGAAAGTTTAGCCTCTAGGTGTAAATCAACAAAGAAAGTCTCATGAATGCAGGCACATATGAACATGGGACCAACACAGATGCCTTCAGCTGCCAAGTGCACATGCAACAGGCCAGCCAGTTTCATAGGTACAAATCTGCTGACAGATCAAATGCAGTACAGAGGACACAAGAGGACAGAGGACACAAACATTAAAGGTCTCCTCACATTTTGACAGTCATAGCTACATTTAAGATTACACTGCCATTTCAGGCCCTAATTTTTGGAAGATGAGTAATATATACTACTGAAGTATTATTTTTGAGTACATATATATGGAAACATTTGATGTCTATGATTTTTTCTTTTTACATTTCCATTTATTTAAAAATTTTTTTTTTTAAGAACAGCTTTTATTGCATTTTATCAAGTTATTTCCTTTTTCCCAGTCATTCAACTCTTTTTACAGTCTTTTTAACATTAGATTAATATTATCAGAGCTAAAATGTTTTCCCAGATATTACCATTTATAATATACCAATTTGACAAAAATGTTCCCATACCTCACATGAAGTTTAGTGAGAAATATCTCTTCTATTATATTTGGCAGTCTGAACAGAAAAATTTCCACCATTTAGACATGTTTGGGATAGTAAAATAAAATGTCCTAAATGTTAATTTTTGGAAAACTTCTTTATGTTCAATATAATTTTTGCATACAATCTAATATGTAAAGCACATTAATAGAGATATTTGGTAACATGATATATAAAAAGAATTACTGTACCTCAAACGCCATAATAAAATAATCCATCAGTGCAGTGATTTGGTAGATTCTAACGGAATCTATATGTGTTGAAGTAATAATATCCCCTGAAAAGGGTAGTTCTATGAGTAGTGATACCATAGTAAATAGATTTGTTGGAGGGTTATATAGAAGAAATTTTATAACAAATGCTCTTGTTCTTCTATCTATCCATTGTTGGTTCCGTATATAACACAGTGCTGAGTAGGCCTCGGTCCTATCATTACAAAAAGAAAAGTAATAGTATATAATGCAGACATTAAAGACTAAAGAAAAATAAATAACTTAATCAATACTAATGAGTAAAGTGAGCTGAATTGTAGTAACCATTACCTTGACCTGCCCAGACTTATAACTGGGCCTCTTTCTTCATAGCAATGAATCTTGCCACATTGTTGGAGCTTGTTATGTTGGATCTTCATGGTATCACATATTTCTTTTGAATCATTGGACAGATATGGGAGAGTACATTCCGAAAAGTCTGACCTTGATAATGAAGAAATCTGTAGATAAACAAAATGAGAATAGGATTGTAATCACCACTTTTTTTTAGCACACAGTGAGCTCTACTGTTTTTATTTTTGTACTACATCTTGAAATAAAGATGTTGTTGGAAGTGAGTTAATGCTCAGTGCTGAAATACAGGGTGAATCAAAAAGGATGAAGAAAAGATCTGGTGTTTTTCTTAAAACGAATCCAAGATTTATTGAAGCAGTGTAAAAGCAGTCATGAAACAGTACAGGACTTCTTTTCATTTATCAGGATTCAAAAAGGATGTTGCAAAAGTGAAGGTCTGTAGTTAACCCCTCTAGGACTTTATTTTTGCATTTTCGTTTTTTAATTCCTGCCTTGCCGAAGCCATAACTTTTGTATTTTTCTGTTTTTTTGGGGGGTGGGGGGTGGGGGGGGGATCAAGTTGTACTTTTTAATGGATCCATTTTATATTGCACGTGATGTAATGAGAAGCCAGAGAAATAATTCCAAATGGGGTAGAACTGTAAAGAATGCAATTCCGTCACAGTTTTATGAGTTTAGTTTTTACAGCGTTCCCTAAGCGGTAAAACTAACCTGTTTCCTTCATTCTGCAGGTAAGTACAATTACAGCGATACCACATATATATAGTTTTTCTTCTCTTCTTTGCATCATCATATTCTGACCCCCATAATTTTTTATATTATATAATTACATCTATGGAGCTATGTAAAACTCATTGGGCCAGATTTATCATTAGCTAAAGTCACTTTAATAAAGTAAAAAAGTCGGAAAAAAATGCGCAATCGGTAAAATTGTGAATTTTTTTGCGACTTTTTCAAGCTCTGCATTAAGCTCTCCAGTTTTGTGAAAGTGGGCATGTTTTCTTATGTAAATAAATCTCTAGACAGATTTACTATTGCGACCATTTAAAAAGTTGCAAAAAAGCCGCAAAAAAAGTGCAATTTCACTCCAGTGAGGACCATGCTTATCTTATGCGACTTTTGAATAGAACATGTGACTTTTTTGTAAAAACGTGCGACTTTTGTAAAACTGCTTAATGAAGGATAAACTGCTACCGTCAAACCACATTTATCACAGTATTAAAGGACCATTAATAAATCTTACTATCCTAAATTGACTTTGGGCATATGTAAAAGTGGAGTAAGATGTAAGTGTAAGGCCTCTTGCACACGAACGTTTTTTTTTATCAGTGTTTTGCTGTCCGTTTTTAACGGATCCGTTTTTCTGTTTTTTGCTTCCGTTTTGTTTCCGTTTCGGTTCCGTTGTTCCGTTCCGTTTTTCCGTTTGGCATATACAGTATACAGTAATAACATTGAAAAAATTGGGCTGGTCTTAACATTTTCAATAGGTGGTTCCGCAAAAAACGGAACGGATACAGAAGACATACGGATGCACTTCAGTATGCTTTCCGTTTTTTTTGCAGACCCATTGACTTGAATGGAGCCACTGAACGTGATTTGCGGACAAGAATAGGACATGGTCTATATTTAAACGGAACAGAAAAAACGGAAAAACGGAAACGGAAGGCATACAGAGACACTTCAGTATTGTTTGCAGACCCATTGAAATGAATGGTTCAGTATACTGTCAGTATACTGACCTAAAAAAACTGCCAGTATACGGTCCGCAAAAAACGTTCGTGTGCAAGGGGCCTAAATGTATGATAAATCTGGCCCATTGTTTGTGGGCAATTTGTAGTTTTTATTGATACCGTACGAATTTTTGGTCAGTGTTTATTCAATTTTCTTTGGCCGTAAAGTGACAAAAAATGGCGAAGTCATTTTATTTTGTTTTTGGCATTCATTGTACTGGATAAATACACTTATATTTGAATAGTATGGTTATCCTGGGATGCGATGAAGCCTATGATCTTTTTTTTTAATTGTGTATTTTTATTTTGAATACTGGGAAAAGGGGGAGAATTCATTTTTATATTTTTTTATTTTTAAAACTTTTTAAATCTTTTTTAAAGTCCCCAGTAGGGTACTTGAACATGTAATTCGCTGATCGCTTCTCGCATAGACTGCAATGACTTAACATTGCAGCCTGTGGGAGTTTCACCATTTTCCTATTGAGCCTCAGCAGTTGAACATTGCTATGGCAGGCATCGGAGCATTCAGAAAGCCTCAGGCTGTCACAGCAATGTTGTACTGGCCTTGATAATCACCAGATCTAATACCTTGTGACTTCTTTCTTTGGTGCTACATCAAGAAGTCATTGATTGTCTCTGCCAAACCCCCCCCCCCCCCCCCCCAAAAAAAAAAAAGTTTCTGTGTATACAGGATACAGTATTTGCACATGCATGTATGTAGTTTCTGGTCTAAGTGCCCTAATCTGTTTTGTGAGGTGAGCTGACCAAAAATGGCTGTTTTGGATGAGTTTTTATTTTTTACAGCTTTCACCTGACAGGGTAGATCATGTGATCATGTGATATACAGCAGGGTCTCGGTTGTCAGTAATAGCCAGGCGCCTGCCGCTGATTGAGTGGGCGCAGCTTCTGCACCCGCCAGATCAGAGCGCTGTACATGTACGGCCAGTCATGTCCTGCTGTGCTGTACATGTACGTTGCTGGTCAGGAAGAGGCTAATGCATTTGATATTATTGTTCCAGATTTTGTTTATTTAAAAGCCAGCTCTAGTTACTTACTAGTGTTGGGCGCGAATATTCGACTCGCGAATATTTATCGTGAATATCGCAAATTCGAGAATTCACCAATATTTCGAATATAGTGCTATATATTCGTAATTTCCAATATTCAACTTTTTTTTGTTCACCAATAACCTCCCTCTTGCTTGTGTGTCAATGAGAAGGCTGCAATGTCTTTGTCTGAGCTTAGCAACATCCCTAGCAACCAATAGGAAAGTTGCCTACCCCTTATTATATAACTAACCTCCCCAGCAGCCATTTTCTTTAATGTAATGGAGTTCTGAGAGAGACAGCAGTGTAATTGCTGTGCTCAGTGCTTTGCTGTATAATTAGACAGTTAACTTAGATATATAATTCAGATAGTTAGGGGGAGATAGTCGTGTGTAGGTTACATTGATTTATAGAAAAAAGAAAAAGAAAGTGACTCCTAAAAATGTTAATTTTTATTAGTATGCCATTAAGGTGCAACATCAGTCACCTCCGTCCTACTGTTGGAAGCCAGTCTATCTATGAGGAAAGGGTGTCCGTGTATCTGACAAACGATATCTATGATTATCTTCTTCGGCACCCGGGCTCTGGTTGAGATGAGGCTTCTGGTGGTGACATTTTTGATGATCTGAAGTGACATATTTGACGATCTGAAGTCATTGCCCCCTGATGAACCCAATTATTTTGGGGGAAACGCGTCGGGGCTTATAAGGATATAAACTACATTTTATGGGGCTGAAAACCACACAAGGTTTATTCGTGTAGAAGCCTCCATCTGATAGGCCGACTGTGGCTGAGCTGACTTTATTGCACTTAGATGTGGACTACTGGTTAGGCATAGGGTTATTTAAAGGGTCACTTAGGGTAGGCACGAGGACGGGGGGACCCCACCATCAGGGGTTGCCCTCGGGCAGAGATGTACATAGGGGCAGTATAAGGGAGAGATATTATTCATCCCCATGATATAGCCCCCTTGAGGAATCATCCTACCCAGTATACCCTCCCCATGTCTCCAGGTCCTTCAGGGTGGGATTAACAATTTGGGTATGATTTTAATGGCATACTAATAAAAATTAACATTTTTAGGAGTCACTTTCTTTTTCTTTTTTCTCTACTTTATGCGAAGGTGTACCCACACTATAGATATTTTCATTGTATTTTCTTGGATACATTGATTTATAGTCTAGCTGAGGTTCGAGTGCAGGGTGTTAGGTACAGTTCTGCTGTCCATATATACATAGTGCTGTGATGTCACCCAGTTGCACGTATTGTGCAAAAATATGCGCATCATTAATGACCAATTTTCGCAATCGCGAATATATATATATTGGAGCACTCTACCTGCATATATAAAGCTATTGTAATATTCTGCCATGCCAACCATTATCTTGAGTCTCAGTAAACTTCTAGGAGCTTGTAATATGTACCTAAAGTGACCCACGCCTGTACATTGATGATTTTTTGCAATTAAGAAAATAACCGTGAATTTGCGAATATTCGCCCAAATATTTGCAAAATATAGCAAAATCGAATATAGCCCCTGCCTCTCATCATTATTACTTACCATACATACAGAATTATTTGCAATGTCTACTTTTCTTATTACTGGAGCTCCTATTATATAGAACTTCCCATCAATTGGTCCACCCTGCAAATTCATGAAACAAATAATTAAGAACGATTTAAACTTTGCAAAGTCTATAAAGGGAATTTATCACGCTCTGCACTCCAGAATATGAGCTTCAAAATGGGGTTTATGCAGCCTTTTGGGCTAAGGTCTCGTTCACATTTCCATTTTTCACTGAAGCGTGTGATGTCAGCATTTTCCACGACAGCATAAGTACCCATTTATTTTAATGTTTGTTCACATATAATTATTTTTTTACTGACCGTGCATCAGTGAAAAAATCACGGAGGCATAAACTACTTTGGTCTGTGATGCAGACCAAACACGTCCATTATAGTCTGTGGGGCCGCGAAAAAACACAGACACAACATGGATTGCATCCGTGTTATCTCCGCTTTTCACTGACCACTGGTAGGAGATGCTTTGGAAATTAATTTTCAGCTGAGAAGCATCCATGGAATATGGATGACACACAGAGGATAAAAAACAGACACGCGGACCAAACACTGATCCCTCATGGACATCTTCACGGATGAATCTCGGACTGATTCAAACAGACATGAAAATGTGAACAAATATTTGGAGTTTTTGCATTTTATACCACCCTAGTTTTAAAAAGGGGGTTGGAACGTGGACTAGGTTTGCTATGCCACTATGATAGTCACAAACGAACTACTGTAAGGGGGTGACATAAAAAACTGGAGTAGTATTTCTATATAAAAGTGTTCGATTTAAAGGGGTTGTCAAACTTTTTAACCGTTTTATGGTCACTCCACCCCCTGCCGTAGTTTTGAATAGAAACATACTTACCTGCTCCCCGCTGCTCTATTCCAACTCCTTGACTCCACTGCTGTGTTCACCACGCTTCGTTTCCCACTAATCAACTAACGCAATGGAGGTAACTGGCCAGAGCAGTGACGCGTCCCCCAAGTGGCACAACACTGGGTTATAAGCTTCTTGTGAGCAACAGTGACGTGACAGTTGCATAAACTCCAACACCATTTCTGTTAGATTTTTGGTCACAGGTCACATGGGACTTTGCCATTATAGACCATAATGCAGGTCTCATGAGTCTGTGACTTGCCTGCCACTTTTTCTGTGATTTTAAAAACACTGTGCTGTGTTTTTAAAGATGCAGAACAGAAGGTCGCACAAATATTTTAGGTTGGTCACTTTTGAGAGACTTACTTTCATGTGACATGCAGCCCCAGCCTTAAAATCTGTAACATAGAAGCACCTTTTATGTTGGGGGCATGTCCTTAGCAACGAGGGCAGTGCTGCAGTAAAGAGATCTGTCCCCTACACAGTGGATGGAGCTGTGAAGTTCTGAAGCCTGTTTTTTGGACCAGCACTACTGCAGAACAGTTGATCGGCGGGGGATCTGGGAGTCTGGCCTGATTTTATATTGAAGACCTATCCTAGGAATAGGTCATCAATATAAAAGTACCAGAGAAGACCTTTAAAGACATTATAAGATACATGTGTAAAAATATAGACTCTTACTGTAGATTACAAATCTGAAAATATTCTTTTTGCTTTATAAGATGCACTTTTTAGCAAGAAAAAACGGAAGTCAGGGAGATCTAGCATGCCCAGACCCCCTGACTGCTTCCTTAATGATCCAGCAGAGGGCACATACAGTGCTTTGCCCAATCAGTGAGCGAGATGTGCATCTGTACTCACCTCTCTCTTCCTGCTGACACTAATCAGATTTGCTTTTGGTCTCTATGACAAGACTTCCTGCATTTTGGTCTGCTGTGTTGGCTCACAGGTAAAGTAGCCCACAATTATTATTGTGGCTATGCCTGAAATCCGACTTATTGTGCACCAATGGTTTCTCCATGCTTTGTGGTGTTTTATTACTATTTTTTCCTGTTAGTTTTTTTTTTTATTATATGCTATATTTTATGCATTTTTACAAACAGTATTATGCCCTTTGTGTGCCCCAAACAGTATAATGCCCCCACAGTGTATAATACTCCTTTATATGCTCCCACACAGCATTATGCCCCCTATGTATTCCCACACAGTATAACGCCCACTTATGTGCCCCTAAACAGTGTAATACCCCTTATGTGCCACCAATGCAGTAAGATGCTCCCTTATGTGCTCCACACACACTACAATGTCTCTTTATGTTCCATCAACAGAGCATGACTCCCTTATGTGCTACCATACAGTATTATACCCCCTGATGTGTCGCAAACATAGTACTCCAATGCCTCTTAGCAGTATGTGGTCCCACACAGTATAATTCCCCATTATTTGTCCCCACACACTATAAATCCCACTTATGTGCCCCACACAGTATAATGCCCCATTATGCCCCAGTAGAATGTCCACTTATATGCCTCCTCAAATTGTAATGGCCTCATGTATGCCCCTGCACAGTATAATTCTAATTTATGTGCCTCCAGTACACTATGAGGCCCTCATGTGTGTCCCTACACAATGTAATGCTTTCTTATGTGCCTCCAACATAGAAATATGTGCCACCACACAGTATAATGCCTCCTTATGTTCCCTCAACACGATATGATGCACCTTATATGCCCCCATGAAGTATTATGCCCCCTGATGTGTCCCAAGCACTGTATAATTCCTCCTGCGCTGTCCCTCACATAGTATAATGCCCCTTGCTGTGTCCCTCACACAATATAACACTACATTGTGCCTGGATGCGTCAAACTACTGGTCTCAGGGTGTATAGTGGAGCAGGGCGCTTCACCCTGCTTTACTATTGTATTCAACAGTATCCGCGTTGCTAGAATGCGAATGCAGTTGAAATAGGTGCCTCTGCAAAATACCTGCAATTTAACTTTGGCAAAAGGTTTTTACCACAACCAGCCACCAGAAGTGAATATCAGCAGGACCGGTGGTTTCCCAGTTTTGTGGCAAACCTAGGTGGGCCCCTAGAATCTATTCCACTAGTGGGCCATAAGCACCCCAGTTCGACACTGTTTATTGCATACTTTAAGAATATGCGATAAATGTCCAGCTTGGATAACCCTTTTAAGGAGTTGTCTCACTTGGCACACTGATTGTCATGTTTAATATAACCCCATAATAAACAACTTACTAATGTATTTCATGTTTCAAAGCTGCCTCCTCTCCTAGGTAATTCTCATCTTGTTGTCAGGGGTTATGGCCACAGCTGCAATCCAGCAGTGCTGGCCGCATCTGCTCACTGGGAATTAAAGCGCTGGCTTGTATGATGGCCGGGATCGTGGGAGTAGCTCATAGCTGCACATGTGCACTAGCTCCCTCCAGTCCCAGACACCTTGTATATGCTGTATTGAACAGCTCCCGGCAATTTCAGAAGCCTCGGAGCTGTTCAACACAAGAAAAAGTAGCTCCAGACATGGGGGGACTAACCTATTACGTGTGCAGGATCTGGGCTTTCAGCTGTTTCAGTCTGCTTTTAACTTTGTAATAAAGCATACCCTTTCACTGGCAGCCAGAGGAGCGAGCAGGCAAGCTGTGGGTGTGATTGCAGCACTGCCTGTCCCATCAGTCAAGTGAAGTGTGACCACCCCCAGACTGCACTGAAAGCAGACAGCTAAAGATCCGGGCTGTGCTCAAATTGCAAGGTGAGACAACCCCTTTAAGGTCTGTACATTTGACATCAATTAATAAGGGTATGAGAATGGCAGTGGGGAGGATAAAGCAGAAGTGGGGAGGATAAAGGATACTTATATGTATTTAGGCTATTTTGGATGATACACACCATAGAAATGTAATTAAATATTTTTTTAAACTAACGTCACTGGTGGTTTGGTGGCAATCATAAGGGAAGTATTTGAAGCTAACCATACCTACCTATCCACCCACATTTCAAAACTGGAGTGAGTGGTGTAAAAGTCCAAAAAGTCACAACATTTTTTGCAAGTGAGTGCAAAAAGTTGCAAAATTCCTAGTTTTGCAAAACCAGAATTCTGGAGTAAAGGCATGATAATCCAGGGCCACAGTGTGCCTCTATGAATACTGAATAAAGCACGGCAAGATAAGAAGTCCCCTGCAAGTTCAAGTGTGTATGAAAAAGAGATTAAAAGAACAGGTACAAACTAATATACTATATCCAAATCGTATCAATATCTTTCTTCATAAAATACACAAGGTCAAACAAATTAAAACCATCTAAAAACAATGTACAGCATCATGATCTCATCACAATAAAATGTTTTACCCCATGGTACAACCTAAAAAATTGCCGATAGTTGAATGTGTCCCTCTGGAATGTTATGTACCTCAGAGTTTATGATAAATTACCTTATTGTGTGAAGCCTCCTCAAGATACCATTTATTGGAGTACAGACCATCGAGTAATACATTGAAACAATAATTCCACCAATGGTCCTCTGTTTTGATTTCACTAAACAGTTGTTTAGCATTTCTAAGAGAAAGCATATAGGTAAATCTCTTTTAGGTGTTCCAAATTCCAAGAAATATAACACATTTAAATAAAAGTAATAAAATCATATTGAAAGGGTTTTCCGGTATTTAAATTGGTGGAGATTCAACACCTGGCACCCCCACTGAATAGCTGTTTCAGGCAGCCATTTGTGCCAGAAACTTTACAGTGGACTGAAGGCTGCTTCCACTGTGTAGTTTCCGGAGCCGGCACACCGCAGCTCAGTTCCCATTCACTTGAATAGGACCTGAGTGAAAGTACCCTGGTACGACCACTAAAGAGTGGACAGAGCCTTATCCTTCTGGTTCCATTCACTGTATCACTGTATAAGTGGGGGTGTGTTAGGTTGGGCCACCCAAGCTGGTATTGATGGCCTATTCTGTGGACATGCCATTAGTATTTAAGTACCTGAAAACCCCTTTAATGTATTTAAGCATTAAATCTAATGCATATACACATGAGAAAATATAAATACAAAAATAATAAAAATAATCATCGCTATATACTTATCCATCCAGGTACACATTTATCATGCGTCCTAGAAAGAGAGTAGAAGACTTCCAAACCAACCCAAATAATCCCTGTCTGCTCTTAAATTTAGCTAAACAATATTATATTGCAGTCAACAACTTTAGTGTCATGTACAGATGCCACACAGATGTCTGATAAAGAACACAGGATAAAAACCTTAAAGGAATTGCATGGAAGGGAAAAGGTTTTTTTTTTCCACAAAAGCTGTATAATGAGTTAAAATTATAACAATTAAAAAAAGTTGTTTTTTTTTATCAAAACAGGACAGCACCACTGCAGTTAAAAAAGTGTAAAAAAAAAGGTTTAAAAAAAATATATAAAAATTTTAATTATATTATAATACATATATATATATATATATATATATATATATATATATATATATATATATATATATATACTTATCCCATGTGGTAAACGATGAAAAATCAAAATGGCTGATTTGCCATTTTTTGGTCTCTTCACCTGCCCCAAAAAATGGTATAAAAAGTGAGCAAAAAGTCATATCAATCCAAAACGGTATGAATGAAAAGTACAGATCACCCTGCAAAAAATGATCCCCCACATATCTCCGTACACATAACTACAAAAAATTTATAGGGGTCAGGATATGGCGATGAAAAGAAAACAATTTTTTTTCCAAAGTTTATTTTTTTCCTGTACTAAACACAAGAAAAACTCTAAAAAATGTGGCATCACTATAATCATACTCACTCAGAAATTGAAGGGAACAGGTCAGTTTTACTGTATAGGGAACACCATAAAAGCAAAACCAATAAAACTGTGGCAGAATTGCGTTTTTTTCCATTCCCACTACATCATATGCATTATTAACTGGTGACATTAGAAACTACAACTTGTCCATCATATGGCTTTTTGAAAGGAAAAATAAAAAAGTTAGGCAGGAAGTAAAAAAAAATGCAAAAAATGAAAAATCCTTCAGGGTTGAAAGCGTTTATAATGAGGAATAGCTGAAATATATTGCAGGAAAGCCCACAATATGTAAAACACTAAAATGGGCAATGGGAGAGAGGAAAAGAGTGTGAAAAAGTGGCTAGGTGCTTATCAGTATTCCCTCCCTAGATTTTGTTGTGTCAGCTTCTGTGTATTCACAGTGTTGTCCACCAGATGATATCTGCTTCCCAGTAACTGTATATTAGTGCAATAGGTGGTAGTCCACTTAAATAGAGAGACGTACACGGTCGAGTCACATCATTATGATCACTTCATTGATAGGCTGTCTGCACACATTGGTATTATGAGTGTTGCTGTGGTGAAAGTGGCCATGTGATACAAGAGGAACAGGTCACCACCATTGTTTTTACAGCGTTTTCTATGTAATAAAACTGACCTGTTATTTTCATTCTCCGGGTCACTACAATTGCAAAGATACCACATGTATATTTTTTTTGTGTTTTAATACTGAAAATAATTAAAAACGTTGTAAATCACCATATTCTTACCTCATAACTTTTTTATTTTTATGTGTTTAATTTTATATAGCTGTTTGCCATATTGGATTAATATTTTTATATTTTAATAGTACGGGCGTGCTCACACGCAGTGACACCCATGATGTTTATTTTTTAATTGTTAGTTTGTAAAAAAAAATGTATAGTTTCCCTAGGGACCTATAACAAACAATCATCGAATTGCATCTCTAATAGATTCCAATGCATTAGCATTACACTGTGTTCCTATGAAGCTCTGCCACAGGCAGGGGTTCCATAGGAACTAATATGCAGCAGCCCGGGGAAGCCGAAGCACAGCTGGGAGTGCGTGCTCTCAGTTTTTATCCTCCCAATTGACCATGGCATCTAAAGGGTTGAAAGACCACGATCGGCATTAGTCCCGCGTGAGTGGGCGCCATATTTAAAGTCCCGACCATCCACGTATATATATATATATATATATATATATACGTAAGGCAGTCAGGAACAGGTTAAGGTTCATACAAAATGAGAGAAGAAGTTCAGAACTGACATGGACAACAGTAAGGAATTATTATAGAAAGTATTGGACAGTTGTATAACTTGACATTACGCATATAGTAAAATAACACAGATTTACTGAAGCCACAATACCACTTTAAGTAGCTGAGAATTAAACGTCTGGTTTGCAGTCATTACGTAATATATTTTTCCATTTCTTCCACTATTTTGACAATATGAGTTTATTTTTAACGTTTTCTTAGAACAAATGTTAAGGTATGTACACATGTATTTTAATAGGAGAAATCTGAGGTGGAGGCATATTTCTGCCACAGATGTTCTCGGAGCGTGCAGCATATCTGTACAAAAGAATAGCTAAAATGGCACCAGTCTCCGATGTCCATTGTGCAGAGGATCTGGTACTGCATGGGGGTTTCTGTTAACAATACAACAGTGATATAAATATTGAAGTCTTTGAAAACATAAATCCATGTAGTTTTGCTTACCTCGTAAATTCATTTCTCACTGAATGGTTTACATAATATTCATTGTGAGAATATTTCCCAATTATAATGAAAATTAACATAGATGCCATGATAATGTACACTGCAAGTTCCCTGAAAAAATACAAAATATATGTTACTGTATGACGACTAATAAATACAGAAAATAACAATAGTGTATATTAAAAAACCTGACCAGATACTTGCAACTATCGAATGAAGATTTTTTTAATTAAAAGAAAAGGAAGAAAAGGGTTAGGCCTCATGCACACGGCCTGAATGGGTCCGCAATCCGGGAGATGCGGTGTGGAATGGAGGCACGGCATGTTTCTGTCCGTTCCTCCGCACCGCAAAAAAATAAATGTTCTATTTTTTTATGGTGCAGATGGATCATGGACCCATTCAAGTTGAATGAGTCTCGATCTGTCCCGGCCGCCGCACGGATATTGCCCGTGCATTGGGGACAGCAAATTGCGGGCCCCAATGCACGGAATGGCCGCACAACGGCTGTGTGTATGAGGCCTTAGGGTTAGGAAGAAAGGAAGTTTCGGTGTTACCTAAATATTTTTCCAATCATTGTTCTTCTTCGAAGTTTATCTTTGGCTAGTTTTAACTGAGCTGGAGTGGGTGGGCGAGCCAAGCGTAAATATCGAGCTCTTTTACGCGCAGCAAGAATCTGTGGAAAGTATGGGATAAATCAAAATGCACAATACGCCACACTTTTAATCTGTATATATTTCAGGATTCCATATCCTAAAAAGCTTATAGATAATGCTGATTAATGAGATTACTATCAAATAATTCTAAGTAAAAAAAAATGTCAGCAACAAAAAAAAATCTTAAAGCGTTCATCCTTGGTATAGTTTACATGATACCTTTTCAAAGTTTGAAGTTTCGTGACTGGTCTGTCGAGAGTAAGCTGTTAAATTCTCCAAAGACAAACATAATTTACCAACAATGTTTTTCACATCTTCATTTAATGCTTTCAAAAAGTCAGCCTTTCCTCTTTTATGCCATGCCACAAACAGTGCAATAAGGAGAATCTGCAAAACATTAATTACGCTATCAGAATTCGACCCAAATTTTTTGAAAAATGTAAGGTCTATAGAATCAGAATACTAGATGATTTGATTCTGGAAACTTTTGGTGGCGAGAGAGAGTGAGAGACAGAGAGCTTTCCAGGGAAATTGACAGTCAATAATGTAAATCAGAGCCAAATTGAATTTACATAAATTCACTAATCTCTAATTACAAGTTTTGGAATGAAGCCGTTAAACGAGAAGGCGCTCATAGGGTAATACGTCTAGGAACTGTGTTATTGTGCTATTAAAATATTAGTTGTGTGCTCACCTTGTTTATTTCTTTTTTACTTTTTTACCCGTTCTTTATATGTTGCGCTTTAGGGGGTAATCGGTGGATGCTGCCAGGTACGTCCAAAATTCCCGTTGGTGGCTGGCTGGGCCGCCGTTCGGAATCTCGTCTATAGTAGAAGTATCGCCTCACACATATGTAGGAGTGTTTAGCTTTATGGACACCTTTTGGCGCAATACACCTAGCCCAGATGGTAGTGTGAAGAGTAAATTTTATTTGACAACGCGTTTGAGGTCTCGGCGACCCCTTTATCAAGTCTATAAAAGATAGTGTTGATACATGGTCATACATAATACGTATATACAAAAATGTATTAAGCATAGATCTAAATATATATAAATACATTAAAATTGTAGGTTTATAAATATTGGTATCAAGGTATCCTAATGAAAATCCAATAAAATACAATAAAATTCTAGGAATATATTAAAATCACTTATTCGTGAGGTATTTCTGTTGAAAATACATCATGGGTATTTCTAATTACATCACATAATGGAATGAGTGTAGGGACTGGAATGGATGTAATCGGTTCTATTATTAGTAACTATCAATGATCATAACGACCAGATCCGTAAAATGATATGTATAATGACTGGTGGTATATATGTGTATGTATAGTGACTAAAATCATCACAAAATCAAATATAAAAACAATATATATAAAAAGAATATATAAAATATAAAATAGAGAGGAAAACGAAAAAACAGATACTATGACCGCAGCCCATATATTTCAATGTGCGTATACAATAAAGCAGGTGATACCTGTTTTGCTCGCCAGCGGAGTGGTGATAGAGAGTGCCAGTCACCACGTCGTCTTTAACCTGTCAATGGGATGATTGTAAGTTATAGTGGGTGCAAGTGTGGAAACAATACAATAATCCATACATAGTGGCCATCTTTTTGTTTAGTACTAGCAGGGTGGAGAGTGGTTGATATGCATATATATACACAGTGGACATCTCTTTGTTGAATACTAGCGGGGTGGAGTGGTGGAAATGCATATATACACTTGTATATATAGTGGACATCTTTTTGTTTAATAATAGCGGGGTGGAAAGTAGTTAAGGTGCATATATATACACCTGTATATTTAAATGCTATGCTGAGGCCACTGGAATGAAGCTGGTGTTTCTGGCACCTTTATTTTATTTTTATTTTTATTTGTATTTGCATTTTTATAAAATTGGAGGGTGTATCCCTAGTATGTAGTGGGGAGTATGCACTGTGATTTGTATCTTTATATTTGTGTATTTGTGTCTACAGAGCATACCTGGTATGAGGAGCCGACTGGCGTGGTACAGCGTCCTCCTCCACGTGGTCGGAAAAGCGCTGGAGTGGAGCACGCGTCTCTCCTGCGGGCAGGATGAAGAGACGGGGGCGGGGCAGGGGCGGAGAGAGGCGGGGTGTGGGCGGTGTAGCTGTCGCGGAGTTCGCTGACTCCCGCTAATGTTGCCGGGTTTGCTGCGGGAGAGAGAGGGTGGAGCTTGTGGTGTACTTGACAGCCGGTACAAGCTGTTAGTGCCGGGATTTTTACGAGAAAGAGAGAGAGTGGGAACACGTGATGTGCTAAGAGTGTAGGTGACTGTTAAGAGATGTGCTTTGTGCCAATGGACAGTGACAAAGTTGTAACTGGAGGGAAAGGTGTTGGGGGGGCAACGCTAAAATGTTAGTTGATCTCATAAGTGATTATTAATATTACAGTGAATTATAGTGTGTATTTTAAATAAAGATTATTTCAAAGAGACTGTAGTTGTGGCTATTTGTTTTTATTGTTGGTTTTGGTTGTGTGACATTGTTACAACTAAAATGATTGGTGGTGAAAGGGCAGGAATGAACATTGATATAGTGATTAGTGTGATGAATGGGAGTGGTGATGAAATGATGAGTGTGATGGGTGTGATGAACAAAAGTAAAAAAAAAAAAAAAAAAAAAAATTATATATATATATAGAAAAAATATATAAAATATAATGATATCAAACGTGCTAAATGCAATAAAATATGAATGAAATGAATAAAATGAATAAGTATAATAGAAAATAAAAAGCTGGGGGTCTTTGTATTATGATTTGCTTGTCCGTGCATAAATTATTAATAATAAGAAAGGAGAGGGGGTTTTCGGGGTTTGTCCACATAATGTCCTACATAATGTACCAGTTAGTAATTCAGAAGCATTTGTTTCGAGTGCTTCATTCAAGCCTTCAGGTTCAAGTGTGCGTAATTTAAATATCCAAAACATCTCTCTCCTTTGAGAGTGCGGAATTATCTGGACAACTGTTGTTTACTTGTTCAATAGGTGTAACTTTCAGACCGCTATCATCTCTATTATGTGCGGTGAGAAATGACGGGAGACGCTGTGTTGAAGGAAACCCTTGTTGATATTTGATCTATGTTTGTTCAGTCGTTCCCGCATTGTTTGTATCGTACGTCCAACATATTGGAGTCCGCATTGGCATTCTAGGAGGTATATTATGTAGGAAGATCCACAATTCAAAAAGCTTTTTATGTTGAATTCTTCATTTGATACGTTACTCCTGAATGTTTTCCTGCGATGAGTTATATTTTGGCAGCTTTTGCATAGTGAGTGGTTGCATCTGTAGCTGCCCATTATCTCTGGAAACAGTTGGTTCGTTTGATTCACATCTCTTTTCTTCCTCAATTTGCTGGGTGCCAGAATGTTTTTGATGGTTCTTGCTCTTCTAAACGTGATTACTGGATTTTCGAATACTCCTTTCAAGTGGGGTCCTTGGTTAGGATGTGCCAATGTTTGGATAGGATGTTCCTTACCTTAGCGTGATTTGTATTGTAAGTTGTGATTAGTGACGTTTTGTATTTGTTGGTTCCTTCAGAGTTGTCGGTTTTCGAGTTATTAGACATTCTTCTTGGGTCAGGTTCTCGCTCGGTTGTATGCTTCTTTTATGATTTTTCGGGATATTTTTACTTTTGAATCTTGCGACTAAAATTCTACAGATTTTTCAGAACAAAGTAGAATTTTAGTCGCAAGATTCAAAAGTAAAAAATATCCCGAAAAAATCATAAAAGAAGCATACAACCGAGCGAGGAACCTGACCCAAGAAGAATGTCTAATAACTCGAAAAAAAAACGACAACTCTGAAGGAACCAACAAATACAAAACGTCACTAATCACAACTTACAATACAAATCACGCTAAGGTAAGGAACATCCTATCCAAACATTGGCACATCCTAACCAAGGACCCCCACTTGAAAGGGAGTATTCCGAAAAATCCAGTAATCACGTTTAGAAGAGCAAGAACCATCAAAAACATTCTGGCACCCAGCAAATTGAGGAAGAAAAGAGATGTGAATCAAACGAACCAACTGTTTCCAGAGATAATGGGCAGCTACAGATGCAACCACTCACTATGCAAAAGCTGCCAAAATATAACTCATCGCAGGAAAACATTCAGGAGTAACGTATCAAATGAAGAATTCAACATAAAAAGCTTTTTGAATTGTGGATCTTCCTACATAATATACCTCCTAGAATGCCAATGCGGACTCCAATATGTTGGACGTACGATACAAACAATGCGGGAACGACTGAACAAACATAGATCAAATATCAACAAGGGTTTCCTTCAACACAGCGTCTCCGTCATTTTCTCACCGCACATAATAGAGATGATAGCGGTCTGAAAGTTACACCTATTGAACAAGTAAACAACAGTTGTCCAGATAAATTCGCACTCTCCAAAGGAGAGAGTTGTTTTGGATATTTAAATTACGCACACTTGAACCTGAAGGCTTGAATGAAGCACTCGAAAACAAATGCTTCTGAATTACTAACTGGTACATTATGTAGGACATTATGTAGGACAAACCCCCCCCCCCCCCGAAACCCCCTCTCCTTTCTTATTATTAATAATTTATGCACGGACAAGCAAATCATAATACAAAGACCCCCCAGCTTTTTATTTTCTATTATACTTATTCATTTTATTCATTTCATTCATATTTTATTGCATTTAGCACATTTGATATCATTATATTTTATATATTTTTTCTATATATATATATAATTTTTTTTTTTTTTTTTTTTTTTGACTTTTGTTCATCACACCCATCACACTCATCATTTCATCACCACTCCCATTCATCACACTAATCACTATATCAATGTTCATTCCTGCCCTTTCACCACCAATCATTTTAGTTGTAACAATGTCACACAATCAAAACCAACAACAAAAACAAATAGCCACAACTACAGTCTCTTTGAAATAATCTTTATTTAAAATACACACTATAATTCACTGTAATATTAATAATCACTTATGAGATCAACTAACATTTTAGCGTTGCCCCCAACACCTTTCCCTCCAGTTACAACTTTGTCACTGTCCATTGGCACATAGCACATCTCTTAACAGTCACCTACACTCTTAGCACATCACGTGTTCCCACTCTCTCTTTCTCGTAAAAATCCCGGCACTAACAGCTTGTACCGGCTGTCAAGTACACCACAAGCTCCACCCTCTCTCTCCCGCAGCAAACCCGGCAACATTAGCGGGAGTCAGCGAACTCCGCGACAGCTACACCGCCCACACCCCGCCTCTCTCCGCCCCTGCCCCGCCCCCGTCTCTTCATCCTGCCCGCAGGAGAGACGCGTGCTCCACTCCAGCGCGTTTCCGACCACGTGGAGGAGGACGCTGTACCACGCCAGTCGGCTCCTCATACCAGGTATGCTCTGTAGACACAAATACACAAATATAAAGATACAAATCACAGTGCATACTCCCCACTACATACTAGGGATACACCCTCCAATTTTATAAAAATGCAAATACAAATAAAAATAAAAATAAAATAAAGGTGCCAGAAACACCAGCTTCATTCCAGTGGCCTCAGCATAGCATTTAAATATACAGGTGTATATATATGCACCTTAACTACTTTCCACCCCGCTATTATTAAACAAAAAGATGTCCACTATATATACAAGTGTATATATGCATTTCCACCACTCCACCCCGCTAGTATTCAACAAAGAGATGTCCACTGTGTATATATATGCATATCAACCACTCTCCACCCTGCTAGTACTAAACAAAAAGATGGCCACTATGTATGGATTATTGTATTGTTTCCACACTTGCACCCACTATAACTTACAATCATCCCATTGACAGGTTAAAGACGACGTGGTGACTGGCACTCTCTATCACCACTCCGCTGGCGAGCAAAACAGGTATCACCTGCTTTATTGTATACGCACATTGAAATATATGGGCTGCGGTCATAGTATCTGTTTTTTCGTTTTCCTCTCTATTTTATATTTTATATATTCTTTTTATATATATTGTTTTTATATTTGATTTTGTGATGATTTTAGTCACTATACATACACATATATACCACCAGTCATTATACATATCATTTTACGGATCTGGTCGTTATGATCATTGATAGTTACTAATAATAGAACCGATTACATCCATTCCAGTCCCTACACTCATTCCATTATGTGATGTAATTAGAAATACCCATGATGTATTTTCAACAGAAATACCTCACGAATAAGTGATTTTAATATATTCCTAGAATTTTATTGTATTTTATTGGATTTTCATTAGGATACCTTGATACCAATATTTATAAACCTACAATTTTAATGTATTTATATATATTTAGATCTATGCTTAATACATTTTTGTATATACGTATTATGTATGACCATGTATCAACACTATCTTTTTATAGACTTGATAAAGGGGTCGCCGAGACCCCGAAACGCGTTGTCAAATAAAATTTACTCTTCACACTACCATCTGGGCTAGGTGTATTGCGCCAAAAGGTGTCCATAAAGCTAAACACTCCTACATATGTGTGAGGCGATACTTCTACTATAATTACAAGTTTTGACAGATCATAGAAACATAACTAATTTTATTACTGTGCATTATTTGTACAGAACTGACATCAGCATATTAAACAGAGCTGTATACAAATGGTATGCAATTACATTAGTTCTTATCGTCTCCTATGCAAGCCTGGACTGGTTAGAATAACCGTATTTAAAATATCCAATATACTAATAAATTCTAAAATTCTGCATAAATCTGTTTGTATACATTTGAGAAAATCTTCAAATGTACACATGAGATTTGCTGTTACAGATCTGCATGAAGCTAATCCGCAGTATTTTACAGCACAACCTAGTAGAGACAGCAAGAGATTGTGGTAACAGCAGTAATACACTAAGTATTAGTAAGTACTAATTATTATAAATCATTATGTTTGCGATTAGAGATCAGCGAAGTTTTCAAAAATTTGATTCAGATGCTTCGCTGAATTTATTCAAGAAATTCGATTCGTTCCGAATTCATTCATCACAAAGCGCATTAAATCAGCTATATTCTGACCTGCAGCCAGGGAGAGTGTATCTCTGTGTACATCACTGTGCATTGCAGCAACATCCTTTCTGATCGTAAAACTGTTCCTGTGCGGCAGTATGACAGGCAGGTCTCATACTGTATATGGACATGCTTATCGTCATGCATGCCACCACCCCTAACTAAACCAAAAGAAAAACATGACCGCTGGATGACAGTGGCAGTCCTGGCCTGTTGCTGTGGCTGCTGCTACCACCCCCTTCTTCTGCTGCTACTTCTGCCGGCTCCAGCAACATTTTTGCCACTGCTTTTCCTTTGGAGGGCCTTGGCAACTGTCTGTTGGACATACTGTACAGTAACACTAACTGTATATGTAAAATAAGTTATTCAATATAACCACAATAACAGCAGAACAAGACAGCTTATTCACCCCAATTTGAGAATCAAGGCCTAATTGAATTGTTTATCTATTAGGCCCCTTTTACACAAGCGCGTTTTCTGCGTGGGTGCAATGTGTGACATGAACGCATAGCACCTGCACTGAATGCTGATTTCAATGTATCTATGTACATGAGCGTTTTTTTTTCATGTATCAGTTCTGCGTTGCGTGAAAAAAGCGGCATGTTCTATATTCTGCGTTTTTCATGCAGTCCTGGCCCCATAGAAGTGAAAGGGGCTTCAGTGAAAAACGCATTGCATTTGGAAGCAAGTCCGGATGCAATGTGTTTTTAACTGATGGTTGCTAGCAGATGTTGTTTATAAACCGTCAGTTTTTTATCATGCGTGTGAAAAGCGCATCAAAATGCATTGCACCCGCATGGAAAAAATTTGCTTGCAAAATGGTGCAAATTTCACTGAACGTACTCTGAACACATCTGGAGCCAATCCGTATTGTTCGTGTGAAAGGGGCCTTAAACAATATGACACCCCACTAACAGTAGATGTAGTCAGGTTATTCACCTCAATTTGAGAATCAAGGCCTAATAGAATTACTTATCTATTTAATGAGGAGGACACAGTTTAATTAGATAACTCTGTGCCCTACAGGGGGATTGATGCAAACTGTGCTGTCTCCTATGGATCTCTTCAGCTTCAGATTACGGTCCCTGTAGTCTCCCTATTCTCTCCCTACAGTGTGTAAAGACTCTCCCTATGATTTCCCTACACTGTCCCTATCCAATATTTCACAATTAAAAGCTTTTAGCAACACTGCCCCTAGCGATTGTCACATCTCTCCTTAACTCCCTTCCGACCGCCGTACGCAGGATTGCGTCCTGCGGGCGGTCGGTTTATTCCTCCTGGACGCATCGGCGCGTGCTCTCGCGAGACGCGAGAGGACGCGCTGATGTGCCCGCACATGCACAGTGCGCGCCATCGGCGCACTCGCATGTAACTGTAGTACAGCCTGCCAGCGCTGATCGCACGCTGGCAGGCTGTATAAGTTAGAAAAAAACGCATATCAGACGCTGTTTTATGAACAGCGTCTGATATGCCTGCTGACTTCTCCTCTGGTGGTCCCACCATAGGGAGAGAAAAAAAGTGTGCACCAATCACCACACCCCCCCACACCCCCGTCACTGATTAACCCCTGATTAACCCCTGATCACCCATGTCACCCCCACTGATCACCCATATCACCCCCGTCACTGATCACCCCCTATAAGGCTCATTCAGACGTCTGTATGTGTTTTGCGGATCCACAGATCCACAGATCTGCAATCTGCTTTTCCCATTTTGCGGATCCGCACATTGCCAGAGCTATATAGAAAATGCCTTTTCTTGTCCGCAATTGCGGACAAGAATAGGACATGTTCTATATTTTTGCGGATCCGGAAGTGCGGATCCGCAATTCCGGATCCGAGCAGGACAAAGTGATCAATGTGAATGAAGAAATCTGTGACGTTCATTTTTTTCTTTCAGCCCAGCGGCTGAACGGAAAAAAAAATTCTCATTACCCGTTTGCTCAATATAAGGAGAATAGCAAAAACTCCTAATTTTGGCCATACGTGTAATGATTGCGGAGACCCTCAAATGCCAGGACAGTGGAAAAACCTCACAAGTGACCCCATTTTAGAAAGTAGACACCCCAAGGTATTCGTTGAGGGGCATAGTGAGTTCATGGAAGTTTTTATTTTTTGACACAAGTTAGCGGAAAATGAAATTTTTTGAAAAAAAAAATTTCCATTTCCGCTAACTTGTGACAAAAAATAAAAAATTCCATGAACTCACTATGCCCCTTAGTGAATACCTTAGGGTGTCTACTTTCCGAAATGGGGTCATTTATGGGGTGTTTCTACTGTCTGGGCATTGTAGTACATCAGGAAACAGGACAGGTGCTCAGAAAGTCAAAGTGCGGAAACTCACTTTTTTGCACCATAGTTTGTAAACCCTATAACTTTTACCCAAACCAATAAATATACACTTATTGCATTTTTTTTTTATCAAAGGCATGTAGAACAATAAATTTTGAGAAAAATTTAAATTGAAATATAGTGTTATTTGAAAAATTTTACAACAGAAAGCGAAAAATGTTGTTTTTTGCAAAAATTTCATCTAAAAAAGTAAAATATCAAAAAAAGTTAAAATATCAGCAAGAATGAAAGACCACCAAATGAAAGCTGTATTAGTGAGAAGAAAAGGAGGTAAAATTCATTTGGGTGGTAATTTGTATGACGGAGCAATAAATGGTGAAAGTAGCGCAGTGCAGAATTGTAAAAAGTGGCCTGGTCATTAAGGGGGTTTAAGCTAAGGGGGCTGAAGTGGTGCAATCCATCAGCGGTGGCCGTGCTTGCACATAAAAGAAAAAAGCACCAGCCTATGTGCACTCCCACAGTCTCAGCCACCATGAGAGGCTGGCGCTTTTGCCTATAGTGTGGAAGCACCAACATCGCTGATGGATTGCAGGGTGGTCATAACCATTGAAACGAGCAGTGTATAATGCGAAGGAAAAATTAATCCACCCAGCAAAGGAAGCAATATGGATAATAACAGTACATTAGTAAGTGCCTTGTATTAAGTTTCTCTACATGATAAATGCCACTTGCTGAAGTGATACAACCCCTTTAGGCAAAGAAATAGCAAAACACAACTGAAAATCTGCTTTAAGCAACTGTACATAAAGTTGAACTTTCTTTCACTTGCTTTATCTGTATTAAATGTAAAAAAGCTAATAAAAGTTAACATGGGTAACATAAGTTTGTCTTACCACACAGGGCTGGATGATAAAAATGCAGTAGATCAGTGAGAAAAATACTGCATGCAACCACAGCACACATTTTGTGGGACCAAACCTAAAAAGTAAGGAGAAAAGCATACCGTAGCTAGTTATATTTTCATATGCAACTGTTGAGTATTAGGTCTCTAGTTACAAGGCCTGGCTAAATACTAATGTGGTTTTAGTTGCCACTATTGTATATCATGAAGAAAGATGATTACACCATTATGATTTACAGAAAACAAATAGCAAATACAGATAACAAAGCAGAATACTATCAATATCTACCAGTCTTACCTATTTAAAAAGCACAGTAAGGAGCTTTCTATGTAGATAAATTAAAATGTTATAGTGCTGTGTTTACTTCAAGCAAGCAGAACAAAACTTTATGGCCATCTATGTTTTTAAACCTTTAAAGAAGTTGTGCAAGAATGAGGAGGGGGAGAGGGTTGGCAAACCCCCCTACTTGGCCAGACCTGTAAAGAGAAGCTTACTGAGGCAACCTTCACACCTGTGGTATGAATTCTGGTAGGCTGTTCCGGCAGAGAACAGCTTGCCGGAATTTTCTAGATCCAGCACTTCCGAATGCAACCAGAATGGCCGCTGGACCGATCAAGTATAATGGGGTTCGATGGAGATTCAGCGCAGTGTAACAAAAATGCAGAGAATCGGCCGGACACAAACCGCTGCATGCATTGTCTGCCAGATCGTAGTGCCGCCAGTGTGAAAGTAGCCTTAGCTGCTTCCCAGCACTGGCACCCCGTTCCTTCTCTTCCAGGCTTAGGCTGTTCTGCTGGGCGTACTCACTGAAAACATCTGGTTTAACATCAGATCCCCTTGCGTCATGTGGCATTGCCATTCTCAGTATTCTATAAAAGACTTTGAGTAAATGTCCTGTATTGAGCAATCAGCTCAGCTTGTTATACGGAATCTTGTTTTCTTACACCCTCTTGCATCTGCACTATTTCCTCTGTATCTGCAAATTCAACAGCATCAATGCTGTGTTCCTGCAGAGCTATATTCAGACCAGCCCAATATTTATGGTCATTAGATAATCATCAAGCAGTTAAAAGGAAACATGTATAAAAGTTAAAAAATACCTTAAACCAAATACTACAATGATGGTCATACAAGTCAAGCTGAATGTAGCACACATGGTCCATGCCACATAGACACACCAAGGAGGCAAAACTTTGTTTCCGTGTAGGACAGAATTTCCAAACAAGCTGTGATCTGAAGAAACAAAACCAAAATATCTACATATTTTAATAATTCCATGGAAAAACAGCAGAAACATTTTGAAATACCTGTTTTAACCTATATGATATTTTTTATAATTCATGTGTTTTTACTTAGAAAGGTAGAATCCTAAAAATTTTAGATTAACTAATACTATTTATGGATGACTGACCATCTAAGGACCTAGATATTTGGGTACAAAAATAGAAGAGTTTTTCAATATTATAGGGGTTTTCCGATCTTATAAAAATATAGAAAAGTACCTAAATCTATCTGACTGCTCAGTAGATGATACCACACTAGCTGAGGACTAATTATGGTTCATTTTCATTTTCTTGCTCAGTTCTGTATATATCACCTTTGTTTTGATGCTATTAGGACTTGCTGTGGTTAGATTATTAATGTGAACCACTACAGTTCCCATGATTCTTCTACCCTCTTACATATACGGCTACTATACAATGCATTCAGAATGTCTTCAGAGCATTTAAAAAGGTGAGCCCTGCTGCCTTCTTGCAGCTCACCAAGCACAGCGCCAAACATTGCATAGCAGCTGTGCTTGGTATCACACTCAGCACCATTCACTTGAATGGGGCTAAGCTGCACCTAGGCTATGTGACTGAGAACATGTCACCACTGGCCTACAATAAGCTGTGAGAAGGCGACAGTGCTACTGCAAGCGCCATTGCTTTCTCAAACAGCTGATCAGCAGGGGTCCCAGGTGTCGGACCCCCACCGATCAGATACTGATGACCTATCTTGGTGGCTGGTAACCTCCGAGGTGAGGTATGAGACATTGGTATTTTTACGGATCCCCTGCCAGCGCCGCGATTGGCTGGAACAAAACTCCAGCCAATGGCAGCGCTATTAGCTGCACAGGAAAGGGCTGAACTTCACTGCATGCAGCCATTCTAGCTGGTGACTGCATGCAGAGAGGTTCTGTGCCTTTCTGTGCTGCTTTTGGCTTGCTGGGATTTGTGGTGCACACCACTGCGATTTTAATCCTTTGCTGCTGAAAGAAGAAAAGAAGAAGAACATCTGGAACAGCTGCACTGATTTTTCTTTCATCTGCAGCTGATCCAGAACCCTAAACCACCCTCCGTCCCTGTCCCTTAGTGCTCACTACACACCTTGAAATATTCCTTGAGGGGTGTAGTTTCCGGAATGGGGTCACTTTTTTGGGGTTTCCACTGTAGGGCCACCTCAGGGTGTCTTCATATGCGACATAGCTCCGAATTGCCATTCCAGCTAAATCCGCTCTCCAAAAGCCATATAGTACTCCTTTCACTCTATAGCCTGTTGTGCGCCCATACATCAGTTTTTAAGCACATATGGGGTGTTGCCGTATTCGGGGGGAACAGGGGAACAACATTTGGGGTGTGTTTTTGTCCAGTTACCCCTTGTGAAAGTGAAAAATGTGGGTGTAAAGCTACTTTTTCTGGAAAAAAAAATTATTCTTCCTTTTCACAGCCAAGTGTTTCCTAATTCTGTGAAATGCCTGATGGGTCAAAGTGCTCACTACACACCTTGAAATATTCCTTGAGGGGTGTAGTTTACAGAATGGGGTCACTTTTTGGGGGTTTCCACTGTAGGGCCACCTCAGGGTGTCTTTATATGCGGCATAGCTCCCAATTACCATTCCAGCTAACTCCGCTCTCCAAAAGCCATATGGTGCTGCTTCCACTCTGAAGTCTTTTGTCCGCCAATACATAATTTTTTGAGCACATATGGGGTGTTGCCGTATTTGGGGGGAAATGGGGAACAAAATGTGGGGTGCATTTTGTCCTGTTACCACTTGTGAAAGTGAAAAATGTGGGTGTAATGCTACTTTTTCTCAAAAAAAAATTGTAATTTTTCCTTTTCACAGCCAAGCATTTCCTTATTCTGTGAAACGCCTGATGGGTCAAAGGGCTCACTACACACCTTAACTGCTTCAGGACCGCCGTACGCAGGATTGCGTCCTGCGGGCGGTCCTGTTCTTCTGATCGGACGCGTCGGCGCGTCATCTCGCGAGACGCGAGACTTCCTGTGAACGCGCGCGCGTGCGCGCGCGTTCACAGCGTCGCGCGTCTCAAGAGTTGGTCTACAGCCTGCCAGCGATGATCAATCGCTGGCAGGCTGTAGATGCGATATAAATCGCATCAAACAAGTATATTAGACGCTGTTTTGTGAACAGCGTCTGATATACCTGCTACCTGGTTCTCTGGTGGTCCCATTTGCTGGGATCGACCACCAGAGGACCAGGTAACTATGTAAAGTTGCACCAAACACTACACTAACCCCCCCCCACCAATTAACCCCTTGATCACCCAATCTAGACCCCCTAATCACCCCCTGTCATTGATCAAACCCCTTGTAAGGTTCCATTCAGACGTCCATATGTGTTTTGCGGATCCGTGGATCCGCGGATCTGATCCGCGGATCCACAGATCCTCAAAACACGGACACCGGCAAAGTGCTTTCTGCATTTTGCAGATCCGCACATTGCCAGAACTATATAGAAAATGCTTTTTCTTGTCCGCAATTGCGGACAAGAATAGGACATGTTCTATATTTTTGCAGAACGGAAGTGCAGACCCGGAAGCGCGGATCTGTAATTCCGGATCCGCAGGGACAAAGTCTGTCCCCATAGAAATGAATGGGTCCGCAATTCCGTTCCGCAAACAGAATTGCGGACGTGTGAATGGGGCATAAGGGTCCCTTATCACCGCCAGTTAGTTAGCTACTTGTTAGGTAGCTAGCGCCCAGCCCACCGCACCGCAGTCACTGATTTTGGCAGAGATTTTTCATCCACATTGATCGATGCGAATGAAAAATCTGTGCCGTTCATTTTTTTTTTCAGCCCAGAGGCTGAACGGAAAAAAATCTCATTCCCGTCTGCTCAATATAAGGAGAATCGCAGAAACTCCTAATACTGGCCATATGTGTAATGATTGCGGAGACCCCTAAAATGCCAGGGCAGTACAAAAACCTCACATGTGACCCCATTTTAGAAAGAAGACACCCCAAGGTATTCCGTGAGGGGTATGGTGAGTTCATGTAAAAAATTTTGTCACAAGTTAGTGGAATATGAGACTTGGAAAAAATAAAAATAAAAATCAATTTCCGCTAACTTGTGCCAAAAAAAAAAAGTTTCTGTGAACTTGCCATACCCCTCACGGAATACCTTGGGGTGTCTTCTTTCCACAATGGGGTTACGTGTGGGGTATTTACACTGCCCTGGCATTTTGGGGTCCTAAAGCGTGAGAATCCAAATGCGTAAAAATGCCCTGTAAAATCCTAAAGGTACTCATGGGAATTTGGGCCCCTTTGCGCATCTTGGCTGCAAAAGAGTGTCACACATGTGGTATCGCCGAACTCAGGAGAAGTAGGGCAATGTGTTTTGGGGTGTATTTTTATATATACCCATACTGTGTGTGAGAAATATCTCTGTAAATGACAACTTTTTAAATTTTTTTATTCAAAGTTGGCAATTTACAGAGATATTTCTCTCACCCAGCATGGGTATATGTAAAATACACCCAAAACACATTGCCCTACTTCTCCTGAGTACGGCGATACCACATGAGTGACACTTTTGCAGCCAAGATGCAAAGGGCCCAAATTCAATGAGTAACTTTAGGAGGGCATTTTTACGCATTTTCTTCTCACGCTTTAGAGCCCCTAAAATGCCAGGGCAGTATAAATACCCCACATGTGACCCCATTTTGGAAAGAAGACACCCCAAGGTATTCGCTGAGGGGCATAGTGAGTCCATGAAAATTAAACTTTTTGTCAAAAGTTAGCGGAAAGGGAGACTTTGTGAGAAAAACAATAAAAATCAATTTCCACTAACTTGTGGCAAAAATTTTTTTCTATGAACTCGCCATGCCCCTCATGGAATACCTTGGGCTGTCTTCTTTCCAAAATGGGGTCACATGTGGGGTATTTATACTGCCCTGGCATTTTAGGGGCCCTAAAGCATGAGAAGAAAAATGCGTAAAATGCCCTCCTAAAAGGTACTCATGGGAATTTGGGCCCTTTGCGCATCTTGGCTGCAAAAAGTGCCACACATGTGGTATCGCCGTACTCAGGAGAAGTAGGGCAATGTGTTTTGGGGTGTATTTTTACATATACCCATGTTGGGTGAGAGAAATATCTCTGTAAACTGACAACTTTGTATAAAAAATTTAAAAAGTTGTCGATTTACAGCGATATTTCTCACACACAGTATGGGTATATGTAAAAATACACCCCAAAACACATTGCCCTACTTCTCCTGAGTACGGCGATACACACGAGTGACACTTTTTGCAGCCAAGATGCGCAAAGGGCCCTAAAACCAATGAGTACCATTAGGATTTACAGGGCATTTTTACGCATTTGATTCTCACGCTTTAGGGTCCCTAAAATGCCAGGGCAGTATAAATACCCACAAGTGACCCCATTTTGGAAAGAAGACACCCCAAGGTATTCCGTGAGGGGCATGGCGAGTTCACAGAATTATTTTTTTGGCACAAGTAAGCGGAAATTGAGATATATATTTTTTTATTTAGTTTTTACAAAGTCTCATATTCCACTAACTTGTGACAAAAATAAAATTTTACATGAACTCACCATACCCCTCACGGAATACCTTGGGTGTCTTCTTTCTAAAATGGGGTCACATGTGGGGTATTTATACTGTCCTGGCATTTTAGGGGCCCCTAAAGCGTGAGAAGAAGTCTGGAATCCAAATGCGTAAAAATGCCCTGTGAAATCCTAAAGGTACTCATTGGTTTTAGGGCCCTTGCGCATCCAGGCTGCAAAAAGTGCCACTCATGTGGTATCGCCGTACTCAGGAGAAGTAGGGCAATGTGTTTTGGGGTGTATTTTTACATATACCCATGTTGGGTGTGAGAAATATCTCTGTAAACTGACAACTTTGTATAAAAATTTTATACAAAGTTGTCAGTTTACAGAGATATTTCTCACACCAATATGGGTATATGTAAAAATACACCCCAAACACATTGCCCTACTTCTCCTGAGTACGGCGATACCACATAAGTGACACTTTTTGCAGCCTAGATGCGCAAAGGGCCCAAATCCAATGAGTACCTTTAGGCTTTACATGGCATGCTCACATTATTTACGCTTCGGTCCCAAAATGCCAGGACAGTAAACACACCCCACAAATGACCCCATTTCGGAAAGTAGACACCCCAAGGTATTCACTGAGGGGCATAATGAGTCCGTCTGAGATATTTTTTTTTGGCACAAGTTAGCAGAAATGGAAACTATATTATTATTTATTTTCCTCAGAAAGTCTCATATTCCACTAACTTGTGACAAAAATGAAATGATACATGAACTCACCATGCCCCTCACGCGAATACTTTGGGTGTCTTCTTTCTAAAATGGGGTCACATGTGGGGTATTTATACTGTCCTGGCATTTTAGGAGCCCCTAAAGCGTGAGAAGAAGTCTGGAATCCAAATGCGTAAAAATGCCCTGTGAAATCCTAAAGGTACTCATTGGTTTTAGGGCCTTGCACCCAGGGTGCAAAGAGTGCCACTCATGTGGTATAGCCGTACTCAGGAGAAGTAGGGCAATGTGTTTTGGGGTGTATTTTATATATACCCCTGCTGGATGTGAGAAATATCTCTGTAAACGACAATTTTTAAATTTTTTTATACAAAGTTGTCAGTTTACAGAGATATTCTCTCACTAACATGGGTATATGTAAAAATACACCCCAAACACATTGCCCTACTTCTCCTGAGTACGGCGATACCACATAAGTGACACTTTTTGCAGCCTGGGTGCATAAAGGCCCAAATTCCAACAGTACCTTTAGCTTTTACATGGCTGCTCACAATTTAGCCCGCCCAAAATGCCAGAACACTAAACACACCCCACAAATGACCCCATTTCGGAAAGTAGACACCCCAAGGTATTCACTGAGGGGCATAATGAGCCCGTCTGAGATATTTTTTTTTGCCAGAAGTTAGCAGAAATGGAAACTTTATTATTATTTTTTTCCTCAGAAAGTGTCATTTTCCGCTAACTTGTGAAAAAAATGAAATGATACATGAACTCACCATGCCCCTCCGTGAATACTTTGGGGTGTCTTCTTTCTAAAATGGTGTCATTTGGGGGGTATTTATACTTTCCTGACATTCTAGCTCCTGAAGAAACATGACAGGTGCTCAGAAAGTCAGAGCTGCTTCAAAATGCCGAAATTCACTTTTTTGCACCATAGTTTGTAAACGCTATAACGTTTACCCAAACCAATAAATATACACTTATTGGATTTTTTTTTATCAAAGACATGTAGAACAATACATTTAGAGAAAAATTTATATAGAAATGTAGTTTTTAAAAAAAAAATTTACAACAGAAAGTGAAAAATGTCGTTAAATTTTTATTAATAGCAAAAAAAGTAAAAATGTCAGCAACAATGAAATACCACCAAATGAAAGCTCTATTAGTGAGAAGAAAAGAAGGTAAAATTCATTTGGGTGGTAAGTTGTATGACGGAGCAATAAGCGGTGAAAGTAATGTAGTGCAGAATTGTAAAAAGTGGCCTGGTCATTAAGGGTGTTTAAGCTAGGGGGGCTGATGTGGTTAAAATATCCCTTGAGGGGTGTAGTTTCTGGAATGGGGTCACTTTTTGGGGGTTTCCACTGTAGGGCCACCTCAGGGTGTCTTCATATGCGACATAGCTCCCAATTACCATTCCAGCTATAGCTGCTCTCCAAAAGCCATATGGTGCCCCTTCCACTGTAAAGCCTGCTGTGCGCCCATACATTTTTTTTGAGCACACATGGGGTGTTTCTGTAAACTCCAGATTCAGGGTAATAGATTTTGAGTTTTATTTGGCAGTTAACCCTTGATGTTTTGCAGAAAAATAGATTAAAATTTAAAATCTACAAAAAAAAAGCGCAATTTTGACATTTTATTCCCATTTTCCTTTAATTCTCATGGGACACCTAAAGGGTTAACAAAGTTTGTAAAATCAGTTTTGAATAGCTTGAGGGGTGTAGTTTTTAAAATGGGGTGATTTATGGGTGGTTTCTAATATGTAAACCCCAGAAAGTGACTTCATAACTGAACTGAACTGAAAAAAAATGGGTTTTGGAAATTTTCTCAAAAATGTTATGATTTGCTTCTAAACCTCCAAGCCTTCTAATGTCCCAAAAAAATAAAATGTAATTTTCAAAATTATCCAAACATGAAGTAGACACATGGGGAATATAAAGTAATAACTATTTTTGTAGGTATTACTATCTATTATAAAAGTAGAGAAATTGAAAATTGGTATTACATTTTTGGTAAATTTGGTCTTTTTATAAATAAAAATGAAATATTTTGACTAATTTTTACCACTGTCATGAAATATAATATGTGACGAGAAAACAGTCTCAGAATGGCCTGGATAAGTAAAAGTGTCTTAAAGTTATTAGTGACACGTCAGATTTGCTAAAAATGGCCTGGTCCTTAAGGTGAAAAATGGCAGGGTCGTTAAGGGGTTAAACAATAGGTTATTTTCTGATGACGCATTCCCTTTAAGGGTACAGAACTTCACCTAAGCTGAAGATAAACAGCAGAAGCATGGTCATATGACTGCATGCTAGACTAGAATTTTTGCTCTCTGTCCCTCCCCCTTAAGCTCTTTAATGCAATGACAGCAATAGCAAATCACGTCAGAGTGATATTGACATATAGCTTTGCATAAACACATGGTTGATGGTATTAAAAAACAACATGTTTAAAAGCACCCTGCACCGTTGCATTTGTTATCATTCTTAATATTCGAAACATTACAAAAATTGTCCCCTTATGTCCCTATTAGGGGCAGATAGTATTTAAACGCATGGAGTCATCACAAAAAAAATAAACAGTGTCTTGTTGGCACTAAACATCCATAAATTATGCCTTAACAGGGGCAGATGCCTGCCACTGTTCATAGACACATAAGTGTTAATGTAAGAAGAAACTGTGGCTTGTTTTGAGCAAGCCTGGACAAATCTCCCCTTTTATTTGGAAGCAACAGTAGTAGTACAGTGTGGATGTGGAAAGGATAAGGTGTGTAGGGGTAATAGTAGCATTTGGTAGTAACAGTAGACACTGCAGTAGAATAGAACAGACAAGGTATTAGAGGACTGTGCGGCTGTGTAGATGTAATAATAGTAGTAATAGTGCCCATCTTCCCAGTCAGTGCTGCACTATACTGTATTAGGAAGGCAGATATACCTTCGCAACACTCATTTAAGAGACCGCTGCCAAGGCACTTTTCTGAGCAAATTTTCAGTATAAATGTACGGTTTCTTAAAATAAAGTAGATTTTAAAAAAAAGTTCCATATCTCTGCCTCTACACATACAAAAGGGAAAACATCAAGCATTACTTTATAAAAATAGTAACCACAATCTAAATTTTTAACCTGCAGAGAATTAATGTTTCTGGATAGTATATGGGATGATGTAGTTCATAAATAACATCTAAATAACATGGCTAAAGCAAAATAGATTGTTGGTGACCCCCTTCCACCAAGTATCTATGGCACATACTTCAGTAGCCAAACAAAATGATATATTTTTAAGGACATTAAACTATGGATTAAGCAGCCAGCAAATATACCATAGGTGATGAGAAACACAGAAACAGCAATCAGCAAAAGTAAAAAAAATGTATGAAATGGAATTATCTTGATGTCACAATCAAAGCCACATGCACAGACAGATGTCATCATTAGACAATCTAGATACAATTAATTTTGTACCTGATGAATATTGTGAACAAGAGCTATTTTCACAATGCTTGAATTCTTTTAGACCAGTCTTATCACCATTATTGGAACTACAGTCTTCAAATCCACTTGAGCTTTCAGTAGTGACTGATGGGCATTCGCTTTTATATCTCCTGCTCCCATTTCCAAAGTGAATACTTGAAGTAGAAAAATCTCTCTGTGCATAGGAAAACAGAGTGTGTGGTGTTTTACATTTTTAGGTCTTAGGAGGACATTGAGGACTCAAAATGCATACTGTATTCCGAAAAAAGTAAAAGACCAACATTTCACAGAAACCAATTGCATAAACTGTACTTAAAAAAGGACCTTTCACTAAGATTTAGGTACTGAAATACTTACACTACCTTCCTGGGCACCCTTGAGGGTTAAAAAATAATAACGTAATCTTTCTTCTTCTTGCAGGACCTGCAAAAGGACCTGCACTGACGTCATCACGCTCACCACGTGGTGAGTGCGATGGCGTCAGCGCAGGTCCTTTTGCAGGTCCTGCTAGAAGAAGAAAGATGACGTTATTATTTTTTAACCCTCAAGGGACATTTTACTTAGCATTCTGTATTAAAGAATGCTATTATATTCTATTTTATATTTTTATATTATTATTATTATTTCCATATTAAAGTCATTGGACCTCCACATCATCTCCTTAGCAACCAAACATCGCTAATGTACACAGCCCCATTGAAATGAATGGGTCAGGATTCAGTGCGTGTGCAATGCGTTCACATCACACATTGCACCCGCGCGGAAAACTTGCCCGTATGAAAGGGGCCTTAGGGTCCTGCTACATGGAATGATAATTGCTATCTCCAACACTCCTTTATTAGGCTTGAGAGCTTTACTTATGTACAACTTGCATAGGATAGCACCCACTTGAAAAACTCTTTAACCCCTTCAGGACTGGGCCATTTCTCATTTTTCACTTCCAGCCTTCCCAGAGCTATAACATTTTTCTATTCACTTAGGAGTACGATGGCTTGTTTTTTGCGGGACTAGTTTTACTTTCTAATGGCACCATTTACTGTTAGATACAATGTAGTAAGACGATATCATTTTTTTTTTCAAATAGGGTGGAATTATAAAAAGAAAAAACACAATTCTGCCACAGTTTTATGGATTCTGTTTTTACAGCATTTCCTATGCAGTAAAAGTGACCTGTTACTTTGGAGTCTATGATCTTATGGAGCCCTGCCACAGGCAGGGTCTCCATAAGAACCTATCTGCGGCAGCCTTGGATCTTTCAGACCGAGGCTGCTGCACACACCATCCAGGTCCTTCTATCCCCGCCAAGAGAAGCCCCTGCATGCTCAAGAGCATGCGCACCCGACTTTTTGAGCTGTCAGATGCCATGGTCACATTTGATCACAGCATCTGAGGGGGTTAAATGTGTACTATCAACCTAATGGTCAATTGCATACATTAGCCCCAGGTGTCTGCTATTTAAAACAGCAGGCACCCAGCGGCTATGGCATCCACTGCACCATATTTAAATCTCCGACTTCCACTGTAAATTTAAGGTGGTCAGTCAAGAAAGGGTTAATTACTGCAATTACTGTTATCATTGCATAGCTGCATTCCAGGTACAGTATAATTATAAATTCATATATATATATATATATATATATATATATATCATAGCATATAAAAGATACAAAAGTTGCTCATAGATATTAAAATGAATGTTTCCTGCATGTTAATTTAACCTATACATTGTAAGCTGGATCCCTGATTAATATATGCTTATTTGCCTGGAGTTAAATAAATAATAATAAATTACTAGGATTTTGAATCAAATATATACACCACCAGCACTTACCATACATAACATGTAACTATTTCCATGTTCTGTATATCAATAGATTAATATAATTCCGGTCACAGTTAAATAGCCTCTGTCCACCAGGATCAACCCTATTGAACCAGACATACTGGCTAGTAGGGCTCATTGTGCTTATTAAAATTATTTCTTTTGTCTGTATGCTTAACAGCTGCAAAGACATCTGCTTTTTATTCATATGCAAATGAGCAATTCAAGCACTAAGAGGCAGGGCTGAATATTCTGAGCACTGCTATGTAACACCCCCTGTGCTGTGCACACATCCCCCCTCCCCTTGATTGACAGGGTTAGACATGAGGCTGAGGGCAGAGCTGTGTCTGGGGTATGCTTATCTACTGTATATATGCCTGTTATACACATTCTGTTGATCTACATATTACTGCCGTATTCACAGGCACAATATATGATCATACAGACACCAGTAATCTGTGTCCGCTTATAAGTATAGAAAAACCATATTGTGTCTGCGAATACAGTAGTAATATGTAAATTAACAGAGTGTGTATAATACACATATATACAGTAGATATCTATAAGCCAGGACACAGCTCTGCCCTCAGCCCAATGTCTTTCCTTGTCAATCAAAGGGCGGGGGAGTGTGTATAGCACAGGGTGTGTTACATAGCAGTTCTCAGAATATTCAGCCCTGCCTCTTAGTGCTCAAATTGCTCATTTGCATATAAAAAAAACACAGATATCTCTGCAGCCGTTTAACATACAGACAAAAGAAAGGTTTTAATCAGTATGATGAGCCCTAGCAGCCAGTATGTCTGGTTTAATAGGGTTGATCCTGGTGACAGAGCCGCTTTAATAAATGTGTGACACTTTGTTACATGCATATTTCTAAAACAAATATATCCTTACTAATGGCCGATTAGCCTCTCTACTAGTTTTTCCAGTTGATCATTAGTGTGAATAGCGACCTATACTTAAATAATGATAGATAGCCCTGCGGTTGTTATGTGGCCAGTGTTAATATCTAATATGTTTCTTGAGACAGTGACAAAGGCATTGTCTAAGTATGCAGATGAATTAGTCCTTGTTCATCATCCGTACCTCATATTTCTTTTTCCAAGCATCATATGCCCAATACTGGAAATGCTGCCAATTGGATTCAAACATGGTATCTGCTGCTGATATAGAAACTTGATGACCTACAATTTGCAAAGACATGGTAAATGGGTTGCAAGAATTAGCTGTAAAATTCGGTCTTCAATGAAAAATTCTAAATGAACATGAACCACTGTACAACTTTTAAAACAATAGTTTTTATAATTTCCTGGAAAATATATTATTGACACTGCATTTTAGAAAAAAGTTTGCATGCAATGTACATACTGTACAAATATTCAAAAGGGATAATTAAAAAGTCCTCTTTCCTAGAATTCGTTGATTAGGCCTACAATACCATTCTTATATCTCTTCCTAAGATGTTGTAATTTTTTGATAATAGTATACTGTACACTTCCTAGTCTTCCTTTGAATTTCTACAACCTGACCATTAGCACAACAACAAAAATGAATATATCAAAGTACATCTAATATATAAAGCCGAGTGTATGTGTGTATGTCCGATAAAGGAATCCGCACCTTCACATTTACAATCACGAAATTTGGCACACAGATACATCAGGTGTCCGGGAAGGTTTTAGACTCAGCTCTCTAGCACGTACCGTTCCTGAGATATTCCCAAAAAATGCATTAGCCAATAGAAGCCTGGTCACATGACCCTTATCAGCCAATAGAAGCTTGCAGGCCCTTAGTCTCCACATACACACAGTTTCACACAAGATTTCCATAACAACCCAGCTATTTTTCTTC
Source organism: Bufotes viridis (assembly GCA_033119425.1). Taxonomy (NCBI): domain Eukaryota; kingdom Metazoa; phylum Chordata; class Amphibia; order Anura; family Bufonidae; genus Bufotes; species Bufotes viridis. The sequence continues at coordinate 179,356,725 of CM065593.1, read as the reverse complement.
ACTGCTGTAGATCAGCTTTAATGTGGCAGGGCGCTGTGTATGAAGCTGTGAAAGGAGCAGAGTGCTGTGGAGGTCACAGTTCAGGGGCAGGTAGGATGGTCATTCAGGCCACTCTCAAAAGACAGACTTAGAAACCCTGCCCTTAGGTCCCACTAAGCCACACCCCTGACTCAGTTAGGCCACGCTGTCTCCCACTCCACAGCCGACAGGGCTTGAAAAAATGAAAGAAAAAATCAACTTCTGTCAGCTGCAGGGGTGGAAGGAAGGGTGACTTTCTCCCTGCAGCTCATGCTCAGACAGCACATTGCTGCTGTCTTAGAGTGAGCTGTTCAAAAGGACATCCCTGTGTCCGATCAGGCCCTGCGCCAGAAGGAGGACAGGAAGTCTGAAAGCCAGACTGTCCTGCCTAAAACCGGACCTCTGGCCACCCTAGGGGCAGGCTGCTGTGGACGGTCCCCTATGGAGGTCAGTGTTAAGGGGCAGATTGCTGTAAAGGCCACTGTTAAGGGGACGGGGCATTGTGGAAATCACTGTTAAGGAGACGGGTACAGTGGAGGTCAATAAAAAAGGGGCAGCCACTGTGGAGGTCACTGTTCAAGGGGCGGGCTGCTGTGGAGGTGACTGTTAGGGGGGCGGGATGCTATGGAGTTTACTGTTAAAGGGATGGGCTACTGTGGAGGTCACTGTTAAAGGGGTGGGCTGCTGTGAAGGTCACTGTTAAGGGGGCGGGGATGCTGTAGAGGTCACTGTTAAAGGGACGGGCTACTGTGGAGGTCACTGTTAAAGGGGCAGGCGCAGTGGAGGTCTCTATTAAGGGGGCAGGGAACGGTGGAGGTGACAGTTAAGGGGGCAGTCCACTATGGAGGTCACTGTTAAGGGGGCAGGGTGTTGTAGAGGTCATATTTTAAGGGAACGGAGCTCTGTGGAGTTCACTGTAAAGGGGGCGAGTTATTGTGGAAATCACTGTTAACGAGACAGGGTACTGTGGAGGTCACTAATAAAGGGACGGCCGCTGTGGAGGTCACTGTTAAAGAGGAGGGTGCTGTGGATGTTACTGTTAAGGGGGCAGGCCATGGTGGAGGTCACTGTTAAAGGGCTGGGGTACTGTAGAGGTGACTGTTATAGTGGATACTGTCGATATCTTTTAACGACACGCACAAAAATAAAATAAAATAAATGAAATATTCCCTTTTGCTAGTACATGTATAAAGTCCAACAATTATGAAATAATAATTGTCAAGGTTTCTATAGAGGGAACAGTAAATTATTTGTCTCAATTTTACATTGTCCATGTAAGGGTCCATGCTGTAATGAGTGACCTGGTTGCCTTGTTTGTGATTATTGCCTGAACCTCTCCATAGTATTGTTTTTGTTTTAAGTCTTTTTTAACCCTTTGTCAGTTTTTGTTGCATATTTGAGGTTCATTCAATTAAAACTGCATTATATTTTCAGGTGTGCTTTGATGTTAATGTGTTCTTTCTCTTCTACATACTGTCTTTCCTAAGCTGTTGGCAGAAAGTTGGAAACATACAATTACCTAAAATGCATCTGTATATCTGTTTTACCACTATCTAGGCTTGAGCTAATCGGATTGCTCTATCCGAACCTGATTCATTTGAAAACTTTGTTTACAATATTTCCTATGTACTGCACTAAAATGTATCGGCTCTGCTGAGGCCTGGAAAATCTTTGACATTACTTCAGTTATACTCATATAAATTATTTAATTTACAGTTTCAAAATCTCATTAACGAAGCTTCAGATTTTGGAACAGTAATATATGTACATACAACTGAAGTCTCGTGTTATTTGCAGCAAGATTTTCCAGGCCTCAGCGGAGCCATACATTTTTGCGCACTATGGAGGAGATATTGTAAACAAAGTTTTAAAACAAATTGGGTCCGGATAGAGCAATTCGACCCCGATTCACTCAAGCCTAACGTAGGGGTGGGGCGATATGGCGATATAGACGATATGCGATATGAATTTGTGCCACGATATGGATTTCGTCTATATCGCCATATCGCGGCAGAATGTGGTATGCGCCACTCTAGGCGCATGCCATGTTCTCCTGAGCCGGCACAGTGGAGAAGGAGGGAGTTTCTCCCTCCCCACTGAGAGCCACCAATGAGAGAGGAGGAGGGGAGGGACTGTAGCCACTGCCACCAATGAGAGCGGAGGAGGGGAGGGACTGTGGCCACTGCCACCAATGAGAGCGGGGCAGTGCAGAACGTCACAGGCAGGGAGAAGGAACGCCCAGGGAGAGAAGCTGATGTCTCCTCCCTGGTGTCCCCACCATGTGACGGGGGCCAAAGCGGGCGAACGGAGCCCCGCACAGATATATTAGTAAGTGCCCCCTATGTGCTGCTACCTAATGAAAGGTCCTATAGGCCTGTATGTGCAAGCCATATCCCATACCCGGCTTCTATGACTGCCTGCTGCGATCCGCCGCAATTAACCCCTCAGAACCTGAGGGGTTAATTGCGGTGGATCGCAGAGTGCAGTCACAGAGGCCCAGTATGGTATATGGCCGGCACATGCAGGCTACGTTTCTATTCACTCATTGGTGGCGCAGTGGGCCCCCCCCCCCCGATCATTGGTGGCAGTGGCAGTTGTGATCGGAGCCCCAGGAGTGTAATGCTGGGGCTCCGATCGGTTACCATGGCAGCCAGGACACTACTGATGTTCTGGCTGCTATGGTCACCATCCTGCTGCTGTGAGCACAGGGCAGCAGGGTCAGTGTCAAGTCCTATTTACCCTGGCAGAGATCTATCAGGGGGAATAGGACAAGGGTTCTAGCCCCTAAGGAGGCTAAATAGTTATTAAATAAAAAGTTGAAGGAAAAAAAAAAAGTTTAACAACACTCCCTCCAATATAGAAAATATATATCGCGATATAGATCGCATATCGCACATGCTTTATATTATATCGCAATATAAATTTTAGGCCATATCGCCCACCCCTAGCCTACCGCTAACAATACCCTTCACTGAAAATAAACCGCCCAAACCGTTAAAACAGTCCCATACCAGGCATTATACTGTACATTCCAGTACACTATACTATACCTAAAAAACGTAGTGCCATAAAGTGAAATGTTACTTATCACTGCAGAAAACATCTATGCATTGCTCCAGTGGTTATACAACAGAGAACAGACAATATGCGCTTCAGTATTCAGTGGCCTCATGCTGTGTGAGGAGTTGAGAGTTTTACAGAGAGAATTAGTGCTGAGCAAAGCGAACCATCCGAAGCGGAAATCGGTGCGAAGTTCAGGAAAACTTCAATCTTACACAAATACAAATTTCATTGCACTTCGTGGTAATGGGTTTCAGGATTTTTATATTAATAGCCTATCCTAAGGATACGCCTTCAAGATCAGACTGGCAGGGGTCATAAACCCTGCACTTCAACAGATCACAATTTATCACCGTGTACATAACTGTGCAGTGCACCAAGAGTCATAGTTAATCGGTTCTGTTAACTGTAGATTTACTGTGCATCAGTATTACAGGCCATTGTTACTCTTTGGCCTATATATACCTGATTTATAGCGATTCGTGATTAATCAATTTGTAACAAATCAAATTTCTTGTGGAACTTCGGCGAAGCTGACGAATTGAAATTTTCAAAACGTCTCTAATCTCTAGAGAGAATCAACAACACTTCTTCTGAGGTCTTCAGAAATCTCTTTGTTTGTGCCATGATACACTTTCACAAACATGTGTTGTGAAGATCAGACTGTGAAAGATAAACCTGGTTTCCCACTCATCCCATTGATTGATAACACCTGACTATAAATTTACCTTCAAATTATCTGCTAATCCTATAAATTCACATATGTTTGCCACTCACACACGTCACATTGGATCATTTTCCTCAATAAATAAATAACCAAGTCTATTATTTTTGACTCATTACTTTTATATAGTTATCTACATATATTTTAAAACTTCTGTGAAAATCTGATGTTGTTTTAGATCAAATTTATGGCGAAATATAGACAATTCTGAAGAGTTCACTAACATTCAATATTCACTGCAGGTGCTTTTTGGATTCTTCAATTACAAGCTATAGTAGTTGGGCTTCTTAGGCCTTATTCACACGTCTGTCGTGTTTTGCGGATCCACGGATCTGCGGATCTGCAAAACACGGACATCGGCGATGTGCGTTTCGCAATTTGCGGACCGCACATCGCCGGGACTCTCATAGAAAATGCCTTTTCTTGTCCGCAATTGCGGACAAGAATAGGACATGTTCTATTTTTTTCGGGAACGCAATTGCGGACCCGGAAGTGCGGATCCGCAATTGCGGACCCGGAAGTGCGGATCCGCAATTGCGGACCCGGCCGGGACATCGTCTGTCCCCATTGAAACTAATGGGTCTGCAATTCCGTTCCGCAAAATGCGGAACAGAATTGCGGACGTGTGAATTAGGCCTTAGGGTCCCTGCTGCATTGTGTGTGATAATTGCTGTCTCCAACACTCCTTTATTAAGTTTGGGAACCCTACTTACTGTATGTACAACCTGCATACGATAGCACCCACTTGAAAATCCCTTTAACCTCTTAAGGACTAGACCACTTTTCATTTTTACTCACATCCTTCCCATAGGCATAATGTTTTTATTTTTCTCAGTTCTTAGTTCTTTTGCTTTTAGTTGGACAATATCGCATTCGAATGGCACCATTTACTATTACATGCAATGTAATGGTAAGCTGGAAAAAAATTTCAAACTGGGTGGAATTATAAAAAAAAAAAAAAAAAACTATTCCGCCATAGTTTTATGGGTTTTGTTTTTACAGCGTTTCCTATGCAGTAAAACTGACCTTTATTCTTCAGGTCAGTACGATTACGATACCAATTTATATAGTTTTTCTTTTGTTTTAATACTGAAAAATTAAAATTAAAACCTTGGAAAAAACTTTTTTTTATTATTTTTGGTCTATGGAGCTAGTGAGGGCTAATTTTTTATAGGACAATTTGTAGTTTTTAATGATACCATTTTGGAGTGTGTATGACTTTTTGATCACTTTTTATTTGATTTTTCGGGAGGTGAAATGAGAAAAAAAATGGCGAATTTTTTTTTTTTTATTATGCCGTTTACCATACAGCATAAGTATTTTTATATTTTTATAGTACAGGTGTTTTTGCATGTTTATTTTTATCTTAATATTAGGAAAAGGGAGGTGATTTGAATTTTTGTCTATTTAAAATGACTATTGAGATTGCAGTGCTGTGTCCCTGATTTAATGCACTTATTTGAAATGGGTGTGGCACTACACCTACACAAAATAATCTATCTTTGGCCATACAGTGTAGACCAGGCATCCTCAAACTGCGGCCCTCCAGCTGTTGCAAAACTACAACTCCCAGCATGCCTAAACAGCCTACAGGTATCAGCCTACAGCAGGGCATTGTGGGAGTTGTAGTTTTACAACAGCTGGAGGGCCGCAGTTTGAGGATGCCTGGTGTAGACGTTGGTGTGTTCTCAGCTGTGACCTTTATGTATAAGCTACAGTACAACTTAAGCAGGTACATCACAGGGCACCAGTCAACCTGTTATTTGCTTTTAAAGGGGTTCCCAGGACTTTTATATTGATGGCCTATCCTCAGTATACGCCTTAGGCCTCTTGCACACGGGCGTCATGTTTGACGCCCGGATAAGAGGCGGGTGCGTTGCGGGAATTGCCACGATTTTTCCGCGCATGTGCTAACGTTTGTAGTGCGTTTAGCACGCGCGTGAAAAAATCTGCATGCTTGGTACCCAGACCCGAAGTTAGACTTCATCACTGAAGTCCGGTTTCGGGATGAGTATTCTGTATATGTAATTATTTTCCTTTATAACATAGTTATAAGGGAAAATAATCGCATTCTAATTACAGAATGCAATGTTCCCCGGGCTATAGAGGGTTAAAAATAATAAAGAGTTAACTTACCTTCTCCCGATGTACGCGCAGAGCCCCAGAACGTCTTCTCTCTTGATGATTGTTTGCTTCAGGACCTGTGGTGACGTCACAGGGTCACATGGTCCAATCATAGAAGCATTTGAGTGGACCATGTGATCCTGTGACGTCACCAAGGTCCTTCATCCAACAGATGTTGGATGAAGGACCTGCCGTGATGTCACAGGATCACATGGGTCACATGGTCCACTCAAATGCTTCTATGATTGGACCATGTGACCCTGTGACGTCACCACAGGTCCTGAAGCAAACAATCATCAGAGAGAAGACGTTCTGAGGCTCTGCGCGTACAATGGAGAAGGTAAGTTAACTCTTTATTACTTTTAACCCTCTATAGCCCGAGAACATTGCATTCTGTAATTAGAATGCGATTATTTTCCTTATAACTATGTTATAAAGGAAAATAATAATGATCGGGTCCCCATCCCGATCGTATCCTAGCAACCATGCGGGAAAATCGCAACGCATCCGCACATGATTGCGGATGATTGCGATTTTCCCGCATCCCCATTCACTTCTATGGGGCCTGCGTTGCGTGAAAATCGCAGAATATAGAACATGCTGCGATTTTCACGCAACGCAAAAGTGATGCGTGAAAATCACCGCTCATGTGCACAGCACCATAGAAGTGAATGGGTCCGGATTCAGTGCGGGTGCAATGCGTTCACTTCACGCATTGCACCCGCGCGGAAAACTCGCCCGTGTGAAAGGGGCCTTAAAGATCGGACTGGTGGGGGTCAGACACTCTGCAGTCCCACAGATCAGCTGGTCCTGAGTATCTCCAGCACCAGTACTACATAGCTCCATTCCCTGTGTAGTGGACGGAGCTGATGAATGCAGTGCTGTTGCTATTCAGTCGAGCTACTCTGGAACAGCTGATTGGTGGGTGTCCAGGGTGTCAGACCCCAGCCGACCTGACATTGATAACCCAACCTGACGAAAGGCTGTCAACAGGGCCGGCGCGTCCTATAGGTGGACTAGGCAGCAGCGTATAGCGCCCCTTGGGAAGGGGCGTTGCCAGGAACACTGGCCCCCCTCATGCTGCAGCCGCCCGAGCGCTCTATATAGAGCCTCGGGCGGCTACAGCCCTGCCTGGCGTGTCCATGAGGGCGCAGTGCGCACCGCCTGGGCGCAGCAAGAGTAGAGGGGTTGACGGGAGGGAAGTACTCAGCGCTCCCTCCTGTTACTCCCTCATTGTAGCGTGGCCGAGCCCTGTATGGTCCGCTGGTACAGGGAGAGGGAGGGGGGGGGAGAAAGAGAATGACGAGGGGGGGGGGTAAGAGAATGACAAGGGGAAAGAAGGAGAATGACAAGGGAGGGGGGAAAGTGAATTACAAGGGAGGGAGGGGGAGAGAAAGAGAATGACAAGGGTTGGGTGAGAAAGAGAACGACAAGGGAGGGGTGTGAAGAAAGAGAATGACAAGGGAGGGAGGGGGAGAGAAAGAGAATGACGAGGGAGGGGGAGAGAAAGAGAATGACAAGGGATGGGGGAGAAAAGAGAATGACAAGGGAGATGGGGAGGGGGGAGAGAGAAAGAGAATGACAAGGGAGGGCGGAGAGAAAGAGAATGATAAGGGAGGGGGAGAGAAAGAGAATGAAAAGGGAGGGGGAGAGAAAGAGAATGACAAGGGATGGGGGAGAAAAAGAGTGACAAGGGAGAGGGGGAGGGGGGAGAGAGAAAGAGAATGACAAGGGAGGGCGGAGAGAAAGAGAATGATAAGGGAGGGGGAGAGAAGGAGAATGACAAGGGAGGGGGGAGAGAAAGAGAATGACAAGGGAGGGAGGGGGAGAGAAAGAGAATGACAAGAGAGAGAGGGGGGGTGACAAGAGAGGGAGGGAGGGGGGAGAGAAAGAGAATGACAAGAGAGGGAGGGGGGGTGACAAGAGAGGGAGGGAGGGGGGAGAGAAAGAGAATGACAAGGGAGGGGGCGGGAATTGACATCCATTACACACCCAATGCATCCCTTACACACAAAGACAATGCACCTCTTACACATATACACAGAAACACACAATGCATCCCTTACACACACTCGATGCACCCCATACAGACACACACTGCATCCCTTACATACACAGAAACACACCTTGCAGCCCTTACACATACAAACACAGATTCACACAATGCATTCCATACACACATTCAGAAACACACAATACATACCTTATACACAAACACAAACTTCTTTCTATCTGTTACATGAAAACACACTGCATCCACTACACACACACACACACACACACTGCATCACCTACACAAACCGGTATCCCTATACTCTAAATTCCATAAGCTTTGCACTTTGGATTGCTGTGTTGAGACTCTTAAATGAGGCTCTGCTGTGTTTTCTGTAGCTGGTCTCCCTGAGATCAACTATTATTTGGTCTAAATTCCATAAGCACACACATTAGATTCTCTACAGCAACACATAACACATCCCCTACACACGTCACCCACTGTGAACAAACTTATGGGTGGAACATGTAGGTGGACTTATGGGGGGTCTTATAGGCATACTCACCGTCAGGCCCTGGGGCCCAGACCTTGAGCTGTGTAAAGGGCCCCCAAAAATGGAGCTGCTTCCCGTTCTCCCAGAACATTGATTTTTGTGACCACAGTTACAAACAGCCTCCAGAGAGCCTGTTCTACACCAGACCAGTGGAGCCAGACTGCAGCTAGAGCCCATCATCATCCTCATCTGGGTGTAAGTAGGCAATCTAGTATATTATTCGTCGAACTAGTCTCTAATTTACCTCCCATTAAAGGGACACTATAGTCCCCAGAACCACTGCAGCTTTCACTGCAGCTTAAAGTAGTGGCTCTGGTCTTTATAGCCTTTCCCTGCAGGCTTTTTAATGTAAACACGGCGGCACTGCAGCACTGGCGTAGTTAATATGGCAGATCATATGGGTGGGGCATTGTGATGTCACATGGAGGAGTGGGGTGGGGAAAACTTTTCTTTTGCCTAGGGCGTCAAAAATCCTTGCACCGGCCCTGGCTGTCAATATTAAAATCCTATAAAACCCCTTTTATTCCCATCTCCCACTTCAGTATTTTCTTCAGCTGCCTTTCTACTTCTGGTTCCGCTGATGCGCTTGTTATGTGGGCAAAGCTACATACGTTGTTATCACATGACAAGTATAAACCTCTGCAGGGTTCTGGGTGCATGCTCCAAAAGATGCTATACAGTAAAGCTTCAGGATTTGCAAAGTGTGAGGACTGGGACAAAACAGGGAGAAACAGAGAATGTATATACAGTAGACAGTAAATATGCGTATGCTTCTGAGCCCCAGATAATCTTTAACATCCACACTGGTCTGTACCTTCCGAGATCTTACTCTCCTGAGCTCATCTTCAGAAAAACCAACCCAGTTAGCCATCTGTACAATCCAGACATACATGAGAACGTCCTACCTATACAGTATACAGTGCAGCTTCCACTTCATGTACAGCCTGCTGCTCAAAGCTATATCTCCAGACTTGAGAAGACTCCCTCATCTACCTCATACTGACATATACTGCTGATTCCACTACCACAGATTGAAGAGTGATGCCCTGCTCCATTCACCTAGCGTATACCACTTCTTACGCCCACCCAGGTACATAAGCCAGCAGCTGCACATACATCTCAAGTATGTTGGCTGCCTAATGAGCACTGAAGTACAGATCCAATGCAGAGAGCTGGAGGTCAGAGGCTGCACTGGTGACTCTGTCTGTGTGAAAGTCTTCCTTCCTTGGTGTTGTCGCCTTCCCACTCTTGCTCCAAAGTGTACACTGAAAGCTCCTTTTACATATGGAGAAACAGTGTGCTTTGAAGTGATCACACTGACAGCCCTGATAAAGGACTATGCCATACTCATTTCTTTTATCTAGCTGCCAAGCAGAACTAAAAACGATATCTCAAAAGCTACAGTACTAGGCATCCCAGGGAATTTTTTTTCATCTCACCTTCATTAGTGTCTATTTGAGATCCTTTTACCATTTTAACTTGGTTTTCTCCAGAATCTTTGGTAAACTTTTTCTATAAGAAAATGAACATGAAATAAAAAAAATACATTCCAAACATATACACGTAATACATTCTGCAAAAGTGTTATATACAGATTTTTTTTTATTAAAGGTATATTAATGTACAGTAATTAATATTAGTAGTTGTATAATTTATAACATATTACTACTATTACTACAAATCATCACCATCATCAAAACGTTTGTGTAAAATTTGTATCTTACCTGACTGAATCTAAACAGAAGAGATAATACTACGATAAGAGGATATACAGCAAGAGTAACTTTCAATCCACATGCCATAGAAATGGTAGAGATTTCAATAAGGCCGATCTCAACAGTATACTTGTAATTGCACAAAAAAGAAAAAAATGAACAATTAAAAACTTTCATCCAAAGTAACTAATAACTTCCAGAGTGTATATATATATATATATATATATATATATATATATAACATTTAAAAACAAAGGCAAAATAGTGTCCCTCTGTATCAGTCAGCACAAAGAGGTAAAATTCATATATAGTTGGGGTCTCAGTGTTATTTTAATGTTGCTCTGAGGGAAAAGTATTATCTGCTATTATAATAGTGGATATAGAATTTAGGATGACAGTATGATAGAACTATTGTTCTCTTGATAGGCCTAGAGAAAGATGCCCACAGAAGATCATTGCACTTATCGGTGTATTGTGTCATGCTCTAATTAAATCACTGATGCCCTACCCTCTCTAGCCGCAGTAAATAGTGAGTGAAAAAGTCAAGTTTAATTACATAGAATATTCACATGTGGGCTGTTATGCGATTTAAAAATTGACAGTATCCCTTTAACTGTAACCATATAAAAGACTCATAGCCACAACAGAATATTGGATAAAAAAACAACTATTACTTATTATACAATATATACGGTTATACTTGATAGAAGACCAACAGCACTCTCCAAGTTCAAATGCAATTCAATAACAATTTATTTATCCACAATTAATAAGCAAAATTAACCATTCAGAAATTCATAAAAATTTCAGAGTGTCTGCACGGTGACTGAATGAAATGTATATTTCGGTCTAGCCAGGATGCTGGTCACAACATGTCACATGAAGAAAGGATTTAGAGGTCTGAAAAGAGCACACACAGGATGCTCAGTGCAGCGGGGTGTAGAATTCACTTAAAGGGTTTCTGTCACTAGAATATTCACTATTAAACTGACTGACATTAGCAATGTGCTAATGTAAGCTGCACCTAACTATGCTATTTTTGTGGTTATTCATGCCCCAGTTACTGCAGAATTCTCTGTTCAGTATTCGGCGCAGGCGCAGTGATGGAAGGACACTCGCTGGCTGCCAGCTTCCTCACCGCGCCTGCGCCGAATACTGAGCGGCGCGAGATTTCCCCAGCGCACAGAGCCAGCAGGAGGATGCGAACGCTGTCTGGCCCTGTCAATCAAGTCTTGGAGGGCGTGTAATGAGGTGGGAAAATGGAGCCTCTAGGAGCAAGGTCAACGTCCCCCCTGCACCTAGAGGCTAATTTGCATATTATAAAAGTAAGAATTCTGCAGTAACAGGGGGCATGAATAATCACAAGAATAGCATAGTTAGGTGCAGCTGACATTAGCACATCGTTAATGTCAGTCAGTTTAATAGTGAAAATTCTAGTGACAGAAACCCTTTAAGGTCATGTTTTTTTTGTTCTTTTCTGCAGGGTGGCCCTCATCATCTCATTACATTTCTCTTCTGAAAATTGTACTTATTTGCAGGTACATATCTGAATTGTATAACACTTTGAGAACATGTTACAATTGTGAACATAATCTAACTACACTAATAACACACAAAGAGTTGTACTTTTCATGTCATTTGTTGGACACATTGAGTAAACATCCACAGGGGGAAAGAGTAAGTGAACCCTTGAATATAATAACCTACAGATCGCCCTTTAGAAGCAATATCTCCACCATATTTATTCTGTAGCTGGATATAAGATTTGGCCAACATTGAAGAAGAATTTTGGACAATTCCTCCCTGCCAATGTGTTTCAGTTCGTCAATATTTCTGGGATGCCTTGTGTAAAAAAAAAAAAGCCTGGATATGCCACAGCATCACAATAAGGTTAAAATCTGAATTCTAACTTGGTCATTCCAATACAAATCTTTTTCAACCATTCTTAGTTGACTTACCTGTGTTCTATGGGTCACTGTCTTGTTGTACTGATGTACTGTACACACCAATCTTTTTCCAGCTTCATGCATATTTAACATACACGTTGGGGGGGGAAAAAGGATGCAAAAGCATAGTACACGCTTTTTCATCCTGCAGAGTTCATTAGACTGAACAATACTCAGGCCATTCATTGGGAAGTGTACAGTGGATATAAAAAGTCTACATACCCCTGTTAAAATGTCAGGTTTTTGTGCTGTAAAAAAAATGAGACAAAGATAAATAATTTCTGAACTTTTTCCACCTTTAATGTCACCTATAAACTGTACCACTCAATTGAAAAACAAACTGAAATCTTTTAGAGGGAGGGAAGAAAACAAAAAAAAACTAAAATAATGTGGTTGCATAACTGGGGATGTAGCTGTTTTCAGAATTAAGCAATCAATCATGTTAAATAGGAGTAGGCATACACCTTCCATCATTTACAGTGCCTCTGATTAACCCAAAATAAAGTTCAGCTGCTCTACTTGGTCGTTCCTGACATTTTCTTAGTCGCATCCCATAGCAAAAGCCATGATCCACAGACAGCTTCCAAAGCATCAGAGGGATCTCATTGTTAAAAGGTATCAGTCAGGAGAAGGGTACAAAATAATTTCCAAGGCATTAGATATACCATGTAACACTGTGAAGACAGTCATCATCAAGTGTAGAAAATATGGCACAACAGTGACATTACCAAGAACTGGACGTCCCTCCAAAATTGATGAAAAAACGTATAGAAAACTGGACTGGGGGGTCTACCAAGAGGCCTACAGCATGGAGCTGCAGGAATATCTGGCAAGTACTGGCTGTGTGGTACATGTGACAACAATCTCCCGTATTCTTCATATGTCTGGGCTATGTGGTAGAGTGGCAAGACGAAAGCCTTTTCTTATAAAGAAAAACACCCAAGCCAGGCTACATTTTGCAAAAACACATCTGAAGACTCCCAAAAGAATGTGGGAAAAGGTGTTATGGTCTGATGAAACCAAGGTTGAACTTTTTGGCCATAATTCAAAAAGATATGTTTGGTGCAAAAACAACTGCACATCACCAAAAGAACACCATACCCACAGTGAAGCATGGTGATGGCAGCATCACGTTTTGGGTCTGTTTTTCTTCAGCTGGAATTGGGGCCCTAGTTAAGATAGAGGGAATTATGAACAGTTCCAAATACCAGTCAATATTGGCTGAACATGAAGAGGAACTTCATCTTTCAGCATGACAACGAACCAAAGCATACATCCAAATCAACAAAGGAATGGCTTCACCAGAAGAAGATTAAAGTTTGGAAATGGCCTAGACAGAGCCCAGACCTGAATCCGGTTGAAAATCTGTGGGGTGATCTGAAGAGGGCTGTGCACAGGAGATGCCCTCTCAATCTGACAGATTTGGAGTGTTTTTGCAAAGAAGAGTGGGCAAAGTCAAAATGTGCCATGCTGATAGACTCATACCCAAAAAGACTGAGTGCAGTAATAAAATCAAAAGGTGCTTCGACAAAGTATTAGTTTAAAGCTCCATTCACACGACCGTGTGTTGTCCACAAAAAAAACGGGACAGTTCAGCATGTCAGCAAAAAAACGGATTGCATTCCGTTTTTTTGCTGATCCATAGACTACAATAGGGTCATGTCCTGATTTTCACTGACAAGTATAGGACGTGTTTCATTTTTTTTGCTGAGCTGTGCAATGGAAGAAAAGGGCCCCATAGAAGTGAATGGGACAGCATCTAATCCGCCAAAAAACTGATCGGTTTTTTTGCGGACAACATACGGTCGTGTGAATGGAGCCTAAGGGTGTGCACACATATGCAACTATATTATTTTAATTTTATATATTTTTTTCCCTCTACCTAAAAGATTTCAGTTTGCTTTTCAATTGAGTTGTACAGTTTATAGGTCACATTAAAGGTGGAAAAAGTTTTACAGCACAGAAACCTGACATTTCAACAGGTGTTTGTAGACTTTTTATATCCACTGTAATTGGCCTGTATAATCATGTGGCAGATTAGTCAATGAATGAGCAAATGCTCTTTTGTCTGTTTATTGGCATCTTTCATCACGATGACAGATATAAATGCATATCGGCAGCACATCTCCCTGTGCAATCAGGAACATACTGCTGACAATCAGGAGAACTGAATAAGTGGGGATTGCCTGCAGTACCTATCTTAGCTCCCACATTTACTTTGCCTTGACCTGTGTAAGGGCTGTTGCACACGAGCGAGTCCATTATGGGAATCACGCTCCATGTATGAGGGCAATCCTCTGTTCTGGACTTGCAGGAGTGCACGGCATTGTCATGATTTATAATGCTATGTGCCTCTGCTTGACCTTACTTCAACAGGATCATACTTCAGCTTTATGTCACTATGATTCTGTATCTGTAAGGTCAAGCAGAGGCACATGGCATTATAAATCATGATAATGCCATGTGCTCCTACAAGTCTAGAACAGAGGATCGCTCTTACACACGGAGTGTGATTCCCACAATGGACTTGCTCGTCTGAAAAAGCCTTAAAAGGCCTGTGTAAATGAGCACCAATGGATGCGTTTCTTTTCCATCAGCGCTTATTCAGCCCAAATATCAGGCAGTGTGATAGAGTCCCAGTGCATCGCATGAAGAGGACAGTGGAAGAGCTGTGGGGTGTTGGTGGCACCACTAGCAGGTAACACACATTGTCAGGATGTAGTGCACCTAAGCACGCACTATGACCTGATGCTGCGTGACGTTAGGTCCCAGTGTATCGCATGAAGAGGACAGTGAAATAGCTGTGGAGTGTCGGTGGCACCCGTAGAAGGAAAGGTAAGTATTTGATTTGACTGGCACTGGGGATTGATGGCTAAGAGGGGACTGGGGGAACTGATGGCATGAAGAAGTTCATGGCAATGCGGGTAGCTGGTGGCACTGGGGGTAGCTGGTGGCACTGGGGGGGGGGACTGATGACACTGGCAGAGGAACTGATGGAACGGGGGGGGGGGAACTGATGGCACTGGGGGAGGCCAGGTAATTGCAAAGGGTTCACTTACTTTTTCCTGCAACTGTATGTGTCTCAAAGCTGTTTAATAGTTTGCCACCATACATGTGATAACATTACTTTTTGACATCCAAACATTTACAGCATTGTGGACATTTATTTAGGAAACTACAACACTGAAGGCATACTATATTACATAAGCAATATATTAAAGTATATCCTTCCCAAATGTTTGTGTTTTTTTTATATAACATGTATGTCACATAATGTAAAAAACACTTATTTGGAGATATTATTGAAATAGCATTCTGTGAATGGCAAAAGGGCATTGTTGAAGAAAAACTTCACATACTGTAATTTCATACATCTTAAAAACAGTATATGGTACTATATAGATTAGTTACATACCTGATCTTCTTCCAAGTGAATCAGTAAAGCATTCAAGCACATGTATCCCAATAATAAGACAAAACATGTCGTTATACGTTGTGTATGAGAAAACCAACTGTAAGAAGGCTGGCTAAAAACAGAACCCCAGAAATGGAAGTCCTCCAGATATTCAGTAAATTTGCAGTAGAAGAGCTGGTACACACAAAAAAAAAGCCATTATGTAACAGATATACATGTTAAACTACTAGAGGTGAGCGCATTGATTCTAAAATTTGAGACCCAAATTTTTCAAAAAGGTTGGGTCCAAAAGAAATTGATGTTTTTGTAAATTTGTTTTGAGAGATTCAAGAGAAAGGCTAGAAAAAGAGAGTTTTCTAGATTTTTCATCCCCAAACTGAATCTGACAAACAATTTTGCTCTCAATTGAATTCTAAGAAGTTCTCTCTATGTACTACTTAAAGAGAATCTGTAACCACAAAATGCAGTACAATCTACAGATCTTATAGAGCAGGAGAAGCTGAGCAGTTTGATATATAGGTTTTTAGGGAAAGATTTGGCAAAACTTGTAATTTATTCATTTAAATCTCTGTTATTTCTAAGCTCAGTAATTGATCGCATTCTCTGATGTGGTCAGTCACTGATAAGACGGACCCCTTGTACAATTGAGCTCAGGGGTGAACTGAGAACTTAAAGTGGCCCTGGAAAAAATACTAAAAGTGGCCCCGTTTTGTAGTTGCGTCCAAATTGATGGAAGGCAGGGCCAGCAATACCATATTGTGGCACATTATACCACCCCAACATATCCAAATACCAGTCTATCATAAAATACTGCCAGCAGCACAAAATACATCCCCAAAAACTTCCACTGTCCAGCCCCTTAGGCATCAGCTCACCGGGATATTTCCCTGTAAGGTCTATGGCCAATCCACCCCTGACTGAGCTAAGAAATAGCAGAGATTTAAATGAATAAATTGCTGAATCTATTCCCACAAAACTATCTGGTTAACTCTTCATGCTCTATAACATGCTTCTTGTAGGTTGCACTGCTTATTGTGGTGAGAGGTTTTCTTTATGCACATGCTTCGCACTGTTGTCTTTCAAACTTGCATATATTTTTCTGATGGGTTTGCACAATCACTTTATAAATTAATCTGTAACATACAACACTTAAGAAGCTACATGATTATACCAAGCAGAAGTCTATACATTTTTATATATTTTTCACTTTAAATTTGCATTTGGATTAAAGTACATTGCTTACTAAGCAGGCTCATAACTACTGGTGTTTTTACTTCACATTCCATCAAGGTCAAGGACTAATCAAATTCACATGAATTAGAGATGAGTGAACTGATTCATGAGAATCAAAATTCGACCTGAAAAAAGCTGATTCGATAGAATCAGAATGTCTTTACATTCGTTTGGATGGAGAGAGAGAGATTCAGCTGCATAAGAAGACTTATAGACTAGATAAGCCTCCTCTGGGTATGCAAGTATAGATTTCATTCTGAAAGGAACAAAAAAGTTACCCATTGTTAGCCACCAGATGTTGGGTATTAATGCAGTGCCAATGCTTAGCCTTTTAAACAGGCCTTGAAGCTAGCTGACAGGCCTTGGTCGGGATACCAGGGGGTACTATCTCTCCTTGTGAAGGGCACCTGACCACCTAGTATAGGTGAGGAGTCTTTTAGGCAAGCAATGCTCTTCTGTTTTTCTGAGACAAAGATATGCAAATTAGCATTCCTTCCTGAAGGAGAAGAAAGCTAAAGGTGGATTTCTGTGCGGAGTACATCCCCCAATAAAATTAATGGAGACATTCTGCTTTAGAAAATCTGACTAAATCATTATATACATCTCACTATCTACAAGAGTAGTTTGTGCCTAAAATTTACACATGTCCATATGAAATCTGGTGCAAGAACTGTGTACACCCAATGTATTCACCATTTCTAAAACTGAGTGCTCATATGATTCAAACATACTATACATGTTACTTACACCTTATGGTACATTTCATTTGTACTTAGACAATGCAAAGGAAGACAATCTTATTTGTAAGTGACTAATGCACACATACCCTTCTGAATCCTAATCCATATCCTACAGATGTCAGTTCACGCTCAACTTTCCCATCTCCTTCATCAATGGCCAGCCAACATTCTGCATAGAAAAACCAACTGGTTCCACTCTGCAGGTCTTTGACAATCACATGGCTAAGGTACAAACTAGGAGAGTAACCATTGTTGTTATGCCAAATGTGAATCTTCCACAATGGCCCAAGACTTTCCGGTACACTGGGAAAAATAAATAACATCTGCTAGCAAAACATATAGATCACTGTAAATGTTCATCCAATAGTATTTTAATAGTAATAAAAAAAATGTGAGATTTACAGATGTAGTACAGTAGAGTTAACACACATGCTTTATGAGACATGTTAGCTAAACTAAATGCGTTAAGCAAACACCTTCAATAGCTTTTAAATGGCTTTTGTTTCAAGATAACGCGATGAGTTAAGAGTTTGTGTGTTAACCCTGCTACATCTGTACAACAAAGAGCAATCTGTAATAAATATCACTACTTCAAAGGTACAGTAATATGACATGACTCTATATATTTATTTACCTCATTATAAATATATGTCGTGAATTTCTTTCAAACAGAGGCTTGTCCGGACAATACAGTTCACGTGTTTCAGAAATACCATCCTCACCATGTAAAATAATGTGAACCTATAATAAGATTATTGATTAAGTAAGTATTCCTTACTAAGTGTCCATTCAGGGAGTGATATAAAATGGTAAACATTGCACAGCTTAATATTTGTAAAACTGCTCCTCTATTGTTATAATCCAATGTGTGTAACATTATATGATCTATATAATTTTTAATTCATTACACATTGTACTTACATATAACCATTATTCTGAGAAACTTGAATGCAGCTGGAGTGTATACAGCATTAACATTGGATGGTTGTGGACTGTGTAAACCACTAACTAACTATGCTGTTGATGTGGACTATTGGGAAGAGAAGATAAGTGATATGCCTTACATATTTCATCTGTCTACATAGTGTGAATAGTGGAGACTGCTGTATTATTATGTATTAGTCTGCTGGTCAAAGCTACACTGAAATCTAGTTGAACTGCAAAGATCATCTATAAAAAATGTTTTTCACCAACAAGGCCAAGGTCAAGGTTCTTTTTATTAAACTGCTAGACCTGGGTTTAAGAAAAACCTGCAACATCGGTTCCCTAGAGCTTCAGTTATTAATTTGACTTCAGTATCAATATCACATTACCTTAGCTGTAGTCTTTGGTCTAGATCTAAAACCTACATCAACCATAATTGCATACTGCTGTTGGTCGTTTGGAGAATTATCCTGAAGAAACACAAAGCCATCTTTTTGATCTTCATGTTGGTCCTTAATTTTACCAAAAAACACCAGTACAATGTAGAGAAAAGTACAAATTGCAACAACGATGGTTGGGACCAGATTTTTTGTTGTACTAAAAAAGAGAAATACAAATTGTTAGCTCCTATTAATACAGATGTTTGTGTGTTTGCACGTCATCCTTTTTATCTTTTTCTCACAGTTCCACTTCGCTGTTGTATAGGCAAAGATCAAACAACAGAGAGATTGCATTAATACAACCCGTTATTTCCAGGTACTGCCACCTGTGAATCTCCCTCTTCACTTAACCACACTCTTTTGCCCCATTTGCTTAAAGAGGACCTTTCACTGATTTAAAAACTAAAAACTAACTATACCTGTGGGCAGAGAGGCGCCCAGGGGTCCCCCTGCACTTACTTGTATGTCTGGGCGCCGCTCCGTTCGCCCGGTATAGGCTCCGGTGTCCGAGCTCCCTCTGTTGTATGGGGCGGGGACTTTGTATCAGGCGTGTCCCTTGCTGCAGAGCTGGCCAATCACAGCGCACAGCTCATAGCCAGCTCAAACCAAACATGCGCAAGAATTCAATGCAGGAGACTGTGATGTCAGACAGCACTATAGCAGTCAGACCAAGGGGGTAGTAAAGGACAGGTTGTAGAGAGGAGAGCTTAACCACTTCAGCCCCCCTAGCTTAAACACCCTTAAAGACCAGGCCACTTTTTACAATTCCACACTACACTACTTTACCCGTTTATTGCTCCGTCATGCAACTTACCACCCAAATGAATTTTACCTCCTTTTCTTCTCACTAATAGAGCTTTCATTTGGTGGTATTTCATTGCTGCTGACATTTTTACTTTTTTTGCTATTAATCAAAAATTACCTAAATTTTTACCAAAAAATGACATTTTTCACTTTCTGTTGTAAATTTTTTTTAAAAAAACTACATTTCTATATAAATTTTTCTCTAAATTTATTGTTCTACATGTCTTTGATAAAAAAAAGTCCAATAAGTGTATATTTATTGGTTTGGGTAAAAGTTATAGCGTTTACAAACTATGGTGCAAAAAAGTGAATTTCAGCATTTTGAAGCAGCTCTGACTTTCTGAGCGCCTGTCATGTTTCTTCAGGTGCTAGAATGTCAGGATGGTATAAATACCCCCCAAATCACACCATTTTAGAAAGAAGACACCCCAAAGTATTCGCGGGGGCATGGTGAGTTCATGTATCATTTCATTTTTTTCACAAGTTAGCGGAAAATGACACTTTCTGAGAAAAATAATAAATAAAAAGTTTCAATTTCTGCTAACTTCTGGCAAAAAAAAAGAAATCTCAGACGGACTCACTATGCCCCTCAGTGAATACCTCGGGGTGTCTACTTTCCGAAAAGGGGTCATTTGTGGGGTGTGTTTACTGTTCTGGCATTTTGGGCGGGGCTAAATTGTGAGTCGCCATGTAAAATCTAAAGGTACTCGTTGGAATTTGGGCCTTTGGCACCCAGGCTGCAAACAAGTGTCACATGTGGTATCGCCGTACTCAGGAGAAGTAGGGCAATGTGTTTTAGGGTGTATTTTTACATATACCCATGTTGGGTGAGAGAAATATCTCTGTAAACTGACAACTTTGTATAAAAATTTTTAAAAGTTGTCGTTTACAGAGATATTTTTCACACACAGTATAGGTATATATAAAAATACACCCCAAAACACATTGCCCTACTTCTCCTGAGTACGGCGATACCACATGTGTGCCACTTTTTGCAGCCTGGGTGCGCAAAGGGCCCTAAAACCAATGAGTACCTTTAGGATTTCACAGGGCATTTTTACGCATTTGGATTCCAGACTTCTTCTCACGCTTTAGGGGCCCCTAAAATGCCAGGACAGTATAAATACCCACATGTGACCCCATTTTGGAAAGAAGACACCCCAAGGTATTCTGTGAGGGTATGGTGAGTTCATGTAAAATTTTATTTTTGTCACAAGTTAGTGGAATATGAGACTTTGTAAAAACAAAATAAAAAAATAAAAAAACTATTTCCGCTGACTTGTGGCAAAAATAAAAATTCTGTGGACTCACCATGCCCCTCACGGAATACCTTGGGGTGTCTTCTTTCCAAAATGGGGTCACATGTGGGGTATTTATACTCACCTGGCATTTTAGGGGCTCCTAAGTGTGAGAATCCAAATGCATAAAAATGCTCTGTGAAATCCTAAAGGTACTCATTGGTTTTAGGGTCCCTTTGCGCATCTTGGCTGCAAAAGTGTCACTCATGTGGTATCGCTGTACTCAGGAGAAGTAGGGCAATGTGTTTGGGGTGTATTTTTACATATACCCATGCTGCGTGTGAGAAATATCGCTGTAAACGACAACTTTTTACATTTTTTATTCAAAGTTGTCAGTTTACAGAGATATTTCTCTCACCCAGCATGGGTATATGTAAAAATACACCCTAAAACACATTGCCCTACTTCTCCTGAGTACGGCGATACCACATGTGTGACACTTTTTGCAGCCAAGATGCGCAAAGGGCCCAAATTCCAATGAGTACCTTTAGGAGGGCATTTTACGCATTTTCTTCTCACGCTTTAGGGCCCCTAAAATGCCAGGGCAGTATAAATACCCCACATGTGACCCCATTTTGGAAAGAAGACACCCCAAGGTATTCCATGAGGGGCATGGCGAGTTCATAGAATATTTTTTTTTTGGCACAAGTTAGTGGAAATTGATTTTTTATTGTTTTTCTCACAAAGTCTCCCTTTCCGCTAACTTTTGACAAAAAGTTTAATTTTTCATGAACTCATTATGCCCCTCAGCGAATACCTTGGGGTGTCTTCTTTCCAAAATGGGGTGACATGTGAGGTATTTATACTGCCCTGGCATTTTAGGGGCCCTAAAGCGTGAGAAGAAAAATGCGTAAAAATACCCTTCCTAAAAGGTACTCGTTGAATTTGGGCCCTTGTGCATTTGGCTGCAAAAGTGTCACCATGTAGTATCGCCGTACTCAGGAGAAGTAGGGCGATGTGTTTAGGTGTATTTTACATATACCCATGCTGGGTGAGAGAAATATCTCTGTATATTGACAACTTTGAATAAAAAATGTAAAAAGTTGTCGTTTACAGTGATATTTCTCACACCCAGTATGGGTATATGTAAAAATACACCCCAAAACACATTGCCCTACTTCTCCTGAGTACGGCGATACCACATGAGTGACACTTTTTGCAGCCAAGATGCGCAAAGGGGCCCTAAAACCAATGAGTACCTTTAGGATTTTACAGGCCATTTTTACGCATTTGGATTCTCACGCTTAGCACTCCTAAAATGCCAGGGCAGTATAAATACCTCACATGTGACCCCATTGTGGAAAGAAGACACTCAAGGTATTCCGTGAGGGGCATGGCGAGTTCACAGAAAAAAAAATTTGGCACAAGTTAGCGGAAATTGTTTTTTTTTTTTTTTTTTTTACAGTCTCATATTCCACTAACTTGTGACAAAAATAAAATTTTGCATGAACTCACCATACCCCTCACGGAATACCTTGGGGTGTCTTCTTTCTAAAATGGGGTCACATGTGGGGTTTTTGTACTGCTCTGGCATTTGAGGGTCTCCGCAATCATTACACGTATGGCCAGCATTAGGAGTTTCTGCGATTCTCCGTATATTGAGCATACGGGTAATGAGATTTTTTCCGTTCAGCCTCTGCGCTGAAAAAAAAAAAATGAACGGCACAGATTTCTTCATTCGCATCGATCAATGTGGATGAATAAATCTCTGCCAAAATCAGTGACTGCGGTGCGGTGGGCTGGGCGCTAGCTACCTAACAAGTAGCTAACTAACTGGTGGTGATAGGGGACCCTTATGCCCCATTCACACGTCCGCAATTCTGTTTGCGGAACGGAATTGCGGACCCATTCATTTCTATGGGGACAGACTTTGTCCCGCTCGGATCCGGAATTACGGATCCGCGCTCCGGGTCTGCACTTCCGTTCCGCAAAAATATAGAACATGTCCTATTCTTGTCCGCAACTGCGGACAAGAAAAAGCATTTTCTATATAGTTCTGGCAATGTGCGGATCTGCAAAATGCGGAAAGCACATTGCCGGTGTCCGTGTTTTGAGGATCTGCGGATCGGATCCGCGGATCGGATCCGCGGATCCGTGAATCCACGGATCTGTGAATCCACGGATCCGCAAAACACATATGGACGTCTGAATGGAGCCTTACAAGGGGTGTGATCAATGACAGGGGGTGATCAGGGGTCTAGATGGGGTGATCAAGGGGTTAATAGGTGAGGGGGTGGGGGGTTAGTGTAGTGTTTGGTGCAACTTTATTGTAGTTACCTGGTCCTCTGGTGGTCGATCCCAGAAAATGGGACCACCAGAGGACCAGGTAGCAGCTATATCAGACGCTGTTCATAAAACAGCGTCTGATATAGCTGTTTGATGCGATTTATATCGCATCTACAGCCTGCCAGCGATTGATCATCGCTGGCAGGCTGTAGTACAACTCTTCAGACGCCAGACGCTGTGAACGCGCGCGCGCCCGCGCGCGCGTTCACAGGAAGTCTCGCGTCTCGCGAGATGACGCCCCGGCGCGTCCGATCAGAAGAACAGGACCGCCCGCAGGACGCAATCCTGCGTACGGCGGTCCTGAAGCGGTTAAAGAGGACCTTTCATCGGGGTAAAAAACGTGTACTAAGTATGCTGACATGTAGAGCGGCGCCCAGGGATCTCCCTGCACTTACTATTATCCCTGGGCGCCGCTCCGTTCGCCCGGTATAGGCTCCAGTATCTTCTGGGACTTGGTTATACTAGGCGGAGCCTAGTACACTTGGTTATAGTAGGCGTATCCCAGGCTGTAGCGCTGGACAATCGCAGCGCTCAGCTCACAGCCTGGGAGAAAAAAAAACTCCCAGGATATGAGCTGTGTGCTGCGATTGGCCAGAACTACAGCCTGGGATACGCCTACTATAACCAAGTGTACTAGGCTCCGCCTAGTATAACCAAGTCCCAGAAGATACCGTAGCCTATACTGGGCGAACGGAGCGGTGCCCAGGGATAATAGTAAGTGCAGGGAGATCCCTGGGCGCCGCTCTACATGTCAGCATACTTAGTACACATTTTTTAGCCTGATGAAAGATCCTCTTTAAGCACTTGTTGGGTTCAATATTGTCCATTGCTTAGAAAAATGAAGTTTTAATATATGCAAATGATCCTCTAGGAGCAACAGGAGCATTGCTGTTACTCCTAGAGCAGGGGTAGGCAACCTCCGGCACTCCAGCTGTTGTGAAACTACAACTCCCAGCATGCATACTTGCTCTGTTCTTCGCAGAACTCCCATAAAAATCAGTGGAGCATTCTGGGAATTGTAGTTTCACAACAGCTGGAGAGCCGAAGGTTGCTGACCCCTGTCCTAGAGGCTCAGCTCTCTTTACAACTGCCGCACCCTCTCCGCTTTGATTGACAGACAACAGTAAACCATTCTAGAGGATGTATATTTTATTAGGATTGCACGCAATGGTGCACATAATCTGAGACTTCTTCCCCGTTCACGCCAGGTCTAGAAAAATGGGAGTGGCATGTGCATGACTTGGGTGGGCTGGCAGGCCAGTCTTATTCATAATTTTCTACACCTGGTTTAGAATCAGCGCCGAAGTTATGTAGCAGCCAGCGCCAGTTATAGGGCTTATTAAGACTAGCGTCTAAAAAGCCGGCCTAAATAAATGTGCGCCATAAAGTTTATAGGGTATAAAAGGGTTCATTCAATTTAAATATATATTATTTACCTTAAAAACTGTGATATATCTTCCATGCTAAAATGAGATGATGCATGTCTATTTGCAGTGGTGTACAAACCTAGGCGTGTACAGCTTAAAACAGAAAAAAAACTTGTTATGGCTTGTCATTTCAAATTATACAAATCCATTTTGAAAACAATGAATTAGTGGTACGTACATGCCTTATTACTGCATATACCAGTAACCAGAACTCTCTAAATCAATGGAATTCACTGGCTTCACAGAAACAGACAGTATAATGTTTAAAGAACAGATTTAAAAACATACTAATTATAAAAGAAAATATAAACATTTTGGCACTTACAGAATTATTGGATGCCAAAAATGTTGCTACATGTACAGTACATCTACATGGGTTTTCCATAAAGTGACTTACCTGCAAGTAAACATAGAGGCTTTGGTTCCTTTCTGAGGAGAACAGTCTTCTGAATTCCACTGTTTATTATGCCAATATAGGCACTGTGTCCACTGGACATCCACAGTATAATTAATCATATTGGAAATATATTTATTCTTAGGGTGTCTTTTATAGTCTGCATCCATCAATGCCATGTAACTGTATTCTGCATCTATATTCAAAAAGTTAAGGTCATGCATATATCTAATTACTGACATATTCCACAGAAAACATAGATTTAGACATTTTTTTTAAATCCGCTGTAAATAAAATCATGATAAAATCATAATAAAAGTAATTTTGTACACAATCATATGTGTTGGTAATTTTTCATTAAATGAGAAATGTTATAAATGTTCGTCATTTTATACTGAACTAAAAGTTTTACCAGCTTTAACCTCCTAAGCAGAGTAAGGCTTCTTTCACATTAGCGTTTTTTTGCGGATCCGTCATGGATCACAATGCGGTTGTACAATAATACAAACGCATGCATCCGTCATGAACACCATTGAAAGTCAATGGGGGATGGATCAGTTTTCTATTGTGTTAGAGAAAACGGATCCGTCCCCATTGACTTACATTATGTGTCATGAGGGATACGTTTGGCTCCACTTGGTCAGGCCGGCAGCATTTTGGTTTCCGCCTCCAGAGCAGAAGGGGACTGAACGGAGGCAAACTGATGCATTCTGAGCGGATCCTTTTCTATTCAGAATGCATTAGGGCAAAACTGATCAGTTTTGGACCGCTTCTGAGAGCCCATGACATCTCAGAAATGGAAAAACAAAGCACTAGTATGAAAGTAGCCTAAGAACCAACATCAACATCATACAACATCAAAAAGCAAGTATATAATTTATCAACAAAGTGCCCTCCAAATTACATACAACAAATTGTGCAATACCCTTACTGTCCTTGAAATGTAATCTCCAGCAATCTCCCTGAACAGGATATTGGATAGTCAGAAAATATTACTATTGAGGAGTTCAGGGTCAGCTTAGAGGTAGTGTAGTATTATAATAGGGAGGCATTATCCACACTATAGGAAAGAGAGCAGGGACAAACTGAACAGTGTAAAGTTTGGCTAATAGAAGCTATTCTATATGGGGGGCATTTCCAGCATCGGATAACGCCTTAAATAGAGTAATTGGGGTGAAATTGCGGCATGATACGACAGATTTTGGATTGGTCACATTCTCTTATTCATAAGTATATCCGTTAATCCTTAAATCTGCAATAGGTGTGGAATTGCAGCTTGATACTACAGATTTTAGGGTGCTCACATTCTTTTATAAATAAGTACATCCATTTATCCTTGTTTTGGGGGTGAAATTGCGTCCTGACACTACTGCTATTTTACCCTTACAGTTACTGTTACAGTACAGTATGTCCGACAGACACGTGCCAGGCCCTTCTAAGGGAACAGGCAGTGGCCAAAATGTTTCTGGAGCTGGCAGTAGCAGAAGAAAAGGAGGGGTGGTATCAGCAGACGCAGGGACAGGCCAGAGCTACCAGTGTATTCCAGCGGTCTTATTTTGACCAGCAACCCAGTTGTCCTTCAGTGGTTGACTTGGTCTTCAACATCATCTCAAGTGACATCAGACAGCCCCAGCATCTGTCCTGAACCGGTCTCTTTCATTTTCTGTTTCTTCTGCTCGGGAAGTAATTTATGTCGTCAGCTCAGCTCCGGTTTTCAGAGAGGACAAGCTTATATAACCGTCAGCAGCCACTGCCCAGCCAAGATGTTGGGGAGAGATCCACTGCTTGCCACCTCACCACTCTATGATTGGACCACTATATTGACTCCTCATGCTATTGCAAACCTTCAAACACTGTAACTGGGCCACTGTGTTGACTCCTCATGCGGTTGCCACCCTCCTCACTCTGTGACTGGGCCATTATGTTGACGCCTTATGTGGTTGCTACCTCCCCACTCTGACTGACCACTATTTTGACTCCTCATGCAATTGCAACCCTCCCCACTCTGTGACTGGGCCATTATGTTGATTCCTCATGCAGTTGCCACCCTCCCTACTTTGTTACTGGGCTTCTATGTTCACTTCTCATGCGGTTGCCACCCTCCCCACTCTGTGATGGGGCCACTGTGTCCCTGTTTGGCCTTGTTGATATCACCATTTATTTTACCCTTCTTCTGATCTGTCAGAAGGACAGCAAAATGAAAAACACAATGGATCCTGTCTTTGGAGCATCCATATGGCTTGTATCACATGGTTTCTATATATTGAATCAGGATATGCTCATGATTTGAAAGCCAAAAGCCAAAATATTTCAGTCCCATGTCATCTCTGTTTTGGATCCTCTCCTGTTTTTTTTTGGGCCTTGTGTGAAGGCGGAGGGTCAAGAGACAGGATCAATTTTTTGGGGGTTGTTCTTATGACGGATCAGAAAAAGGAAACAATAAACAGTGATGTCAACACAAACTTATTGCTGAAACTCTCTCCACTGTATCATGGGGTCACTACTTGTATCAGCATGTAACAGAACATGTTCTCTAGAAATCTATATGGAATCAGCTGACTGTGTAAAAGGAGTGTGCTCCTTAACTCTATAGTATAATCTTGGGCTACTGCAAAGCATAGTCTTGTACACCAATATATAGACTCTCTGCAGCTGGGAAATATATGATTTTTAACGCACTTCGGATCCAATTGAATTTTTGAAAACTTCACTCATCTCCACTCACAATCACTGATGGAAATCATTTACCAAAACATTAACGTGTGAATGATGCGTTATTCTGCAAAAACAATTCCACATTTGGCTACATTGACGGAAAAATTGAAAAAAATTATAGATATTGGAATGCGACAATGAAAAAATGAAGAAAAAAACTGCCTGGTCACTAAAGCCTAAAGCAGGTTGCACACTAAGGGGTTATATTCCATACAGACACCTTTGACCTATTAAAAAAGGTCTTTACATACTGTATCTGGCTGAGCTAGAATAGAATATGTTGTTGTATGACAGCCAATGCTCCCTCCAATGCAGGGAGGCAGCCAAGGAAAGTTCAGTTTCAGGGAAATTTGTCAAAATATCAGAGACAGTTATGCTGCTGTAGACAATAACATTCTTGTTGTTACTATATTAACATAAGGTTAACTTTTACTGTGAGCGTACAAATTGTAAGGAAATGCCCAAATGGCAGGTGGCCAGAAAAGTATATTAGAAGCCCCTTGTTTGGGGCAAAAAGCCAAACCACTGACCATCTCTCTTTATATGAGGCTCTCCATGCAGCACATTTCTATTTATTTCTATTTTTCTTAAATCTCTTAAATATCTTTAAAGATCTCTTAAACTAAATAAACTTTCTTAAAACTTACATCTCAACAAAACAAGAGATTGTTATTTAAAGAAGTATCAGAAGTACCAGAGTTCTTGATCAGATGAGTTGATGAAATTCCTTAGATATAGCTTAGGGCATTTTATCCAGCCAACCACTAATGTACTGATCATGAACAATAACCCCAAAACATCTGCCTACAGATGGGTGTCTTAGGCTTGGCTCGTATGATCTGCTTAGCATACTTTTACCCATAGAGCACTGCCTGAAAAATAAGTCACCATACATTGCTATGTCTTTGTAATTACAAACAGTACTCCAATAACATTTGATTTCAGGGTAGCCCATAGTAAGTGAAAAAGGATCTGGGTGCCCTCTAGCATTTTGTACAGGGTTTCAGTAAAACCAAGATAGAAAATACCTAATCGAGACTTGCAGTGGCATAACTAGAGTTCATGGGCCCCAGGGCAAACTTTGGATCGGGCCCAAAAATGACGGGTCTAGATGCACCCTCTGTGACCATGATCGTAACACCCCTGGTCTCTGGTAACAATAATATCGCCCCAGTAATGTACCTATAGCTCCTACAGTAATATCCATATAGTGCCCTTCCACTGCCCCCAGTAATGTTCCTCACTGCCCCCAGTAATGTCCCTTCACTTCCCCAGTAATGTCCCCCACTGCCCCCAGTTTTTACTCAACAGGTCTGGCACTATACTTGATGCTGGGTCCTGCCAGAGCACTCATCTTATCTGCATCACATGTGGTCCGGGATCTTTCAGGCCCCACCGCTGCCCTGATAGATCTGATAGATCCTGGACCGCATGTGATGCAGCTGAGATGAGTGCTCTGACGGCGCCCGGCATGAAGTACAGTAACAGTCCCGAAACTGTTACATGTGAGTGCAGCGGGCCCCCTCCTCCCCGCCAGACCCAATCGTTACTCCCCTGTAAACTTGATATAATATTCTCTATTCAAAATATAAACTAGAGATTAGCAATTTGATTGTAAAACAATCAGATTTGTCACAAATTTCACAAAAATTCATCTGCCAAACGAATCTGAAGCTTTTTAATTTCAGGTGAATTGCATAAAAACGACACCCAGCACCATTTAACTGGGAATATTGGTGGGGAAAACCACAAGGGAGGAAAGAGATTGAGAATCATATGACACTGGGAGGAAGTGGGGGAGATTGCTTGCCCTGATTGGCTCAGAGGCTGACAATCAGCAGCAGAATTTAGCATGTAAAATTGCAGAGAGGCACCCGACAGGGCTGCCCGCTATCACCACTGTTGTTTGCGGTGGCGATAGAACCTTTGCCAATATTGACAAAAAGACAATAAGGTGCAGGGACTCAAATACGGGGCAATTACTGAAAAGGTGGCTCTTTACACAGATGACCTGTTCCTGTTTTTAGATGAATGGTCCCTGCCAGCTGCAATTGCAATTATTAATAGCTGTGGGCAAAAGTCGGGCTTACATATCAACTGGACAAAATCGGTCCTGATGCCAAAATCCGTCCCGATTGTCAAGTCAGATAGATCCTGATCTAGCAGGGGGACTACAGATAGTATCGAACTTTAACCCATTCAGGACACATGACGTACCGGTACGACATGTTTCCCAAATCCTTAAGTATGGCAGTGATTGGAAATGGGTGCCTGTTAAAATCATTCAGCAGGCACCCTGTGACAATGCGCGGGGGGGTGGGGGGTCCTGTGACCACAAGGATCAGAAACTTCAAATAGTTTTTTATCACATAGGTAACCCCCCCCCCCCCCCCGCAGCCCTGTGTCCATTGTGCCTGTGGGTGCAGCAGGGGGGGAGGATTTCGGTCGGTTCGGGAGGCAGGCAGGAGGCATGCGGCAGTGTGTGGGGCGGGCGCACGATCATCCGTCCGCCCCCCGTTCATTCTCAGGATGGCCGAGCGGTTAGATCAGAGTGTCAGCTCATTGCTGACACTCTGATTCAAACGGATGACATCTGTGCAGATGTCAGCCGTTTTAACCCCTTCCATACCGCGGTCCGTAGGGACCGCTGTATGGTAGGGGTTAACAGGGAGGAAGCTCCCTCTCCCATCGGGAGGCTGCTGTGCCTTTGCAGCCCCCAGACAGGATGGGATCGCAGAGGTAGGAAGCACCCTCCTTCCCCTTCCCCCTCTGCTCAGTTGTGGCAGACACGGAAGGTTCCCATGGCAACAGGATGCCTTCTCAGGCATCCTGCTGTCCATGGTGCTGAACAGATCTGTGCTAAAGGCAGAGATCTGTTCAGACAAAAGTTTAAGTGAAATACAATACAGTACACTATATAGTGTACTGTACTGTATTATACAGACATCAGAACCACTGGATCTTCAAGAACCAAGTGGGTCTGGGTAAAAAAAAAGTGAAAAAAACACATTTATCACTGATTAAAAATAAAAAATAAAAAATTCCCTACACATGTTATATATCACCGCATCCGTAACGACCTGATCTATAAAACGGTCATGTCACATTCCCCGCATGGTGAATGCCATGAAAATAAATAAAATAAAAACTATGAAATTTAAATTTTGCCCACCTTACTTCCCAAAAAAGGTAATAAAAATGATCAAAAAAGTCGTATGAACACCAAAATAGTACCATTAAAACCAGCGCCTCATCCTGCAAAAAATGATCCCCTACATGAGACAATGGCCCAAAAAATAAAAAAACTATGGCTCTCAGACTAAAACATGATATTTTTGTTTCAAAAATGCTTTTTTTTATGTTAAACGTAAAAAATAAAATAAAAAAGTAGACATATTAGGTATCTTCGCGTCCTGAAGACCCTGCTCTATAAAAATACCACATTACCTAAACCCTGAGGTGAACACCGTAAAAAAAAAAATTAAATAAAAACTTTGTCAAAAAAGCAATTTTTTGGTCACCTTACATCACAAAAAGTGCAATAGCAAGCGATTAAAAAGTCGTATGCCCCCCAAAATATTGCCAATCTAGCCGTCATTTCATCCCGCAAAAATGGTACCCAACCTGAGACAATTGCCTAAAAACTGAAAAAACTATGGCTCTCAGACCATGAAGACACTAAAACGTTTTTTTTTTTTTCGTTTCAAAAATAATATTTTTGTGTAAAACTTAAAAAAATAAAAGAAAGTATACATATTAGGTATCACCACATCCGTAATGACCGGCTCTATAAAAATATCATATGACCTAACCCCTCAGGTAAACATTGTCAAAAAAATAAAATAAAAATGGTTTAAAAAAAGCAATTTTTTGTCACCTTACATCACAAAAAGTGTAATAGCAAGCGATCAAAAAGGCGTATGCCCTCCAAAATAGTGCCAATCAAAACGTCATCTCATCCCGCAAAATGGTACCCAACCTGAGACAATTGCCTAAAAACTGAAAAAACTATGGCTCTCAGACTATAGAGACACTAAAACATGATTTTTTTTGTTTCAAAAATGATATTATTGTGTAAAACCTAATTAACTAAAAAAAGGTATACATATTAGGTATCCCTATGTCTGTAACAACCTGCACTATAAAAACAGCACATGATCTAATCTGTAAGATGAACGTTGTAAATAATAAAAAATAAAAACTGTGTCAAAACAGGTATTTTTGGGCAAATTTTCAATTTTAATCCATTTTTTCCCATAACAAAGCAAGGGTAAACAGCCAAACAAAATTCAATACTTATTGCCCTGATTCTTTAGTTTACAGAAACACCCCATATGTGGTCGTAAACTACTGTATGGTCACACGGCAGGGCACAGAAAGAATGGAACGCCATATGGTTTTTGAAAGGAGGTTTTTGCTGGACTGTTTTTTTGACACCATGTCCCATTTGAAGCCCCCCTGATGCATCCCTAGAGTAGAAACTCCAAAAAGTGACGCCATTTAACCGCTTACCGACCGCCTCACGCAGGATTGCGTCCTGCGGGCGGTCGGTCTGTTCCTCCTTGACGCGCCCGCGCGTCATCTCGCGAGAGGCGAGATTTCCTGTGAACGCGCGCGCGCACGTGCGCGCGTTCACAGGATCACGTCGGGGAGAAGGTAAGCTACAGCCTGCCAGCGCTGATCGTGCGCTGGCAGGCTGTAGAAGTTAGAGATGGCATATCAGACGCTGTTTTGTTAACAGCGTCTGATATGCTTGCTGATCGTTCCTTTGGTGGTCCCATTTGCTTGGGACCACCAAAGAAACTTTTATAAGTGCACCAAAACACCACACAGACCCCCCACCCATCCACCCCACCCCCCACTGATTAACCCCTGATTAACCCCTGATTAACCCCGATCACCCCATGTCACCCCCTGTCACCCCCTGACACTAATTACCCCACTGTAAGGTTCATTCAGACGTCCGTATGTGTTTTATGGATCCATGGATCCACGGATCCGCAAAACACGGACACCAGCAATGTGCTTTCCGCATTTTGCGGATCCGCACATTGCCAGAACTATATAGAAAATGCCTTTTCTTGTCCGAAATTGCGGACAAGAATAGGACATGCTCTATCTTTTGCGGAGCTGCGGCCGGATGCTTGGGGGCCGAAACCCGGAAGTTTGCGGCCGCAGCTCACGAAATGCTGATGCGGCGAGCGCATAGTGTGCTCTCCGCATCACCGCCAGCCCCATTCACACTGAATGGGTCCGCATCTATTCCGCAGAATTGCGGAATAGATGCGGACATTTTTGCGGACGTGTGAATGGGGCCTTACTACTTTTTTTTTTGCACATTTTTTGGCAGAGATTTATTTATCCACATTGATCGATGTGAATGAGGAAATCTGTGCCGTTTTGTTTTTTTTTGCACATTTTTGGGCAGAGATTTTTTCATCCACATTGATTGATGCGAATGAAGAAATCTGTGCCGTTCATTTTTTTTTCTTTTCAGTGCAGAGGCTGAACGGGAAAAAAAATCTCATTACCCGTATGCTCAATATACGGAGAATCGCAGAAACTCCTAATGCTGGCCATACGTGTAATGATCGCGGAGACCCTCAAATGCCAGGGCAGTACAAACACCTCACATGTGACCCCATTTTAGAAAGAAGACGGCCCAAGGTATTCCGTGAGGGGCATGGCGAGTTCATGCAAAATTTTATTTTTTGTCACAAGTTAGTGAAATATGAGACTGTAAAAAAAAAAAAAAAAAATCAATTTCCGCTAACTTGTGCCAATTTTTTTTTTTTCTGTGAACTCGCCATGCCCCTCACGGATTACCTTGGGGTGTCTTCTTTCCACAATGGGGTCACATGTGGGGTATTTCTACTGCCCTGGCATTTTAGGGGTCCTAAAGCATGAGAATCCAAATGCGTAAAAATGCCCTGTGAAATCCTAAAGGTACTCATTGGTTTTAGGGCCCTTTGCGCATCTTGGCTGCAAAAAAGTGTCACACATGTGGTGTCGCCGTACTCAGGAGAAGTAGGGCAATGTGTTTTGGGGTGTATTTTTATATATACCCATGCTGGGTGTGAGAAATATCTCTGTAAACGACAACTTTTTACATTTTTTTATTCAAAGTTGTCAGTTTACAGAGATATTTCTCACACAAAGTATGGGTATATGTAAAAATACACCCCAAAACACATTGCCCTACTTCTCCTGAGTACGGCGATACCACATGTGTGCCACTTTTTGCAGCCAAGATGCGCAAAGGGCCCTAAAACCAATGAGTACCTTTAGGAGGGCATTTTTACGCATTTTTCTTCTCACGCTTTAGGGCCCCTAAAATGCCAGGGCAGTATAAATACCCCACATGTGACCCCATTTTGGAAAGAAGACACCCCAAGGTATTCGCTGAGGGGCATAGTGAGTCCATGAACAATTTAACTTTTTGTCAAAAGTTAGCAGAAAGGTAGACTTTATGAGAAAAACAATAAAAATCAATTTCCGCTAACTTGTGCCAAAAAAATCTTCTATGAACTCGCCATGCCCCTCACAGAATACCTTGGGGTGTCTTCTTTCCAAAATGGGGTCACATGTGGGGTATTTATACTGCCCTGGCATTTTAGGGGCCCTAAAGCGTGAGAAGAAAAATGCGTAAAAATGCCCTCCTAAAGGTACTCATTGGTTTTAGGGCCCTTTACGCATCTTGGCTGCAAAAGTGGCACACATGTGGTATCGTCGTACTCAGGAGAAGTAGGGCAATGTGTTTGGGGTGTATTTTTGCATATACCATACTTTGTGTGAGAAATATCTCTGTAAATTGACAACTTTGAATAAAAAATGTAAAAAGTTGTCGTTTACAGCAATATTTCTCACACGCAGCATGGGTATATGTAAAAATACACCCCAAAACACACTGCCCTACTTCTCCTGAGTTCGGCGATACCACATGAGTGGCACTTTTTGCAGCCAAGGTGCACAAGGGGCCCTAAAACCAATGAGTACCTTTAGGATTTCACAGGCCATTTTTACGCATTTGGATTCTCACGCTTAGGGGCCCCTAAAATGCCAGGGCAGTATAAATACCCCACATGTGACCCCATTTTGGAAAGAAGACACCCCAAGGTATTCCGTGAGGAGCATGGCGAGTTCACAGAATTTTTATTTTTGGCACAAGTTAGCGGAAATTGATATATATATTTTTTTATTTTGTTTTTTTACAAAGTCTCATATTCCACTAACTTGTGACAAAAATAAAATTTTACATGAACTCGCCATGCCCCTCACGGAATACCTTGGGTGTCTTCTTTCCAAAATGGGGTCACATGTGGGGTATTTATACTGTCCTGGCATTTTAGGGGCCCCTAAAGCGTGAGAAGAAGTCTGGAATCCAAATGCGTAAAAATGCCCTGTGAAATCCTAAAGGTACTCATTGGTTTTAGGGCCTTTGCGCACTCCAGCCTGCAAAAAGTACACACATGTGGTATCCCTGTACTCAGGAGAAGTAGGGCAATGTGTTTGGGGTGTATTTTTATATATACCCATACTGTGTGTGAAAATATCTCTGTAAACGACAACTTTTAAAAATTTTATACAAAGTTGTCAGTTTACAGAGATATTTCTCTCACCCAACATGGGTATATGTAAAAATACACCCAAAACACATTGCCCTACTTCTCCTGAGTACGGCGATACCACATAAGTGACACTTTTTGCAGCCTGGATGCGCAAAGGGGCCCAAATTCCAACGAGTACCTTTAGGTTTTACATGGCGGCTCACAATTTAGCTCCCGCCCAAAATGCCAGAACAGTACAAACACCCCACAAATGACCCCATTTTGGAAAGTAGACACCCCAAGGTATTCACTGAGGGGCATAGTGAGTCCGTCTGAGATTTCTTTTTTTTTGCCAGAAGTTAGCAGAAATTGAAACTTTTTTTTTTTTTTTTTTTCTCAGAAAGTGTCATTTTCCGCTAACTTGTGAAAAAAATGAAATGATACATGAACTCACCATGCCCTCCGCGAATACTTTGGGGTGTCTTCTTTCTAAAATGGTGTGATTTGGGGGTATTTATACTATCCTGACATTCTAGCACCTGAAGAAACATGACAGGGGCTCAGAAAGTCAGAGCTGCTTCAAAATGCAGAAATTCACTTTTTGCACCATAGTTTGTAAACGCTATAACTTTTACCCAAACCAATAAATATAC
Source organism: Bufotes viridis (assembly GCA_033119425.1). Classification (NCBI taxonomy): domain Eukaryota; kingdom Metazoa; phylum Chordata; class Amphibia; order Anura; family Bufonidae; genus Bufotes; species Bufotes viridis. The sequence continues at coordinate 179,320,716 of CM065593.1, read as the reverse complement.
ACTTATTGGACTTTTTTTATCAAAGACATGTAGAACAATAAATTTAGAGAAAAATTTATATAGAAATGTAGTTTTTTTTGAAAAATTTTACAACAGAAAGTGAAAAATGTCATTTTTTTGCAAAAATTTCGTTAAATTTGTATTAATGGCAAAAAAAGTAAAAATGTCAGCAACAATGAAATACCACCAAATGAAAGCTCTATTAGTGAGAAGAAAAGGAGGTAAAATTCATTTGGGTGGTAAGTTGCATGACGGAGCAATAAACGGTGAAAGTAGTGTAGTGCGGAATTGTAAAAAGTGGCCTGGTCATTAAGGGTGTTTAAGCTAGGGGGGCTGAAGTGGTTAAGAAACAACACCCTTAAGGTATTCAAAACTGATTTTACAAACTTTGTTAACCCTTTAAGTGTTCCACAAGAGTTAATGGAAAATGGAGATGAAATTTCAGAATTTCTAATTTTTGTTACTTTGCTTCACAAAAAGTGTAATATCGAGCATAACTTATATGGTGTTCCCTTCCTTCTGCGCCCTGCCGTTTGGCCATACAGTAGTTTACGACCACATATGGGGCGTTTATGCAAACTACAGAATCAGGGCAATAAATATTGAGTTTTGTTTGGCTGTTAACCCTTACTTTGTTACTGGAAAAAAATTATTAAAATGGAAAATTTTCAAAAAAAGTGAGAGTCTGAAATTTTATCTCCATTTTCCATTAAATCGTATGGAACGTCTAAAGGGTTAATAAAGCTTGTAAAATCAGTTTTGAATACCCTGAGGGGTGTAGTTACTTAGATGGGGTCACTTTTCAGGAGTTTCTACTGTAGGGTTGCATCAGGGGGGGCTTCAAATGGGACATGGTGTCAAAAAAACAGTCCAGCAAAATCTGCCTTTCAAAAACCACACGGCGCTCCTTTCCCTCTATGCCCCGCCGTGTGGCCGTACAGTGGTGTACGACCACATATCGGGTGTTTCTGTAAACCGCAGAGTCAGGGCAATAAATATAGAGTTCTTTTTGGCTGTTAACCCTTGCTTTGTTAGTGGAAAAATGGACTAAAATGGAAAATTTGGCAAAAAATTGAAATTCTGAAATTTCATCTCCATTTGCCATCAACTCTTGTGGAACGACTAAATGGTTAATGATGTTTGTAAAATCAGTTTTGAATACCTTGAGGGGTGTAGTTTGTAGAATGGGGTCATTTTGGGGTGGTTTCTATTATGTAAGCCTCACAAAGTGACTTCAGACCTGAACTGGTCCCTAAAAAGTTTTTTTTTTAAATTTTCAAGATTTGCTTCTAAACTTCTAAGCCTTGTAACGTCCCCAAAAAATGAAATGGCATTCCCAAAATGATCCAAACATGAAGTAGACATATGGGGAATGTAAACTAATAACTATTTTTGGAGGTATTACTATGTATTATAGAAGTGGAGAAATTGAAACTTGGAAATTTGCTAATTTTTCCTAAATTTTGGTTATTTTTTTTTTTTAATAATTAAAAATGAATTCTTTTTACTCCATTTTACCAGTGTTATGAAGTGAAATATGTGATGAAAAAACAATCTCAGATTGGCCTGGATAAGTAAAAGCGTTTTAAAGTTATCACCACATAAAGTGACACTGGTCAGATTTGCAAAAAATGGCCTGGTCCTTAAGGTGAAATATGGCTGTGTCATTAAGGGTTTAAATACCTGGGGATACAATTTTCTAGAAATAGCAAGGATTTTATAGACTTGAATCTGATGCGGTTAATAGAAACGTTTAGGAAGAAAGTCCAATTATGGATGAAATTGCCACTATCATTTGTGGGCCGCACAAACTTACTAAAAATGATTCTTATGCCTCAGCTCCTCTATGTGCTGCACAACACTCCCATCTGGATACCTCTAAAATTGTTCTACACCTTTAACCCAATCTTTAGAGACCTAATTTGGAAGAAGCGAATCCCTCGTATAAAACTGGCTACCCTGTGTAGACCTAAAACGCAAGGAGGATTGAGTGCCCCTGATACCTTGGCATACTATTTGGCAGCTCAAATGCAGCACATTAGGCGCTGGGGTGAGGAGGACAAGATAAATAAGACAGGTAGGATAGTGCAAAACCTATTGAATAGGAAATGTCTTCTATCGGCTTTGGAAGATGGTACTTTTAAAGAAGGAGGACGGAGGTATGGGGTACTAGCTATGATACATGAGGTATGGTGGAAAACCAGGAAACTGGCGGGAATCACAGGATATACGAAATTTGACCCGATATGGCCGAATATTATGTATAATGAAATAAATAAAATCTCCAGTGTTAGGGTATGGAGGAAATTTGGTCTGGATAGGCTATGTCAGTTATTTGAGGATACGTCCCTCAAGGACTTTACTAAGTTGCAACAAAAGTTTGGATTGCCTAAATCTCTATTTTATGTTTACCTACAACTGAGACACGCAATACATGTGCAGGAGCGACGGGAGAAACACTGCCCCGAAACACCTAATTATACACCTCACGGCCACTGGTGGGGGTGGAGGGGGTGGAGGAAGGGATATCTACTACGTTATTTTTGTTGTTAAAAAAAAACCTAAATGACAAATAAAAAGATTTGATCAAAAAAAAAATTTAGCAAGGTCCTTAGCTGAGAATGTCATAGAACGCCATTCTGTGTTCAAGGCTTTATCTGGAAGGGTGTCATGTGGCAGTGTCTGACAAAAGGCTATTACTGACACAAGACACTAGTGTGAAAGGTACACTGTAAGATAAAAAATAAGATATAATTGGGTAGATTTAAGGGAATCTGATCAGGGAAACTTTAAGGAAAGCTCTGAGGGTGTATAGGGCTGGTCATCCCGTTGAGTGTTTAATAAAGATGCTGGTTGTCAGCTAGTTCCACATTACAAAACCCTCTGCAACAAAAAAAAAATTCTGTATATTTTAGAAAACCTCATGTTTCTACAGGCTTATTCCCAGCACCCCAATAGCATTCTGCTGGTGGTGGTTGGGACAAATACGGAGCAGGTAATTAGGAGGGCGACCAAGGAGCCCACAATGACATATCACAGCCTGATAAAAGTGGCATGGAGGGTTAGGATGATGATTATGTGTTGAACAGGACCTGGGAGCTGGATCGGGGTGTTGAGGAAGAGGCAACATCAGAGGAGGATGGTGGTGGCCATGGCAGCAATAAAGAGTATAGGCACCCGGGAACTAGTGGGGTGGCTGATAGTGTGGACGCAGGCTGAAAACATGCCAGACTTACGCCAAACTTGACTGCCTCTAGTTCTGTGCAGTGTTCTAGTGTTGCCCATCTGGCAGTTTTTCTCCACAGTGCCAGGAGACAAAAGCATTGCCATGTGCAAGATCTTCAGGATTAAAAAAAGCCGTTGAAGTTCAAACACAAACGCAGACACCACAGCTCCATTGCAGCACATGGAGCAGCATCACCAGTTACTGTGGAAAATAGAAGTAACCGCCAGCTAGTGGTAAAAAAAGGGTTCTCCTGGTCTCCTTTGCAGCAGTCAAGCCACTTCCACATGCAGTACTTTTTATTAGGGTTGAGCTAACACCTGGAAGTTCGGGTTCGCCGGGTTCGGCCAAACTTCGTCGCAAAGTTCAAGTTCGGGACCTGAACTTGACCCCAAACCCGAACCCCATTGAAAACCCCACTAAAATGGCTCTTAAAAGTAATAGAAAGGGCTAGAGGGCTGCAAAAGGAAGCAAAATGGGGGTAAGAGCAGGGCAATTGCCCTGCAAACAAATGTGGATAGGGAAATGCCTTAAAATAACATTAAAAAGGCGGAGGTCAAAGTGGAGTAGGAGGTTGAGGAGGCGGTGGACGTAGCGACTTTTTCCTCCTCCTCTGCCTTCGCCTTGTGCTTCCAGTGAGCCCCCGGTGTCAGGTGGGAATGCCATCAGCAGTGTGTCTACCAGCGTGCGCTTGTACTCGCGCATGTTCGGATCACGCTCCAGTGGAGGCATTAAGGATGTCCTTGTAGCGGGGATCCAGCAGGGTTGCCACCCAGTAATCAGCCCTGGTTAGAATGTTGGCAACTTGGCAGTCGATGCACAGGCACTGCAGCATGTAGTCGCTCATGTGTGCCAGGCTACCCAGAGGCAACGACAAGCTGTCCTCTGCGGGAGGTGTATCGTCTGTGTCCTCTGTATCCCCCCAGCCACGCTTCAGTGATGCTCATGAGCTGCTTTGGGTGCCACCCTTCTGTGAACACGGTTCCTCCTCCTTATCATTCTCCTCCTGCAGAACTGTGCCCTGGCTGGACAGTTGTGTACCTGGCCTATGTTGGTGCAGGAACCCACCCTCCGAGCCACTTGTAAATGACTGGCCTGATAACTGTGGAAATGATCCCTTTTCCTCCTCCTCTTCCTCCTGTGCCACATCCTCTTCCATCATCGCCCGAAGCGTTTTTTCAAGGAGACATACAAGTGGGATAGTAACGCTGAGGACGGCGCCATCGGCACTGCCCATGTTGGTGGAGTACTCTAAACAGCGCAACACGTCCCATGTCCCGCATGAAGGCCCACTCGTTGGTGGTGAAGTGGTGCTGTTCCGCAGGGCGACTCACCCGTGTGTGCTCCAGCTGAAACTCCACTATCGCCTGCTGCGGCTCGCACAGTCTCTGCAGTATGTGCAAGGCGGAGTTCCACCTTGTGGGCACGTCGCATATGAGGCGGTGAGCGGGAAGGCCGAAGTTACGCTGCAGTGCAGACAGGCGAGCAGCAGTAGGGTGAGAACGGCGAAAGCGCGCAGAAACGGCCCGCATTTTCTGCAGAAGCTCTGACATATCAGGGTAATTTTTCAGGAACCTCTGCACCACCAAATTAAGCACATGCGCCAAGCAAGGGATGTGTGTCAAACCGGCTAGGCCCAGAGCTGCTACGAGATTTCGCCTATTATCGCACATAACCAGGCCGGGCTTAAGGCTCAGTGGCACCAGCCACTCAATAGTCTGTTGTTCCATGCCGGTTCACAGCTCCTGCGCGGTGTGTTTTTTTTCCCCAAAACAGATGAGTTTCTAAACAGTCTGCTGTTGTTTCCCCTGGCTGTGCTGAAGTTAGTGGTGAAGGTGTTACGCTGACCGGATGAGGAGGCGGTAGAGGAGGAAACAGAGTAGGAGGCAAAAGGAGGCAAATAGAAACGTCCTGCAATCCTTGGTGGCGAAAGGACATGCGCCAAACTGCTATCTGCCTCAGGCCCAGCTCCCACTGCATTTAGCCATTGTGCAGTTAGGGAGATATAATGTCCCTGCCCATGCTTACTGGTCCATGTATTGGTGGTTGAGTGGACCTTGCGACAGATGGCATTGCGTAGTGCACACCTAATTTTGTCCACCACTTGGCTGTGCAGGGCAGGGATGGCTCGCCTGGAAAAGTAGTGGTGTTTGGGAACCACGTATTGTGGGACAGCCACCGCCATAAGGTTTTTAAAAGTCTCCATCTCCACCAGACAGAATGACAGTATTTCAAAGGCCAGGAATTATGAAATGCTGGCATTCAGGGCCAAGGATTGCAGGTGGGTAGGGGGGTAATTCCTCTTTCTCTACAGTATTTGGGAGATGGACAGCTGAACGCTTCCATGGGAAATTGTGGAGATGCTTGGTGACGGACGTGGTGGCGTAGCTGCCACATCCTCTGTTTGTCACTCCAGAGAGGGAGGAAGAGACCGAGACTGCAGCAGAAGAGGGAGCAGGAGGAGCCTGAGATCTTTCATGGTTTTTGAGGTGTTCACTCCACTGCAGTTCGTGCTTTGCATTTATATGCCTGGTCATGCAGGCGGTGCTCAGGTTTAGAACATTTATGCCTCGCTTCAGGCTCTGATTGCACAGCATGCAAACCACTCGCGTCCTTTCGTCAGCACATTGTCTGAAGAACTGCCATGCCAGGGAACTCCTTGGAGCTGGCTTTAGTCTGCTCAGTCCCTGGTTCCGGTGGGCAGTAGCAGGTGTACTGGCTAGGGGACAGCCACTTTGCTTTTGCACACTGCTCCCTCTTTTGCTGTGCGGATGGCGCTCTGTGACCACCACCTCTTCCTCCAATTTGCACACGTCACTCGCATGACCTTGATTCCATGTGAGGTCTAGGACCTCATCATCCTCCAGATCATCTTCCACACACTCTTCACCCCTGCCCTCCTTGCCGGTTTGCACACTGCAGAAAGCCGCAGCAGTTGGCACCTGTGTTTCGTCGTCATCAGAGATGTGCTGCGGTGGTCCTCCCATGTCCACATCCTGAAACATAAATGGTTGGGCATTGGTGCACTCAATCTCTTCTACTTCTGGGGCAGGGCTATGTGGACAGCCCACGGAAACCCTGCCAGCAGAGTCATCAAAAAGCATAAGAGACTGCTGCATGACTTGGGGCTGCTACCACCACTACTTTTTCTGGCCTCTCCATTCGTACACCGGTATTCGGACCTACAAAATAACGCTGAACGTTCTGTCGCCTACGTGCACCTGAGGAAGGTGTTTCATTTGGGCGTGTAGCTGGCACAGATCAACCACGTCCTCTCCCTGCAACAGGAGTTCCACCAACACCAGCAGCACCACTACCAGGGCCACGCCCCTTACTTTATGCTCTCCTCATTCTTTGAGGTCACCCACTGAACTAATAGACGAATTACTATATTAATTTCCCTGTCACGTACGCAGTGCAGTTGTACTTCACACAAAAAATGGGTATATGTCGCCCACCTAACAGTCGGATTAACTATATTTATTTCCCTGTCATATATGCAGTGCAGGTTTACTGCACACAAAAAATGGGTATATGTCACCCACCTAACTAACAAACGGATTAACTATATTTATTTCCCTGTCATGTATCCAGTTCAGGTGTACTTCACACAATAAATAGATATACGTTGCCCACCAAACTAACAGATGGATTAGCTATATTTATTTCCCTGTCATGTATGCAGTGCAGGTGTACTTTACACAAAAAATTGGTATATGTCGCCCACCTAACTAACAGACGGATGACCTATATTTATTTCCCTGTCACGTATGCATTGCGGGTGTACTTCACACAATAAATGGGTATATGTCACCCACCTAATATGAGGAATTAGACATTAAAAAAATGTAATCTCTAAATGAAAGTATGTCATTATATTTTAGTGAGACCATTTTAAAGGGTTTCTGTCACCAACTTTTGACATTATAAGCTGTCTGACATTAGCTATGTGCTAATGTCAGACCAGCTTGATAATGTCTTTTTTATAAAAATCCGCTGTATATATAGTCTCGAAAACTTACTTTATATTATAAATCAGCCTCTAGGAGCAGGGCGTGCCCTGCTCCTAGCGGCTCCGTCCGGCAACCTGCTGGCACGCCCTTCACACTTTGATTGACAGTGCAGGGCAGCGATCCTCCTGCACTGTCTCGCTCTGAATCGCACGCCAGCGCCGCCGCTCTGTACTCGGCGCAGGCGCGGTGAGCAGAGGACGCTGGTGCCTGCTGTCCTCTGCTCACCGCGCCTGCGCCGAATACAGAGCGGCGCGCGGGCGCGCGATTCAGAACGAGACAGTGCAGGAGGATCGCTGCCCTGCACTGTCAATCAAAGTGTGAAGGGGCGTGCCAGCAGGTTGCCGGACGAAGCCGCTAGGAGCAGGGCAACGCCCCCCCTGCTCCTAGAGGCTAATTTACATAATATAAAAGTAAGTTTTTCAGACTATATATACAGCGGATTTTTATAAAAAAGACATTATCAAGCTGGTCTGACATTAGCACATAGCTAATGTCAGACAGCTTATAATGTCAAAAGTTGGTGACAGAAACCCTTTAAAGTGAATCTGTCACCAGCATCCTCCCTACTAAGGACTTTTCATAGACACATAGAGGGTCATTCATTATGAGAAGTACAACACTTTTTGGCATACTTTTGTTGTAGATTCGGTCACAAAAGGGTTTTGCAGCTAAATCTTCGACTTTTTCCCACTCATGCCACTTTTTCGAGGTGGTGGAAAAAAGGTTCATGGCATGGCCGGAGAAGGGAGCAGGCCGGCTTGCGTTTCTCATTTATCATGTTCTACGCCTGTTTTTTACATAGAAAATGACTTACATCTACACCGAAATCACAGAAAATAATGCACTAACACAATAGATGCAAACATTATGTATAGACTTAGGGTACTTTCACACTTGCGTTTTTCTTTTCCGGCATAGAGTTCCATCATAGGGGCTCTATACCGGATATGGAGAGAAATACGTTCACGATGCATCAGGATATGGAGAGAAATCCGTTCACGATGCATCAGGATGTCTTCAGTTCAGTCTTTTTGACATTTCAGGATGGAGATAATACTGCAGCATGCTGCGGTTTTAGCTCTGGTCCAAATTTCAGAACACTTGCCGGAATGCCAGATCCGGCATTTTTCCCAATGGAATGTATTAGTGTCGGATCCGGTATTGCGGTATTGTGACTTGTAAATATGTTAAAAAATATATAATGGATCCGTCTCTCCGCATGACAAGCGGAGAGACGGATCCGTTCTTGCAATGCATTTGTAAGGCCGATCCATAGCCGGATCCTTCTTCAAATGCATTCCATTTCATAAAGATTGCTGGATCCGGCATGCAGTTCTTCTGTCCGCGATGGGGACGCCACCAAACCGAACGGAATGCATTCTGGTGTATTCCATTTCGTTCAGTTCAGTTTTGTCCCCATTGACAATGAATGGGGACAAAACTGAAGCATTTCCCCCCGCTATTGAGATCTTATGATGGATCTCAATAGCGGAAACGGAAAACGCAAGTGTGAAAGTAGCACAAGTTAACTTAGGCAAAACAAGCACCTGCAGAGGGTTATTAACCTCATCCTGACCGCCGAACGCAGCGCTGCGTCCTTCGGGCGGCCGGGATGTTCCTCCTTGACGCGTCGGCTCGTCATCTCGCGAGAGGCGAGATTTGCTGTGAACGCGCGCGTTCACAGCAGCTTGCAGCTCGGCAGTTATACTGCAGCCTGCCAGTGATGATCAATCGCTGGCAGGCTCTAGATGTTAAATAAATTGCATCAAACATGTATATCAGATGCAAACAGCGTCTGATATACCTGCTACCTGGTTCTCTGGTGGTCCCATTTGCTGGGATCGACCACCAGCGGAGCAGGTAGCTATGTAAAGTAGCACCAAGCACCACACTACACCCCCTCCTGTCACTTATTAACCCCTTATTAACCCCTGATCACCCCATATAGACTCCCTGATCACCCCCCTGTCATTGATCACCTCCATGTATGGCTCCATTCAGACGTCCATATGTGTTTTGCGGATCCGCAAAACACGGACACCGGCAATGTGCTTTACGCATTTTGCAGATCCGCACATTGCCACTGCCAGAACTATATAGAAAATGGCTATTATTGTCCGCAATTGCGGACAAGAATAGGACATGTTCTATATTTTTGCGGAACGGAAGTGCAGACCCGGAAGTGTGGATCCGTAATTCCGGATCCGAGCGGGATAAAGTCTGTCCCCATAGAAATGAATGGGTCCGCAATTCCGTTCCGCAAACAGAATTGCGGACGTGTGAATGGGGCATAAGGGTCCCTTATCACCGCCAGTTAGTTAGCTACTTGTTAGGTAGTTAGCGCCAAGCCCACCGCACCGCAGTCCCTGATTTTGGCAGAGATTTTTTCATCCACATTGATCGATGCGAATGAAGAAATCTGTGCCGTTCATTTTTTTTTTTTTAGCTCAGAGGCTGAACGGAAAAAAAAAATCTCATTACCCGTATGCTCAATATAAGGAGAATAGCAGAAACTCCTAATGTTGGCCATACAGGTAATGATTGCGGAGACCCTCAAATGCCAGGGCAGTAGAAACACCTCACATGTGACCCCATTTTAGAAAGAAGACACCCCAAGGTATTCCGCGAGGGGTATGGTGAGTTCATGTAAAATTTTATTTTTTGTCACAAGTTAGTGGAATATGAGACTATATAAAAAAAAAAAATATATATATATACATATATATATATATATATATAAATTTCCGCTAACTTGTGCGAATTATTTTTTTTTCTGTGAACTCATCATGCCCCTCACGGAATACCTTGGGGTGTCTTCTTTCCAAAATGGGGTCACATGTGGGGTATTTATACTGCCCTGGCATTTTAGGGGCCCTAAAGCATGAGAATCCAAATGCGTAAAAATGCCCTGTGAAATCCTAAAGGTACTCATTGGAATTGGGGCTCCTTTGCGCATCTTGGCTGCAAAAAAGTGGCACACATGTGGTATCGCCGTACTCAGAAGAAGTAGGGCAATGTGTTTTGGGGTGTATTTTTTATATATACCCATACTTTGTGTGAGAAATATCTCTGTAAATGACAACTTTTTAAAAAAATGTATTCAAAGTTGTCAATTTACAGAGATATTTCTCTCACCCAGCATGGGTATATGTAAAAATACACCCCAAAACACATTGCCCTACTTCTTCTGAGTAAGGCGATACCACATGAGTGACATTTTTTTTCAGCCCGGGTGCGCAAAGGGGCCCAAATTCCAACGAGTACCTTTAGGTTTTACAGGGATGCTCACAATTTAGCCCCGCCCAAAATGCCAGAACAGTAAACACACCCCACAAATGACCCCATTTCGGAAAGTAGACACCCCAAGGTATTCACTGAGGGGCATAATGAGTCCGTGGGAGATTTTTATTTTTTTTTGCCAGAAGTTAGCAGAAATGGAAACTTTATTTTATTTTTTTTCCTCAGAAAGTGTCATTTTCCGATAACTTGTGAAAAAAAATGAAATGATACATGAACTCACCATGCCCCTCCGCGAACACTTTGGGGTGTCTTCTTTCTAAAATGGTGTCATTTGGGGGGTATTTATACTATCCTGACATTCTAGCACCTGAAGAAACATGACAGGTGCTCAGAAAGTCAGAGCTGCTTCAAAATGCGGAAATTCACTTTTTTGCACCATAGTTTGTAAACGCTATAACTTGTACCCACCCAATAAATATACACTTATTGTTTTTTTTTTTATCAAAGACATGTAGAACAATAAATTTATAGAAAAAAATTATATAGGAATGTAGTTTTAAAAAAAAAATTTACAAAAGAAAGTGAAAAATGTCATTTTTTTCGCAAAAATTTCGGTCATTTTTGATTAATAGCAAAAAAAGTTAAAATGTCAGCAACAATGAAATACCTCCAAATGAAAGCTCTATTAGTGAGAAGAAAAGGAGGTAAAATTCATTTGGGTGGTAAGTTGTATGACGGAGCAATAAACGGTGAAAGTAGTGTAGTGCAGAATTGTAAAAAGTGGCCTGGTCATTAAGGGTGTTTAAGCTAGGGGGGCTGATGTGGTTAAGTCTAAAACACTAATCTTAATAAATGACCCCTAATAGTTCACCTGGTTAAACACTGTATTTTTTTTTTTGTTGATCTGAGACTCCAAAGTTATAATACTTTTTCCCGTAATATGCAAATTTGGTCATTGTACACAAGCTCCATTCCTTTCTGTTGCCACACCCTCCCTCACTGTTTTGTCACTGCTTGGCCCTGTCAATCAAAGCAGCCAGGTAGGGGCTGGCCACAGAAATTAGTGGAGCTTGGGTGTAACAAGAGCAACAATGACGCCCTCATTGCACCAAAAGACTAATTTGCAAGTTAAGAAAAAGTATCATAACGTGGAAATGGAGCCTCGGATCAACAAAATAAAAATTGCATTATAATCAGGTGAATCACAGCTATGTGTCTATGCAAACAGTTGAATAAGGTGGTCACTGGTAACACATTCCCTTTATATGTTCCTCCAGTACCCATTTTAGTGTAATGCATAAAACAGAATAAAATTGTAAGCTGAGCAATAAAATGTCAGCAATAAATTTTATATTTATTACATAATAAAGATAAATCTTTCAGCATCTTGTTGATAATCATTGAAATAATATGGAAGATTGTACACTGCAATGTATTTGGCCATCTAGTTAAATACATCAAACACAAAACTAGTTGCATAATAGCTCAAAAGATATTGTTTAATATGTTGTTGATCTGTTTGGTCTAGTAGAACTTCACTAGGGTCTGGCATTACGGTCATAAATGCAGATGCTAACATATCGCTATGATACAGATGTGAAACTTTTCTAATTAAAAGCTATATCATGGCTTTGGCTAGGACCAGGACACATACATTAACATTCTTTCAATAAAAAAAAAAAAGAAATGTATCCCTAAGGCTACTTTTACACTAGCAGCAGCCTTCTCCGGCAAGCTGTTCCGGTGGGTGAACAGCCTGCCGGATCCGTGCTGCCGCTAGTGCACCCGTGCCGCTAGAGGTTTACTCCGGCCCCAATGACTATAATGGGGGCAGCCGGAGTTCTGGCGGCAGCACGGCAAACATGCCGAGAGGCGGCCAGAATAAAACTACGATATGTAGTTAGAACAATTATATTGCAGAAAATGATGGCAAACTACATCTCTCATAGCAGAACATTGAATATCAATTTGAAATGACAAATAACAAACCTCTTAAGGAATCCACAGGAATAAATATTTGTGTAGAAAGTTCACTGAATGAGTGGATTTGCTTTATGTTGAAGCTAGATGGAGAAGGTTTCTTGGAATGCCTGCGCACATTAAGGTAAGAAGAGGTAAGGTAAAAATGATAAATGTATTACTTAGGAAATTTATGTATCATACATTTCTCATATTGTTTTTATTCTGTTTCTATATTTTACATCTAGATATGATCTCCATAAAAATTAGTTTATGTGCATATATTTTTCTTTACATATCATTTACTTACCTTAAGTTACATCATTATTTACTAGCCCAGAGCTTTCCCAGTTTTGACTACTACTATTGGAATCATTCAAATTGTGTCTAATTAATTAATCTAATTGCTAGGATAGCGTAATCATTATGTTTAATTCTTGGGGTACCATGTGTTTTTTTTTTTTGTTAAATCAAGTTTTATTGAAAGTCAAGAATACAAGCTTATGCAGCAAAAGTATATCAAATACATAGAGAGAAACGGCAAGGACAGTGATTGTACATGAGTTATAGAACCCAATCCCATGAAAAAAGAACCTGCGTAACAATATTTCCAAATAAATAAACAACAAAAATTATAAAAACAGAAAAATACACGACAAGACAAAACAGACAACATAAAATAGGGAAAGAGAACATGAAGGAGCATAATCAGGTGACAAATACAACAATACTTCATGGGCTCATATTGCAAAGAGGTTTGTCTAGAAAGAACTGCTAGTTACCAAAGCAGAGAAGAGCCAAGCATGAAACTCACCCACGACTGCTACTGAGTCAGAGCAGAATAACTGGCGATCTCTGCTGCAATCATGTCCTCCACAAACATAATATAAGACAGAGTTCAGACTAAGCAAATATATTTCTACACTCAGAAGTGCATGACCATAAGGCAAATAAAGTTGGTTAAACATAATGCAGTTAAACTTTGCAGGCAATTGTGCCCTGGAGGGAGGAAAATCAGGCCTTCCAAGCCCTACAGCTAATTAACCAGGTAGCAACCAGAAAGCGGCAAAGCATAGTGTTGTCTGACTTCAAGGGGTCAGGTATAATAGTCAATGAAGCCATCATAAGTTGAACAGTGACTTAAAAATGTGGTGAATAGAGAACAAACATCATTTCAGAACAGTTTTGAAAAAACTACACCAAATATGTCCCTGTTATCATTCCTTCATCTCCAGCATAGATCCCAATGAGAAGGGAAAACAAAATGCAACCAGACTGGATTCTAGCAACATCTGGTAAGAATTTTGTATCAAGTGGAGGACAGTTACTTCCCTATATTCTGCAGCAAAGCTGAAATATAAGAAGTAGAGTAGTTTCCACTAACCCTTCAAGCAACAGCCTATAGGTGCAAAGACATCCCCAAATGGAGTAGATGATTACAAACATAAAACCTCAAAGGGAGTAAACACTCTAGACGGGTTTTCATTAGTGGTAGCTAGAGATGGCCCGAACTATCCGCCGGCGAACATAGCTTGTTCGCGTTCGCCGCAGCGGGCGAAGACATACGATGTTCGGTCCGCCCCCTATACATCATCATTGAGCAAACTTTGACCCTGTACCTCACAGTCAGCAGACACATTCCAGCCAATCAGCAGCATACCCTCCCTCCAAAAACCCTCCCATCTCCTGAACAGCATCCATTTTAGATTCATTCGGAATTTGCAGTCTTACACTGGGTTCAGACCTGAGCGTTTTGAAGCCTAGCGTTTTCTGAGCGTTCAAGACTGGCGTTTAGGCGCGTTTTTTCTAGCGTTTTGGTAAATAGTGTAGGCGCGTTTGACGCGCGTTTATGTGATTGACTGCATAGTTGGCCAATGATCAATGATATAGTTTGGCCAATCTGAGTGCTTTAGAGGTGTGACATTCCATGGTGGCTGATTCAGCATGTTGCAAACTTTGTAAAACGCGCATCCATAGGCGCGTTTTACGCTGCACAAACGCCCGAACAACACGCCTATCGCGTTTCCCATTGAAGTCTATTGGAACCAAACGCTGGATAAACGCCCGAGTAACGCAAACATACTTGCCTATGCGTCGGACGTTTTTAGGCGCCTCGAACGCGCATTAAAGCGCGCAAGTGTGAACCACCTCCATTGGAATGCATGGTTCCTGTACTGTTGTGCGTTTTTTTGCGCGTTCGAAAGCGGCGTTTTACGCGAAAGTGTGAACTGAGTGTTAGTGAGAGGAGGGAGAGTGTAGTTGCTGCTGATTTAATAGGGAAATCGATAGCTAGGCTAGTGAATTCAGTGTCCACTCCAGTCCTGAAAGACTCATCTGATCTCTGCTGTAAGGACAGCGTCCTGACAGCACCCCAAAAAGCCCTTTTTAGGGCTGCAACATTAGTCTGCTTTTTTTTTCTCCATATACATATTGCAGTTGCCTGGCCATGTGGCACAGGACTTTGCATCAAAAAAAGGCATTTAATTTTTACAATTTAATCTAAGGTTAGTTGCCTGCCAGTGTGTGTCAGGCTGACTTCCACTGACTGTAGTGTGCCCACTGCCAGTGCCCACCACTCATACCGGCTGGCACAGGACTTTGCATAAAAAAAGGCATTTAATTTTTACACTTTAGTGTAATTTCAGCTGCTTGCCTGCTGCTAGTGTGTGTCAGGCCGACTTCCACTGACTGTAGTGTGCCCACTGCCAGTGCCCACCCCTATCATCCCGTGTGGCACAGGACTTTGCATCAAAAAAAGGCATTTCATTTTTACACTTTAGTGTCATTTCAGTTGCTTGCCTGCTGCCAGTGTGTGTCAGGCCGACTTCCACTGACTGTAGTGTGCCCATTGCCAGTGCCCACCCCTATCATCCCGTGTGGCACAGGACTTTTCATCAGAAAAAAGCCTTTAATTTTTACACTTTAGTGTAATTTCAGTTGCTTGCCTGCTTCCACTGACTGTAGTGTGCCCACTGCCAGTGCCAACCACTGATACCGGGTGGCACAGTAGCTTGCCGATAAATAAGGCATTTAATTTTTAGACAGTAGTCTAAATTCAGTTGCTTGCCTGCTGCCAGTGTGTGTCAGGCCCACTTCCACTGACTGTAGTGTGCCCACTGTCAGTGCCAACCACTGATACTGGGTGGCACAGTAGCTTGCCGATAAATAAGGCATTTAATTTTTACACATTAGTCTAATTTCAGTTGCTTGCCTGCTGCCAATGTGTGTCAGGCCCACTTTCCCAGACTGTAGTGTGCCCACTGCCAGTGCCAACCACTGATACCGGGTGGCACAGTAGCTTGCCGATAAATAAGGCATTAAATTTTTACACATTAGTCTAATTTCAGTTGCTTGCCTGCTGCCGGTGTGTGTCAGGCTGACTTCCACTGACTGTAGTGTGCCCACTGCCAGTGCCCACCCCTGTCATCCCGTGTGGCACAGGACTTTGCATCAAAAAAAGGCATTTAATTTTTACACTTTAGTGTAATTTCAGTTGCTTGCCTGCTGCCAGTGTGTGTCAGGCCGACTTCCACTGACTGTAGTGTGCCCACTGCCAGTGCCCACTCCTGTCATCCCGTGTGGCACAGGACTTTGCATCAAAAAAAGGCATTACATTTTTACACTTAAGTGTAATTTCAGTTGCTTGCCTGCTGCTAGTGTGTGTCAGGCCGACTTCCACAGACTGTAGTGTGCCCACTGCCAGTGCCAACCACTGAAACTGGGTGGCACAGTAGCTTGCCGATAAATAAGGCATTAAATTTTTAGGCAGTAGTCTAAATTCAGTTGCTTGCCTGCTGCCAGTGTGTGTCAGGCCCACTTCCACTGACTGTAGTGTGCTCACTGCCAGTGCCAACCACTGATACCGGGTGGCACAGTAGCTTGCCGATAAATAAGGCATTTAATTTTTACACATTAGTCTAATTTCAGTTGCTTGCCTGCTGCCAATGTGTGTCAGGCCCACTTTCACAGACTGTAGTGTGCCCACTGCCAGTGCCAACCACTGATACCGGGTGGCACAGTAGCTTGCCGATAAATAAGGCATTTAATTTTTAGACAGTAGTCTAAATTCAGTTGCTTGCCTGCTGCCGGTGTGTGTCAGGCTGACTTCCACTGACTGTAGTGTGCCCACTGCCAGTGCCCACCCCTGTCATCCCGTGTGGCACAGGACTTTGCATCAAAAAAAGGCATTTAATTTTTACACTTTAGTGTAATTTCAGTTGCTTGCCTGCTGCCAGTGTGTGTCAGGCCGACTTCCACTGACTGTAGTGTGCCCACTGCCAGTGCCCACCCCTGTCATCCCGTGTGGCACAGGACTTTGCATCAAAAAAAGGCATTTCATTTTTACACTTTAGTGTAATTTCAGTTGCTTGCCTGCTGCTAGCGTGTGTCAGGCCAACTTCCACTGACTGTAGTGTGCCCATTGCCAGTGCCAACCACTGATACTGGGTGGCACAGTAGCTTGCCGATAAATAAGGCATTTAATTTTTAGACAGTAGTCTAAATTCAGTTGCTTGCCTGCTGCCAGTGTGTGTCAGGCCAACTTCCACTGACTGTAGTGTGCCCATTGCCAGTGCCAACCACTGATACCGGGTGGCACAGTAGCTTGCCGATAAATAAGGCATTTAATTTTTACACATTAGTCTAATTTCAGTTGCTTGCCTGCTGCCAGTGTGTGTCAGGCTGACTTCCACTGACTGTAGTGTGCCCACTGCCAGTGCCCACCCCTGTCATCCCGTGTGGCACAGGACTTTGCATCAAAAAAAGGCATTTAATTTTTACACTTTAGTGTAATTTCAGTTGCTTGCCTGCTGCTAGTGTGTGTCAGGCCGACTTCCACTGACTGTAGTGTGCCCACTGCCAGTGCCAACCACTGATACCGGGTGGCACAGTAGCTTGCCGATAAATAAGGCATTTCATTTTTACACATTAGTCTAATTTCAGTTGCTTGCTTGCTGCAAGTGTGTGTCAGGCCCACTTCCACAGACTGTAGTGT